>CP106727.1:57094717-58294717 GCA_025506655.1 Gossypium rotundifolium | reverse complement strand
GGGTAACTCTTTCCAAAGAGAACTATTTTCTCCCACACAAAGTTGCTAAAAGATTAAGGCAAAGGTCCTCCCAGGATGCAAGGAAGCTTTTGAATTTCCTTTGATTAGTAAAATTGAGTAATTCCTTAACTCTTACTCTAATTTCTGAAAATAAGATTGATTTTAATGATTTTGTGAGCACCATAGACCTATTTATATGCACTCAATGGATGCTATTTTGAAGAGTCACAACCTTTCATGTTGGACATATTTCTTACAAAAAATATGTCCTATGGGAATATATCCATTGAATGATAAATCATCACTTTCTAAATTTAAATAAGTGTTCATCAATAATTAAATTTACAATCTACAATTCCAACACAAATTGCTACAGAATTATAATAAAATATATCATAACTCGACCGAAATTTGATTTGCTCTGGTGACCTGGAATTTGACCCGAAACCTCCCCTTATATACGTTTGTAAAGACCCTAAAGGGGGGTGTCTACTCTCCAAACACTCCACTTTTCTTTTATCTTCTTCCTCCCTGCTTTAATCACCTATATCCTCAGCTCAGCTACAATTAAAATCATGCACCAAAATTATTATATGAAAGAGATTATATATTATATGAAGAGAGAAATAATAATTTTTTTAAAAAAAAAGAGGTATTGGATAAAAAATAATGCAGAACTTTACTCATTTTTGCAAATGAACGGTGTTGATTATAATACCGTACTAAGACGCTAATTCTAATACAATATTATGCTGGCATCTGAACACAAGTAATAATACTTTGGTTCTAATATAGTACTAAGACGTTGACATCCGATGGCCATAAGTTGGCATCCCATGGTCATAACTAAAAGTTTGTTTCAAAATGAAATATGTTTCAGACGTTTTAAAATGGAACGACATGTTCATGGACTGAACGAAAATATATGATGTTTAAATTTTTATGTACACTGTAAATATTTTAAATAAAAAATATGAAAATTATATCTTCATACATGCACTAAATTATGTTATGCATAAATATTTTATATATAAAAATATAAATTTATTAAATGTATCTTTTAATTTATAAGAAATAAACATGTACATCTATATATAAGTATTACTTGACACCATTATTAATTAAAGGCACACGAATTGCTTTATAATTATATTCATTATTACCACCTACACACACTAAATATTTAAATTTACCCATTAGCTACTTATTACGAATTTCGAAAGATCTCATGTTCTTTAGGATTATAACTAATTTCTACACTAAGTGCACGAGCAAGAAAACAAGATATATTTTCCATTTAATCACATACTAATGAGATAAGTATATTGATTTAATTTTATTTAAAATAAATAAATTAATATTATTAAAGATAAATGGATTAAATTAGTTGTTTATTAATAATAAATTAAAGGTGTATTTACTAAACTATTGAAAATTTTCATTTCATTGAAATTTTTTAACATTTAAATTTTAAATTGCGTTTAATAATTATATTAATTTTAATTAATATAAAATTTTCAACAAAAAATTGTTGAATATAATAAACAAGTAATATCTACTTAGCACTTAATGTTGAAGATTATTTTCAAAATCTTATTTTTGAAATAAATTATTTCCTTATTTTATTAAAACTCAAAACATCCAATTATTATCTTTAACTTTTATCCAAAATCATTCAAAATAAAATAGAAATATCATATTAATAAGATAAAATTATGAAATAATGAATTTTCAAAAATCAAATTTTATTATTATAAAAAAATAATTATATTTGGTGCTTAATTTTACTAATATATGAAATAACTTGGTAATATAAATTTAGTGGTTATAAAATTTAGTACTAAAATTTAATACATAATTCTTTGCACTTAATTTTCCAGTTACTAGGTTGTTATACTATATTTCTTTCTCACCTGTGTTGTAAGTGAATAAATGGATTTATTTTTATAAATTTAAAATATATAAAGTAATATTTAAAATAAATAATATTATGTAAAAATATGTTGAAAATAATATAGAAATTTAGATATATATTAGAAATTAAATTATAATATTAAAGTAAAATAAAAAAATAAAACTATATGCATCGATTATAATAATGATTCATGATAAATGCAAAAATATTTACATTAAACTAATTAAATATGAAAGAATTTTTACATTAAATTAATAAACACATTTAATAATAATGATTAAGAAATAATTATTGAAATATTATATCGTAAATCTTTTTACTTTTTTTTTAAAATCCTCTCCTCCGTTTATGATAATAATATTAATAATGAGGAGGAGGAGGAGGTAAAAAAGAAAGTATAAAAAAGTACTTATTTCGTACGGAATAAGTAACTAATTAAAATTTTGTAAAAATAACATAGTGTTATATGTTGTCATTATCAATTAAAATGATCTTACATATCTCTTCGTTGCTCTCTAGTGTCATTGTCATTCAAATATTTCTTTTTGAGATACTTTTAATTTATTAATGCTAACAATTTTTATTCTTTTTACCAGGGGTGAGCGTTCGATTGAATCGAATGAAAAAATTTCGAGTTAATTGAGTTGACGAATCCTATTTTATCATCCTAACTTGATTTGAAATTTTCTCAAATCGAGTCGAGTGAGATGAAATTCAAATAAAATCGAATCGAATATATTTATTCGAGTTAAATTTTAAAAAATTGATTTTGGGCCATTGTAATCATTATCACCCACAGTAATCAAATTTACCTACCGTAATCAAATTTGTTATTAACTTTCATCCTCTCATAATTTATTTATTAATCTTTTATATATAGGTTAGCTTATTTGCTTGCTTAGTTGCTTCAATTATCCTTTGATTCTTGTCAATATGTATTTTGAAATTAAAAAATATATTAAATATAAAAATATAATTTTTTAATAAAAGTTATTTTAAAGATAAAATGTGAAATTGATACCAACATAAAATTTTAACACGAATATTTTATGGCATCATCAATAATTCAATTTTAACAAAACTTATAAAGATTCAATATGATTAAACAATTTAATAATATAAATAGTAAAAATGTGAAATTTAATTTAATCATATAAATAGTAGATATAGATAAAATTATTACTATTTAGGTTTAGGATTTTTTGGATGATTTTAATTTTTGACTTGGGGTAAAAGGTGAGAAGTAAAAGTTTAGGGAAAAATAAAAAATTTTGGTGTTGAGAGAGTAAAATTTTGGGGGGAATGTAAATGGGGGAGTAAAATTTTGAGAGGGCAATATTCAAAAAAAATTGGGGGGTGGGATGGGTTTGGGGTAGAGAGAGGTGGGATGGGAGGGAAATAAAAATTTTGGGGGGAAAGTGGGAGGGAGTAAAAGTTTTGGGAAAAATTAAAGAGGTTTGAGAGTTTAGAATAAAATGTAAAATATTATAGTTTAGTATTTGGTTTATTTGAATTATTCGAATTTGAAAACTAAACTTGATTCGAGTTCGAAATTCGAAAAAAATTTAAGTTAACTCGAATAACTTAATTCGTTTAACTTGAAATTCGAATTTTATTTTTATTTTTTTTCGAGTTGAATCGAGTTTTGCTCACCCCTACTTTTTACCAATGATTTTTCTTAGATCGTACTAATAGATGCTATTTATAGACTAAACTTAAATTTTAATTGATATATAACTCTAACACTAATTAAGTGATAATTAAAAGATAAAATCAACCTCTATTTATATACTTGGATTTTATTCAAGTTATAACTTTATTTTATTACATTAATAAATATGAAAATAAAAATTTTACTTAAAAATAAAAATAATTCAAATTTTTTTAAATAATATTTTTGTTATAAAATAAAGAGAGATTGAGAGAATAAAGAATAAAAAAATATGAAAGTAATAGAAAATGTATTTTATTAATCAAAATGGATGATTACAATAGTTCATCAGAGTCTCTATTTATAGGCATAAGAAGTATAAAAGAAGTAGAGATCTAATTCTAATAACTATTAGAATTTAAAGTACATAAAAACTTTATCTTTATCATGATGGACATCCACTTAATAAGATATTCAAAACACTCCCCCTTGGATGTCCATTGGTAGACTCGCTAAAATCTTATTAGGAAAAACCCTGTGGGATAAAAAACCTAATGAAAGAAAAAGAGTACACAATCTTCTATTACAAGCTGCCTCGTTAAAAATCTTTACCAGGAAAACCCAATGGGACAAAACTTTGGTTAAAGGAAAATGGCTTGTTTTTAGACTCCCCTTGATGGCAACATTACATTACATCTTTGAGTCGACACATTCCAATCTTGTGTAGTAGTCTTTCAAATGTTGAAGTTGGCAATGCCTTAGTAAAAAGATCTGTTAAATTCAAACTAGAATGAATTTGTTGAACATTTATATCACCTTTTTCTCAAGAGCATGGGTGAAGAATAATTTTGGTGAAATATGTTTCGTTCTGTCACTTTTGATATAACGACCCTTCAATTGAGCTATACATACGTATAAGATGGTTGGCATCTTTTCCTATAAAGGAAAATTACATATCTTCTAGATATATTGGGTTAATAACCTTAGCCAAACAGACTCTCGACTTGTCTTATAACAACCCAATTTCAGTGAAGTCGAAATAGTGGTTTCGTAACCACAAATCCAAGTGAAAAGATAAAATATTTTAATATTATGAAATGATTAGTAATTTGGTAGAAAGATTTCATGAGAATTTTGATAAGAAAATTTTATCAATTACGTGCTTAATTGTAGAAAGGACTAAATTGCATAAAATGTCAAATTTGAATTCTAGTAGCTATAAGGATTAAATAACTATGGAATTCAAAACTTGAGGTCCTTAAATGGAAATTAGACCACTGATGAAAAATATGTAGATATTTTTGGTGAATCATCCATGGAAAAATTAGAAAAGGCTAAGGACTAAATTGGAAATTAGGAAAATTAAAAGATGGTAATTAATTAAATAGAATATCATCTTATTTTCATATCATCTTCCCCAAATATTTCCATGGAAATCCTAGGAAAGAGAAAACAAGCTTTCAAGGAATAAATTGGTAAGTTCCTATGTCTCGTTTTTAATAATTTTTATATTTTTGAAATCGGAAAGCTTAATTTCTCTATTTGGGGGGTTAATTTGAATAGATATCAAAGTATAGAAAATTTTATATGGATGAATATGCTGAAATTTAAAAGTTTATGGTAGAAAATGAAAGGTTGTTGATAGATAAACAACTTTTACAAAAGGAAATTTGATGGAAATTTGATTTAGGGGCTAAATTGAAAAATGGTAAAACCCATGGAAAATTCTAAAATTTTGAGAATACATGTTCTGTAAAAGTTATATTAGAATTTTGGTTAGGCTTGGAATAAGGATTAAATTGCATGAATTTCAATTTTTGAGCCTAGGGACGAAATTGGAATTAATCAAAAGTATAATGGCGAAATGGTAAATTTGTCTAGATTGTAAATTGAGTTCAATAGAATATGAAATGGATTGAATTGATGATTAAATTCATTTATATAGATCTGAAAGTACCAAACAAAGAGCTAGATCGAGGAAAGGAAAAGATTTTTGAGTAGTAGATTTTAGTTACGAAATGTAACAACCCTATTTTGGGTCTAGTCGGAACAGTGGTTTGGGACCAAAAATTCGATGAAGTAAATTTTTTTATTATATTTCTATGGTCTACAATTTTAAGAAATGATTTCGTGAAAATTTTGTTTGAAAACTTTGACGTTTGGGCACTCAATTAGTAAAAGGACTAAATTGTAAAAAGTGCAAAAGTTGAGTTCTACTTGTTAAAGGTGTCCAATAGCTATGAAATTTTAAATTAGAGGTCCTTAGTTGGTAATTATACCATTGGATAAGTTAGTGTACAAAAATGGACATGAATAGGTGAAATTTCAAAGTTATGCATTTAGGGCATTTTGGTCATTTGGTAAATAAATGAATGAAAAGGGAAAATACAATCAAAATTTTTGTCCATCTTCTTCTCCATGTGCTGAAATTTAGAAGGTCACCATAGCTAGGGTTTTTTCAACTTTCAAGCTTGATTGTAAGTACATCCTAGCCTCGTTTTTAATGCTCTTTATATTTTTGAAGTCGTTATCATCCAATCTATCTATTTCTACCATTAATTTGAGTTATGGTTGATGTCTGTTAAATTGCTCAAGACAGAACCAAAAAAATGAACAACTATTTATTAGGCCGTAAGGGCTTGTGGAGAAAAACAACTTATCAAAAAAACTTTTTTTACTTCTTTCTTCTCTATTTTATATCAATTGCTTACAAACTATTTATAGGCTATAGTTTGCCTTTTAAAAAACTGAAAGTATTAAAATCTAATAATAGCCATAAACAAAAATTAAAACCCACTAAAAATAAAGATCTTGGATTTTCTTTCTCCTAAAAAAACCGACATTTAATGTTTATTCAACAAAACTCCCCTGTAAACTTAAATGCTTCTGCCATCCTTCATGCCGATTAATTTCTTGTAGTTGTCGAGAAGTACCATCGATAGCGGTTTCATGAAGATATCCGTGACTTGGTCCCGACTTGCCACGCGTACTAATTTCAAACTTCCTTCTTTTGCATGATCTCAGATGAAGTGAAAGCGAATGTCAATGTGTTTTCTTCTCTCATGATTCACTGGGTTCTTTGCCAACTCAATTGTTGATTTATTGTCAACTTGTATCTTAGTTGCAATGATTTGTTGTTGCTCTAACTTGCCCAACAAATTTCTAAGCCATATAGCATGACACACACACCAAGACGCTGCCACATATTCAGCTTCTCATGTCGAGAGCGTCACGATTGGTTGCTTCTTTGAAAGCCAAGTAAACGCCTTGTTACCCATAAAGAACACATATCTTGATGTACTTTTCCGATCATCTAAGTCTCCACCAATCACTGAGTACCCAATCAACTTGTAATCTTCCACACTTGAATAGAATAATCTGAGTGACACCGTTCCTTAAATGTACTGTAGGATTCGCTTCAACGCCTTCCAATGTGAATAAACCGGCTCCTCCATGAACCGACTTACAATGCCAACACTTAGCGAAAGGTTAGACCTTGTGCAAGTGAGATAGTGAAAGCTTCCCACCAAACTCCAGTATTTGCTCGCGTCAACTTGTTCTCCTTCATCGAATTTCAAGATTTTTACATCTGGTTCCATTGGTGTTGATACCGGGTTGCAATATTCCATCTTGTACTTCTTCAAAATTTCTTTTGCATATGCCTCCCGTGACACAAAAATGCCTATCTATTCTTTTCTTACCTCCAAACCAAGGAAAAACTTCATCAAACCCAAATCTATCATCTCAAATTCCTGTGTCATTTTGCACTTAAAATCTTGTGTCATCTCACCATTGTTCCCCATAAAAATGAGGTCATCAACATAAAGAGCAACAAATAGCATATTACGTCCATTCTTCTTCACGTAAAGGGCATGTTCATAGGGACATTGTTTGAACCCGTTCTTCTTGAAGTATGTATCGATACGAGTATTCCATGCCCGAGGTGCTTGTTTCAACCCGTAAAGTGCCTTCTTCAATTTCAGCACCTTCTTCTCTCCTCAACTTTTCATGTACCCGGGTGGTTGTTCGATGTAGACTTCTTCTTCGAGTACACCATTCAAGAATGCCGACTTGACATCCATTTGAAATATCGGCCATTTTAATTGAGCCGCTTGTGAAAAGAGCAATCGGATTGTCTCCATTCTTGCAACGGGAGCAAACACCTCGTCATAATCGATTCCTTCAATTTGCTTGTATCCCTTTACAATAATTCGTGCCTTGTACCGTTCTATATTGCATTAAGCATTCATCTTTCTATTGAATACCCACTTCACACCAATGGGCTGACTTCCTTTCAGAAACTTCGTTAACTCCCATGTGTTGTTGCGGTCAATTGCTTTAATCTCCTCGTCTATGGCAGTTTTCCACTTCTTGTCTCGCACTGCCTCTTTAAAACTTATATTCTCGGAATCAGCCAAAAGATATATAATGTGTACCTTATTTGTTGAATCATACAAATTTTGCAAACTTCGCATTTTGGGTTGTTGCAGTTCATCTTCATTATCGGTAGTTTCAAGATTTGTCGGTATGATTGTTGGTGTAGCAATTGATGATCCTCCATCTTCGATGATAACCTCCGTTGAGTTATTCCAATCCCACTCGCTTGCTTCATTAACTCGCACATCACGACTCACCACAACCTTCTTGCTTATCAGGTTGAGTAGCTTGTATCCTTTTGTTTTCTCATCATATCAAATAAAAAAAAACCTTTTGCTTTTGTCTTCGAGCTTCGTTCTTCGCTGATCCGGCATGTGTGCATAGGCCTCACTACCGAATACTCTGAGATGAGAAACTGTCGATTTTTGTCTGCTCCTTGCCTCTTGTGGTGTTTGATCATCCAACTTCGCATGTGGACACCAATTTTGCACATATATGGCACATTGCACGACTTTCGCCTAAAATTCCTTCGACATCTTCTTGCTCTTGAGCATTGACCGAACCATGTCGAGAACAGTTCAGTTTTTCCTTTCGGCCACTCCATTTTGTTGGGGAGAGTATGGTGCAGTTAGGAATCGTCTTATGCCTTGCTCCTCACAATACTCCATGAAAGCCATCGAAGTATACTCGTCACCTCTATCGGATATTACAGATTTGATGAGTCTACTGATTGCCTTTTCCACCATTACTTTGAACTTTTTGAACACCTCGAACGCTTTGGATTTTTCTTTCAGAAAATAAACCCAAGTTTTTCGTGAGAAATCATCAATAAAGGAAATGAAATACCTTTTACCGCTAAAAGATTTTGGGGTGATTGGTCCACATATGTCGGTATGAATTAATTCGAAAGGTTGCTTAGCCTAATATTCTGCCTTCTTTTGAAACGAAGTTCTCGCATGCTTGCCGAGCACATATTCTTCACAAAATTTTCCCTCGTAGTCCATGTTTAGTAGCCCGTACACCATGTTCTTCTTCGCCAACTCGTTTAGACCACCATAATGTAGGTGACCAAAACAAAGATGCCACAGCAATGCCTTGTCATCTACGTCGACTCGCAAACATTTTTCTCGAACGCTTATCAAATTCAACTTGTTCATGTGATTTCTCCCCATTTCAACTCGAGCAACCAAACTCCCTTGCTTATCTTTCAAGTGTAACACCCGGTCTTTCATAAGTACCGAATAACCTTTTTCATGAGTTGCCCCATACTCAAAATGTTGCTTTTGAGGTTTGGTACATAATACACATCTTGGATTGACCCAATTAACCCATCCTTTTGTAAATAACAAACGACACCTTAGCCTTTTACCTCAACCTTCGACTCATCTCCAAACGACACATGTCCCATTTCAACCTTTCGCATATCTTTGAATAGGTGCTTGTGCCCACACATATGGTTGCTTGCACCCATGTCAAGGTACCACACCATGTTGTTGTTGGTGTTGACTTCGTTGTGTGCCATCAAGAGAAAACCTTCTTTCGCCTCCTCATCTTCCGTGGTTAGGTTGGTTGTCTCTTTCACCTTTTTCAAGACACGACATTCTTTCGTGAAATGCCCTACCTTGCCACAATTGTAACACTTATCAGAGTTGCAATCTTTTGCATAGTGACCATATTTGCCACACTTGTAGCACTCGATGTTGGAATAATTTGACCGATCGCTTTTTCCACAACTGCGTCCTCTTCTACGCCAATTTTGTTGGTTTGATTGCTCCTTCTCCTCATAATGCCCTTATTGACCGTGGCCTCTTACACCGCGACCATTTCCTCGACCTCCACAGCCACGGCTTTCTACCTCAAAAGTTTTAAGACTAGAGAAACTTTTCGTCTTTGATTGATGCCTTGGTTTGAAGTGCTTGCTCGAGTGTCTCCTCTTTCTTCTTCTTTTTACGTTGTTCATGTGGCTCAGGAGAACCTGTGAGCTCGTCGACTATGAGTGTTGCTAGATCCTTTGACTCTTCTATGGCACATACGACATTCTCGAAACTATCAGTTAACGACCTCAAAATCTTCTCCACAACTCGTGCATCGATTAACGCTTCTCCGTTTTGGTTGAGTTAGTTCACCACGGTTTGAACACGTATGATGTAGTCAGAGATATATTTTGATTCCTTCATCTTACCTTTCAACTCGCCCTGAAGAGTTTGAAGGCAGACTTGTTTAACTCGGTCGACTCCTTTGTACACCTTCGCCAAAATGTCCCACACTTCTTTTGAAGTTGTCGCACTCACAATCTTCTCAAAGCCCAACTCGTCAATAGATCGGAACAACATGTACAATGCCGTCTTATCTTCCAATCACATCTCTTTCAACATCTTGTTTTGAGCCATTGTATATCTTGTAATAGTTACTGGTTCTACGAAACCTTCTTGGACTATCTCCCAACTATCTTGAGACCCGAGAAGAGCTTTCATTTGGATGCTCTAATTCTCGTAGTTCACCTTCATTAGTCGAGGCAGCGACACATTACTGGTCACACTCTCCATGGCTTTGATACCAATTTGTTAAATCGCTCAAGACAAAACCAAAAAACGAACAACTATTTATTAGCTATGCCGTGAGGGCTTGTGGAGAAAACAACTTATAAAAAAAAACTTTTTTTACTTCTTTCTTCTCTATTTTATATCAATTTCTTATAAACTATTTATAGGCTATAGTTTGCCCTTCAAAAACTGAAAGTATTAAAATCTAATAATAGCCATAAACCAAAATTAAAACCCACTAAAAACAAGACTCTTGACCTTTCATTCTCCTAAAAAACTGCTAAATTAAACCCATTAAAACAAGAATCTTGACCTTTCATTCTCCTAAAAATTGACATTTAACGTTTATTCAAAAATGTGTAGGGTTTGACCCATGTTAGACATGTATGTGTTTTGATGTTTAATGGTAGAATTTGCAAGTTTAATGTTAGATAAACAACTTTTTCTAGGTGATTTTTGATGAAAAGGTCAAAAGGACCTATTTGTAAAAAGATTTCAAAATGTGTGTAGAAGTGTGATTAAATGAATAATGTGGGCTGTTGAAAGCATGAAAGAGGTTTGGCTAGGCTTGGGTCTTGAAGAAATTGAATATATTTCAATTTACGAGCCTAGAGGCCAAACTGTAAAAATGTCAAAGTTTAGGGGCAAAAATGTACTTTTTCCATAATGTGACTTTTGGACTGAATTGAGAAATGTGGATAATAAATGAGTTAAATTTTCTATTATAGATCAAGATAAACGAGGTTTGGACCTAGGGGAAAAATAAGGTGTTTGAATATTAGGTCCATTTCTACTATTTTTGTACCAAGGTAAGTTCATATGTAAATAATGCATTGTTTTATTATGTTTTAAATGCTTTAATATTGTATGAATTATGATTGAATCCTTGGATGTAATCCATAAAGTTTGACAAGTAGGAAATCCCGATTGAACCTTAGGAATAGGTAGGATATGAATGTAATGACATTAGGGTTATTTGAGATTACGTGTAAGACCATATCTGGGATATGGCATCGATATGAGGCTTCGTGAAAGACCATAGCTGGGCTATTGGCATCGATAAGAGATCCCATGTAAGACCATATCTGGGATATGGAATTGGTATGGTATTGTGTGTGCGAGATTCTCGAGTATCCTTTAGTATTCCAAGTGGTTCAATGGGAAATTCAATGAGTATGTCAAAGTTGTGAAAGGTTATGGTACGTACGTAAAACTCATTTACTAATGAGCTCGATATGTGATGAATCCCTTGGTAAGGTTATCAACGAGTAAGTTATGATTAGAAGATTTTGATACTATTTATGCCAAGTTCATCATGTTTATTTGTATGATACATATGTGATTATAATGCTTATTATTTGCATAGGAACTTACTAAGCTATATAGCTTACTCCCCTTTCTTTTCCCTTGTCTTATAGTGTCACCAAGCCAGCTCGGGGATCGAAAACTGTGGAGATCCATTCACAGTATCAACTTAATATTTTGGGTACCATTGATTTTAACATTTTGAGTTATAGCATGTGTAGGGACTTGGTCAATTTGTTATGTGTCATAATTGTTTTAGCCAAATGTGTTGGCTGATAATTCGTTTTGTAAATGGCCATTGAAATTGGATAATATTGGTTTAAGTATATATATGCATTTGATGATGCTTTTTATGGATGTGGGAAATCGCATGATTTGAGTTGAGATATATGTGATGTTTGTGTATGATTAATGATAGCATGTGAATGGGGTGTTGATGCCTTAGTTGTGGCTGATTTGGTTGATGGTATATGCTTAGAATGGTTCCATGTTTGTTGTGTAGGTTTGTGCATGGAAGGGTCACAAAATGGCTTGGTAAATAGCATTATTTTTTGTCTATACAGATAGACACACGGGCGTGTGTGACACACGGCTTGCCCTATGGGCTTGTGTCCCCTGCACCTTAATTGTTGCAAAATAGAATGTCCAGAATTGAGCACACAGGTAGAGACACGGGAGTGTGTCTCGACCGTGTGTGCTACACGGCCTTGGACACGGACGTGTGTCTCAGCCATGTGAAGTGTGCACCTATTTTATGAAAAATTATGGAAATTAAATCGAACACACTGTCTAGCACATGGGCGTGTGGCACGACCTTGTGGCACAAGTTAGAGAGCACCCTATTTTAAACATGGCTTGTAGTACGGGCGTGTCCAAGGGTCACACGGGCTTGTCCCTTGGACCACACGGGACGTGTGAGCCTTGTAACATGAATTTTTTTAAAGTTCTCGATTTAGTCTCGAACCACTTTCAAAGATGTATTGAGCCTCGTAGGCTCATTTTAGGAACGATATGAATGTATGTGAAAAGTTTTAAATTTGGATAGAATTTTCGTCTCGATTTTGTATGTTTGCTTGTGTTTAAGTCTGATAATGCCTTGTACCTTGTTTTGACGTTGAACACGGGTAAAGGGTGTTACATTTAGTGGTATCAGAGCTACGATTTAGTGATTCTCAGACTAACGTAGCTTGTGTAAGAGTCCAGCTATACATGCCATAAATGAACTATGATAGTGTGATGACTCCTGACAATTTTAAATTGTGTTTTCATATAGTAAATGGATCGCAATCGAGCTGAAGCTGATGAAGTTAAAAATAATGTGTCGGCTCTCGCTCAAGGGGTAGCGCCGTCTGATAGTAGACCTCCTACGTGTAGTCAAGGAGAAGGGGATAGGGAAGCTTTTCTCTACATGATGAATGAGTGGTATATAGAATTTGTTCAAACAAATCTGAATGCCCAACCTCCTCTACCCCCACCTATTCCTCGACCGGTTCCTGTAGCTCCACAAGGTATGAAATTTGTAAGAATGAACAAGCCTCCAGTTGATAAGATCCAGAAGCACGGGGCTGAAGATTTCAGAGCTAATGTGGACGATGATCCCGAGAGAGTAGAGTTTTGGCTCGAAAACTCCATCAGAGTATTTGATGAGTTGTCCTACACACCGGATGAGTGTTTAAAGTGTGCCATTTTACTTCTAAGAGATTCTGCATATCACTGGTGGAATACATTGGTATCGGTGGTACTAAGAGGGAGGGTTACATGGGAATTCTTTCAAGAGGAGTTCCGAAAGAAATATATTAGTCAGTAGTTCATCGATTAGAAACGTAAGGAATTTCTTGAGCTGAAATCGGGTCGTATGACAGTGACAGTGTATGAGCGAGAATTTGTCAGACTTAGTAAATATGCTCGAGAGTGTGTTTCAACCGAGGCTATTATGTACAAGAGATTTGAGGATGGATTGAATGAGGATAGTCGTATGTTAGTTGGGATCTTAGAGCTGAAAGAATTTGTAGTATTGGTTGAACGAGCTTGTAAGGAGTTAAATAAAGAGAAGAGGAAAGCTGATCTTAAAGCTAGAGATTCGAGGAAAATACCGATGAGTAAGTCATTTCCATCTCAGTCAAAGAAATCTAAAGAAATGTATTCTCGTTTGAATGTTTCAGCAGGGTATTCACAAAGAGATCGTGGGAAACAATATTCAAGTTTTAAAACTCAAGCTACTTCAATGGCAAGTATGGGTAATGTAAAGTCTAATAGACCCGAATGTCAACATTGTGGAAGAAGACATCCCAGCGAGTGTAGAATGAATGACTAAGCTTGTTTTAAGTGTGGTTCTCAATAGCATTTTATCCGAGATTGTCCGAAATGGATGAGAAAGAAAAATTTCAGAGTGACGAGGCTGAGTAATACTACTAATAGTGGTAGACCACCGAGAAATACTAAAATGGAGCTAGTAGTAAAGGTGTGACGAAAGATACAGCTGTGAGATATGAAGCTCAAGCACCTGCTAGATCCTATACCATTCGTGCTCGCAAAGAAACGACATCTCCCGATGTTATCACTGGTACTTTTTCTCTCTATAATACTAATATAATTGCATTAATTGATCCTAGATCGACTCATTCTTATGTTTGTGTAAAATTAGTAGCTAGTAAGAGCTTGCCAGTTGAGTTTACTGAGTTTGTGGTTAGAGTGTCAAATCCATTATGCAAACATATATTAGTTGATAGAGTTTGCAAGAATTGTCCCTTGATGATTCAAGGTTATTGTTTTCGGCTGATTTAATGTTGTTGCCATTTGATGAATTCGATGTTATTTTGGGTACGAATTGGTTGACACTTCATGATGCTGTAGTAAACTGTAAAAGAAAGATTATTGAACTGAAATGTGAAAATGGTGAAATCCTTGGGATTATTTAGATGAGTCGGGTGAGTTGCTTGTTGTGATTTCTTTAATGTCTGGCCAGAGGTGTGTAAGGAAAGGTTGTGAAGCTTATCTTGCTTACGTGTTGAATACAAAAATGTCTGAGTTGAAAATTGAATCAGTGCTGATAGTTTGTGAATATCCGGATGTGTTCCCAGAAGAGTTACCAGGGTTGCCACCGGTCAGAGAAGTTGAGTTTGGTATTGACTTAGTACTAGGGACCTTGCCGATATCTATTGATCCATATAGAATGGCTCTGACTGAATTGAAAGAATTAAAAGCTTAGTTGCAAGAGTTAACAAATAAGGGTTTTGCGAGATCGAGTTTTTCACCATGGGGTGCACCGGTGTTATTTGTCAAGAAGAAATATGGATCCATGAGACTTTGTATTGATTACCAATAGCTCAACAAGGTGACTATAAAGAACAAGCATCCTTTACCAAGAATTGATAACTTGTTTGATTAGTTGAAAGGGGCAATATTATTTTCGAAGATTGATTTGAGATCTGGTTACTATTAGTTGAGAGTTAAAGAGTCGGATGTGCCGAAAACTACTTTCAGGACAAGGGCATCATGAATTTCTTACTATGCCATTTGGATTAACTAATGCCCTTGCTATTTTTATTAACTTGATGAATCGAATTTTTCGATCGTACTTATATAAGTTTGTGGTTGTGTTCATCGATGACATTTTGATTTATTCTCGGGATGAGTCTGAGCATGCCGAACATTTAAGAATTGTGTTGCAGACTTTGAGAGATGAGAAATTGTTTACTAAGTTCAGGAAAAGTGAATTTTGGCTTCGAGAAGTCAAATATTTGGGACACATTGTTTCTGGAGATGGTATTCAGGTTGTTCCGAGTAAGATTTCAGCAATTGTTGATTGGAAATCGCCAAAGAACGTATCAGAGGTCAGAAGCTTTTTGGGCTTAGCCGGTTATTATCGACGATTTGTTAAGGGATTTTTTATGATTACTACTCTTATGACTAAGCTGTTGCAAAAGGATGTTAAGTTTGAATGGTCAAAAAAATTTCAGCAAAGCTTTGAGAAGTTGAAAACATTATTGACTGAGGCACCGGTTTTAGTGCAACCTAAACCGGGAAAAGAGTTTGTAACTTATAGTGACGCGTCACTGAATGGATTAGGATGTGTGTTGATGCAAGAGGACAAAGTGATAGCTTATGCCTCGAGACAGTTGAAACCGCATGAGAAGATTTATCCGAAGCATGATTTGGAATTAGCCGCCATTGTGTTTGCTTTGAAAATTCGGAGACACCATTTATACGGTGAGAAGTGCCATGTCTTTTCTGATCATAAGAGTTTAAAATACTTGATGACTCAGAAAGATTTAAACTTGCGGCAATAGAGATGGCTCGAGTTACTGAAGGATTATGAGCTACTGATTGACTATCATCCGGGTAAAGCAAATGTAGTCGCAGATGCTTTGACCAGAAAGTCCTTATTTGCTTTGAGAGCTATGAGTATAAGATTGACTTTGTCTAATGATGGTTCAATTTTGGCTGAGTTGAGAGCTAGACCTATATTTCTTCAGCAGATTTGTGAAGCTTAGAAAAGTGATAGTGAATTACAAGCTAAAAGAGCTCAGTATGAATCTGGTAATGATTCAGACTTTCGAATCCGTTCGGATGATTGTTTGATGTTCCAAGATAGAATATGTGTACCAAAAAATGATGAACTTATCTAGAAGATTTTACACGAGCCACACAGTGGTTGCTTATCAGTTCATTCGGGTAGTATGAAAATGTATAATGATTTGAAGAAATGGAATTGGTGGTCAAGTATGAAACAGGATATTTCGGAGTTTGTTTCGAGATGCTTAGTTTGTCAACAAGTAAAGGCCGAACACCAAGTACTTTCGGGCTTACTTCAACCACTGATGGTACTCGAGTGGAAATGGGATAAAATTACGATGGACTTCGTGATAGGTTTACCTTTGACTCCAAAAAATAAAGATGTCGTTTGGGTAGTTGCTGATAGATTGACGAAATCGGCTCATTTTATTCCAGTACGTACCGATTACTCACTTGACAAGCTGGCTGAATTGTACATTGCTGAAATTGTGAGATTGCACGGAGTGCCTATTTCTATTATTTTGGATAGAGATCTGAGGTTTACGTCTCAATTTGGGAAAAATTTGTAAGAAGCTTTGGGTACAAAGTTAAACTTTAGTACCGCATTTCATCCGCAAACCGACGACCAATCAGAGAGAATGATTCAGGTTCTTGAAGATATGCTTCATTGTTGTGTTTTAGAATTCGAAGTTAGTTGGGAAAAATATCTACCTTTAGTCAAATTTGCTTATAACAACAGTTTTCAGTCGAGTATAAAGATGGAACCGTATGAGGCATTGTATGGCTGCAAGTGTTGAACTCCATTGTATTGGACAAAGCTCAGTGAGAAACAGATTCATAGGGTCGATTTGGTTAGAGGGACCGAAGAGAAAGTAAAAGTAATTCGTGACTGTTTGAAGGCGGCTTCAAATCGACAGAAGTCGTATGCAGATTTTAAAGGAAAAGAGATCGAATTTTAGATTGGTGATAAAGTATTCCTGAAAGTATCTCCATGGAAGAAGATTCTGAGATTTGGCCGTAAAGGCAAGTTGAGTCCACGTTTCATCGGGCCGTATGAAGTTATTGAAAGAATAGGGCCAGTGGCATATCGATTAGCTTTACCGATAGAGTTGGAAAGAATTCATAATGTGTTTCATGTGTCGATGTTGCGAAGATATTGTTCCAATCCTTCACACGTGATTTCTCCATCAAAGATTGAGATTTGACCGGATATAACGTATGCTGAAGAACCGATCAAGATCTTAGCTTGGAAAGTTAAACAGTTAAGAAATAAAGGTATAGCCCATGGCAAAGACACGGTGTTGAAGAGGCTACATGGGAACCTGAGAAAGCTATGCGAAAACAATCCAAATCTATTTTCTGGTAAAATTTTCGAGGACGAAAATCCCTAAGGGAGGAGAGTTGTAACAGCCCGATTTTGGGTCTAATCGAATAGTAGTTTTGAGACCACAAATTCGAAGCAGTAAAATTTGTATTTATTATTTTTCTATGGTCTCCAATATTACGAAATGAATTTGTGAAAATTTTGTTCGAAAATTTTGACGTTTGGGCACTCAATTTAGTAAAAAGGACTAAATTGTAAAAAGTGCAAAAGTTGAGTTTTACTTGTTAGAGGTTTCCAATTGCTATGAGATTTTAAATTAGAGGTCCTTAGTTGGTAATTAGACCATTGGATAAGTTAGTGGACAAAAATGGACATGAATAGGTGAAATTTCAAAGTTATGCATTAAATGCATTTTGGTATTTGGTAAATAAATGAATAAAAAGGGAAAATAAAGTCAAATTTTTTGTCCATCTTCTTCTCCATGTGCCGAAATTTAGAAGGTCACCATAGCTAGGGTTTTTTAAACTTCCAAGCTTGATTGTAAGTACATCCTAGCCTCGTTTTTAATGCTTTTTACATTTTTAAAGTCGTTATCATCCGATCTATCTATTTCTACCATTAATTTGAGTTATGGTTGATGTCTAGGGTTTGAACCATGTTAGACATGTATGGTTCAGGTCTAGGGTTTGATCCATGTTAGACATGTATGTGTTTTGATGTTTAATGGTAGATTTTGCAAGTTTAATATTAGATAAACAACTTTTGCTAGGTGATTTTTGATGAAAAGGTCAAAAGGACCTATTTGTAAAAAGATGTCAAAATGTGTGTAAAAGTGTGATTAAATGAATAATGTGGGCTGTTATAAGCATGAAAGAGGTTCGACTAGGCTTGGGTCTTGAAGAAATCGAATAGATTTCATTTTACGAGCCTAGGGGCCAAAATGTAAAAATGTTAAAATTTAAGGGCAAAAATGTAATTTTTCCATAATGTGATTTTTGGAATTAATATAGAAATGTGGATAACAAATAAGTTAAATTTTCTATTATAGATCAAGAGAAACGAGGTTTGACCTAGATCGGGGGAAAAATAAGGTGTTCGACGATTACGTCCATTTCTACTATTTTTGTACCGAGGTAAGTTCGTATGTAAATAATGCATTGTTTTATTTATGTTTTAAATGCTTTAATATTGTATGAATTATGATTGACTCCTTGGATGTAATTGATAAAGTTTAACAAGTGAGAAATCCTAGTTGAACCTTAGGAATAGGTAAGATGCGAATGTCATGACATTAGGGTTATTTGAGATTGCGTGTAAGACCATATCTGAGATATGGCATCGATATGAGGCTTCATGTAAGACCATAGCTGGGCTATTGGCATCGATAATAGATCCCATATAAGACCATATTTGGGATATGGCATTGGTATGGTATTGTGTGTGCGAGATTCTCGAGTATCCTTTAGTATTCCAAGTGGTTCAACGTGAAATTCAATGAGTATGTTAAAGTTGTGAAAGGTTATGATTATATTCCGAGTTCGTATAAGTACGTACGTAAAACTCATTTACTAATGAGCTCGATATGTGATGAATCCCTCGGTAAGGTTATGAATGTGTAAGTTATGATTAGAAGATTTTGATACTATTTATGCCAAGTCCATCATGTTTATTTGTATGATACATGTGTGATTATAATGCTTATTATTTGCATAGGAACTTTCTAAGCTATATAGCTTACTCATCTTTCTTTTCCCTTGTCTTATAGTGTTACTAAGCCAGCTCGGGGATCGAAAACTGTCAGAGATCCATTCACATTATCAACTAAATATTTTGGGTACCATTGATTTTAATATTTTGAGTTAGGGCATTTATAGGGGCTTGGTCAATTTGTTTTGTGTCATAATTGATTTAGCCAAATGTGTTGGCTTATGTTGGCTGATAATTCGTTTTGTAAATGACCATTGAAATTGTCTAATATTGGTTTAAGTATATATATGCATTTGATGATGTTTTTCATGGATATGGGAAATCGCATGATTTGAGTTGAGATATATGTGATGTTTGTGTATGATTAATGATAGCATGTGAATTGGGTGTTGATGCCTTAGTTATGGCTGATTTGGTTGATGGTATATGCTTGGAATGGTTCTATGTTTGTTGTGTAGGTTTGTGCATGGAAGGGTGACAAAATGGCTTGGTAAATAGCCTTATTTTTTAAAAACACGGACGTGTGTCTCACACACGGCTTGCCCTATGGGTGAGTGTCCCCTACACCTTAATTGCTGCAAAACAGAATGTTCAAAATTGAGCACACGAGTAGAGACACGGGTGTGTATCTCGACCGTGTGTGCTACACGGCCTTAGACATGAGCGTGTGTCTCAACTGTATGAAGTCTGCACCTATTTTATGAAAAATTATGGAAATTAAATCGACCACACAGCCTAGCACACAGGCGTGTGGCATGGCCATGTGGCACAATTCAAATAGCACCTTATTTTGAACATGGCTTGAAGTACAGGCGTGCCCAAGGGTCACACGGGCGTGTCCCTTGGACCACACGGGCGTGTGAGCCCTATAACATAAAAACTTTTCTTAGTTTTGTAAAATTTTCTAAAGTTCTCGGTTTGGTACCGAACCACTTCCAAAGCATGTACTGAGCCTCGAAGGCTCGTTTTAGGGATGATATGAATGTATGTGAAAAGTTTTAAATTTGGATGGAAATTTTGTCTCGGTTTTGTATGTTTTCTTGTGTTTAAGTCCGGTAATGCCTCGTACCCTGTTCCGGCGTTGAACACGGGTAAGGGGTGTTACAGAAAAAATATCAAGGTAAGTTTGTTTAACCTAAATAAGAATAATAATTTGTTTTTTTGAATGCTATATTACAATGAATATGTTGTATGAAATTATATGTATGAAGTGTGAAAATTTTAATGGATGGAATGGTATATAATGGAAAATTTATTGCTAAAGGGTAAAATTTTCGTATGAATACTGAATTCCGATGGATAAATGTGATTTCCCTGAATAAAATTGCATGTGTTGCAGAATGGATTTAGCCCGGAGTAATCAAAATGAGCTCTTGAGTATATGTTTCAATTAGGATTTAGCCTGGACTGGTAATCCTAATTGACTGGATTTAGCCTAGACTGGTAATCCACAATGAACTCTATACAGAATTCTTTGTCATATAAAGGATTTAGCCTGGATTGGTAATCCAAAATGCCCTTATAGTATATGCAAAAGCTAAAATTTAGCTTGGATTGGTAATTCTACTGTCTGATATGTGGCTCGAGAGTGTACCTTTAAGGTACTACTGGATATGAATTGACGGATAATGAAATTGTACACCTCGAGTGTACTACTTGAAATATCCATCGGAAATTCAAAGATTCAACGGATAAAGTGTATATTGTAATATGAGAAACATAAGATGGAATGTGAATATAGCATGATGAGCTCCTCTATGCATATTGGTATATTATGACTAACATTTTGGTTGAGTTTGTGTGAATAGATAAATTACCAAATAGTTGGAAAGCATGTCTTGTATGGTTAATATATTGAATTTAATGGTAAGCTTAATTTGTGTTATATGAACTTACTAAGCATAATATTCTTACTAGGTTTATTTTCCTTGTTTTATAGTGCTCAAAGCTCATGAAGGTTTGAGATTGGTTGGAGCAAATCATCACACTATCAACCTATCGTTTTGGTATAAATGAAAATCTTATTTTGTTAATGGCATGCATAGTTTAACAAAATCAAATGATGGTGTGTAAATGATGAATGAAACTTAGCCATTGGAATGGCTAATATATTATGTTTTGATATATGTCATGGTTGGATCATACTTGTAATTGGTTGGATTATACTTGTAAGTGTTAGTGCAGGAAAATGGAAAATTTTGGGTGAGAAATGAGGCTAAGAAATGGCCTTATTTTGTGCACACAGGTAGACACAAGGGCGTGTGTCCGACCGTGTGTCCTCTATATTTCAAAATTTCAAAACAGAATGCTCAAAATTGAGCATACGAGCAGAAACACGAGCGTGTGTCTCATCCGTGTGGGTGACACGGCCTTGAACATGGGTGTGTGAAACCTACACCTAATT
Organism: Gossypium rotundifolium; assembly: GCA_025506655.1. Taxonomy (NCBI): domain Eukaryota; kingdom Viridiplantae; phylum Streptophyta; class Magnoliopsida; order Malvales; family Malvaceae; genus Gossypium; species Gossypium rotundifolium. The sequence goes on along the minus strand of CP106727.1, from coordinate 58,272,976 downwards.
CGAATTAAATTAATTAACCACACGACCTAGCACAGGCGTGTGTCATGGTCATGTGACGCATGTAATAGCCCGATTTTGGGTCTGGTTGGAACGGTGGTTCGGGACCACAAATCTAACGCAGTAAAATTTATTTTTATTATATTTCTATGGTCTACAGTTTTACAAAATGATTTCGTGAAAATTTCGTTTGAAAATTTTGACGTTTGGGCTCTTAATTTAGTTAAAAAGGACTAAATTGCAAAAAGTGCAAAATGTGTGTTCTAGAAGCTAGAGGTGTCCTTAGATGGTAATTAGACCATTGGTTAAGTTAGTGGACAAAAATGGAAATGAAGTAAGAGAATTTTTATGTTTTAATTTAGGGGCATTTTGGTCATTTGGATAATTAAATGAATTAAAAATCAAATTAATAGCCAATTTTTGCACATCTTTTACCCATTGGTCGAAATTTACAAGAGGAAGACATAGCTAGGGTTTTTCAAGCATTCAAGCTCGATTTTAAGTCCGTTCTAGCCCTATTTTTAATGATTTTTATGTTTTTGAAGTCCTTGTAACTCGATCTACCTATTTCTAGTACTAATTTGAAGTATGATTAAGGTATAGGGTTTGACCCATGTTAGGTATTTGTGTATTTTGATGTTTAATGGTAGATTATGCAAATTTGATGTTGGATAAACAACTTTTGCTAAGTGATTTTCGGTAAAAATGTCAAAAATGACCTATTTGTAAAAGTTATAAAATATGTAGTAAAAGTGCGATTTAATGAAAAATGTGGGCTGGTATGAGCATAAAAATAGTTTAGCTAGGCTTGTGTATTGAAGAAATCAAACATATTGCATTTTACGAGCCTAGGGACTAAAATGTAAAATTTTAAAAGTTTAGGGGAAAAAATGTAAATATTTTTCATAATATGATTTTTGGGCTGAATTGAATAATGTGATGATTGAATGAGTGATTATTATAAATCAAGAAAAATGAGGTACGGATCTAGACCGGGGGAAAAATAAAGTTTTTGACAATTAGGTCAAATTCTACTATCTTTGTACCGAGGTAAGTTCGTATGTAAATAATGCAATGTTATATTTGTATTTTAATGTTTTGATATTGCATGAAATGTATGATTGATTCTATTAGCATATTCGATAAAGTTTTGGCAAGAAAGAAATCTCGGTTGAACATTAGGAATAGATAGGATACAAATGTCATGACATTAGGGTTATTGAGATTATGTGTAAGACCATATCTAGGATATGTCATCAATATAAAACTTCTTGTAAGACCATATCTGGGATATGGCATCGATATGATACTTCGTGTAAGACCATAGCTGGGCTATTGGCATCGATAAGAGACTACATGTAAGACCATATCTGGGATATGGCATTAGTACGGTACTGTGTACGAGACTTCTGAGTATCCTTTAGTATTCCAAATGGTTCAACAGGAAATTTGATGGGTATGTCAAAGATGAGAAAGTATGTGATTAGGTTACGAGTTCGTACAGGTATGTACGACAAACTCAAAGGAAATGAATTCGTTATATGACAAATTGTTGGTAAGAATGCAATTGAGTAGGTTATGTCCATGAAGTTTTAGCGACATTATGTTTGATATTGTTATGTTATTCATACGACAAATGCATGTTAATGTTGGTTATTATTTGCATATGAACTTACTAAGCTACATAGCTTACCCACCTTTCTTTCCCTTGTCTTATAATGTCACAAAGCTAGCTCAGGATTGGAGATCGTCGGAGATCCGTTCACACTATCAACTATTTTTTTGGTACCAATGAATTCAACATTTTGAGTTATGGCATGTTTAAGGGACTTGGTCATTTTGTTATGTGTCATAATTGATTTGGCAAAATGTGTTGGCTTATATCGGTTGAAAGTTCATTTTGTATAAGGCCATTGAAAATTGGCTACAATTGGTATGAACAATTTATATGATGATGCCTTTCATAGATATGGGAATTTACATGATTTGAGATGATAGGCATGTGATGTTTGTGTATGATAGATGGTAGCATGTGAATGATGTGTTGATGTCTTGGTTGTGGTTAATTTGGTTATATGTAAATGCTTGGATTGGTGCCATATGATGTTGTATATGTATGTACAAGTTAGGGTGGCAAAATGGCTTCGTAAATAGCCTTATTTTTGTCTACACGGGTAGACACACGGGCGTGTTTCTAGGCCATGTGTGACACACGGTCTGCCCCGCAGGCATGTTTTTTGGCCGTGTGTCCCCTGCACCTTAATTTTGAGAAATAGAATGTCCAGAATATAGCACATGGGCAGAGACACGGGTATGTGTCTCGCCCGTGTGTGCTATACGGCCTTGGACACGGGCGTGTGTCTCGGCCGTGTGAAATCTGCACCTATTTTATGAAAAATTATGAAAATTAAATCGACCACACCACCTAGCACACGAGTGTGTGGCACGACCATGTGGCAAAAGTCAGATAGCTCTCTATTTTAAACACGGCCTATAGCACGGTGTGTCTAAGGGTTACACGGTCGTGTGAGCCCTGTAACATGAAAATTTTTCTAAGTTTTGTAAAATTTTCTAAAGTCTCGGTTTAGTCTTGAACCACTTTCAAAGCATGTATTGAGCCCCATAGGATCGTTTTAGGGACGATATGAATGTGTATGAAAAATTTTAATTTGAATGGAAATTTATGACCCAAAATGTATGTTTGCTTGTGTTTATGTCCGGTAATACCTCGTACCCTATTCCAGCGTTGAATACGGGTAAGAGGTGTTACATTTAGTGGTATCAGAGCTACGGTTTAGTCAGTTCTCAAACTAACGTAGCATGTGTGAAAGTCTAGCTATACATGCCATAAATGAATTATGATAGTGTGATGACTCCTGACAATTTTAAAATGTGTTTTCACATAGTAAATGGATCCCAATCGAGCTAAAACTGATGATGTAAAAAGTAATGTGCTGGCCCCCGCTCAAAAGGAAGTACCGTCTGAAAGTAGACCTCCTACGGTTAGTAAGGGAGAAGCAGAAGGGGGTAGGGAAGCCTTCCTTCACATGGTGAATGAGTGGTATACAAAATTTATTTGAACAAATCTGAATGCTCAACCCCCTTCACCCACACCTATTCCTCAGTCGGTTCCAGTAGCTCCTCAAGGTATGGAATATATAAGAGTGAGTAAGCCCCTGGTTAATAAGATCCGAAAGCATGGGATGAAGATTTCAGGGCAAATGTTGACGATGATCCCGAGAGGGTAGAATTTTTGCTTGAGAATTCTATCAGGGTATTCGATGGACTGTCTTACACATCTGATGAATGTTTGAAATGTACCGTATCACTTCTGAGAGACTCAGCATACCGGTGGTGGAAAACTATTGTGTCAGTAGTACCGAGAGAGAGGGTTAATTAGGAATTCTTCCAAGATGAATTTGGGAAGAAGTATATTAGCAAACGGTTCATTGATTAGAAATGTAAGGATTTTTTAGAGCTGAAATAGGGCCGAATGTCTGTAATTAAGTATGAACGAGAGTTTGTCAGGCTCAGTAAGTACGCTCAGGAATGTGTTTCCATCGAGGCTATCATGTGCAAAAGGTTTGAAGATGGGTTGAATAAGGATATTTGATTGTTAGTTAGAGTTCTTGAGCTAAAAGAATTTACGGTGCTATTCGACTGAGCTTGTAAAGATGAAGAATTAAGCAAGGAGAAGAGAAAAGTAGAGTCTGTGGCTATAGATGCAAGATAAAGGTCGATGAGTAAGTCATTTCAATCTCAATCTAAGAAATTGAGAGATTTGTATGTTTGATCAAGTGCTTCAGTTGGGTATCCCAACAAAGATCGTGGGAAACAATACTCGGGTTCTAAAGCCCAAACTACATCAGTAGCGAGCATTGGTAATGCTAAGTCTGGTAGGCCTGAATGTCAGCACTGCAGCAAACAACACCCCGGTGATGTAGAATGAATGATCGGGCTTATTTTAAGTGTGGCTCTCAAGACCACTTTATTCGAGATTACCAGAGATGGTTGAAAAGGATAAGTTTCAGACTGCAAGATGGGGCAACACAACCTCTAGAGGGAGACCACTAAGGAACATAGGAAATGGAGCTAGTAGTAAAGGTGTGACAAAAGATACAGCTATAAGATCTGAGGCCAGGGCACCTGCTAGAGCCTATGCTATCTGTGCTCGCGAAGAAGTGACATCTCCCGATGTTATCATTGTTACTTTTTCTCTCTGTAATACTAATGTAGTTGCATTGATTGATCCTAGATTGAATCATTCTTATGTTTGCATGAAATTGGTAGCTAGTAATAGCTTGCTGTTGAGTTTATTGAATTTGTAATTAAAGTGTCAAACCCCTTAGGAAAATATGTGCTAGTTGATAAATTTTGCAAGAATTATCCATTGATGATTCGAGGTCACTATTTTTCGGCTGATATAATGTTGTTTCCGTTTGATGACATTTTGGGTATGGATTGGTTGACACTTCATAATGTTGTAGTGAATTGTAGACGAAAAATTATTGAATTGAAAAGTGAGAATGGTGAAATTTTTTGAATTGATTCAGATGAGTCGGATGAGTTTCCTGTTGTGATTTCTTTAATGACTGCCCAAAGATATGTGAGAAAGGGTTGTGAGGCTTATCTAGCTTATGTGTTGAATACAAGAATGTCTGAAATAAAGATTGAACCAGTATCGGTAGGTTGTGTATATCTGGATGTGTTTCCAGAAGAGTTACTTGGGTTACCACCGATTAAAGAGGTTGAGTTTGGTACTGATTTAGTACCAGGGACTTCATCGATATCGATCGCTCCATATAGGATGGCCCCTACTAAATTGAAAGAATTGAAAGTTCAGTTGCAAGAATTGATAGATAAGGGTTTTGCGAGACCAAGTTTTTCTCCTTGGGGTGCTCCAGTGTTATTTGTAAAGAAGAAAGACGGATCTATGAGACTTTGTATCGATTATCGATAGCTTAACAAGGTGACTATAAAGAACAAGTATCCTTGGTCAAGGATTGATGACTTGTTTGATCAGTTGAAAGGAGCAAACGGTATTCTCGAAGATTGATTTGTGATTTGGTTACTATCAGTTGAGAGTTAAAGGGTCGGATGTGCCAAAAATTACTTTTAGGACAAGGTACTAGCATTATGAATTTCTCGTTATGCCTTTTGAATTAACTAATGCCCCTGCTATTTTTATGGACTTGATGAATCAATTTTTTCGACTGTACTTAGATAAGTTTGTGGTTGTGTTCATCAATGACTTTTTGATTTATTCTCGGGATGAGTCTAAGCATGCTGAACATTTAAAAATTGTGTTGCAGACTTTGAAAGATAAGAAATTGTTTGCTAAGTTTAGCAAAAGTGTTCGAGAAGTCAGATTTTTGGGACACATTGTTTTTGGAGATGGTATTCGGGTTGATCCGAGTAAGATTTTAGCAATTGTTGATTGGAAACCACTGAGAAATGTGTCGAGGTTCGAAGCTTTTGGGGTTAGCCGGCTATTATAGACATTTTTTAAGGGTTTTTTGATGATTGCTACTCTTATGAGTAAGTTGCTGCAAAAAGATGTTAAGTTCGAATGGTTAGAAAAATGTCAGCAAAGTTTCGAGAAGTTAAAAACATTATTGACTGAGGCGCCGGTTTTAGTGCAACCTGAATTAGGAAAAGAGTTCATAATTTATAGTGATGCATCACTGAATGGATTAGGATGTGTGTTGATGCAAAAGGGCAAAGTGATAGCCTATGCCTCGAGACAGTTGAAACTGCACAAAAAGAATTATCCGACGCACGATTTAGAATTAGCCGCTATTGTTTTTGCTTTGAAAATGTAGCATCATCATTTTTACGGTGAGAAGTGCCACATCTATATCTACCACTAGAGTTTGAAGTATTTGATGACTCAAAAGGATTTGAACTTGCGACAACGGAGATGGCTCGAGATACTAAAAGATTATGAGTTTGTAATCAACTACCATCCTGGACAAGCAAATGTACTCGCAGATGCTTTGAGCAGAAAGTCCTTATTTGCTTTGAGAGCTATGAGTACGAGATTGAATTTGACTAGTGATGGTTCAATTTTGACCAAGTTGAGAGATAGAACGATATTTCTTCAGCAGATTTGTGAAGCTTAGAAAAGTGATAGTGAATTGCAAGCTAAAAGAGCTTAGTGTCAATCTGGTAATGATTCAGACTTTTGGATCAAATTGGATGATTGTTTGATGTTCCGAGATAGAGTATGTGTATCGAAAAATGATGAGACTATTCAGAAGTTTCTTTATAAAGCACATAATGACTATTTATCTGCTCATCAGGGAAGTATGGAGATGTATAATGATTTGAAGAAATTATATTGGTGGTCAGGTATGAAGCGAGATATCTCTTAATTTGTATCGAAATGTTTGATTTGTCAATAAGTGAAAACTGAACATCAAGTACCTTCGGGTTTACTTCAGCCAGTAATGGTACCTGAGTGGAAATGGGATAGAATTACGATGTACTTCGTGATGGGTTTACCTTTGACTCTAAAAAAATAAAGATGTTGTTTGGGTTGTTGTTGATAGATTGACGAAATTGGCTCATTTTATTTCAGTATGTACCAATTTCACACTTGATAAGCTAGTTGAATTGTACATTATTGAAATTGTGAGATTGCACGGAGTGCCTATTTCTATTATTTCGGATAGAGATCCGAGGTTTACTTCACGATTCTGGAAGAAGTTGCAAGAAGCTTTGGGTACAAAGTTGAACTTTAGTACCGTATTTCACCCGCAAACTGACGGCCAATCTGAGAGAACGATTCAGGTTCTCGAAGATATGCTTCACTACTGTGTTTTGGAGTTCAAAGGTAGTTGGGAAAAATATCTAGCCTTAGTTGAATTTGTTTAAATAGATCCGAAGATTTTAGGGCCACATCTGATGACGATGTTGAGTGAGCCGAGTTTTGGCTCGAGTATACTCTTCGAGTATTTGATGAGATGTCGTTAACTCCGAAGAATGTATAAAATGTGCTATTTCGTTGTTGAGGGATACGGCTTATACTTGGTGGAAGACGTTGATATCTGTAGTTCCGAGGGAGAGAATCACTTGGGATTTCTTTCAAGCTGAGTTTAGAAAGAAGTATATCAGTCAACGATTTATTAATAAAAAACGTAAAGACTTTTTAGAGCTAAAATAGGGCCGTTTGTCTGTTACTGAGTACGAATGGGAATTTGTGAGATTGAGTCAATATGCGAGAGAATGTGTTTCGACCGAAGTTACTATGTGTAAATGCTTCATAGAGGGATTGAATGAAGACATTAAATTGTTGGTTGGGATACTTGATATAAATGATTGTTTTGTGCTAGTGGAAAGAGCATGCAAAGTCGAGGAACTCAGTAAAAAAAAGAAAAAGCTAATTTTGAAGCTCGTAATGAAAGAAAGAGATCGATGAGTAAGTTTTCTCAACCTTCTACAAAGAGATTTAGAGATGCAAGCAATCTTTCAGATGCTTCGTTTAGACATTCAAGTAGAGATCGTTCAAGACAAAGTGCTGGTCCATAAACTCAAGCTCCGAATGAATCAAGTGTTGGCAGCATTAAAAGTAGTAAGCTTGAGTGTAGACAATGTGGGAGACGACATGTGGAAGAGTGTTGGGGGAAGTATAATAATAGAACATGTTATAAGTGTGGATCACGAGATCACTTTATTCGGGATTGCCCAAAGTTGGTTGAGGAAGAAAATGTTCAGAATGAAAGACCGAGTAATGTGACAGCTAGGGGTAGACCACCCAGAAACACCAAAAATGTGAGCGAAATTCAGAGAGGGACAACCAATACAGCTGTGATATCGGAGGTGAGAACTCCTGCTCGAGCCTATGCTATTCGAGTGTGAGAAGAAGCATAATCTCCAGACGTCATTACTGGTACTTTTACTTTATTCGATACTGATGTGATTACATTAATAGATCCGAGATCAACTCAATTCTATGTATGTGTGAATCTAGTATCGAGTAAGACTTTATCTGTTGAGTCTACGAATTTGTGGTTAGAGTGTCAAACCCTTTAGGCAAGTGTGTCTTGATGGATAAGGTGTGCAAGAATTGTCCATTGATGTTTCGTGATATATGTTTACCAGCCAATTTGATGTTACTACCATTTAATGAGTTTGACATAATTCTGGGTATGGATTGACTTACTTTGCATAATGCCATTGTGAATTGTAAAAAAAAGAGTATTGAGTTGAAAAGTCAGAATGGTGAGATAGTTCGAATTGAATCCAGTGATATGAAAGGATTACCAGCTGTTGTATCTGCGATGAAAGCTTTGAACTATATAAGAAAGGGTTGTGAAGCCTATTTGGCGTATGTGATTGATACAAAAGTGTCGAAAAAGAAAGTTGAATCTACGCCTGTGGTTTGTGAGTTTCTAGATGTGTTTCCTGAAGAGTTATTAGGATTACCTCCAATTCGAGAAGTCGAATTTGGTATTGAATTAGTACCGGGGACCACTCCTATTTCGATAGCTCTATATGGCATGGCACCAACCGAATTGAAAGAGTTAAAATCTCAGTTGCAAGAGTTGACTGACAGAGGATTTGCATGACTGAGTTTCTCACCTTGGGGAGCTCCTGTGTTATTTGTGAAAAAGAAATATGGAACTATGAGAATGTGTATTGATTATCGAAAGCTAAACAAAGTGTCGATAAAGAAAAATATCCGTTGCCTCGTATTGATGATTTGTTTGATCAGTTGAGTGGAACTACAGTGTTTTCAAATATAGACTTGAGATCAAGCTACTATCAGTTAAGAGTTAAAGAATCCGATGTGTCAAAATTGCTTTCAGAATGAGGTACGGACATTACGGATTCTTAGTGATTCCTTTCGGACTAACAAATGCTCCTGCAGTGTTTATGGATCTGATGAATCGGATATTCAGACTGTATTTGGATCGTTTTGTAGTGGCGTTCATTGATGATATTTTGATCTATTCGTGTGATGAGACGCAGCATGCCAAACATTTGAGAATTGTGCTACAAACCCTACGTGAGAAACAATTGTATGCCAAGTTTAGCAAATGTGAATTTTGGTTACGTGAGGTTGGCTTTCTCGGGCATATTGTATTAGCTGCAGGAATAAGATTTGATTCGAATAAAATCTCTGCTATTTTAGAATGGAAGCCTCCGAGAAATGTGTCTAAAGTCCGTAGTTTTTTGGGACTAGCGGGATATTATAGACGGTTTGTGAAAGGCTTCTCGATGATTGCGACTCCATTCACAAAGTTGTTACAGAAAGATGTTAAATTTGAGTGGTCAAATAAGTGCTAGCAAAGTTTTGAACAATTGAAAGTATTGTTGACAGAGGCACCAGTGTTAGTTCAACCTGAATCGGGCAAAGAATTTATAGTTTATAGTGATGGATCGTTGAATGGTTTGGGCTATGTGCTATGCAAGAAGGTAAAGTTATCGCTTATGCTTTGAGACCACGAATCCGAGTCAGAATAATGTTTTAATATTATTTTATATGCTTATTATGTGAGAATTGGTGTGTGTGAAAATTTCGTATTAAAATTTGATCGTTTTGGTGCTTAATTGTGAAAAAGGGCTTAATCGCATAAAAAGAAAATTTGGTGGTTGAATGTGTAATTACTAAATTGAAGGAGGCTTCTTAAATTGAGGTATTAATAGTGCAATTTAGCCAAAAATAAAGCTTAGTGCCGTTCATCATTTGCATGTAATAGTAATGAAATTGTTTATTATATATTTTATGTCATTAGGTAGTAATTTAATATATGATAAAATGAATAATTGAATAAAAGAAAAGATAGGAAAGAGAAAGTGTTCATCTTTCTCTATTGACCGAAACTAAGGGAGAAAAAGAGAAAAGGGAATAATAAAAAAAAAAATTGTTGAGTTTTACCCATTTCTTGGTCATTCGAATGGAAAAGGAAGAAGAGGACTCTCAGATGTTTAATTTTGAGCTCATTTAGAGCTGGTTCCTCAAGAAAATCGTGAAGATGGTAGCAAGAAGGGAAAGAAACGCTCAAGAGTAGGTTCGATCATTGTTCGGTAAGTCCTTGCAATGAAACTTTGAAAAATTTCCATGTTTATTATGTGTTTAATACGTGCGGTAAAATGTGGATTTAAGGATCATAAGCAAAGTTAGTAGTTAAAATACATGTTATTAGATACCAAAATACTGGTGTTAGAAGTGAAGAAGAGTTGATAAATAAATGTATAAGTTGGTGTTGAAACACGCCGTTAAATCTTGATAGTTTCAAATATATTGTCATATTTTGTCGCAATAAATCACGTGTAATTGATCTGCTCAATGATCTAATTTAGGTAAAATGTTGGTTGATAAATGTTCTATTTTGTGGTAATAAGCAAAATATAAAGGTGGCTAAAATTAACATACATTACTGTTAAGTTTATGTTTGAAAAGTTACTAAATTTTGGAGCTTAAAACAGTTTAATTTGGGATTTACATTTCCAAATTTCAGTTTTAGTAATGTCCCATTATTATTGGTTGAAGCTAAGAAAACAAGCATTTGTTGAAAGGATGTAGGGAACTAAATTATCTAAAAATTATTTGCTGTCAGCTAGTGAAATTTTAATCTTCAAATGTATGCTAAATTTTTAAGTGTCTGAATGCATGCTAGAATTCAACATGTCCAAATGCACGTTGGAAATTAATACGCTGGAGTGTTTTGTTTAGTTAAGTTTTTAAGCAAACATATTTTATGGAATTTATCTATATTGACGTATATAATTTTAATGGAAATATATGTACCAGTATGTTGATAAGTCGAATGTGAGGTATACCTATTTGGTAATGGTATATCTAATTATGATATTGATTGGAAAATGAGTAGAATCGAATGTGAGGTATAAATATATGTAAATGATATATTCGACTATGTTATAAATCATGTAATGAACATGTTACTATATATTTACCTATGTGGTTGAGGTTTAAGCTTTATGAGTGTATATATGAATGTGAATAAGTAGCAAGCTTGAGATATGCACTAAGTGTGCGAATTTTATTATACCGAGCATTAAGTGTGCGAAATCGGTCATTTGGCACTAAGTGTGTGAATTTTATTATACCGAGCACTAAGTGTGCAAATCGGTCATTTGGCACTAAGTGCGCGAATTTTATTATACCGAGCACTAAGTGTGCAAATCTGTCATTTGGCACTAAGTGTGCGAATTTTATTATACCGAGCACTAAGTGTGCGAAATCAGTTGTTATGCACTAAGTGTGCGAATTAAATGCCCGAGCACTATGAGTGCGAAATCGGCTAAAGAGCACTAAGTGTGTTATCAATTGTAATATCAAAGACTAAATTCGGTAAGTTGATACTATGAGATCTTATCATTCGAAATCAAGTATATATGTTAAAGGGGTGATGGATTGTTATTTTTAAGGTATAATTTGAATGATTGAGTGGGTACAGTAAAATAATTACTAGAGCATATGAAATGTTGTATGAATCACTTAATGAGATTTGGCTATTTGAGATATTGAATTATAAGTATAAGTGGATAGCTCGAAATTGAGTATGTGGATGAGACTTGAGAATGGAATTTTATACTACATATTCGAATTTGAATTTGAGAGATAATAAGTGGTTTATGATTGTACTAGTAAATGGGTATTTGATAAATTCTTATTTACAATGTTTGTTTAAATCACATTGAGTATTATTGTTAGGTTGATTAAATTGCTTATGACTTACTAAGCTATAATAGCTTACTCGGTGTGTTTTTTGTATTGTTGCTTAGATTTTGGAGTCAAGTTTTGAGCTCGGAGATCATCGTCAAAGTCTATCACACTATCGACAAATTTTGGGTATTTTATAAGCTGAATTTTTGAAACTATGGCATGTATAGGCTAAGTTATATCTTGAAAAGATTGTTTTGGGATATGTATAAATATTTAAGCCATGCGAAAATGGCTTACCTATAATATTATGACTTATGTGTGTATTCGACCATGGTCTAAGATTGTTTGGAAGTATATCTTATGGTATAAATTGCGTGGTGGATGAATATTTGTTTTGGCAACGTAAAGTATTAGATAGGACTTAAAAATGTGTATTGGTATGAGTCATTTGCGGTGTGTGTATTGAATATGAATTTGCTATATAGGCTTTTTTTTTAATTCAATCGAATGAAGTGTTTCAGGATAAGTTTTGCTAGCCGAATTGATAAGAAGTAAGTTGGCTTTCGTTTGACATTTTAGTACAATGTATAATATGATCAAATCATATGATTCGATTTGGCATTTGTACTTATAAAATAGAACGAGTTGGTTTGATTTCTTGGTTATATTATAAACCTGATATGTATGAATGGTGTTTTGGATTATATATATCTTGATTGTGTAAAGACACGTATGACTTATAAATAGCTCTCTTAGTAAGCTTAAAACATGTCTAATTTGAAGATGTAAGAGACTACAAGATTAGGTTTTATGTATATGTATTGAATTGATGAGCGTGTATTTTGTCTTAGTAGATATAATCGGATATGAATGAATGTATGAATGCCATGAGTTGTTAAGTATACGGTTGATATCATATTTATTAGATTTAGATTATAGATCATGAAATACTTAGACATATTTGGCCTTTTGATTGCCTTAATAATTTAGTTATTAAGTGTATATATATATATATATATATATTGGTTGTGAGACGTATTAAAATGAATAGGTAAATGGTTTGGTTGATTACATGCACGTGAGACAGTAGCTATGATAATGTGTTAAAATGTTCTATGAATGAAATGGTATCTGTTGATTCTTAAATATGTGCAAGTGAGTATGTTATAATCATTCAATAAAAGTTTGATCAGCCTCAAATATCTTTAATATGATTGAAGTATGTTTGATAATGAATTAGGCATTCGATAACCATGTGAGTGAAGTTTATTCTATTCGACTTGTAATAGAGATGTATGATTTTTGTATATGATTGCTGGTTCTGGGTTGTGATTTTGTTTGGTAATGCCTCGTAACCCTAGTCCGGTGACGGATACGGGTTAGGGGTGTTACATATCCGACGCATGATCTTGAGTTAACTGTGATTGTGTTTGCGTTAAAGATTTGGCGTCACTACTTATTCGGTGAGAAACGTCATATTTATACTGATCATAAGAGTTTAAAGTACTTGATGATCAGAAAGACTTAAATTTGCGACAAAGAAGATGGTTAGAATTGTTGAAAGACTACGAACTTGTGATAGATTACCACCCGGGTAAAGCTAATGTTGTAGCTGATGCTTTGAGTCAAAAATTGTTATGTGCTTTCCAAGCTATGAGTACTCTGATAGATCTGTGCGAAGATACTGCGGTCATAGCTGAGTTGAAAGTTAAGCCGATGTTTGTACAACAGATTTGTGATGCCTAGAAAAATGATGTTGAAATGATGGCTAAACGAATTCTGTGTGAATCGATTATTGATTCAGAATTTCGAGTTGATAGTGATGGTTGTCTGAGATTTAGAGATCAGATTTGTGTTCCAAGAAATTCAGAGTTGGTTTTGATGATTTTGAATGAAGCTCACAATAGTCATTTGATTGTACATCCGGGGAGTACGAAGATGTATAATGATCTGAAACAGTTCTATTCGTGGCGTGGTATAAAAGAGACATTTCTGACTTTGTGTCGAAGTGTTTAGTTTGTCAGCAAGTTAAGGCTGAACATCAAGTTCCGTCCGTTTGTTACAACCGATTATGATTCTTGAGTGGAAATGGGAGAGAATTATGATGGACTTTGTGTCGGGTTTGCCCTTATCTCCGAGTAAGAAAGATGCAATCGGGGTGATAGTTGACAGACTGACGAAATTAGCCCATTTCGCTCCAGTGAGAACCAACTATTCTTTAGATAAGTTAGTTGAACTGTATATTGCTGAGATTGTGAGATTGCACGGAGTACCACTATCTATAATGTCTGACAGAGATCCGAGGTTTACTCGTGATTTTGGAGGAAATTGCAAGATACGCTAGGCACAAAATTGTATTTTAGTACCGCTTTTCATCCCCAAACGGATGGTCAATCCGAGCGAATCATTCAAATTCTTGAAGACATGCTGAGGAGTTGCATACTTGAGTTTGAGAATACGTGGGAAAAATATTTGCCGTTAATTGAATTCGTGTACAACAATGGTTTTCAATCTAGTATCAAAATGGCACCATATGAAGCTCTTTACGGTCGAAAGTGTCGAACTCCATTGTATTGGACTGAGCTGAGTGAGAACAAAATTCATGGGGTTGATCTAAAAAAGAGACTGAGCAGAAAGTGAAAGTAATTCGTGACAATTTGAAAGCAGCCTCAGATCGTTAAAAGTCTTATGCAAATTTGAAACGAAAAGATATTGAATTCAAAATTGGTGATAAAGTTTTTTTGAAAGTGTCTCCGTGGAAGAAAATACTTCGATTTGGCAGAAAGGGCAAGCTGAGTTCGAGGTTCATTGGACTGTATGAGATTATTGAACGAGTTGGGCCGATTGCTTACATATTAATGTTACCACCTGAGTTAGAAAAGATTCATAATGTGTTTCATGTGTTGATGCTTTGATGGTACCGATCTGATCCGTCTCATGTGATTGCCTACTGAGGTTGAGATTCAGCCAGATTTGTCGTATAATGAAGAACCGATTCGAATTTTGGCACGAGAGACCAAAGAGTTGAGAAATAAGAAAATCTCTTTAGTGAAAGTATTATGGCACAAACACGGAGTTGAAGAGGCTACATGGGAGCCTGAGAACATTATGAGAGAGCAATATCCACAACTCTTCGCTGGTAAGATTTTCGGGGACGAAAATCCCTAAGGGGGGAGAGTTGTAACAGCTCGGTTTAGACCTAGTCAGAACAGTGGTTTCGAGACCACAAATCCGAGGTTAAAATATTATTTTAGTGTTATATTTGGTGTTGATTCTATGTGACATAGTCTGTGTGAAAATTCTGTGTGATAATTTTATCGATTGTGTTCTGAATTAAGAAAAAAGGACTTAATCGCGTAAAGTATAAAAGTTATGTGCTGATTTATAAGTACCTAAGTGTTGTTGTTTTCATAATAGGATGGCCTTAAAAGGCAATTAAACCACTATTAAGGTTAGTGGATGGACAAATAACTAAATGACCTTAAAATTTATTTTGTTTTATATGTTTTAAAAGGGCTAAAATGGTAAAGTGATAATAAAATGTTAATAAACAAAAACAAAAGCCAAAATTTCATCATATTTTATGTTCATCCACCGATTGTTAAAAGAGAGAAAGCAAGGGTTTGAGTTTTTCATATTCTGCTACTTTAGGGCCTAAATTCAAGGTATGTTTTGATTCGTTTTTGATAATTTCTACATTTTCGTAACCTGTTGCTTAGTGCTCTATCTAACCCATGTTAAAATTTTGTGAATTGATGATGTTTTTGTGATGAGTCTTTGATGAACATTTGAGCTATGTGTGAGTTGATAATGAAATATGGAAACTTGGTGTTGGATTAACATAGTTTGTATTGGAATTTTTAGTGAAATTGAGTATTTTGGACTTAATTGAGAAAATGAGAAATTGAAGGGTTAAAATGTGAAATAAATTAAATGTGTGAACTTGTATTAGCATGGGAAGAATTCGGCTAAGCATATGTGTTTTGAGATTTTGTGTATTTGATGATTTTATGAATTAGAGACTAAAATGTCAAAATGTCGAAATGTGAAAATGTGAGGGCTATTTTGTAAAATGCCCTAAATATGAGTGTTTGGACTAAAATGAATGATTTGGTTATTGAATGGACTGAATTTGAATGTGTATAGACTAAGAGAGGAGAGGTTCGAATTAATAGCTCAAAAATATTATAAGGAGACTCATATAAATATACATTATCAATGTCTTATTATGACCCATCTTTGTGCATTGTGGTGGAGCAGTTGGAACATATACCGCACATCCAAAAATTGTAAGATGGGAAATATTTGGCTCTTGACCAAAAATCAAATGTAATGGGGAGTATTTATAATTTATTAGCTTGATGCGTACAACATGTAAGTCAATACAAGCATGAATCTCATGCTAAAATAGAAAGTTTTGTTATCATAAGTAATGATTTAGCTATTAGTTAAAGGCATTTGATAAATAATTCAATTAAATCATTTTCTGTGTGAACATGAGTTACAAGATGTTCAACTTTTATACCAATTGACATGCAATAATCATTGAAAACTTGGGATGTAAACTCACCAACATTAGCAAGATGAATTGTTTTAATTGCATAATCTGAAATTAATCATTTAAACAAGCAAATTGCATAATCTGAAAGTAATCATTTAAACAAGCAATCTCGCAAACAACAGGTTACGAGTTGATAACGCATGTGATTATTTTGTAGATGCATCTACCAAAATCATATAATATCAAAACCATACACATGACGGATTAATGAACGTACAGAAATGCAGGACATTAAATCTCTACTTTAGCTAGTGAGTTTCTAAGAATCAATTTTATTGAAAACAAGCAACAAATGAGAATTTTTTAAATTAAAGAATCTTTTGGTTCTTTAATGAATGTTCATATAAATTCTCAATTAATTTTCTCATCATATATGATCGAAGATGGTCTAGCTGGTCACGCTAAATAGTAAATGCATTTGTATTAGTAAACTTCTGGTTTACTTTAACATGTGTTTCAATTGTACTAAATTGTAACCAATTGATAATTTTTTTTGTCATTTTTTTATTTTGTATCCACATTAAATACTATTGTGTCATTTACTACTGGAAATGTCTAAATCGCTGTGAATTCTATAATGCCACAAAGTCAATAAATAAATATAATTTTCAAACAATTATATGTAATATTCGCTTCAAGAATTATGTCAAAATCTTCAAATATAAGGCATTTGGTCTAGTGGTATGATTCTCGCTTAGAGTGAAAGAGGTCTCGAGTTCGTTTCAAAATATAAATAACCCAATCCTCTTTTGATTCATATGAAATATAATCTTTTCCTCATTCACAATCTCAATATGAGATCCATTATGAATACCTTTTAAAAATAATGCAACCATCACAAACTTTGTGCTTTTTAGATATTGATATATTAGCTCTTCTGGATCTTTCAACTAATTTTGTATTATCAAATATTGAAATATATTTGTTTATTTCGGTACCAAATAAAATAAATATTTTCTATTAGTAAGGACAAAATTCATTACTACATTCTCATATCATTCCTTAAAGAATATTAAGGAAGACAAAATATTTGGGCATACACCACATATGTGACCAATAATCTTTCATATCACATTGATAACATAAGTTATCTTTACCATTTGAAAAGTTATCTTGAGAACTCTCATTGTTCTCTTATTTATTACTATTGATCCATTAGTATATCTTTTAGTTTATTTATATTTATATTCACTTCGGGGAATGTAACAAATCTAGTAGGACAGACTTATAAACATCCTAATAGATTCTTTACTTCATAATCACCATCGCAAACATGCGTGAGATTTCAAATCAAAATCTATCTATTCATGTTGTCATGATTAGTCTCCAATTATAATAAACATGATATAATAAATAAAACATAGTAAAATATACCTAAAGATCTTTAACATCGTCGTCATCACATTGACTATTATCACGAGCACTATTACAAGTAGTAAATCAACTTTGTTTTTGTAATAACATTTACAATCTAAAAGTAAAAATCATTTAATAAATAATCAAAATTTTCGTAACGATGCTTGAAAATTATCTTATACACATTGTACCAAATTTTAATACCACATATATGTTATAAAATATTATCTTGCTCTAATAAAATATTTATAAGTTCAATTTAAAAGATATCATACAATTATTCAACATTAGCAAGTTAATAAGAATAAATAGATCCTATCAAATTTCCCTTTAATCAACAATGGTAGGTTAATAACACTTTCCACCATAATTTTAATAAAATTTCAAGAATATTTAATACAAATAATTTAATAATTAAACATCTAAATATAATGCATAATACAACTTACTTAAAAAACTTCAAAAATAATGATTTATCAAAAAATTAAATAGAGAAAACATACCATATTAATAGCAAACATATCTAATCAACAATTATGCCTTTTACATAAATAAAAAAATTAACCTAGAAAGGAAAAAATCAAATACGATCGAATGTGAAATTTATGTAAAATAAAAATTAATAGTAGTCATACCTTAATTGAAAAGAAAATATGGTCAAAATATAAAAGTTTCTTACCAAATCTATATTTTACCCATACTTGTATAATAAATCAAAGATCGGAAATAAAAATCATAATCCATTCTAATATTGAATCTTTCAACATCTCGAAGTTGAAGTTGTAACGGTGAAAGTTTAAGGTGAAAAATAATTTGGTCTGTGGGATGACTTCGTAAGATTTTTAAAAAAATAGAGAATCATCGTGCTGATAACGTGTTATAAAGTAAAGAGAGATTAATAGAATAAATAATAAAAAAATATAAAAGCAATAGAGAATGTACTTTATTGATCAAAAGGGATAATTACAATGCTAGAGAATGTACTTTATTGATCAAAAGGATAATTACAATCTATCGTTATATAGGCATAAGAAATATAAAAGAAGTATAGATCTAATTCTAATAACTATTAGAATTTAAAGTACATCAAAACTTTATCTTTATCATGGCGGACATCCACTTAATAAGATATTCATAATAACTTTAACATTAATTATTTGTTATTTTGACTTATTTGTAGTAAGTATACTTAGACTTTTATTCAAGTTATAACTCTATTTTAAAATAAATAAAATTATCACAACTTTATTTTTAAACAAACTTATAACTAAAAATTCTAAATTGAATTATAAATATTCTTAATGACAATTTAATACTATCATAAAAATAATCAATTCAAAAGTTTTTAAATTTTTTAAACTCTTCTTTTATATATATTATAGATAATTTTATTTTTGAAAATAAAATCATCCATTTTTTTATGTTAAAATAACAGTTTACTAGATAAAACCCAAATTGTAACTAACATTAATCAGTTTTTTTAAAAAAACCTAGACTGTTAAAAAAAATCCAATCTTCTTAAACTTGTTGGGAACTCCAAACTGTATTAAATAGAATAGACAACTTAAGGTTTACATTATGATTTTAATTTCACTTCTCTTTTCATATGAAAGCAAACCAAAATTTTAAGATAAACATCATAAATCATATAAATAAACTATCATAATTAAGTTCAATCATATGACGTATAGGGGATAAAATGAATTTATTAAGTTATTATAATTTTATAAAAAATTAAGATTAAAAATGTTGAACTTATAAAAAAATTTGATAATAAGAATAATTTACTAAAATTTATTTTTAAATAATCTTACATTTTATAAATCAAACATGTAAATTTTAAAATAAATCAAATAAGGTAATCTTATATCAAATCCATTAAAAGTTGCACACCTGCCAAAATCCCAATAACCAGATCCTACAATTATGGTTGGATAAAAGTGGAATGCCAATTTAGGGAGATTGGGTGGTGGAGCTGCACTTTAATAGAAGAATCAATTTTCATTAATATAATCTCCACCTAACTCAAATTTATGACCCCTAAACCAAAGAAATTGTGTTTAGATTGGTCTTTAAGTTTCAATTATAGCTTTCAAGTTTTACCAAATTACAAGCTTCCCCCACGTATTATGATCACATTCACATGCTAAAACACAGCACAAAGATAAAAATTTGTTGGCACACCAAACATTTCTTAATTTCCTTCAAAAGTAAAGTTGTTGGCAACAGTTAATGATATAGGTCCACCCCACGTTGCGTCAACATCGGCAACCAAGCTATGCTATGCTTAGTAATAATCCAATTTATAAAGCTGTAAGATTCATATTTTGATTTAAACCATATTTTACGACTAAATTCAATCGCTACATTATGTATACACTATCACAACAGCTGGGTTTAGATATATCCGACGAAGAAGTTAAAGCCTGTTAGGTTTTGCTGTAAATTCCAGTTTCAATGAGGCTGGCAGCATTTCAGATTTTTATGGTGACACTTTGATAGATTATGCAGTTGAATCAATTGAATTTGTTGATAAACATAGCACCAGGCATTGTATTCACAAACATTGATTTTTTTTCTCTCTTTACAATGAAAACTGTGGTATTCGGGTTTCGGATTCTGAAGCTGAGTCTGCTATCAGAGATTAATTTAGCAAGATGTAGACCTGCAAATAGGGTTTTGTTCTTGGTTTTGGCATTGAACATGGCACGAACTGACCTTTGTCTCTCAGCTCCTGGAAAGCCCTCATTGTTTCGACATCGAATCCTCCAGCAAACTGAGACAAATACAGAATTGTATAAGCAAAAAAGTTAAAAGAGTGTTGTGTACCAAGTTATAGAAATTAATGAGAATTATTATTAACCTGATGTACGCGGAATGCAAATCTAACTCCTTGAACAATCAGTTCCTTTTCCTCAGGCCCGCCCCCAACTGCTTCGAGCTCTGCAGATACTCGTCTCATGTACTTCATCGCTAATTTGACCGACGCTAGCTTGATCTGCAACAATTGATTGGCATTTTAATGAGTTAACAAACACCAATAGCAGCAACAACTGGAATTCATCATTAGAAAACACAATAAAAGTACGACCTTTATTCTAAGAGTCAGATTACATTTTACCCTTTCTAAAAAAAATAGACAAATTAGTTCTTATAGGTTAAATAAAAAACTAAATAGATCATTTTGTTAAAAATTTTATCCAATGTTTACTGTTGAAATTTAATCCTTGTACGTTGAAATGAGGTACATGTGAACATACAGTTGTCCAAATAGATCAATTTACTTTTTTATCAAACATACTATAACTAATTTAGAATAAATGGGGCAAGATACACAGAATCTCAACATAATAATTAATTTGTGAAAGGACAAACAAGAACGGAGTAAGTTGATACAACTTTCATGTTTGTTTTAGATGATATAAAGAAAGCATTATCAATCTCATCATCAATGACCGTTACGATATGCAGTGCCTATGTTGTTTTAACCCTTACGAATGTTGGATACAGATCCATATAATGATGAAAATCTTAAAGAAAATTGAATATGCCCAAAATAGATAGAGACCCAAACTCAAGAATGAGTCACATAATACAGTCATAAGATTGAGAATCCTACTCTCTTCGAATTCCACATAAGCAACCGTCATTTTGTCGCCTAGCAAATACTAGTTAAAGTATAATAATACATTTTGCCTGCCCGAGATCCAAAAGCTAAAGATTACTTAAAAGATAGACCTAAAATCTATAACCAAATTGAAATGACCCATTAATTTAAGAATGAAGATGAGTTTACTCAATTTTTTAAAATATATTTGATGCATCATATTCCGAAGTTACATATATTTAAATTACCTGGCACACAATTCCAGTTTCAAGCATCCAATCCATAGGAATTTGGAAACCTTTGTATCGGCTTGTAGCAGATTCTCTCATTCGGGAGAGATTGTAAACGCCATGCTCTAACCTGCACCCATTAACAACTGAATCAGAACAAATTCATTAAAAAGAAAATGCAACAAAAAGCATAAGGATTATATACTTTTCAAGTAAAGACTGCATCTTCTTGAGAGCCGGAGCACAAGGTTGGCGGGGATCATCACGAAACAATGAAGCCTCGGATTCTTGTTTCTTGAGATCACAATACCCAAACGCCGCCTCCCGCAATGCATCCGCCTTCTGTTCTGGCCATTCAAAATGCTTTAGCACCGCTCTTTCATCCACCTAATATCAACAACAAAACACACTCATCACCTATGATTCAAATTTGAATGCTTAGTAGAGAAAATATAGCATAGATGTACCAAGTAAGAGAGCTCGTCGTCCAGCCATTTAACAAAAGGCACGACATCCTCAATATCTGTAAATGCGGCATCCTCAACTTCTTTGATCAAAAACCGTATGAAGTCTCCTTGTGTTTCCACATCTGTCTTTATCTGTTACCACAAAATTATAATCATCACTAAATCAAACTGATTTTAAATGGCTAAGGATATGTACGATATTATTTGAATTTCAAAAATTCCCAATCGGATCTGTCTTATCTAAAGAGAGCAACTGACGACTAGTCACCTGTCACCGTGGCATTATCGTAAATAGATACTAAAAAAATACTCGAACCTCACCGCCAGCAAATGAGTTGACCGATTCTCAATCTCCCCTATCATATCCCTTGAATTGGCGGTTGCCGGTAAAACCTCCGGCACGCTATAGCCACCCGCCTCTCTTTTTGATTCCCTGCGCATAAGCGAGTGATAAAACTCCACAACCTCCGGAACTCTCCTCACTTTTGCTGCAATTGTCCTCATCCCCTTCTGAGGCGGCGGTGGAGGTGGCGGCGCAATAGCTTTTATAGGCGGAGGCGGTGGTGGAGGAGGTGCAACTTGCTTCACTGCTGCCTGAGGAGGCGGCGGAGGTGGTGGTGGTGGAGAAGTTTGTTTCTCTGTGGAATCAGAGGAGCTATTGGATGACGTGGATGACGATGATGACGACGACGAAGGTCTCGGCGGTGGTTTTGGAACTCTAGGAACACGAGATCTGATGTTAACACTTGTAGACTCAACGAGTTCCTCCGACTTATTCCTCGAGTGTCTGGGTCTCTCATTTTCGATTTCCTCTCTTTTAAACTCCGAGCTCTCAACTTTCTCATTACTGAAAGCACTAAAAACAATGGCGTTCGTACATTTATTATTACTATTATTTCTCTTAAAATTCTTTATCAGATTGGACTTCACACTAACTTCCACAAACCCTTGAAACTGCTGCGAAGAGGAAATCAATTCGTCGGTTTCCGCCGTAATCTCCGCCTTACTGTTACGATCAGAAGAGGAAGACGACACCGTTTCCTTCAGCTCCGCAATCTCTTCTTCCATTTCTCTCACTT
Organism: Gossypium rotundifolium; assembly: GCA_025506655.1. NCBI lineage: Eukaryota > Viridiplantae > Streptophyta > Magnoliopsida > Malvales > Malvaceae > Gossypium > Gossypium rotundifolium. The sequence continues at coordinate 58,250,044 of CP106727.1, read as the reverse complement.
TCTTCTCCTTCTCCTCCTTTTCTTCTTCAATCTTTCCCTTCATCTCCTCTACCTCTGTTTTCAACATCGCGTTTTTGTTTCTCAAGCCCTCAATCTCTTCCAAAGCTCGTCCCAACTCTGCATTTTTAACGACGATCTCATTTTCCAGCACGGGGACAATGGCCACTGATTCTTTTAAAATTTTGTGCTCTAGAAGCTCTGTTCTGAGCCTGGACTCTCGTTCCCTCAACTCTTCCACCAATCGGAGAAGCTCAATGACATCAGGTGGACGAGGCTGGACTTGAGCCGAGGATCGAGGGAAATAAACACCAAATGAACGTGAGAAAACAGCTTTTGCGGAAGTAGTGTTTTTGTTCCCTGAGCTTGGGGATGGCGATGGCGGTTTTGATGGAGTATCATGCTTTGAGTTCGCAGATGATTTTTGAAACCCCATTGCCAATCTTACCTTACCAGCCACCATTGATAAGGTGTGTTTTTGCTTTCTCTTAGTCGTTTTCTATGGTTTAGGGTTGGATTGATTTTCTAAATTGTGACCTGTAAGAAAGTGAAGGACACCCAACAAATGTCCTTGTCAGCTTGGTTTTTCAGACAGTGAAGTCCGGGAATTTGTGGAAATTTGAGTAATTGAAAACAGGGGAAAAAAGGAACGTTAAATCGGGGTAGACGAGAGTTGAGAGTATAAAAGAGGGAAACCACTCTAAATTAAAGAACAAGAAAAAGAAAAAGGAAAAAATTAAAAATGTACGAATATGGAGGAACGGTCTTCTTTTCTTGGTTCCATTTTGAAAAAGGAAAAAAAAAAAAAACATCATTCATTTTCTAAATGAAAACTATTATTCTAATATTTTATATTTTTGTTTAATTATTATTTTATATTTAATATATTTTTTATTATTTTAAATATAATTTAATTCGAGCATTATTATTGCATGAATTTAAACTTTACTAATAAAAATTTTATTTTAATTAATGTTATTTTATAATGGTCAAATGAACTCTTTATAAGAATTTTTTTTTTAAATTATAAGAGGAGGATAAAGCCTTAATAGCAACGCAACTAGCGTAACTCGAACCCAGGCCACACCTCTGGCCAATAGGTCAAGACACAGGATTCAATCTTTATAAGCTTTTAATTGCATATGTAACATCCCAAAGCATTTCACACGTAGTTTTTATACGATATTGTTGTTCTACCCTTATGCTATGGCAATTCCATGGTGTCAAGCTTATGCTATAGAGGTGTTTGATGGGTGAAGTTACGGGTCTCTTTGTTTCACTGAAAATAGTTTTTAGAAAATAATTTATGAAAAATTATTTGTAACAGTCTAATTACGACCCTAAACGGAACGGTGGTTTCGGGACCACGAATCTGGGTTAGATAAATATTTTTACATTTAAATTGATATCTATGTTATGTGTTTGAGCATGTCCTAAAATATGGTAGGTTAATTTGTTTGTTTGGATGCTTAATTTTAGATAAGGGATTAAATTGCATAAGTGGTAAAGTAGCTAATCATTAAATAGAGTAATTAAATTAAATTGTTTTCTTTTGCATGGGGATTTAAATTGTATATTTACCTTGTTGGAAGGTAGTGGACGGCATTGATTTGAAATAGTTAGTGGGGAGTGTTTAATTATATTATATGATAAATAAAATGATATGTAATAATATTATAATAAAATGATATCATTATAATAAGAAAGAAAAAAGAAAAACATCATCATTTTTCATCTCTCAACACAGAAAATAGCAGAGAAGAGAAGAGTTCAAGCTCTCCACATTTCGGCATTTGCATGTTCTAATAAGGTTAGTGATTAAACTTAGTTTTTGTTAATTTTAACAATTTTGAGGTTATTATCATGTAAATTAGCTAGCTCATACCAATTCTTAATTTGGTTGTATGATTCGAGTCTTTATATGGATGGAAATTGGGTGTTTGTGTGGTTAATGATAGTATATGTTATAAGAAAGCTAGATTAACAAGATTTTCTTTATAATTTTGATGGAATTTTGGTATAAGGATGATTTTATAAAAAGAAAATTTTTGAAAGGACTAAACAAAGAAGATAAATGGAAGGAATGAGTTGATAGAGGGCTATGAATATTCGCCCTTAATAGGTATGGTTAAATTCTTGATATTTTTGTGTTTTGAGCTATAAGGACTAAATTGTAAACTTTGTAAATGTTGGGGTAAAATGGTAATTTGTATAATTATGTATTTTTGGATTAAATTGAATGGAGATGTATTTGAATGGGTTTAATTTGTAATTAATTAGATCAAGAACAAAAGGAAACGAGATTGGATCGTGGAAAAAACAAAGTTAAACGAATAGTCGGGAAGTTTAATCCGTCAATTTTCGAGAATCCGTCAATTTTCGAGGTAAGTTTTAAGCAATTGGATTAATTTGAATTATCTATATATTAATGTTCATGTTTAAGTGACATAAATACTTTTAAATTTCAAATTTGCCGAATATGGCATAAGGAGTATTATACATGATAGTTGATGTGAATCTGTAAATACATGCATATATGCAACTGTGATGAAGAATTTGATATATATCATTATATATATGGAAAAAGGAATATTTGGATATTTGTGCATGTAAGTATATCCTTGATGATGTCGAATTTGATAGGATGACTTTGAATGTGGTTGCCGAATGTGTTAGTACCATGAACATGTATTTATATAAATATATCGAAATACTTTGGATGGTTGAATATGTATAAAGATATGTTTGCCATAAGTATGAAAGGTGCATATGTTTGGATTGGATAAATAATTATGGGTTGAGTTGTAGTTAATTGAGGAACATGAAATGAGTGATGGTGGTGAATGAATGAATAAATAAGTGTTTAATTGTGTAAGGCCGAATGTAATGGTAATTATAAGAAGAAAGATTCAGGTTGAATGTGCGTATTTAGGTATGTCATATTTATAATATGTGAATTTATAAGTTATGTTTAAGTGGAGGTTGTTAATGAGCACCGTGTGTGTGGAAATGTTAAATAACTTGGCTCTATGTGAGCGATACGTTACGAAAAGTTGGCACTTGTGTGTGCGAAAATGTTAAATAATGACTATGTGAGCGATACGTTATACGGAAAGTTGGCACTGTGTGCGGAACGTTAAATGCGGATCTGTATGAGCGATACGTTACGGGATTTGTACTAAGTGTACGGATTTTCTAATTTTCATAAAAGACGAAAACAATTAGTGGAGGTAAACAAGGGTGACAGTAAGAATGTTTTATATGATAGTTCATTATCTTGGTACAAACTAGGTAAGCCATTCCGGTTTGAAAGTTTAGCATATGGACATTCAGTTTTGCGTGGAAACCAAGTAAGTATGATATTGGTTAATGGCAATCTATTATATGCATGGATAATGCAAACTAATAAATGATTGAGTTGAGTTAGTTAGAAGCTATTAAAAATGCTTGGTTATATGTATGCTACCTTTTGCTTATGACTTACTAAGCTTTACATAGCTTACCATTTGTCTTTTGGTTATTGTTGGTGTAGATTTTTGGAGTTGAAGCTTGCACTCGGTGATCCTTGTCGAAGTCAAACACATTATCACTTACTCTTGGTATTATTATTAGCTTCAAACCTTAGAAATTATGGCATGTAATAGCTTGGATACTTTCATTACACCAAATCAGACTTTTAGTGGCGTTTTTAGTGGCGTTTTAAACAAAAACGCCACCAAGATTACACAATAGTGGCGTTTGAAGGAAAATGCCGCAACAAAACGATCAATAGCGGCGTTTTTAAATAAACCGCTAAAAATAATATATAGCGGCGATTTGAGAAAACGCTAAATCTCCGACGATAGCGCGCTTTTAAGAAAACGCCACTAAATCTCCGACCTATAGCGGCGCTTTTATAAAACGCCGCTAATGCTTGACCTTTAGCGGCGATTTTTATAAAACGCCGCTAATGCTTGGACCTTTAGCAGGGGTTTCTACCAAACGACGAAAAATATTTTTAATTTCAAAACAAAAACGATGACGTTTTAATTGCAATGTTAAAATGGGAAAAAATTAGCGGCGTTTTAAAAAATGCCGCTAAATGTGATCTTTAGCGGCGTTTTTAACAAAACGCCACTAATTTGTTTCTTTCAAAACAGAAACAACGCCGTTTTAATTATAGTGTAAAAATGGGATAAATTTAGCGGCGTTTTTTTTATAAAAATGCCGCTAAATGTAATCTTTAGTGGCGTTTTTAACAAAAACGCCACAATATAATTTTTATTTCAAAACAAAAATGACGTCATTTTCATGTAAATATAAAAAGTGTAAAAAATGTGCCTTAGTGTTAAGGGTTTAGCATTTAGGGTGTAATATGTGGGTCGTATGGTTTAGGGGTTAATGTTTATACTTTAGTGTTTTAGTGGTTTAGAGTTATTGATTTAAGGTTTAGTATTTGTGGTTATAGGGGTTTATATATTTGTAAGGGTTTATGATTGAAGGTTTTATGGTTTATGGTGTTTAGGGCTTAGAGTTTATAAAGGTTTGTGGTTTAAGGTTTTGGGTTTAAGATGTTTTAGGATTTAGAGTTTGGGGTTATGTATTTAGAGTTTTATAGGGTTTAAGGGTTTAAAACTTATAGCTTAGGGCTTAGAGTTAAGGGTTAAGGGTTGATAGTTTAGGAGTTATGATATAGGGTTTAGGGTTTAGGGTTTGGGTTTTGGGATTTAAGGTTTATAGTTTAGGGTTTAAGGTTTATGAGTTTAGGGTTTAGGGTTTAAGGTTTAGGGTTTTATGGTTTAGGGTTAGAGTTTAGGGTTTAGGGTTTAGGATTTTAGGGTTATGATATATTTTAGAGTTATGATATATTTTAAATTTATAAATATAAAAATAAGTAATTGGATTAATTAATAATAGTATACAAATATATAGATTAAATGATATTAAAATTACCTAGGCTTTTATACAAAAGCATACAAAAGTCATCAATAGATTAAAAGACAGTACTGTTTGAAAATTTGTTGTATGAATTAGTGGCGTTTGTGAATAAAACGCCACAAAAATATATCAAGACAATGCAAAACAAAGTCGTTTAAACATTTTTTTATTGGCGATTCCGTAAAAACTCCATAAATATCTGTCAAGTATTAGTGGCGCTAGTCACAAAACGCCGCTATAAGTCTATATTTAGTGGCGTTTTCTAAAAACGCCGTAAATATATATTTACATTAAGCTTCATGACATCGCTTTTGTGGCACGCTTAGTATCGTTAGTGGCGTTTAGCGAAAACGCAAAAAAGTATGTATTACTGGTGCTTTTTAAAAATGCCGTAAAATGGTTCATGTTATTCTTGGCGTTTAGCCCAAAACGCCACAATATGGAAGAAAAAAGCGACGTTTTTCTCGAAATTTTAGTGGCGTTTATTGAAAGCGCCATAATAGGTTAAATTTTCTATTGAAACGGCGTCGTTCTTTATCCATCCATTTTAATAGCCTAAGACTATTCATTCCCCATTTTCCAATTTCCCAAAAACCCTAATCCCTAATCCCTTCTCGCTTCCTCCCAATCCCCAAATTTTACTTGATTTACAGTGCGAAATACTTCCCAATCTCCCTAAATCTATTTCTTTTGCTTTGATTTCCATCTCTTCCTTTTTCTTTTTCTTGAATCCCTTCTCGTTTGTCATATTTCCATCACTTTCTAGCTCTCACAATCATTCTAGTTTCGACCACCTTGGTACGATTCACTACCGTCGATGATTATTTAATATTTTCTTTTATTTTGTTTGCTCAAATATTTATTAGGGTTAATTTTACTCAACGCTTCCCTTTTTGCGACTTACGAGGAGGAATCGAGTTTTCTTGTTGATCGAGGAACCTACTATTTCATCATTAAGAGGTATGTTCTCGATTCTATCTTAAATACGATTGCCATTGAGTTTGATTTGAATATTTTGGGAAGTGAATTTTTCCCATTCTTGATTTTGTTGAAAAACTTTTAAGAACCGAATATTTTAAGAATCGATTCGATCTTAAATTCGAAGTGTTTCATCCTTAAGAGGTATGTTCTTGAATATTTTTGGAAGTGAATTCTTTGCCTAAACAAATTTGAGGACCCGCCTGTATTGTATAGTCTAAAAATTGCATAGTCTAAAAAAAAAACTAGAATTTTAAGAACTGTATTGATATTGAAGGTAATCTCATGCAATTAAGGGAGGGGAGATTGAGTCTTATAATACTCCACTCGATTAGTGTTTGAGTCTAATTCAGAAATTTTGTTTAATTAGTAATATTAAAAATTTTCAACTCTTAACTCAAGTTCGGGCTTGAGTAATCTAGGTTTAAATGGATAAATGAGCATAATAATTTAGCTAGTTTTTTTTATTCTTGAAATCAATTCTAATTTTGAACACGAAAGTCAAATAAACTTGAGTTTATCTTTTGAGTCTTAAATTCTAAATTTAATTTAAGTTTTTTTTATTGATTGAGTTAGTTTTTTTTTAAGAACTGGATTTGAATTATCCCCTCTCCAATAATTTTAAGCCAGTATCTTCATTGAGTTAGTTTTTTTCTTGCTATCTTTTAAATTTATTGTGTGAATGGTAATCTATTGATTGCTCTGATGTTATTTGTTATTGGCCATTTATACTTCAGAAAGTATACTTAGGTTATATATGTTTCTTCTTTTCCATCTATTATTTTCTGAAAGCTCACTGGTGCAAACCCTTTCATTCATTCTTTTGGATGGGATTTAGGGGTTTTTTTGGTACTTATAATGAAAACCAATGGGTTCGGTAGCTCTTTTGTCCTTTGAGTTTGATTTCTGCTTAGCAACTATTGTATATTCATTTCCTCAAGGGGGAGAAAAAGTTTATATTCTTATTCTGACTTAGTTGCATCTTTATTCTCAACTGAACAAGATTTTTGTTAATTTATCGACATCTTATGGTGCCAAATAGTTCAAGTCAATCATCAAAACTTGAACAATAACAGGGGAAAAAGCGTCTATTGTTTCAGGAGAGTTAAGAAGCGGTACATAAAGCAAGTAAACTTTTTATAGGTTTCTATGCTTTCATCATTTTCAGTCGTAATATTTGCTAAGTTATATTTAAATTGTAATAATTGCATATTATTTGCTAAGTTATATTTGTGGTTTATGCTAAACCCTAAACCTTATACACTAAAACTTTAAACCCTAAAATAATAAAACTTGAAACCCTAAACCTTTAACCCTAAAACCTTAAATTTTAAACCCTAAACCCTAAATCCTAAACCTTAAAGCCCTAAGCCCTAAGCACTAAGCCTCAAACCCTAAACCCCAAACCTAAAACCATAAACCCCAAACTTTAAACCCTAAACCTTAAACTTTAAACCATAAACCTTAAACCCTAAACCTTAAAACCCAAACCCCAAACCCCAAACCCCAAACCCTAAACCCCACACCCTAAACCACAAACCCTAAACCTTAAACCCCAAAACACAAACCCTAAACCTTAAACCCATAATACCTTAAATCTTAAACCTTAAACCATAAACATTATAACCCTAAAACCTTAAATCCCAAACCATAAACCTTAAACCCTAAATAATAAACCCTAAACAATAAACCCTAAAAAAGATTCAAAGTATATAGGCTGGAAACTTGACGGGTTGCCTTATATCTCACAGTGAGATACAATGGATCCTCCCTAGGTGTAACAATGCCACGTATGATGAATCTAAAAGAATTCAAAAATTACCTAATTTTAAGATCAAATTTCATAACTTACATTATTTACCGATCAAATTTCACAACTTACATAATTTTAAGATAAGATCAAACTTCATAACATACATAATAATTGTATAGATAAAAAATAAGATTCAAAGTATATAGGTCGGAAACTGACGGTTGCCTTATATCTCACAAGAGATATAATGGATCCTCCTAGGTGTAACAATGCCACGTATGATGAATCTAAAAGAATACAAAAATTACCTAAGTTTAAGATCAAATTTCATAACAATGCCACTATTTATCGATCAAATTTTACAACTTACATAATTTTAAGTTAAGATCAAACTTCATAACATACATAATAATTGTATAGATAAAAAAAAGATTCAAAGTATATAGATCGGAAACTGACGGGTTGCCTTATATCTCACAAAGGAGATACAATGGATCCTCCTAGGTGTAACAATGCCACGTATGATGAATCTAAAAGAATTCAAAAATTACCTAATTTTAAGATCAAATTTCATAACTTACATTATTTACCGATCAAATTTCACAACTAACATAATTTTAAGTTAAGATCAAACTTCATAACTTACATAATACTTGTATATATAAAAAAAGGATTCAAAGTATATAGGTTGAAACTGACGGGTTGCCTTATATCTCAGAGTCAGATATAATGGATCCTCCCTAGGTGTAACAATGCCACGATGATGGATCTTAAAGAATTACCAAATTAAATATCGAAATAATATAACATTTATTAAATACATAATTAGCTAATAACATCTATTAACAATGTCTTAAATCCTAAACCCTAAACCCTAAACCTTGAAACCATAAAACCCTAAAACTATAAACCTTAAAACCTTAAATCCTAAACCCTAATTTTTAAACTCTAAAACCCTAAACCTTAAACATTAAACCTTTAAACACTAAACACTAAACACTAAACACCTAAACCTTTAAACCCTAAACCCCTAACCCTTAACCCTAAACCCCTTAACCCTTTAACCCTTAACCATAAACCCCAAACCCTTAAACCTTAAACCCTAAACCCTAAACCCTTAAACCTCTAAATTTTAAACCCCTAACCCTTAACCCCTAACCTTTAAACCCTAAACCCTAAACCATAAACCCTTAACCCTTAAATCTTAAACCCTTAACCCCTAACCCCTAACCCATAACCTCTAACCCTTAAATCATAAACCTTAAACCTTAAACCCTTAAATCTTAAACCCCTAACCCTTAACCCCTAACCCCTAACCTCTAACCCTTAACCCCTAATTTTAAGTTAATATCAAACTTCATAACTTACATAATACTTGTATAGATAAAAGAAAAAGATTCAAAGTATATAGGCTGGAAACCTGACGGGTTGCCTTATATCTCGAGTCGATATAATGGATCCTCCTAGGTGTAACAATGCCACGTATGATGGATCTTAAAGAATTACCAAATTAAATATCGAAATAATATAACATTTATTAAATATATAATTAGCTAATAACATCTATTAACAATGCCTTAAATCTTAAACCCTAAACCTTAAACCTTGAAACCATAAAACCTTAAAACCATAAACCTTAAAACCTTAAATCCTAAACCCTAAATCTTAAACTTTAAAACCTTAAACCTCAAGCATTAAGCCTTAAAACCTTAAACCCTAAACCTTAAACCCTTAAACATTAAACCCCTAACCCTTAACCCTAAACCCTTAACCCAAACCATAAACCCCTAACCTTTAAACCCTAAACCTTAAATCCTAAATCCTAAACCCTTAAACCCCTAAATCTTAAACCCCTAACCCCTAACCTTTAAACTTTAAACCCTAAACCATAAATCCTAAACCCTTAAACCCTTAAATCTTAAACCCCTAACCCCTAACCCCTAACCCTTAACCTCTAACCCTTAAATCATAAACACTAAACCTTAAACCTTAAACCCTTAAACCCTTAAATCTTAAACCCTTAACCCCTAACCCTTAACCCCTAACCTCTAACCCTTAACCCCTAATTTTAAGTTAATATCAAACTTCATAACTTACATAATACTTGTATAGATAAAAGAAAAAGATTCAAAGTATATAGGCTAGAAACCTGACGGGTTGCCTTATATCTCAGAGTCAGATATAATGAATCCTCCCTAGGTGTAACAATGCCACGTATGATGGATCTTAAAGAATTACTAAATTAAATATCGAAATAATATAACATTTATTAAATACATAATTAGCTAATAACATCTATTAACAATGCCTTAAATCCTAATCCCTAAACCTTAAACCTTGAAACCATAAAACCCTAAAACCATAAACCTTAAAACCTTAAATCCTAAACCTTAAATCTTAAACTCTAAAACCCTAAAATTTAAACATTAAGCCTTAAAACCTTAAACCCTAAACACTAAACACCTAAACCTTTAAACCTTAAACCCTTAACCCTAAACCCCCTAACCCCTTAACCCCTAACCACAAACCCCTAACCCTTAAACCTTAAACCTTAAACCTTAAACCGTTAAACCCCTAACCCCTAACCCTTAACCTTTAACCCTTAAACTCTAAACCCTAAACCCTTAAACCCTTAAATCTTAAACCCTTAACCCCTAACCCTTAACCCCTAACCTCTAACCCTTAACCCTTAATTTTAAGTTAATATCAAACTTCATAACTTACATAATACTTGTATAGATAAAAGAAAAAGATTCAAAGTATATAGGCTAGAAACCTGACGGGTTGCCTTATATCTCACTGTTAGATATAATGGATCCTCCCTAGGTGTAATAATGCCACGTATGATGGATCTTAAAGAATACATAACTTACCTAATTTTAAGATTAAATTTCATAACTTACATAAGTTGATGATTATATTTCATAACTTACATAATTTTCCTTAAGATCAAACTTCATAACTTACATAATACTTGTATATAAAAAAAAAGATTCAAAGTATATAGGTTTGGAAACTTTGACGGGTTGCCTTATATCTCACCATTAGATATAATGGATCCTCCTAGGTGTAACAATGCCGCGTATGATGGATCTTAAAGAATACATAACTTTCCTAATTTTAAGATCAAATTTCATAACTTACATAAGTTTACGATTAAATTTCATAACTTACATAATTTTCCCTTAAGATCAAACTTCATAACTTACATAATACTTGTATATATATAAAAAAAGGATTCAAAGTATATAGGCTGGAAACCTGACGGGTTGCCTTATATCTCACTGTTAGATATAATGGATCCTCCCTAGGTGTAACAATGTCGCGTATGATGGATCTTAAAGAATACATAACTTACCTAATTTTAAGATCAAATTTCATAACTTACATAAGTTTACGATTAAATTTCATAACTTACATAATTTTCCCTTAAGGTCAAACTTCATAACTTACATAATACTTGTATAAAAAAAAAAGAATTCAAAGTATATAGGCTGGAAACCTGATAAGTTGCCTTATATCTCAGAGTCAGATATAATGGATCCTCCCTAGGTGTAACAATGCCACGTATGATGGATCTTAAAGAATTACCAAACTAAATATCGAAATAATATAACATTTATTAAATACATAAGTTGACGATTATATTTCATAACTTACATAATACTTGTATAGAAAAAAAGGATTCAAAGTATATAGGTTTGAAACTGACGGGTTGCCTTATATCTCATCGTTAGATATAATGGATCCTCCTAGGTGTAACAATGCAGCGTATGATGGATCTTAAAGAATACATAACTTACCTAATTTTAAGATCAAATTTCATAACTTACATAAGTTTACGATTAAATTTCATAACTTATATAATTTTCCTTAAGGTCAAACTTCATAACTTACATAATACTTGTATAAAAAAAAGAATTCAAAGTATATAGGTCGAAACCTATGGGTTGCCTTATATCTCGTAGTCGATATAATGGATCCTCCTAAGTGTAACAATGCCACGTATGATGGATCTTAAAGAATTACCAAACTAAATATCGAAATAATATAACATTTATTAAATACATAAGTTGACGATTGTATTTCATAACTTACATAATACTTGTATAGAAAAAAAGGATTCAAAGTATATAGGTTTGAAACTCGACGGGTTGCCTTATATCTCACTTTATTAGATATAATGGATCCTCCTAGGTGTAACAATGCCGCGTATGATGGATCTTAAAGAATACATAACTTACTTAATTTAAAGATCAAATTCCATAGCATTATTTACATAAATTATTAATTAACAATTTAGCCGTATAATTTATTGTCAACTTTAGACTTCAACAACTACGAAATGGATAGGAGTTGGATGAAATTGTCAAGGGTAAGCAACGACAATCGAAATGGAGTAGAAACTTTTCTGAATTTTGCATTTCAAAATGCAAGCCAAGAGAATATGATCTTTGCCCGTGTAAGAAGTGTTGCAATATTAACTGGCATTATCGTGAAGTGGTCTACGAACATCTAGTTGTTGATGGCTTTGTCCGGGGGTACAAAATATGGTTTTTTCATGGAGAGTGTACATCTAGTGGAGCATCTTCATCGATGAATCTAGGGTATCCTCATAGTGCTTTCAATCAGAATGTTAGTGACGATAACATGGAAAACATGTTGCGGGATGCTTTTAATATGCGCAGTGATGGTTTCGGGTCATTTCCACCTGACTTGGGTGCAACCGATGATCATAATTTTGGAGGAAATACTTTCACCGAAGGGGAAAAAAGTAACGGATGAACACCAAATGAAGAAGCGGCTAGGTTCTACACGTTACTTGGTGAAATGAATGAAGAAGCGTATGAGGGATCAAAATTTTCCAAACTGTCATTCTCAGATTTGTCTTTTTACTTGAAATGTTTGGGGTGGACCGAAAACTCGTTGACAATCTTGTTAGAGTTTCGCAAGAAATGTTCCGCTTGCAAAAATCCTCAATCTTCCAAAGACATGAAGAAATTGATAAAGGGTTTGGGCCTTGGATACAACAAAATTCACAGTTGCCCAAATGATCGCATGTTGTATTAGGCGACCGCATAAACCAACAAAGGTCTTTGTCATGTATGCGACCAATCCGTTGGATTAATAGAAATACGAGGACGATAACGAGGATGAACACGATACACACCAAAGAAGCATCCAGCTAAGATTTTGCGGTATTTTTGCTAATCTGAGGCTTCAACGGCTTTTTATGTAGTCGAAGACAAATAGAATCAATGACGTGGCACCTTGATGGACGAATCGATGATGGGTTGTTAAGGCATCCTGCAGATTCTTTAGCTTGGAAATGTTTTGACTCTAAATTTCTAAGCTTTGCAAGCGATCCTCGAGTGTGAGGCTTGGGCTAGCATCCGATGGATTTAACCTTACAAACTCATGAGCACAACGTCTGATGCCTTGCCCGTGGTGCTTGTTCCCTAATATTTGCCTCCATGGGTTTGCATGAAACAATCTTCTTTTATCTTGTCTATGATTATACCGGAGAGAAAGGGCGGGGAATGATATTGACGTCTATTTACGACCACTTGTTGACGAGTTAAAACAACTATGGGCTGGTGTTCGGATTATCGATGCAATGAGAAAAGAGAACTTTAATTTACGTGCGGCATTAATGTGGACTATTAACGACTTTTCGGCTTATGCTAATTTATCTGGTTGGAGTACCAAGGGATGTTATGCTTGTCCGTGTTGTGCTGTGCAGACATGTTCGCAATGGTCATATAATGGGAAGAAGTTTTCTTACATGGGGCATCGTCGGTGGTTACCAGAAAATCATACATTTAGATTTCAGAGTGCTCAGTTTGATGGTACTGAAGAGTTCAGACCAGCTCCTTCGCAGACCGGTGGATCCAAAATATTGTTAATGTTGAAAGATATGAATTTCATTTATGGGAAGATGAATCAACCGGCAAACTCGCATAGAAATAGAAGATCTAGGGATGAATCTGATGATGAATCTAATGAAGAGGATGATCCTAATGAGGCGGACTTGTGGAAAAAAAGAAGTATTTTTTTCGAGTTGCATTATTGGGAGCATCAGATTTTACGCCATAATCTTGATGTCATGCACATAAAGAAAAATGTCTGCGAGAACATCATTGGGACTATTTTGAATGTCGATGGAAAATTGAAAGATAATCTTCAGAGTCGACTTGATTTAGTCCATATGGGAATTCGGCGTGAGCTTCATCCTCGAACACTTCTGAATATGAAATATCAATTGCCGCCTGCTATTTTTTCAATGTCGAAGACGGAGAAAGAAGTGTTCTGTACGGTGTTGAAGGATATAAAGGTCCTGGATGCGTGTGCATCAAATATATCGCGATGTGTGAGTCTTAAGGATCGAAGATTATATGGCTTAAAATTGCATGACTATCACATATTGATGTAAGTCTTACTGCCAGTTGCTATGCGGTGTTGTATGTCGAAAAAGGTGACGGCTCCTGTAATTGAACTGTTAAATATAATGAAAGGCATTTGTGGTAAAGTTTTGAATGTTCAAGAACTTGAGAGACTACAAGATCGAGCCGCATTAACTTTATGCAATCTGGAGAAGATATTCCGCCTTTCTTCTTCACTATCATGGTGCACTTGTTAATTCATCTCCAGAGAGAAGCACTTCTTGGTGGACCTGCTTTTCTATCGATGGATGTATCCCATTGAAAGGTCTTACTTTATTTGCAAAATATTCCTTCATTCACTAAATGCCTTTATTTGCAACTTTTGATAATGTTGTATATTGTGTTTAGGTTCCTTTCCAAATTGAAGTCATCTTCGCCACAATAAGCGTTATCCGGAAGGATCAATTGTCGAGGCTACTTGGCGAGGAATGTATGACTTTCTGCTCGAGGTATTTAGAAGATGTTGAAACAAGAATGAATGCACCAAGTAGAAATGTTGGGCTCACGAGATCATAATTTGGTGAAACTTATTTATTTCAAAGTTTGGAGAACCGATTGGTAGAGTCAAAATTACGAAATTAGACGATAGATCATGGGTCCAAGCACATCGATCGTTCTTTTCATCACGATTCAATGGAACCATTTTGGAAGTATCGTTCTACAATTTGATAAATACTCATCAATTATGATTTGTTTGTCTTCTAACAAAGTAAAACCTTTTTACCGTAGTGAGTACAAACAAATATTGAGAGCTCATTCACGATCTCGAAGATTAAATCGACGAGAAATTAATAAGTTGTTCACAGAATCATTCCATGAATGGTTCAGCCAAATGGTATGCAATTTAAATTTTCATTGACAAGTAATAATATTTTCTCGTAACATTCATAATTACTCGATTTACTTTCGACTCAATAGGTTTGGAGTCGGAATGAAGTAAATGACGACGTTAAATGGCTTTCACAAGGTCCAAACAGAATAGTTAAAAGATATAGTGGCTTCCTCATCAACGGATACAGATTTCATACAAGGTATCGCGAGAGATTGAGGAGAACCCAAAATTGTGAAATTGTTGTTAATTTTTCGATTACAAGTTATGCTAGTGCTAGGGACGAGAATCCGGTCGAGGGAATTTGGAATATTACGGACTTATTCTCGACATCATTGAGTTGGATTATTACGGCAAATGCAAAGTTGTCTTATTTCGAGGTGATTGGGCTGATGTGAATACGGCTCATGAATTAAAAACGATCAATATGGCTTTACAATGGTGAATTTCTCTCGATTAATTCACACCGAGAACAACCGATGGACGAAATTGTATGTGTTTTCTTCTCAAGTTAAACAAGTTTCTTACTCGGAAGATCCAATTGATGATGGTTGGTACGTTGTACTTCGAAACACCCCTAGAGACTTCTTCGACATTGGCAGTGGAAGTAGAGATGACATACTCGAAAGATCAGAAACTTTGCCTTTTCTAGAACAAGACTTAACTGAAAATATCCCTAGTACTAGTCAACAATTTCAATGGGTTCGTCAGGATGTGGACGAAGATATTTATGAAATATGATGTAGTAAGATTTAACGATTTATTATTTATATGTAATATTATAATTTTCATGTTGGTCATGTTATATAATTTAACTATTTTAAATGTCCTATTATTGTTGTTATTTGTTACTAAAATTTTGAACTATTTTATGTATTACAGAAAAATGCCTAGAAGACGATTACTGATTTAAATATTGTCCATGAAACTCCAAATCCGTAAGAAGCTAATAGTAGTGAACAGTAAATAGTTGTTGGATCTTCTACTCTTGGGACATAGATGACGAGCCCGGAGAATTTGAAAGTAATGTTAAGTTTATTTTACATGCATGTTGAATTTCATTATTGATTCATTTTCAATTTTAATATAATAATATATCATTTTTCAATTTGAAGGTGGTGGGACGCGCAGGTCGGGGACGTACATTACTTAAAGATTTATACGACTTAGAGCCTACCGATCGTGTTAAAGTAAGGAGAAACAATCATGGGCAGCCTGTTGGATCTGAAGCTCGACTGTTAGGAGGCTATTTGGGCATTTTAGCACGAAATGCCAATATGTTGCCCATTAACTACAAATCATGGCATCACATGCCTGATGCCAACAAAAATCAGGCTCTCGAAAATATTAAGGTAACAAAACGTGAATGTAATTTATAATACTTTAATTTAATTTTCATTTATATTAACTTTTTATACTTTTTTTCTTCAGGGTAGATTTAATTTAGAGGTCTCTGATGACTATGTGAAGAAGACATTGGGAAAAAATGGAGAGACAATAAAAGCACGCTCAAAAACTATATTTTAAGAAAGACATAAGCCTCGATTTAAAAATTAAGAAATGTTCCACAGGAATGTTGAGGTACCAATGGGAAGATCAAGTTAGATTTTGGAATTCAAAAAAGGAGAGGTATTACGTACTTCTAAAATCGTATAAATTATTTGGTTTATAGTATTTACTATATATATAATTCAAATTGCATTATGTAGGACCGTGAGCGAGTTGGAATACGCAGCAGATGTAAAAGTAAATTCACGCTTCTACGGCGAGTTCTAGAAGTTTTGCTTGTGTACTTAACTGATTTCGAGCCTTAGAACGCAAGTATTTGCTCATTTCAAAGATCGAATAAAATATGATATGATCGTAGTAAAATGAAAAATGAACTTCAATGCCAATATGTATGATAGAATAAAATGATGGCAACAATAATAGTATAAAGGCATAAATAAAGTAAAAACTAATCAAACAATAATAGTGAAAATAATAAATCACTAGACAAATAAATAGAGCAAAAGAAAATGATTGCAAAAACGTAAGCTTATAGCAAATAAATGATGACAAAATATAAACCTATATCAAATCGATAAAGAAATACTATGTACAATAGTTTAAAATAATAAAATAATAATAATAACAAAATATGGAATAATAAAATATAATGAAAATACGTTAATAAACAAATAA
Organism: Gossypium rotundifolium; assembly: GCA_025506655.1. Classification (NCBI taxonomy): domain Eukaryota; kingdom Viridiplantae; phylum Streptophyta; class Magnoliopsida; order Malvales; family Malvaceae; genus Gossypium; species Gossypium rotundifolium. The sequence goes on along the minus strand of CP106727.1, from coordinate 58,232,943 downwards.
TAGTTATAATAAATGATAATAATAATCCTAATAGTAGTAAAAATAACAATAACAAAAGTAATAATAATAAAAACAATAATAATAGTAATCATAATATTAAAACAATAGTAAGAATAATAAGAATAACAATAACGAACAACTAAAAGCAGTAGGTAAAGAGATATATATATATATATATATATATATATATGTATACTATTTTGGATTTGCCAAAAAGGAGTAAGAAATAAACTAATAGATGTGTAATAATAAAATAATAACAAAAATAGGGTAGTAAAATAAAAAGGTATAATAATAAAAAAATGTAATAATGAGCAACAATATATGAGGATAAGAAATAAATAAATGAATGAACAATAACAATAGCAAGATAAGCGAGTAAATAAACGAATAAATAATAAGTAAATGAAATGATAAATAAATAAATAAAATAATAAATAAATAATGAATAAAATAATAAAAATCATAAATGGTGAAAATTTAAAGAACGAAGATCAAATTTAAATTAAATAATTACGATAATAAAAATAATGATACATTAATAAAAGAATGATTCGTTAATGAACGAATAATAATAAAAATAAATAAATAAATAAAATAATAAATAAATAAATAAGAGTAGAAATGAAAATAATAATAATAATAAGAATAATAATAATAATAAGAATAAGAATAATGATGATGATGATAATAATAATAATAATAATAATAATAATAATAATAATAATAATAATAAGGATAAAATATTAAATAATGTTGATGGAAAATAAAAAATTTGCAAAATAACAGGAAAAGGGCTAAATTGAATTAAAGATGCGAGTTTAGCGCTTACTTTTGAAAATAAAAGAAAGGACGAGGACCAAACTACAACACGCAGGACTTGTGGGGACTAAAGTGGACAATACCCCTAAATTCCCATGACACACCCAATTTTATGACTTTAGGGACCAAATCGAAAATAAAATGAAATTTGAAGGCCAAATTTAAAGACACAAAATAGGGCTTAATCGCAAGGGTGTGAAGGAGAGGGATCGTTTAGAAAATATCCCTTTGAGGGTCATGCGTAGAATTCCTACCATTAAACGAAGCCTGCTTTGTCCAAAACTCATAAAACCCTCTTTATTTTCTAAAAAACAAATTTGTAACCCAAAAAGAAAAGCGGCCCCACTAAACTTTGCCTTTTCTAGAACAAGACTTAACTAAAAATATCCCTAGTACTAGTCAACAATTTCAATGGGTTCGTCAGATGTGGGCGAAGATATTTACTAAATATGATGTAGTAAGATTTAACGATTTATTATTTATATGTAATATTATAATTTTCATGTTGGTCATGTTATATAATTTAACTATTTTAAATGTCCTATTATTGTTGTTATTTGTTACTAAAATTTTGAACTATTTTATGTGTATTACAGGAAAAATGCCTAGAAGACAATTACGAGATTTAAATATTGTCCGCGAAACTCCAAATCCAGAAGAAGCTAATAGTAGTGAACAGTAAATAGTTGTTGGATCTTCTACTCTGCCGGGCATAGATGACGAGCCTGGAGAATTTGAAAGTAATGTTAAGTTTATTTTACATGCATGTTGAATTTTATTATTGATTCATTTTTCAATTTTAATATAATAATATATCATTTTCAAATTTGAAGGTGGTGGGGCCTGAGCAGAGGTCGGGACGCATTACTTAAAGATTTATATGACTTAGAGCCCACCGATCGTGTTAAAGTAAGGAGAAACAATCATGGGCACTGTTGGATCTGAAGCTCGACCGTTAGGAGGCTATTTGGGCATTTTAGCACGAAATGCCAATATGTTGCCCATTAACTACTTTCATGGCATCCCATGCCTAATGCCAACAAAAATCGTGCTCTCGAAAATATTAAGGTAACAAAACGTGAATGTAATTTATAATACTTTAATTTAATTTTATTTATATTAACTTTTATACTTTTTTCTTCAGGTTAGATTTAATTTAGAGGTCTCATGACTATGTAAAGAATACATTGGGTAAAAAATGGAGAGACAATAAAAGCACGCAAAAACTATATTTTAAGAAAGACATAAGCCTCGACGAAAAATTAAGAAATGTTCCAACGGAATGTTGAGGTACCAATGGGAATATCAAGTTAGATTTTGAATTCAAAAAAGGAGAGGTATTACGTTTAAAATCGTATAAATTATTTGGTTTATAGTATTTACTATATATATAATTCAAATTGCATTATGTAGGACCGTGGCGAGTTGGAATAAGCAGACAGAGAAGAAATTCACGCACAGCGGGTTCTAGAAGTTTTGCTTGTGTAGGTGGTAAAATGTCGTAACCATTTTTTTTGGGTGAAATAAAGAACTAGCATTACTCGATTTTTGAAAAAGAAAAGGAAAGGAGTCCACCGATCTTTATTTGGTGTGATCGGATCACCTTTGTTTTAATAAAACATTTAATTTACTAAAACAAGGCTTTTTGGTCCACGAACTTTGAGACAACGGGTTCGAGGTCGATTACGTCAAGCGAGGAAGGATTAGCACCTCGACACGCCCAAAATTGGTACCAAACCGATTGATTGAGGTCCTATTTGTTGAAAACTTTAAAGGGGTTCAAAATACAATGCTTTTTATTTTAAAATTGGAAGGACGTTAAGGCTCTCTTATTCGGGAAAAAGTATCACGTCCAATAAGTTAGGGCGTAATACTTTAGACTCCAAAACTAAGCTCGCTTTTAAAACTTTGTTCTATTTTTGAAGAGGATATTCCGTCATTTGTTGAATCGAAAAATTGGAACCCAGTAAGTTAGGGTTCGTTTTTCAAAAATCCAAATTAAGAATATTACCTCTATTTTGGAAGAAAAGAAACTTATCTCGAAGTTATCTAGGTGTCGAGTCCAGTAAGTTAGGGCGCGACATTTCGAATTTTCAAGATTAAGTATTTTGTTTTAAAATTACAACTTCAAAAGAGATATTCCGTTGTTTAGCTTTAAACGAGAAGAAACCGGAACCCGATAAGTTAGGGTATGATTTTCTTTCGAGCCTTAGAACAGCAAGTATTTGCTCATTTCAAAGATCGAATAAAATATGATATGATCGTAGTAAAATGAAAAATGAACTTCAATGCCAATATGTATGATAGAATAAAATGATGGCAACAATAATAGTATAAAGGCATAAATAAAGTAAAAACTAATCAAACAATAATAGTGAAAATAATAAATCACTAGACAAATAAATAGAGCAAAAGAAAATGATTGCAAAAGCGTAAGCTTATAGCAAATAAATGATGACAAAATATAAACCTATATCAAATCGATAAAGAAATACTATGTACAATAGTTTAAAATAATAAAATAATAATAATAACAAAAATATGGAATAATAAAATATAATGAAAATACGTTAATAAACAAATAATAGTTATAATAAATGATAATAATAATCCTAATAGTAGTAAAAATAACAATAACAAAAGTAATAATAATAAAAACAATAATAATAGTAATCATAATATTAAAACAATAGTAAGAATAATAAGAATAACAATAACGAACAACGAAAAGTAGGTAAAGAGATATATATATATATATATATATATATATATATGTATACTATTTTGGATTTGCCAAAAAGGAGTAAGAAATAAGCGAATAGATGTGTAATAATAAAATAATAACAAAAATAGGGTAGTAAAATAAAAGGTATAATAATAAAAAAAGAATAATGAGCAACAATATATGAGGATAAGAAATAAATAAATGAATGAACAATAACAATAGCAAGATAAGCGAGTAAATAAACGAATAAATAATAAGTAAATGAAATGATAAATAAATAAATAAAATAATAAATAAATAATGAATAAAATAATAAAAATCATAAATGGTGAAAATTTAAAGAACGAAGATCAAATTTAAATTAAATAATTACGATAATAAAAATAATGATACATTAATAAAAGAATGATTAGTTAATGAGCGAATAATAATAAAAAATAAATAAATAAATAAAATAATAAATAAATAAATAAGAGTAGAAATGAAAATAATAATAATAATAAGAATAATAATAATAATAAGAATAAGAATAATGATGATGATGATAATAATAATAATAATAATAATAATAATAATAATAATAATAATAATAATAAGGATAAAATATTAAATAACGGTGATGGAAAATAAAAAATTTGCAAAATAACAGGGAAAAGGGCTAAATTGAATTAAAGATAGAAGTTTAGCGCTTACTTTTGAAAATAAAAGAAAGGACGAGGACCAAACTACAACACGCGGACTTGTGGGGACTAAAGTGGACAATACCCCTAAATTCCCACGCACACCAAGGCGACTTTTTAGGGACCAAATCGAAAATAAAATGAAATTTGAAGGCCAAATTTAAAGACACAAAATAGGGCTTAATCGCGCGGGGCTGTGAAGGAGAGGGATCGTTTGCGCAAATATCCCTTTTGAGGGTCATGCGCAGTAATTCCTACCATTAAACGGCGCCGTTTTGTCCAAAACTCATAAAACCCTCTTTATTTTCTAAAAAACAAATTTGTAACCCAAAAGAAAAGGCGGCCCACAAAACTCTTTCTCTCAACTCTTCCTCTCAGGGCGAGGTATTATAATTTATTAATTACATCAAATATTAATTACTTTATACTATTAAATTATATTTTTACTCTAAAATGTAGGAAACTTGATTGGTCAAAAGTTGGACGCGTTCGACTTTTTGACATTACGCATAGAAAGAAGGATGGATCTTCGATGACATCCAAGTCTGCGAAATTTTGGTATATTTACTAAATAAAATTTTATTTTTATAAATATTTCTAATGTTTAATTATAATAGTTTAATTCATCGTTTATAGTTTTAAATTTATAATGTTAAATTATGTTGCATTCTTTCTTATTTATATATTTCGTTTCTAACTCTTTCATTGATTTATTAGGATAAACTAAAGGAGAAGAAGGCCGAGTATGAAGCGGTACGCTTGATGATAGTTCTGTTAATCTTGAGGAGATTGATAATAGAATTATTACAGATGTTTTAGGTCCTGAAAGGTACTACTGCTTCGACTGATAGTTCTGCTAATCTTTAGCATATTTTTAATAGAATTATCACTAATGTTTTTGGTCTTGAAAGGTATGGTCGGGTTCGATTTAAAGGATCCGTGTTACCTGACCCAATATTTTGGATCCGCCTCCCAAAGACATGCCTTCCGGGGTCAATCTCGTCTTTGAAGTTCGAGGCTACAAAACCAGATAGCTCGGATGAAATAGAGCACGGTTGAGCAGAGGCGGCAAATTACGATGTTCAAAGAAAATATGAAGAACTCCAACAATGACTTAGAGCGGATGCGAAGCGGCAGCAATGAGGGAGGCGATAGAAGTAGCGAGAGAGGCGGCAGTAGCGAGAGGCGGCGGACAACGCGAGGGAGGCAGAGGTAGCATCGATGCTAGCGAGCGTAACGTAAAATCGAAGAGCTCCAAGACCACTTTGACATATGATGCAAATGTTTTAGCGATCGCGAAACCGCCATCTTAGACATTTAGTTTCTCGTTGTAACATTATTACATTTAACATTATTGTTACAATATTTTCAGTTATCATTCATTTAATTTATTAAATTTCAAGTATCATTTAGAATTAATGTATTCGGTGTGATTTTTATGCTAAATTTGCTGTTTTGGGTTGGAATTATATACTGTTATTGGTTGGTTTTAGTGCAGGAGGGGTATAATATTGAAAAAATTGTATTTTATGAAATCTATACAAATTAGCGGCGTTTGTATAAAAGCGCCGCTAAATGTCAAGAAATTTTCGCGGCGTTTTTGGAAAAGCGCCGTTAAAGGCCCTGACTTTTAGCGGCGTTTTTTGGAAAAGCGCCGCTAAAGGCCCTGACTTTTAGCGGCGTTTTTTGGAAAAGCGCCGCTAAAGGCCCTGACTTTTAGCGGCGTTTTTTGGGAAAGCGCCGCTAAAACCCTGACTTTTAGCGGCATTTTTTGGGAAAGCGCCGCTAAAGGCCATGACTTTTAGCGGCATTTTTAAAAGAAGCACCGCTAAAGGCCATGGTCTTTAGCGGCGCTTTTCTCACAAACGCCGCTAAAAGTCATGGTCTTTAGTGGCGTTTTTTCTCATAAACGCCGCAAAAATTTTCGGTGGTTGTATTGGCGGCGTTTTTTTGGTGCTTAGAAAAGCACCGCAAACACTTTTAGTGGCGCTTATAAACGCCGCTAAATGCCCAAAAAAACGCCGCTAAAAGTCTGTTTTGCTGTAGTGTTTATGGTCTCTTTTGGTTTGGAATGTATATAAAAGCCATGCGAAAATGGCTATACTTTTGTGTATAAGTATGGTTAATGTATGGAGTTTAAATGAAATGGAGTAAGGATGTTATAAACTAGTTAACCATACTTTGCAATGAAACAGTTTTTGATTAACAGCAGTAATGTGATTTTGAAAAATCACCAAAAATAGGAGAAATGGAATTAGAGAGTGAATAAGATATAGAATTAAATCTTATTGTGTCTATTTTATATGAAAGAAATATAGTAGGCAAAGGAATTTTATATTATGAGATATTTAAATTTTAGTGAGACTGGTCTTGAATAACTTCATGATTCACTGTTCTGTATTGTAAAATTTTTATAAATTGTAGAAAAATAATAATGGAGCATAGTTTATATTCTTAGAATCCTTAATGAGTCTATTTTTTATTGGAATAAACAAGAACATTATTGGAATTCTGTAGAATGAGATAACTGAGTTTTTGTAAAGATAGGTCAGAACCATCAAACAGTGAAACAAGGGAAACTTTAATGAATAAACTGTTCTAATTGGCCATATGAAAAATTCTGGAAAAATTATGGTAATAATATACATGAGTCTAGTTTCAAGAAAAATTTACGGATATAAATTTTGAGTTTCGTAACTCGAGTTATGGTCAATTTAGTCAACATGATGCAGTTAGACAGTTTCAATTTTTATCCCCGAATTAGTAGTGAAGTCTAGTAATGCCTCATACTCGACTCCGGCAACGGTCTCTGGTAAGGGGTGTTACATTATTTAATTTTCTAGAAAAATTAATATTTTTAGTATTTGTATAAATTTATGTAAAATATTTTTATTGTTTGAAAGATTTTTGAAAATATTTCATATAAGTCGCTTTTAAATGAAACAAACATACATTTGAGAATTTATTATCTTTTCATTGTTTAATTGATTTTATTTTATATCTATTAAATTTATATTTTACATAATTTTTCATATATTTCAATGATTTATTTATAAATAAATACATCAAATTAAATATATAATAATCTCAATTATTAAGTTAGAATATTAACAAATCATAAATTGAAAACAACCAAAGCGAATAGATGATTCCTAATTGTATTATAAAAATAAAAAATAAAGATTGAATAATAATAGATTAGTTTTCAAACCACAATCAAGTACTACAAATTAATAATATTATCCAAGTATATAATTAGTAATACACCACATGATGACTACATTATTGTCCAAGTAACGGTGAATTGTCTCAATTGATCTATAATATCTTGATCTCATCACTCAAAACCTTACATTATGACCAATTATATACAAAAATATAAGTACTTGCTCCATAATTATTCACAAGTTTAGTTGATTGTAACAAATTGTTCATACTAAGAATGTCGCACAAATTAAAAAAAAAAAAATAATCGGCCTCATCCTTATCACATTAATACAATATTGGTCACCTCTATATAAAATACTATTAATATAATTTTTTCTTTCATAATCTCGATTCACAAAGGGGTGAGAAGCGATTTCTTTTCTAGTTTTTAATTTTTTAATCCAAAGAGCCCCAAAAATTAAAAGTAAAGCCATGACCCCAACAATTGCATTATAATCTTGGTTACATTCCATCTACACAAAATAGTGTCATACAAATATTTGATCATTACAAAAAATAATTTCAAGTTGTGTTTGAGCTTAAGAACTAACAAAGCCAACATCAACAATGAACCATACAAATTGAACAGATTTTTGAGCTCTGCAACAAGTTAAAACTTCAGAAAAACATAAGTGAGAAACTAAAAACAAACATTCAATTGAAAAGAATGATAGCAAAACATTCAACTAACAAAAATAATCATAAAATGGTAAAAGAATTAAGCAACAGAAATAAAAACTTAGGAACAACCGACAACTAACAAAGATATGTTTATAACATTGATCAGATGTCATCTTACTATGTGCGAGATACCTCAAAAGCGATATTATATAATTTCATGCTGATGGGTAACCATAAATCTCTAAACTGATCTTTATATTATTAACCATGATCTGAAGTTCTCATAGTCACTACACCAAAACAGACTTTTAGTGGCGTTTTTAGTGGCATTTTAAAGAAAAACGCCGCTAATATTACACATTAGCGGCGTTTGAAGGAAAACGCCACAAAAAAAATGAGCAATAGCGGCGTTTATTATGAAAACGCCGCTAAAAAAGATAAATAGCGGCGTTTATTCCCCAAGCGCCGCTATAAATCAGAGCATTAGCGGCACTTTTGAAAAAACGCCGCTACAAATATGAGCATTAGCGGCGCTTTTGAAATGAGCATTAGCGGCGCTTTTGAAAAAAACGCCGCTAAAAGTATGCGCATTAGCGGCGCTTTTCTAAAAACGCCGCTAAAAGTATGAGCACTAGCGGTGCTTTTTGAAAAACGCCGCTAAAAGTATGAGCATTAGCGGCACTTTTCTACAAACGCCGCTAAAAGTATGAGCATTAGCGGCATTTTTAAAAATGCTGCTAAAGTTATGAGCATTAGCGGCGCTTTTCTAAAAACGCCGCTAAAGGTCTGAGTATTAGCGGCGCTTATGGAAAAACGCCGCTAAAGGTCTGAGCATTAGCGGCGCTTTTGAAAAAACGCCGCTAAAGACCTGAGCATTAGCGGCGTTTTTTTCACAAACGCCGCTAAAAGTTTTTCATTTTTTTTCCCTTATTCTTGCTTTGAATTATATTTTATTTTGATAAATTCACTTATAAGCAATGAGAAAGTTTCATTTTAGTTACTTAATTATGAAAATTTACAAATTGCTAACTAAACAATTCAGAAGTTTTCATTTAAGTTACAAATTAAGTTAGTAAAATTGATTTAGGGTTTAATGTTTAGTATGTTAATTTCTTAGTGTATGGGTTTAGTGTTTTAAAGTTTGTTGTTTGGGTTTATTGTATAGTGTTTAATATCTTAGTGTTTACCAGTATTAAGGTTTAAGTGTTAGTGGTCAGGGGTTAAGGTTTAGGGTTAGGCCGGGTTTAGGGGGAAATGGTTAATGGGTTAGGGTTTTGAGCTTAGGGTTTATGGTTTATGGTTTTATGGGTTAGGGGTTTGGGGGGAAATGGTTAATATTGTGTTAGGTTTTTGATTTTAGGGTTTATGGTTTAAGTTTAGGGTTTAGGGTTTAGGGTTTAGGGTTTAGGGTGTTAGCTAATGACCCAAAATCCCGAAACTGAAATCCCTCATGAGGGATTTATGGTTAATGTGTTAGCTATTAACATTGTACTACACTATTAAAATATATGTGTTAGCTATAATATTTAGGGTCTAAGGTTTATGATTTAGGGATTAATCTTGGATTTTTAGAATATAATTCAAAATAAGATAAATGTAAATTATTATTTTAAAAATATATATATCAAAATGGGTTAAATCTCAAAAGCATACATGAACAATGGTTTAGTGTGCAATTGTATACATGAACTTTAATTTGATCCGGATCTTGTAAAATATTAACACAATTATTGATATAATTAACATCATTTTTATTTATATATTGCATACATAAAATTTATAATTATTCAATATAAAAATATATTGATGTATTTATATTTTAAAATAATGTGTATGATTAAAATAATGTGTATACATAAAAATGTTAATAGGAATGTAATTGTAAAATTATTTTTAATGATATTGATGTGAAAACGCATAAGGTAATTCACATGACATGATACTATTTTTTTATATGTTAATTTAAAATTATAAAAATCGTCAAAATATTAAAATTAAAAAATTAAAAACTTAAAAACTTTAAATTTTAATATTTTAGTCCATATTTCAGTTAAAAGTTTAATATTCAAAATTTTTAAAAAATAAAAATTCTAAAAAATGATTGAGGTAAATTAATCAAAAAAATATAGAAAAAAATAAATTAAAAATGAAAAAATTTTGAAAAAATAAATAAAAATTTGAAAGAAAAATATAGAAAAAAATAAATTAAAAATGAAAAAAATTAAAATTGAGTATTAGTGGCGTTTTTTGTCAAAACGCCACAAAAAATTGAGGTAAAGTTTGCAAAACTATAGAGAACGGTGCTCTTTTTATATTCTTTTAGTGGCGTTTTTGGTAAACGCCGCAATAGGATATGCTATAGTGGCGTTTAAAAATAAAAACGCCGCAAATTTGCCATTATTTAGGTTTCCGCTTAGTTCAACTAGGGTTTTTCTTTTTCTTACTTCGGTACTTCATTCCTCATTCTATCTCGATTTCTCCCTCTTTCTCCCCTAAATGACGAAGTTCGGGAAGCTTAATCGACCCAGTGATCATCGCATGCCCATGGTCAGGTTCTTCATTATCCTTTATAAATTGGTTGATTGATTTTTTTCTCTTTTTATATTGCTTCTTTTATTCTTCAATTGCAGAACAATGGTTTCCCTGTTGGTAAAGCACAAGTGCATTGAAACTACTGTTGCCAAGGTTCTTTTCTTTTAAGCACAAGCTAATTTCAGTAACTTAAACCTCCAAGTATTTCATCTCGGATCGCTTTGCTTCAATAAAGGACAAACGCATAGAAAGCAAAATTTCTTCTATTTTTTTAATTTACTTTCCCTCATGAGTGATTAAAGTGTAGAAAATTGGATTAAATCTCAAATTGAAGAATTTAATTTCAAATTCGAGATCTCGTCCATGGTTGCCCTTTTTTTCCACTCCTTTTCAACCCTACGTGTATCGTGTAACGTTCTTAAGCAATGTTTCTTTTGCTCTCGACCTTTTCTTGATTTTTGCTTGTTTCATGAGAAAAATAAGGTAAAAAGATTCACAAGCTGTCGTGAAATTTTAATAGAATTTAGGCTTTTCTTTTGCAGTTTATCTGTTAGGATTTACTCGCATTGTTGAAGCTTTGTAAATTTTGGGGTTTCTTTAATTAGAGCTGACTTTAATTTTAGTTAATGGATATTGTTGATTGATTGATTTTGAAAGTTATAAATTGAACAACATTGTATTTCCCCAAGTTTGTTATGGGTCTATCACGTGGGGATAATTGTAATAAAATTTAAAAAAATTTCGGCATTTGACAGGTAATGCTTCTGGAAATGGCTCACATTCTCCCTTCAAATTTGAGAGTCCAATTTCTCTCAAGGCGGGAAGGAATGAAATTGCACTGTTAAGCATGACAGTGGGCCTACAGGTTAGTTATTCCTAAAACACATTCTTGCTTGCATGTTTGTTTAAGTATTCGAATATTTGTTTTGAGTTCCATGGCAGCAATGCTGATTTTCACTTACATGATAGGCTTTGTTTCCTTGCTGCCCTCTTCTTTCAAATTTTAGCATCATGTTGATTGGTTGTTAAAATTTTACTAGATATTCTAGTTATCCATGGTACTTCCTTCTCTTCAACTAATCTGAAACATGCAGTATTGAAACTTTAAAAGGCTAATCTTTATCAAATCTAATTGTTGGGTAATTTAAGAAGACATTTTTGAACTTTTTTCCACATGTCTTTCTTGCTGCTTTAATGAGTGAATTTCCCTTGGACCAAGTTTATAGGGCTTTTAACAAGCAAAAGCTTGGCTGTGCGGTTCAGCAGCTTGGACCAAGCTGGAAATTGCTGAAAATGTCAAACAGAACAGATCTAGAGTTGTGTTTATCATATTTTACCATATAATGTTTAAAAATAAGATAAAATTGTCGCATTATCACTTTAAAACCTAGATTTTTTTTATGCTATGGCAAAGTAGCTGTACAATTATAGTTCGTGGTCAAAAGAAGCTGAGATCATTAAGGAACTCCGTTTTTGCACTGTCCTACAGAATTTACTTCTTTACTTTCCTGGTATAGGTCTTTTATGGCACTATTTCTTGCGGTTTTCCATATGGTATTTTAGCTTTTCAGCAAATTTTGTAAGAGGGCCAAATGAATTTGAATAAATAATGAGTTAAAGCTCTGCTCAATTCAAGAACTTTGGTTTATCTAAAACTGAATGATTAATTGAGTACCGATCTTGTTAATATCATTTTCAAGAATAGTAATGGCTTGTCCCTTTAGTTTAGAGTGATGGGATGAAATGAAAAATGCAATATTCTCAAAGCTTTCATTTTTTTACAGCATGCATCTCAACAGATGAAAGTGGCAAGCGCTTGTTCCTTTCTGACAGTAATCATCATTGGATAGTTATATTTGACGGTGATGGGAAGATTTTAGACCGTGTAAGCACTTAGACTTATAAGTTGCAGTCACTGTTTTAAGTATCTTTGGCTGGTGACTATTCTCAACTATGTAATATTTGACAGATAAATTTAGTATATATGCAACAAGTAGAAATAGAATGCAGGACAATTGGGTACTTTCCCAAACTACTGAATTTAGCAAAATGAAAAAATCATAAGGTTTCCTTTTGGGGGATTCAAACAGATTCTTTTATCCGTTTTGGCTACTTAACATCAATGAACTGAAATAGGTCGGACAACATCTTTTGGTAGTTGATTATTCTTGGACCTAGTATACCGTTGAATAGTCTCCAAAAACAAAACATAATTTTTTGCTTAATGAACTAGTAATAATTTCGGCCGGTGATGTGAAATTTAGGTTCAAAGATTTCTCATATACTTGTTATCCTTTATTCAATAATTTTCTCCTTTTATAGAAGTGAAATAAAAGACAAACAGTTTAGATTCAAACTTAAATTTTTATATGTCGATTGTTTCTTGCCTGTGTTTTGAGGATAGTGAATTGAGTCCGCAAAGCTACTTACCACCGCTTCCTTTTATCATGAAACTAAAGATTGCCTTTATATTGTAGATTCGGAGGTATGGTCTTAGGATCGTAACATGATTTTGCATTGCATCTTAAAATTTCCCTCAGAGAGTGAAGTATCAGAAGAGACAGAAATATTTATTAGTGTCATATAAATTTGTTATACTAGAAATATTTTCTGGGAAAAGGTTTAAGATCATTGCCCCCATGAATTTCAATTGAGATATTTTCGTTGAAATTATGGCACTAAAGTTTTTCCTTTTTTCTTTCAGAAATTTTCTTGAAGCAACTAGCTTTTAGTTTACTTTATGAAACATCTATGCCTTTTTTATGTTTTATTTTGTCCAATGCTAGTCAGATGAGTTCTATTTTCTAGATTTATGCTTATTTGTTCATAAAAGCTAGTTCTTCATTGTACATTTTTGAGAGTTGTCTGAAGTCTTGATTGTTTTTGTTCGCTGGATTAAATATGTTAATTTTTGGTTCTTGGATTTTATTATGGGTGCCATGCTGCCTTGTTGAAGAGGTATTGGTTCCCACCCATATTCCTTTTTTCATTGATATGTTTAAGCAGATTGCGACATGGTTGGCTTCTCATGCCAAGAATAATGCCAAGATACTGTTAGCGTAAACTACGACGACTTTGTGAATGATGTCGAAGTTGGAGACATACTGTTAGCGTAAACTACGACGACTTTGTGAATCATGCCAAGAATGTGCTTGTTATTAGGAGCATTTCTATAATTTTAGGCAAATCTCACATGCTTGTTATTAGATGGAATTATAGAAATTTGTATTCTTCTATAATTTTTATTTTAATATGTCTTCAAATTAAATTATATTCTAAATTGGATTTTTGGTGTTTTTATAATATTTTAATTTTTTTTATTTTTTATAACCTTTAGCGGCGTTTTTTAAAAAAGCGCCGCTAAAAGTATATTTTTAATTTTTTTTATTTTTCTAGATTTTTAGTGGCGTTTTTTATAAAAGCGTCGTTAAAAGCCCCAATTTTAGCGGCGTTTCTTATAAAAGCGCATGAAAAATCCACACCTTAGCGGCGTTTCTTATAAAAGCGCCGCTAAAAGTGGGGACTTTAGCGGCGTTCTTATAAAAGCGCTAAAAGTGGGGACTTTAGCGCGTTTTTCACAATAAACGCCGCTAACTTTTGTATGCCTTTTTAGCGGCGTTTTTTTGCTGCGCTTTTTACACTATTAGTGGCGCTTAGAAACGCCGTTAAAAGTAAAAAAAAACACCGCTAAAAGTCTATTTTGGTGTAGTGAGTTATCATTAATCAATTAAGCCTTAGACAACTTAGATTTTTTTCCGGATATAACAATACAACATCATGTGTTGTTGTTATATGATGCCCTTTTCTTGAGATAAATTGTTCCTTAAACCCTAATGTCGTCAGAAAACTACTAAAAATTCAACCACAGACTTAGGTTGTTTTCTAGCCAAAACTATTTTTTTGTTACTTGTATATGCTAACAAATGAGATGGGTAAAAAGCTGAACATATTATTGGCAAAACCATAGACTTATATAGGCTTAAGATCCCTTGATTTTTAAACTTGAAATATTAAAGGATAAACATGTGGATTCACAAGCCAGCAAATAACCTCAGGTGCAAATTCTTTTCCTTTACCCAAAAAAAGAAAACTCCAAATAGATTTATAGAAGACAACTAATTCAGAAATGAATCAAATGATGCAAATGTCAAACATAAGAGAGATGAGCTACCTTGGATGGGGGAGTCATTTGAATCAGAGGGGTTACAAGCAACGATGAAATTGCAAGCAATGAATTTGGGATAAATTATTTTTTAACATGTTTTCTTATTGTTCTTCCTAATTATTGCCTTTCTTTTTTCCTTCTGCTACTTAAGAAACAACTTTTACAGCGATAATTGTGACCGATTGACTGAGAGTAAATTTTACTTCACATATTTTTTCAGCCAAGTTTCATTAGAACTTACAACAGTTCTTCTGTTCTTCCACCTTGAATCTATATATGAAACTAGAATCCTTAAATAATTTTCAAAACTAGCATTAAGCTTCTTAAACAATATTTTTTTATATATACTTACAATCTCTGAATCTTGGTAAAGATGAATTTTTTTAACCTTGTTGAGTATAATTTCATGATTATTCCAAGTTGTCATGTTTATAGAATGCAATTCATTTAAAAATCTTCTTGTGCTGGATATGAATTTATAAACCGGTATATCTTATTGTACTCATTTTGACATCTCCTTGTAAAGTGGTTATGTCATAACTAAGCTTGCCAAAATAGAAAGGTTCATGATTTAGCTCTCCAGAATACAAAACTAAGCATATTCTTTTATAAGACATGAAAATGAGTAATATTTGAAATATGTTTATTATATGCATAAAAATATTGGGTAAGTCCAAATGAATTAGCAACCTTTTAGCATATAATTTGAGGAAAAATGTTGGGGAACAATTAAAAACAACCCAAAAATTAATTCATCTTAATAAGAGAAAAGTAAAACTTTGAATAGCAAAGTTTATCCCATCAAAGAGACAGTTCCAAATTCCTTAAGCTTACATATAGGAAACTAAAAAGTTAAATCAAATAGTATAAAATTTCTCATTTCCTTATTATCCCAATTTGATCATTCCATAATCAAGCTTAGGGTCTTATAAAATTCCAAAAGCTAAAACAAAAAGGCAAAACCTTTTTCGATTCTAACCCTCCAACCTATACTAAAAACCAAAACTTGAAACAACCCAAATTAGATACCGTAAACAAAAACCAAAATAATGAATCAAAAAGGGATTTTTGATCAAACATAGACCCAATATAAAAAAATATATATTGCATATTAGAGGTGAAGCAAAACTAACCTGTGAAGTAAACAAGGAAAGATAGTAAGCTGCTGAAGAGTGAAACCAGTAAAAGACTAGCTAGAAAGTCAAAAATAGAAAAATGTCTTCTTCCTCAATGTCTTGTCGAATCAATGTGTTTTTGGATGATGGGATGCTAAATCATGACACAGGAAAAGGTGTCTTTGATACAAAGATGAATCCTGGGTCGGGGTCATAACTAAAGGGGAAGGGGAAGAGGGTTTAGCAAAGTGTTCAGATGTGAAGAGGAGAAAGATTGGAAAATGTCTTTAAAAAATGGCACCATTTTCCCATGTTTTGGAGAATGTTTTACGGTGGGAATTCATTTTCCACCAAAAAAATATCGAAAAAATCCTGATAATATTTTTCGTAAAAGCTTTTATAGGTAAACAAATAGATCCTAACACATTATTGAAAGAATTATTGTTTCAAGTTCACTCTTAACTTTTCAAATTCACCATTTTTAGGGTAGTCACATCTAACCCACTCTAGCTCATATCCTAAACTTGAACTTAACACAAATTCAATTACATATTCCTTCATAAAAAGTCAATTACTACCAAACAGTAATCCAGTCATCCATTATAAAGACAAACGACCTGTGACCATGTTTACATTTCATCAACCATGTAATGCCAAAGAAAGGATATCATTTACCCACATCTTAGGCTATGAATTCCACTGTTTTGAATGACGCTACATAAAGTAGAAGTCGTACACCCAACGCACTAGCTTTTAATTCATTATCTATTCAAACTCAAGCTTTTACTTTCATCAAAGTGTGCGAGTCACAAGTACATAGTCTGCCATCCACTCAAGATTCAGGTATGCCACACTATGAATGTCACAAGTGAATAAATCCATAAATGTATTTAGGATCTATTCTTCTTGGATCCTATCAATGTACTATCAGTCCAGTCAGTTACATCTATGTTTCTATCTTTTGGGAGTCATCCGCTCCGATGCCCAAGACAAAACATCTCCCCAATTGGACTTAATAGATGACATATTAGTTTTTCAATTGGTTTGCTCATTTCCTATTAGATTAATGACATTTTTAGGTTCATTTACTAATACAAATTGTCTTTTCATATTACGATCCAACCATATAATACTGCTTAGTATTAGTTAAACATTAAACAACTAATAAGCAACATTTGCTTCCATTTTGCTTTGTGTGAAAAAAATGTTTGAGGACAATATACAAAGTATTAATATATTTCATGAATAATTTATTAACCAATCTATTTGAAAAATTACAAGTTTACAAATGAATATACTACATTCAGGGCACCAGATCCAACATAACATGTGTTTGATAAAATGCATCTTTGAAAGTTAGGTTTAATTATGTGCTAAATTGGTTGATGGATGGTTGATTAATTGATTGTTTGTTTAGGTTAATGTTTATTCTTAATTAATTTATTGTTCAATTAGATCGAAATGCTTAATATGCTAGGCTTGACGACTCTAATGGAAAATCTTGATAAACGAGACAGAAAAGAGAGTTTATCATTAGATAGTTCGATATAATTGTACTGAATAGTGAGACCAAAAGGATATCTATATGCCTAAGTGAGACCGAGAGGAGAACCTAAGTGGTATCTTTTAGTTTAAGATGAGACCAAGAAGCAAATCTTAGCCAAAAGTGACAAACAATATAACTGGTATAGGTTTATTAGCTTAGTTAAAGATTAATGAATCAATTGACCATTGTTTTATCATTTTCATTATCTAAAGTGATATGGAAGAAAATTAGATTAATTTTTCAATTGATAATATAAATTTAGTTTATAAAAAATTATTTTGGAATTTTTACTAGCAATTTCTGTCTCAATTAAATTAATCATTGCTTAACTTGTAATTAACTTGATAAACACATTTACCAATTCCGTAATCCCTTAGGTTCGATCCTTGGAATACTCGGGTGTTCCATTGTAACACTACAAATATTACAATTGATCTGTCACACTTGTAGTAAAGTCACTAGGTATTTAAGCATAATAGTGTTTATTCATAGCCCTAGTGTACACATGTGTACACATGTCGAGGGGCAATCAAGTTGTTGGCTCCATTGTTGGGGATTGTACCGGTGTAAATATGTTGTTAAGTTAGTTATTTCAAAAGAGCAATATTAGTCGAAAGATGAAGGGATTAGATAATGTCTTACTCTTCATGTTTTTTTTTTTTGTTTTATTTGTTTACCTTATTGAGAACCTCATTTAATCATGTTTAATAATAATGATTATAGGTGGCCGAAATACCAATACAGATAAAATGAGAGGTCGAGTTAAAAGAATGGAGATTTGATGAGCCATTGGGGTTATGATTACGATTATGGAAGGCAAGAATATTCATACAAGCATCCTTATAGTTTGTATGGATATGCAACCGAGATGGGTAGCTATAATCAAGGGTGATTAAATAATTATCTGACATATGATTCATATTCCCCATATTAAGGAACTGAAAGCTGGTGCATTGGGTATACGACTTCTATAATACGTAGTTTCATTCACAATAATGGAATTCACAGCCTAAGACATGGGTAAATGATATCCTCTCATTGGCATTACATGGATAATGAAAAGTAAACATGGTCACGGGTCGTTCGTCTTTATGATGAATGACTTGATTACTATTTGATAGTAATTGACTTTTCATGAAGGAAGATGTAATGATTACTATAAGATAAAATAGGATCTTATTGGGAGAGTGGATATTATCCCAAAGAGATTAAGGATATCCTATGAGGGTAACATACTTATGATAAGGTCATTGGACGAGCACTGATTGAGTTGTTTTCGTAATGGTATGTCATTGGGGAGTGCTTAATCATGATACTATAGTGGAATGACTTCGTGACTAAATGAGTTTATAATTAATAGGCGAAAAACTGAAACTTAATTATAAATCATTTGAGTCTTAATCGCATATGTCCAATTAGTCCCTCTAGTAGCTCGTTGAAACCTGAAATGAATTGCATGTTGAATCAAATGAATAGAAATGAATAGAAATGGTAAAAATAGAGAAATGGAAAATTATTTGAAAATGATTATGGTTTTCTTCAAAGTGAAAATTGGAGAAATGGAAACATTTAGAAATAATTATGGTTTTCTCCAAAATGAAAATGAAAATGGAGAAATGGAATCATTTGGAAATGAATGTGGTTCTCTCCAAAATGTCAATGAAAATGACCTAAAAAATGAATTTATATTTTTCAAATTAAATGAAGTTTGAAAATAGAAATAAGTCATTTGGTCATAGTGAACTGTTGAATACAAAAAAATTAAATATATTTTCTCATAGACTCTCTTATGGTAAAGTTGTCATGATTTTAACGGAAATAGAATTTGTTTGAAAAGATTATTTAATTTGAAATATATTGAGAAATTTATTTTTAAAAATAGAAAAACAAATATCGGGTTGGATTAAATTATAAAGTATTGGGTTAAAAGCCCGGGAAGTACTTATAATTGGACCCGATATGGGAGAGAGGCCATGTTAAAAGGGGTGGACGACAAACCCTAGTAATATTACCTAGGGTTGTCGCCACCTATACTTCTAGTTAGACTAGGAGTTCATTTTTCTAGTTGAAATAAACTTCTAAAATTCAACAAGGGTTCTATCTCTTCTCCTTATAAATAGATGACACCGGTTGGGCTTTTTACAGAACTTGAAGATATTGTTCTCTGCCAAAAAATAGAAAGAGTTAATTCTAAACTATTGAATCTATTTTTCATATTAACAATTTTTGTCAGTTTCTATTTGAGAAAAGATTATCTGTTTTCACACTAAATAAAAGAAAACTATTCTAATTTTGTGTTTTGATTCGAATCGTTTGAGCCCACACTCAAAGCAATTCGTGGTACGAGAATAGTGGAGAAGATCATTTGGTTGAAAGTTGGGAACGACAAGGATACCTATCCAAAAACACATGTGCAAATTCGATTTAGGGTTTATTGCTATAAATATCACAAATCGGGTTGGTTTTCAAAATTTTTATTTTCCAATATGCAAAAAAACTGTTTTCAAACCGAATTTGTTCCAACAGTCTTTCTGTATTAAGATCCAACTACGTAAAATTACGTAGTATTAGTTAAACATTAGATACTTAGTGAGCCAATATTTGCTTCCAATTTGCTTTGTATGCAAAAACTGTTGAGGACAATATAAAAAAATATTGGCCAAATGACCAGAACATACCAATTTTTAAAATAATTTACGGAAAAGGGCCAAGAAATAATTATTTACCAAAAAGGGTCATTTCCCCCGAAAACGCGTCCATGTCAGCGTGTTTTCAGGGGATGAATCAGAAAAACACGTCCACGAGGGAGTGCATTGTGCCACATCAGCAAAAAATGCGTCCTTGAGGGCGCGCTTTGCTGATGTGGCAAAAGCGCTCCCTCGTGGGCGCTCTTTTGCGTTTCCCTCGATGGGCTTTTTAGTTGTTTTTAGTGTTAGGGTATGAGTTTTTAGGCTTTTAGGGCTATAGTTTAAGGATTTTTAGGGTCTTAGGGTTAAGGGTTTTAGGAAAAATTTAATGAACTAAATTTTAGGGTTAATTAATTAGAATAATTTTAAGTTTAGGGTTTTGGGAAAAATATATCAACAAAATAAAAATTATTTGAATTTTTTGTACATTAGTATATGGAAAAATAATTTTGAGAAGACGTTTCTAAACAAATAGTGACTAAAACGCTTCAAGCAGCATGCACTGTCAGTAAGAGTACTGAAAAAAGCTCCCACGTGGACGCTCTTTTGCTATAGTAGTCTCTGGAAAGACAATTTTGAGAAGACGTTTCTAAACAAATAGTGACCAAAACGTTGGATTACAATATATAAAAATAAATTACAATAAAAAATAAAAAAATGGCGGTCAGGATTAATATGGTGCCGGTCGAAATCAGTGCCATATAGGGGTGGTCGACGGTTACGCGCTGGATTCCTCCTTCTTCTAGCTTTCGGCGGGGATTGTGGAACCTCAGGTGGGGATTCTGGTTCCTCTGGCAGGGGGTCTGGTTGTGGGTGTTGGGAGGATGACCCACCTTAATAAAATAATGATTGAGGAGGTGTTTGCATAAACCATGGCGAGGTGTCTGAATCCCATAAGGCGAAGGACACTGGTAAAAAGAAGAGCTCCCCGATGGCACCTCGTGCGATCCCTCATGCGACAGCGGCCTCAAATCGGCTAGCCAGTCGGAGTAGTCGGGAACAGACTCAAACCGGACCATGCATTCCAACCTACCGTGAGGTTAGGAAAAGGAAATATATAAGGGTTAGGATACTTATAAGGGCTAGGGTACGCACCTGGCATAATCTGAAAAGGCTGTGATGTGGGTGTCATCGACTGAAGTGTTGGGCCCGATGACTGTGTGGGCACTTTGATGGGCTCGGTGGTTCTGTCTACGCTGTTGATGGTCTTGTCTCATCACCTCTTCTCCTTGGATTTAAAGGGCCCCGTCGTTCCCTTTATTCACGAAGTTGCCGTCGCCTCTTCTCTTCCGAAAATAATACGGCTTGCCATGGATCCTAAACCATGGCATGTATTCCGGCACGCACGCTAACTCAGCAACGATGATCGGTTCTCGAGTAGGTATATAATCATACCAGTTCTCCCACAATTCGATATATGCTGACCAAAATCTTGGCCAATCCATATGCAACTGCCGTAAGTTGACTTTGTGCTCATCATCGAGCACCTCAAAGCCACGGAATCGCTTGTCGAAATCTAAATTGACGCAGAACCCGATCTGACTGGTGCATCTCCACGGTGGCATAATTGATCAATGGGACCTTCACATGCCAAATGTTTGGATTTTGAAAGAACTCCTCCGGAATTATTGCCCGAATTGACGGATCCTCGTATGGTGTCCATTCAAACTATATTAACATGATAAAAATATTAGTTATATACTAAATACTAAATACTAAATACGAAATATGAAACGACTATTTTATTACGAAAATATATTTTATTTAATACTTACTTGTGATTTCGATCGTTGCTCTAATAGAAGCCGTATATCTTCAAGCGAGGTAGGTATTCCAACATAACTCGTCGAATGGTTCCACCTAATTAAATAAAAGTAATAGGAAACCTCCAATTTTTGCTTTATTCAACCGCGTCGCCCCGTACATCTCCCAATACAATTTTGCTAACACAGCAGACCCCTAACACAATTCACTGGCTGCTCTAAAATCAACAAGTTTCAGCAGCCACTCAGATGTACGAGGTTTCGTGACAAGTCTGGCATTAGATAGCCTCTAATCTTCTCAAGAATGTATGCCCGAGCATATCATATTCTTTCTATTTTGGGTCGAATCATTATCAAGCTCCGGGAATGTGTCTCGTAACCAGCCCATCTCGATCCGACCTCCGTAAATGTTATCCGGAATAGCACCCAAAAGCTCGTAGCATATGGCTCCCCAATCGCCAGAAGTTGCGGACCTGGTGACTACGTACCCATCCACGGCAATCCTAATTGCAAATGCACATCTTCCAAAGTGATAGTACACTCTCCGCATGGAAGATGGAAAGTGTGAGTCTCGGGTCTCCACCTCTCTATCAACGCATTGATTAACTTCGGGTCCAACTTGCACCCCTGGCCTATCGTGGCCACGTGCCAAAAATAAGCTTCCCGCAGAGTAATTCTCGATCAACGGCGATGGCGGACCAGGCATATTGCGAATATAGCATTACAACACCCGATCTACAGACTGTTTAAAAAATTATAAAATAAAATATAATTAAAATTGCATAAACCTAAAAAATATTAAATAGTATTGAAAAATTAAAATAAAAACTTACCATTGTCATTTGATCGACGGAGATGTATTTATTGTTGAGACGAATTAATTCTCTGGCCATTACTAATACGATCGAATATTTTTAAATTTATCAAAAAAATATATTTCAAAAAATTTAAAAGAGGGCTTTTTGTAAATATTAAAGGACTATTGTGAAATTTGAGAGGAAGTTTAAAGGAATTTGAGAGAAATTTGAGAGGAATTTGTGAGAAAGTTGAGAGAAAAATGAGTAAGGACTTTTGTGTAAAAAAATAAAAGGGTGGGGGGTTTTATAGTTTTTTTTTGACAGTTGGAAGGCCAACGATAAAAAAAGACCGTTGGAAAAGGGCAAAAGCGCATCCACGAGGAAGCGCTTTTGCCACATCAGTAAAGTGCACCTCAAGGACACGTTTTTCTTGATGTGGCACAAAATGCTCCTCGTGGACGCTTTTTCGATTCATCCCTTAAAACGCTACCGACGTGGGCGCGCTTTCGGAGAAATGTCCCTTTCCAGTAAATAATTATTTTTCGGCCCTTTTTCGTAAATTATTTTAAAAATTGGTATTTTCTGGTCATTTGGCCAAAAATATTAATGTAATTAATGGATATTTAATTAAACTAATTTGTTCAAAAAATACAAGTATACATAGACGAAAATACTATACTTAGGGCACTATATCCAACAATCTCCCACTTTCCCTAGTGAAGTAGATAAGTCATATTTTGCATTCTCATGCCCTTTACATGTTTCTCGAAACTCCTATCTACCAAAGCCTTGGTGAACAAATCTATAAGGTTTGTCTTCAAATGCAATTTTGACTAAATCCACTATTCCATCAAAATACTACGGTTTCCCTTATGATACTTTCTATCAATGTGTTTTGCCCTTATATGATTTTCTTTTGTGTTTAACTATTTTCGAACTATTACAGTGTCATAGCTTTTTACATACCACATATGCGTTACATGTGATTTTACGAGCTTAATATTTAATTAATTTTTAATTGTAGTAATGTAACGTAAAATAATATTTCTTAGTTGAATTATTAAATATAATTAAAATTATTAACTTATCATTTCAAATATTATAACAAAAAAATTCAAATTATAATTGAAATATTTTAACATATTCAACATACAATATAATTTTACTTTAATTAATTAATGCTAAGTGACATTATTCAAAATTATAGTTGATTAACATAATTAACTCTAATATATTAATTAAATAATAATTAAGATGCTCAAAATTCTATCCAAGTAATAATTCTATTTTACATACATGAAATTAGCATAATTTTTTTATATTTTATGCTTATAGTTCTATTCAAGTAATTACTATATTTTAAAATTAGAACAACATTTTTAACTAATAATTCTAAATTAAATTGTAATCATATTAAATGTGTAATAATTATTACAATTTTATTAAATATAAATATTTTTACATGTATAATTATAAAAATATTTTATTTTAAATTATAAATTTAATAATATAATGAAAAATAAAAAGATTTGGTTTATACATATATATTATATGTAATAAAGCCTCATCCACTAACAAGATACAAAATGAATTTTATTTTGACTATGTTCTACACATAAGTTAAATCGTGCTTGACACATAATTACAAGTGTAAATATTCATTTATTATATATTTGAGAAAGGAAGTGACATATTGATTAACTATATATATATTTTGAAAGAATTCATTAACTATATTTAGGTAAACAAGTTATGGGTTGGATTAATTGCTGTTATTGAACTTGTTTAGTGCAAGACATGATGTGTTTAAACAATATCACATTATTTTTTATAATAAGAGGATATTGCATTTATCTTATATATTTGGTTAGATGGTAAGATTTTGTTATTTTATTGATAAAATATAAAATTATTTAAAACATATTTTATCAAATTATTTTTATTGTAAAATTTATTTATTTTTTAACATAGTGAAGAAGTTGAAACAATTTTCCACGGCAAATTGTTTTCACCATCCATGAGTTCTAAAGTTTAAAATTAACAAATAGCATAAGTTCTCCAAAATGCACTTAATTTCTTTTTAAAATTACTTATAAATTAAAAATTGTGATAAGCATATGTATTCTTAATTCAAATATGAAATTACATCTATTAAAAGCGAAATCTTAATAAAAAATTTGCATTTAAAGTTGGTACAATTCGAAGATATAAATATTAATATAACCAAAGTCGATCAAAATAAATAAATTTTATTCAATGCAACAACCTAGTTGTTTAATTTTATTTAGTTTAGAAATGGTTAAATTATCATAAATGACAAAAGAATAAAGAAGAAAAAAAATGAGAATAAGGGTAAAAGTAATGTGAAGGACTCTCTATTAGGAGTATGATTGTATTTTGTTCTTTCTACTAAAAAATTAAGAAAATTAGTCTCTATACGTTAGATTAAAGAGAAAATTGATCATTCTGTTAAAAGTTTCATCCATTTTCACTTTTAAAAATTGGTCAATATATGTTAGTATGAGATACACATAGAACACCACATGTTAATGTCTGATTATTTTATCAGTCAGTCTTTTTTTAACAATATAGATAAATAATATTTTTAATGAAATAACTAATTTTCTCTCTAATTTAATGTGCAAGGACTAATTTGTTTTTTTTTTTAAAGTAGAGAGACAATGTAATCAAACTCATAATACAAAACCTCTATAGTACTTTTATAGGAGGATAAGTTGTATGGAGCAAAACTATAAAAAAATAAAATTGTAAATTTGTTGTAAAAGTCTTACATTACCTAATGATGAGGTGACATTGGAATTCTCTTATATATTACAAAATCTTAACACTATTGAGATATAAGATTCTCGCTCAAAAATAACGTCCAAAATCCAAATAAAACGGATACTTAAATCTTACAATATCAAAGACGTATTAAGATTAGTTAATTTCAGTAAACATCTTTAAATTATGATTTTATTTTAAATTAGTTTTAAAATTTTATAATATTTTAATTTATCTTCAAATTATTGAAGTTATATAAAAAGGTCATTCCATTACTAAAATTATTAGTTTAACTGTTTCTAACCACATAAAATCTTTGTAGCATAATTTAAAATAAAATTGTAAAGAAAAGTAAAATGTTACCGTATAACTTTTAAAAATTAAAATTAAAAAATCTAAAAAAAAGAGATGGTGAATAATAAAGCTTTTGTAAAAACTCCAAAAATCTTGTAACTTTAATTGTTAAATTAACGATTTTATTAACGGAAAATCTTTAATGATAAAACCTTGTTAATTTAAGGATGTAATTAGAATATTTTTAAAGTTTGAGGAGTAATTTAAAATGAATGTTATATAGAGATGTTTAGGGTTAGTTAAAACATTCTATGTTTCGTCACATGGGGGATGAGAGCATGAAGGGTTGATAAAATGTAAAAATGAAGGTGGCGGCAAAACATTTGTTTGTGGCTTTTTAGGCGCAAAACTTATACATTGGAAATATAAACCCAAAAGAAGTTGGTTTCTTTTAGAAATTGGGAGCAAAAGGAGAGGTTCAATCAAGGCTGGTTTTACTTTTCACACAAATTTTGGCTTTAATTTCATCTTTAAACCATGGATGGAGGGAAAATTCAAGACTCTTATTTTAAAATTATTTCTTATAAAAAATAAAACGTAAGATTGGGATCAAATAGTTGCAATTAAATTAAAATCTATTTTCATTTTTACATAAAACATCTTAATATCCACCTAATAATGTACCAAAAGAGTTCTAAAATAATAATCAAATTTTAAATAATATTAGATAATTAATTCTATAGTTCAAAATTAATATCACAGAATCCAATTGATATTCATCCTCATATAAAGCAAGAATTTCTTTCATTTCTGGAAATATCAAATTCTAGACTAAAGTAATATGGTATTTTGCAGCATCAAAATATAATATTTAAATACTACATATTTTACAATATTTTGTATAGTATTTAGAATACATTACTTATTTTTTTTTAAAAATTTTAAATAGATTTAATAAATAATAAATAATGCATACAATCAATTTATGTATCGTACAAATACAAAAATTTCTAATCTAATATATCTCAATTTTAAAGATAAATAAATAAATAAAGATAATTATTGAAGATATTAATAAATTTTGTCCATTTTATTTTACATGGCAATAAAAATTAAAATAAAAACTCACGTGCCAAATTTCTATTGATTCATAACTATTACTTTTTTTACACCTAATTTCTACCTTAAAAACACAACAAAACAAAAGAAAAATCTAGAAAACACAACAAAAACCTCAATCGCGGATTGAAAAGGAAGCCAATGACGCAGGAAACGAAGGTTGTGAGTTGTACTTTCATTCCAAATTTGGTTTTTATTAAAGTGAGCAATTTGATTCGAAAAACATCATTTTATTTTGAATTACAAGTTAAATGAATTAAGTTTTTTAATTTTTTTTTGAATAAATTCAAATAAGTAATTTAATTTTCGAGTTCAAATAGAGTTAAATTTTAAAATTTAAATAATTTGAATAACTCAAACAACAAATTGATGTAAATGCCCTTAAGGCTCTAATATTTTGAAAATGTACAAATTGGACCCATTCTAAAAATTATAAAAAATCTGAAAATAAAAATATATGTAAACTTTTTGGCCCTTTTTAGACCTAATTCATGCAGTTTCATAGTAATTTCTATCAAAATTCATACTTTAATTACAAAATAATTAATTTGCACTCAAATTATTAACATATTTAATTTTAATTATTTTTATAATAAATTTACAAAAAATTACTTTATTTTCGACAATTTTGCACAAAGAGTGAAAATCGGATCAACAGTCACCTTAAGAGGCTTGAACCGTTAGAGCAAAGGCAATTTTTCTGCATCGAGTAAATCAAAAGTATGGGTAAGTATTTTTCCAACCATGGATGCTTGAAAAATATTTATTGAACATATTCTATAATTAATTTTGATGCAACATAAATTGGGTTAAAAATTAATTATAAGTCTGAAGAAAAAATGGACAGATCTACCAAGGGTTTGGAGGCCCAAATCGTCCCATATAAGCTGATCTAATCAGCTTATATAGTTGATTTTATCATTACAAAACAACCCTTGAAGTTGCCTTTAATTCCGTTCAACCCCTCCTCTTTTCATGATTTGAAGTTGCACCAAGCATGGCCAGCCAAGGAAGAGGGAGTGGCTGATATTTATTTGCTATTTTTAGCAACCATCTCCACCTATAAATACCACTCATCCCTTCCTCATTTCTCATCCCTCACATCCTCAATTCACACATCTTTCTCTCTTCCATTCTATTCCATTCCCTTTCTTGTTTTCCCATTTCCTTTGTCCTCCTTCCCTTTCCGATTTTCCCTTTTGAAAAAGAGCTAGAACACCCCTTGGAGTAGCAGCATTCAAGTGCTCGTGAAGGCCTTGGATTGACAGAACGAGTAGAAGAGAGGAGGAGTGCATTAGTCTAACTTCGAAGAAACACCGAGATTTGTTTTCTAGTTCCTTTCTCTTTATTTTTTCTCGTTTATGTTGAGCATGATTATGAATATTTGTTATGTTGTTGTTCTTAATCTAATTAAAATGACTTAAATTTAAATGGTGTTAGATTGATTGCATTTTGTTCGCTTAAATTATTAAAATCATGTTTGTATTGTTATAGGCCTTGGTAAATTGTTCAATTAAATAAAACAATGCTTATGTTATACTTGCATTATAATTGTAAGGTAACGATTGAATTAATTATTAATCGATTGAAATTAAAATTAATTGACACAATATTTAATTGGTGCATGTTTAATCTTCTAAGATAGTGAGAGTTAAATTAGAGATGGTATTAAACAATACTTTAGCCTTGCATAACTTATAAGATTATTGTGATTAAATTGTTTCAATATAGTAGTATATTGTAATCTCACTTTATCTTATTGTTTGAATTCACATAGGAATCATTTAAGGGATTAATTGGTTTATTAAGTATGTATATCATACTTGATTAAACTCATCTTTTAGAAATCGTGCATTGAAATTTTACTTTTTATTTTCTTAGTTAGCACTTAATTAATTTTCTTAGTTTTTATATCACCACTTCAAATCAACATATTTTCCATCACCAAATTATTTAAATTTGCATTTCATAAGTATTATCTTTCACAGTTCCTGTAGGTACAATAACTCGACATTGGTTGATACGATTGTATACACTTTCACATTTCCGTTGTTCCAAATGTCTACCCTTAATCCTTATTCTCTTTTATTTTTATTGAAATAAAAATTTGAATAAAAACATGCAATAGAAAAATCCAATAAATTGTAGTAAGTTTTTCTTTTCAATGTAGTTAAAGCCCACGAGTTTTAAGGGCAATAAATAAAGCGAAATCCGAAGTTGAAGTAACTTTTTAAAGAAAGTGTTATTATTTGCATATATGCTAGATGATAACATAACCTATTGTGGGTTTATCTTTCAAACTTCTCGAAAAAGAAAAACATAAGAACTTGATTACAAATTTGAAACTAAAAAAGCTTTGATGAATGACTTTTAAAGAAAAAAAAATTGAAACAAAGAATCTAAAACCAATGAATGTTAAACCAAGAGTAGACCTTTTCATGCTAAATCCTTCAACACCCAAACCAAGAGTATTAAAAACTCGTAAGAAAGCTTTGACGAATTAAATTTTCCCACGGTTTTGGCATCTTTTAGCATGAAAAATGAAGAAATTAATTTGATGGAAAGAATCTGAGAAATTGTTGAAGACATTTTTCTTAGGGTTTCAAATTCTAATGAACCTAACTTTATTTTTGTTTCTTTTGCTTTGGTGGAAATATAAGTGTAGAAAGTAATTCTTATGAACCAATAGAAATTTGGACAGTGGGTTGTTTATTTTAGATTTTGTTGATAAAAGTGTTCAACAAAAAGGGAGAGAAGGAAGAGATAGTGGTGATGGCAAGGGAGTCGACCACCTAGATAGGAGGAGAGTCGGAGTAAGAGAAGACTAAGGAGAAGGTAATTGAGAGGGTAAGAGAGACTATGTGTTAGGTAGGGTGCACAAGGTTGCTGAAGGAGGAGAAAGATCCTTTCTTTATTGTTCATTGGGATATTCTTAGGGGGAGGCCCCGTATTTGGTAGTGCCACGTCAACAATAGTATGGATGGTGGCTCGCCTGTGTAGTCAGCTAGGTGGCAAGCTAGTTGTCATCAATTGTGGTACTACTCTAACATTCCCTTTTCTGAGATAGTATGAGGTTGTTATGCTTTAGTGGTCCCTTGGTGGTCCCCTCTTGGAGATAAGAATGTTCCTGCTAAAAAATGGGTGGTCTAATAACAGGTGGTCCGATGGAGGATGAAGCATATATGTCACACCCTTTACCCGTGCCCAACGTCGGAACAGGATACGAGGCATTACCAGACTTAACTTGCTCAAACATACATTATCGGGCTATAAAATTTCGTTCCAAATTAAAACTTATCCTTCTTAATAATAACATGCATATTATGGACCTACAAGGCCCCAAACGTACATACGGGAGGTTTCAGAATTAATCTAGAAACTTTTACGCTCTTAAATTTTTTTTACCTAAACAGGGGCCACACGTCCGTGTGAAGTGAGACACGCCCGTGTGGGCAGGTCGTGTAGTCACACACGCCCATGTCCCTTGCCCGTGTGGAATTTAATTTTTATTTCGAACCTATAGGGGTTTTCACACGGCCAGACACACGCCTGTGTCAAGGCCCGTGTCTTTCACACGGCCTAGACATGCCCGTATCCTCACCCGTGTGTAAAAACCTTAGCATTTTGTTTATGACATCAGCAACTTCTCAAGGGGCACATGGCCTAGCCACACGCCCGTGTGCTGGCCGTGACGGATCGATTTCTCGTAAATTTGGTGCAGGGGACACACGGCCTATCAACACACCCATAAGGGTTGACCGTGTGTCACACACGGCCTAGACACACGCCCGTGTATCTACCCGTGTAGACAATTAGAAGGCTATTTTCCAAGCCAATTGCCACCCTGAAACATGAACACACTTATACCAACTCAAGCAATACATGATATGGTAATAATACCCTATAAAGAACCACTAATCATCATTCAAACACTTCACATTTTACCTCATCATTTGTATAAACTTTCCCTTCATAAAACTTATCATCATTAAAATGTGAAACTTGACAAATATTGGCCAATTCCATATGGCCATATACAAAATGAACGATATAATCATTATGAACTAACACATTTGGCCAAATCAAATGACACATACACAATGGATGTAACATCCTAGATTAGGGGTTATGCGTTTGTGCATAATTCATGAGTAGTAGGTTTTGGCAGTGTTTGGAAATGAATTAAAGGTTTTTAAAATCCTAAGATGGAAGAGAAAGCTTTGGACAATTATTGGTTTTTAAGTTAAAAACAAGAAGTGATGTGGAAAAGTGGCAAGGGACGCCACCTAAGGTGCAAGGGTTATGGCATCAAGTGAAGTACTTTGAGGGAAGAGGTTGAATCCCATTGTGTACATTTTGTTTAATTTTATGAAATAGCATGTTTACTATGATATGGATGTGTGGTGTGCATTTTTAGAACCTTGAAAATGTATGGAAATGTATGGAAATGCATGGAAATGTAAGGAAATGTATGGAAATATAAGGAAATGTATGGAAATGTAAGGAAATGTAAGGAAATGTATGAAATGTATGGAAATGTAAGAAATGTATGGAAATGTAAGGAAATGTATGGAAATGTAAGGAAATGTATGGAAATGTAAGGAAATGTATGAAAATGTAAGGAAATGTTAAGTTCAAAGTGAACATTTTTGGAAACTAGGAAATGTAAGGAAATGATTTAGAAATGATTCAAAAGAGGAAAGTAAACATTTCGGGAAACTTGGAAATGTATGGAAATGTCAAGTTTAAAGAGCCAAATGAAAATTTTTGGAAACTTAGAAATAACTTAGAAATGTCGAGTTTTAAAGTTTAAAAGAGGAAATTAAGGCAAGGTGGCCTTAAGAGAAAAAGTATGTGAAATTTGACACACAAAAAGGCTTGGAAAAGTGGCCTGAAGATACCACTTAAAGCCTAGTGAGTGACGCCACTTAGGTGGATAATTTGGGCCTAGTATGGCCACAAGGAGTCTAATAGAACAAGTTTAAATTCGGCTCATCAAGGGAAGGGGGTGGACGGCATCTAGCTAAGGCTTTAAGTGATTTTTTTATTTAATTACTTAGAGAGGAAGCAATGGACGGCAATAGGGACTCTTAAGAGAAGAGTTTTATTCCCTTTAGAATTTCAAGCTAAATAAGAGATAAAGCTATCAAAATAAAAGAATGATGGCCAAGTAAGGGATTCTAAGTTAGTAATTTGGCTATAAAAGGAAAAGAGGCCATTCATTCATTCACTCCTCCTTTGCCAAATTTTTAGCGATTCTCCTCTCTCCGAATTTCTTACGCTTTTATTCTTCTTTTGTTAGCCAAAGTCAAATACCTTGTGCTCTAGCCGAATCCTCCATCTTTATTCTTCCTTCTCTTTCCTTCTAATCCTCCAAAAGCTAGAAGTAAGCCTTTTAAGGCCATAGCCGAATATATCAAGTGGCTTCAAGCTTAGGTGTTTGTCAAATTCAATATTAAGGGTAAGAATTTTATGGCCATTAATTTATTCTCTTCTTTAAGCATAACATAGGAACTAATATCATTAATATCTTATTTTCCAAATTTAGAAAGATCATTCGGATTTGCTAGTGTTGACTACAAGGAAGGTGAAATTGCTTTCCGAAGGTGCACCATAAGTCGTATGTTCCTAGTTATTCAAATGAGTTTGGGATTTAAGATCCTCAAGGTAAGCATTATAGCATTCGGCTAAAGCCTTACTTTAGTACATAGATCTATTTTCTTATTATCTTAAAAGTCGAAAACTAACCTATGTAGAAGATCTAGTGTTTGGCCGAATACAAGGAGAAGAAAAGCAAAGTTTTCGGGATTTGAGTGATAAGCAAATCGGCAATAAGGGAGTTAAAGATCTAAGGCAGTAGATCGAATTTCGGGATTTCAAGTGAAATTGTTAAGCGAATCAGGTGTGTACCCTACCCTAAGTTTTAATACGTTCATGGCTATGTTTTAAATTAAATGTGTTAATTTGAAAGTGTAAGAATATGGCTAAGGTACCGAGTGTACCCCACACTAATCTTAATAGATTTATAGCTTAAACTTGATATATGTGTTAATATGAAAGTGTAAGAATGTGGCTAAAGTACCGTGTTATGGTACAAAGTACTCAGGTACGTTTTCCTACTCCTACTAGGATTATGAAATATGTTATACTTAACATGTGAAAAGTGACATGAATGTGAATTCAAGTATGATATGCATGATATGAATAATATGGGGCATTCGGGTTATTTGAGAAAGGGGAAGTGAATGTGATGACTTGGTCTCACTATCTCGAATGTGGTGACTTCGGTCACATTATCCGAATGTGGTGACTTCGGTCACATTATCCGAATGTGGTAACCCGGTTACATTATCTCGAATGTGGTGTCTCATGACACAATTATCCGGTGGCTATGCCACGAATTTTATATATGGCGATGAGCACGTCATTGCAGCGATCGCCTTTGATGGTGTGTAGCGGATGGAGGGTTGACTTGTAGTCCCTACTTGCAGTGTGATGGTACGGGTGGAGTGTAGCGGATGGGATATAGGTTTGGGTTCGAGATTGCATTATTATCTTGAATTATTATATGAACATGATATGTATGGTATGCCTAATTCTATTAAATTTTAGTGTTGGTTACACATTGAGTCTGTTGACTCACCCCGTTGTGGGATTACTTTTCAGGTGACGACCAGTGATGGACCGGGCCGGCAGATGCTTAGGGATGGCCATGCACAGACTTGGACTTTTATTTTATTTAAGAAATTTAAAGTTTATTTTGGTTTTAATTTTGGGAAATTATTTGATGTAACAAGGCTGTAGTAGCGTTTATTTTACTTTTATTTATTGAGCATACAATCTTTATATTTATTAAAAGTTTAAGTAAAATTAATTTAATTCAAAGCCCAAACGTTTTGTCACCTAAATCAAAAGGATTTTTAATAACGAAATAAACCTGTTTTCAACTCAAGCCCAACCCAAACAAACTTTCCCTCAAAACGCTCAAGTTTTTCCTAAATACAAAAGAAATTGAAATGGTTTTCACCGGGGAACATACCAGATCCGGTCCAGGCTCGTGGGCGGGTATGGGGTGTTTCAATTTGGTATCAAAGCCCAGTTTTAAACTATCGGCCTTGGGTTTAAGGCCCAAAACATTTTCCAAAGTAAGCCCAAAAGGAATTTTCTGAAAAATTTTCGAGTTTTTCGGCATGGCCCACTAAGTCTCAACCATGATCCACCGGTAAGTACTTGACTTCTAAAGTGATTTGAATATGTGAAATGTATGGGATTTTATGGCAACGTAGATTAGTCTGATAAGTATTTGAACCCTAGGACTAGTGTACCCCAACAAATACATAAGACTTAAATATCTAATTAAACAAACCTGTGGTTGAGTCGCCGAGTTAGTGTGTGGTAACCATGGTGCGCATGTCTAGGATTGGTTTCAGTGGGAGCTTGGTATTTAAGCAGTCCTAGTGACTCACCTACTCTCCACTCAAATCCTACCTGGTGCGTAGCCTCGGTTCACCCCAACCAAGAGGACTTATACACAGGCTAAACCCCTAACTAAAACCCGAAAGGGACTAGCCGTATTTTTTTGGAAACCCTAGTTTTAAAATTTCTAAATTACCCTTTTGATTTGAAAAGATTATTGTTATAAATTTTCCTAAAATATTTCTGATTTATAAATTTACTAAAATACCCCTAGTGGTAAAATTACAAAAATGCCCTTGGTTTATGGAATTTCAAAATACCCACAGTTCTTATCAAAATTTCACTACTTTGCTTAAAGGAACCCTAAATTTACAAAATATCAAAATACCTTGATTATGGGAAGAAAAAAATTTACGAAATTACCCTTAACTTGTAAATTACCAAAATATTTACAAAATTACCAGAATGACCCCCCGATCTTCAAAAATTTCTGCAACAACACTGATTTGGAAAACAAATTCTCAGAAACAACCTTCAAGTTTTGTAAATTCCAAAATATCCTTGATTTATTAAGATTTATAAATTTACCCTAGTTTATTACTGAAATACCCCTGTAATTTCAAAATTTTTGAAATACCCCCGGGATTTCAAAAATTACCAAAATACCCTTATTGACAAAATCACTAAGGAACCTTATTTTGACAAATTATGAAAATACCCCTATAGGGCAAATTATGAAAATACCCCTAGGTAGTGGAAAAACAACAACAATGGAAACTACAACATTTCTTTGAATGAACGAGAGTTCATAATTGATTGATGGATGTATGAATGTAAAGACTGTGTGCATATATGAATACGAAAGAACCACTTCTAAAAATTCTTTCCATAAAACTTCTTTGTTGTTAATCGGTGAAACAAAATTTTAATACATAAAACTTCTTAATCGATTAAATCGCGACGTTAGAAATGAGTTCTAAGGGCGTGAACTTAGAGATTGTGCCCGGAAAGTATGATGGTTCTATTAAGATCGAGTCTTGTGCGTAAGTATAGTATGGTGAGAAGGATTGTACATTGTTAGTAAGTAATTTCGAGGATGAAATTATTTTAAGGAGGGTAGAAGCTGTAACATCCTAGATTAGGGTTATGCGTTTGTGCATAATTCATGAGTAGTAGGTTTTGGCGGTGTTTGGAAATGAATTAAGGGTTTTTAAAATCCTAGGATGGAAGAGAAAGCTTTGGACAATTATTGGTTTTTAAGTTAAAAACAAGAAGTGATGTGGAAAAGTGGCAAGGGACGCCACCTAAGCTGCAAGGGTTATGGCATCAAGTGAAGTACTTTGAGGGAAGAGGTTCGAATCCCATTGTGTGCATTTTTGTTTAATTTTATGAAATAGCATGTTTACTATGATATGGATGTGTGGTGTGCATTTTTAGAACCTTGGAAATGTATGGAAATGTATGGAAATGTATGAAAATGTAAGGAAATATATGGAAATGTAAGGAAATGTATGGAAATGTATGGAAATGCAAGTAAATGTATGGAAATGTATGGAAATGTATGTAAATGTAAGGAAATGTATGGAAATGTAAGGAAATGTAAGGAAATGTATGGAAATGTAAGGAAATGTATGGAAATGTAAGGAAATGTATGGAAATGTAAGGAAATGTTAAGTTCAAAGTGAACATTTTGGAAACTAGAAATGTAAGGAAATGATTTAGAAATGATTCAAAAGAGGAAAGTAAATATTTGGAAACTTGGAAATGTAAGGAAATGTCAAGTTTAAAGAGCCAAACAAAATTTTTGAAACTTAGAAATGACTTAGAAATGTTGAGTTTTAAAGTTTAAAGAGGAAATTAAGGCAAGGTGGCCTTAAGAGAAAAGTATGTGAAATTTGACACACAACAAAGCTTGGAAAAGTGGCTGAAGATACCACTTAAAGCCTAGTGAGTGACACCACTTAGGTGGATAATTTGGGCCTAGTATGGCCACAAGGAGTCCAATAGAACAAGTTTAAATTGGCTCATCAAGGGAAGGGGTGGACGGCATCTAGCTAAGGCTTTAAGTGATTTTTTATTTAATTACTTAGAGAGGAAGCAATGGACTGACAATAGGGACTCTTAAGAGAAGAGTTTTATTCCCTTTAGAATTTCGGCTAAATAAAAGATAAAGCTATCAAAATAAAAGAGTGATGGCCAAGTAAGGATTCTAAGTTAGTAATTTGGCTATAAAAGGAAAAAGGCCATTCATTCATTCACTCATCCTTTCTTAGAATTTCTTAAGCGATTCTCCTCTCTCTCGAATTTCCTACGCTTTTATTCTTCTTTTGTTAGCCAAAGCGAAATACCTTGTGCTCTAGCCGAATCCTCCATCTTTATTCTTCCTTCTCTTTTCCTTCTAATCCTCCAAAAGCCTAAGTAAGCCTTTTAAAGCCATAGCCGAATATATCAAGTGGCTTCAAGCTTAGGTGTTTGTCAAATTCAATATTAAGGGTAAGAATTTTATGGCCATTAATTTATTATCTTCTTTAAGCTCAATATAGGAACTAATATCATTAATATCTTGTTTGCCGAAATTTGGAAAGATCATTCGGGATTTGCTAGTGTTGACTACAAGGAAGGTGAAATTCATTTCCCGAAGGTGCACCATAAGCCGTATGTTCCCTAGTTATTCAGTGAGTTTCGGGATTTAAGATCCGCAAGGTAAGCACTGTAGCATTCAGCTAAAGCCTTACTTTAGTACATAGATCTATTTTCTTATTATCTTAAAAGCCGAAAACTAACCTATGTAGAAGATCTAGTGTTTGGCCGAATACAAGGAGAAGAAAAGCAAAGTTTTCGGGATTTGAGTGATAAGCAAATCGGCATTAAGGGAGTTAAAGATCTAAGGCAGTAGATCGAATTTTGGGATTTCAAGTGAAATTGTTAAGCGAATCAGGTGTGTACCCTACCCTAAGTTTTAATACATTCATGGCTATGTTTTAAATTAAATGTGTTAATATGAAAGTGTAAGAATATGACTAAGGTACCGTGTGTACCCCACACTAATCGTAATAGATTTATGGCTTAAACTTGATATATGTGTTAATATGAAAGTGTAAGAATGTGGCTAAAGTACCATGTTATGGTACAAAGTACTCAGGTACGTTTTCCTACTCCTACTAGGATTACGAAATATGTTATACTTAACATGTGAAAAGTGACATGAATGTGAATTTAAGTATGATATGCATGAAATGAATAATATGGGGCATTCGGGTTATTTGAGAAAGGGAAGTGAATGTGATGACTTGGTCTCACTATCCGAATGTGGTGACTTGGTCACATTATCTGAATGTGGTGACTTCGGTCACATTATCTGAATGTGGTAACTTCGATTACATTATCTGAATGTGGTGTCTCATGACACAATTATCTGGTGGCTATGCCACCAATTTTATATGGACGATGAGCACGTCGGCTGCAGCGACTGCCTTTGATGGTGTGTAGCGGATGGAGGGTTGACTTAGTAGTCCCCACGGTGTGTAGGATGGTATGGGTGGAGTGTAGCGGATGGCATATAGGTTTGGGTTTGGGATTGCATTATTATCTTGAATTATTATATGAACATGATATGTATGGTATGCCTAATTCTATTAAGTTTTAGTGTTGGTTACACATTGAGTCTGTTGACTCACCCCGTTGTGGGATTACTTTTCAGGTGACGACCAGTGATGGACCGGGCCGACAGATGCTTAGGGATGGCTATGCACAGCAAGAAATTTATGACTTGGACTTTTTTTATTTAAGTAATTTAAAGTTTATTTTGGTTTTAATTTTGGGAAATTATTTGATGTAATAAGGCCGTAGTAGCATTTACTTTACTTTTATTTATTGAGCATACAATCTTTATATTTATTAAAAGTTTAAGTAAAATTAATTTAATTCAAAGCCCAAACGTTTTGTCACCTAAATCAAAAGGATTTTTAATAACGAAATAAACTTGTTTTCAACTCAAGCCTAACCCAAACAAACTTTCCCTCAAAACGCTCAAGTTTTTCCTAAATACAAAAGAAATTGAAATGGTTTTCACCGGGGAACATACCAGATTTGGTCCAGGCTCGTGGGCCGGGTATGGGGTGTTTCAATGGACTAAGTCCCTATACATGCCATAAACTCAAAGGGTTTTGCATTCGCTTTTACCTAACATGATAGCTTGATAGTGTGATAGCATCTCCGACGATCTCCAACTTAAGCTAACATAAAACCCTATAAGATATGAGAAAGGAAGGGAGTAAGCTACAAATCTTAGTAAGTACGTATGTAAATAATAAAAAATTGATTACCATGCTTTTAACAATCCTTATTATAAGCTCTCAAGACAATGCCATTATTATTGCATAAAATTTTACAATTCATTTATGTTCATCTTGAGCTATCTACTCGAGTTATAGTCACTAAATTATTTTTATCTGGAGCTACAGAACTTCAAATTAAGATCTACTAATTTTACTTGAAACTAGACTCACATATCTTCTTACCATAGGATTTCCAGAATTTTTTGTTTAGCCAATCAGTACAGTTTATTCTTTAAAGTCTCCCCTATTTCACTATCCAACAGTTTTGACCCCTCTTCACTGAAGATTAATTTTCTCATTGTATAGAACTCAAATAATGTTCCTATTTGTTTCTATTGAAAATAGGCTCAACAAGAAATTCGAGTATATAAATTTTATCCCTTTATTATTTTTGTACAATTTATAATGTATTTCTCAAGTCTGAACAGGGGATTCCAAAAATATTCTAACTCAGTTTCACAAAAATTCAAATATATCAGAATATGAGATTCTTTTTCTTGCACCGTTTCTTTTATGTGAAAATAGGCTCTTTAATTTCATATAAATAGGCTCAATAAGCTTTAATTTCATATCTTACTCAACTTCTAATTCGATTTCCATCATTTTTTGTGATTTTTCAAATTGATACAGCTGCTGCTGTCCAAACTGTTTTATTGCTAAACTTACTCTATCATGTTTTCTTTGTACTAATTCTCATTTACGCACATATAATACCAAAGTATACTCATGGTTTGCCATTCCAATAACTAATCATTATCAAGTATTTATACGCCATTCATTGGCCAATTTAATCTATACATCAACAACAAAGACTTGAGCATATCATTTCTCAATTTAATTTGGCCTAAAAGCCTCATACATGATCATCATCAAATCTTATCATGTATCCATTCATCATGAATGTAAATCACTAATCACAAGGTTATCAATATTTCACAAGTATAAATTATTTGTGTACATTCTTATCAAGAATTCATCATATCTCGAATTTACTTCACGTGAGTTCTATGTACATATCTGTACTAATCGTAACATAGTCACTTACTTTCTCGTTTTTAACATACCCGTTGAACCACTCGAAATGCTAAAAGTTACTCGAAAATCTCATACATATAGTATCGTATCAATGCCATATCATCAATACAGTCTTACATGAAACATCATATCGACACCATGTCCCTGACATGGTCTTATACGAAATCACATACCAAACTCATTTCTCATGAATTTCACATGTTTACCTGTATCACTCCATCACATAACTTTAGCCTTTTTTCCATCTTTAACAAAAACTTTAATTTCTTTACCCCGTTGAAACACTTGGAATATCTAAAGATACTCGAAAATTGTCATGCACGTAGTAAGATGCCAATGCCACATCCCAGATATGGTCTTACATGGGATCACATGTCGATGCCATGTCCTGGACATGGTCTTACACGATTTCATATCGAAGCCAGGTCCCAGACGTGGTCTTACACGGATCACTTTTCTATGTCGATGCCATATCCCAGATATGGTCTTAAACGGGATCTCAATTCCGTGCCGAGGCCATATCCCAGATATGGTCTTATACGAGACCTCAGTAACCTTAGTGTCATGACGTTTGTATTCTATCCATTCCTAAGGTTTAATTGGGGATCTTAATTCTTCGACATTTCGTCAAAATTGTCATTAATCAATTTCATAGAGACCATATAAAATTCATGGAATATAAAAATATTAAAATACATAACATAAGGTTGTATTATTTACACACGAACTTACCTCGATACCAAAATGGTAAAAAGTGACCCAATCGTCAATTTCTCTCTTTTTCCCCATTCTAGGTCCGAACCTCATTTTCTTTGATCTATAACATCACATTTAGCTTACTTATTGTCAAATTATTCATTGTGACCCAAAAATCATACTATGGAAAAATTACATTTTTGCCCCTAAACTTTATCATATTTACACTTTTACCCCTAGGCTCGTAAAATGATTTTTATTTGATTTCCTTGTATTTTAGGTCTATTTGAACCATTTTCATAAATATAGAAGTCCACAATTTGTATTCATTCACACATTTTCATACATTTTTCAACTTTTTACACATTAGTCCCTTTTTTGCGATTTCATCGAAAATCACTTAGTAAAAGTCGTTTACTACACATCGAGCATTCATATTCTACCATTAGACATCAAAGAACATGCATGTAATCCATGGGTAAAATTTTAAACACAAACTAAACCGAGTTACGAGGATCTTAAAAATGTAAAGAACATTAAAATCGGGCTTGGATGCACTTACTTTTGAGCTTGAAAGCTTGAAAACCCTAGCCATGGTTTCCCCCATGCTAAATTCAGCCAAGGAAGAAGATGGACAAAGGTTTTTGGCTTTTATTTTGTCTTTTAGTCCATTTAATTACCAAATTACCAAAATGCCCTTAACTTAAAAATATCCTATTTCACTTATCTCATGTCCATTTTTGTCCAACTATTTAACCAATGGTCTAATTACCATTTAAGGACTTCCAATTTAAAATTTCATAGAAATTGGACACTTCTAACATGTGGAACTCAACTTTTGCACTATTTATAATTTAGTCCTTTTGACTAAATTGAGTGCCCAAACGTCAAAATTTTTGAATGAAATTTTCACGGAATCTTTCCATGAAATCGTAGACCATAAAAAATAATAAAAATAAGATTTTTCTCGTCAGATTTGTGGCCCCAAAACCACTGTTCTGACTAGGCCCAAAATTGAACTATTACAATATAGATGGTGTAACACCCTTAACCTTGATCTGTCGCCGAAACAGGGTTACGAAGCATTACCAAAATTTTCAGATCAAATATGAACATTTCATATCATTTAACATACATATTAGAAACTAATCATAGTCACTCATATTGTCCCTTATATGAACCATCGAGGCCCAAAATTCACGTTAGAAATGAATCGGGACTAAATTAGAAACTCAGAGAATTTCTCGCAAAATTTCAAAATTCTTCCTAGGTGTAAGGGACACACACCTGTGTGGCAAGGCCTTATGGTTCATGTAACGTCCCTTGCCCATAACCGAACCAAAACAAGGTTTGAAGCATTACATGACTAATCTTTCTTAAACATCTAGAATAGGGTTATAAAAATTTCGTTTAACTATATTGTTCGCACAAATTAGGCCTAGGAGGCCCTAAACACACTTCCGAAAGGTATTGGAATCTTTCGGGGAATTTTCACGAGTTTGAAAATCTTTTAAATGAAACAGAGGCCACGTGCCTATGTAGGCCTAGGGACACGCCCGTGTACCCTGAAGCATGCCCGTGTCTTCCGCCCGTGGTCGACACTGACTAAATTCACACAGCCATGGCACGCCCGTGGCCCTGGCCCGTATGTAAAACCTTAGCATTCTGACTTCTTCACACGACCTATACACACGCCCGTGTACCCCAACTGTGTGGTGATTTAAATCTCAAGTGCAAGGTGCAGACTTCACACGGCCTGGTTGCACGCCCATGTGCTAGCCGTGCCTCCCACACGGCCTAGACCCATGCCCGTGTGTCTACTTATGTGGTCAATTGGTAGGCTATATACCAAGCCATTTCCACCCTAGAATGTACACATACATACTTCCATTCAAAAACATTACAACTCCTATTCCAAAAGTAAGTCTAAGGACCCATTCCAACATACAAAATAATTAAAGGGATAAACACTTCATGAATTCCATCTTCATTAAGCAAAAGAATTTCCCAAGTATTTGCCTAATTCATAAGGCCATTTACAAAATAACTTTTACAAACTTATAGCCAACACTTTGACCAACAATTACAACTTAACAAAATACTCAAGTCTTATACATGTCATATTCAAAATAAGTCTAAAATTGTTATACCAAAGTGTTGTTGATAGCGTGATTTATGAACTCCTGCTTCCACGATCCTCGAGTTACCTTGTCAATACTTTAAGAAAGTAGGGAAATGAAAAAGGGGTAAGCATAAAGCTTAATAAGTTGCATGGAAATAAATAGCAATAATAATGCTCATAAAATAATCCATCCACGGTATTAGCTAACCGTACACAAGTCAAGGTTTCTTGACAATACTCACTTCTAGTTGCCCTTATCTAACACATTCCGTGCCATGTATCGAAACTGACTCCTCGTGACTCATTCACGAGTACCTGTATTCACTCATTCACATGACTTAAATATCCTTCACATTTCCACTTCTAAATTCATCTACTTCTCTCACTACTCACAAGGGATAGCCAAATACGTGCGTTTATCATCACTATTGTAAGTATAAAGCCATTGCCACATCCTCGAGGTGGTCTTACATGGCGTCTCCCCTAGATGCCAATGCCATGTCCCGGACATGGTCTTATATGGAATTACCTCTAGGTGCCAATGCCATATTTCGGATATGGTCTTATATGGAATTACTTCTCTTGTATCGATGCCATATCTAGATATGGTCTTATACGATTTCCATATTCATTACCGAAGCCATATCCCAGATATGGTCTTATACGGGATTACCTTTTATGTATCATTACCATATCCCGGATATGGTCTTATACGAGATTTCAACTCGGTGCTGAGGCCATGTCCCGGACATGGTCTTATACAGGACCTTATCTATTTCATATCTCAATGATGTCATTTCTCTAATCAATATGGCCCATTAAGACTTCAACATCTCATTCATTAACAAAATGACAGGCATTTCTCAACATGCTAATAAAAATGTTGTTTAAATCACATACAACTTAACTCGATTTCGAAATGAGCTAACTTGTCGGTTTAGTCCAGGACTTTGTTCTTTCCCCAATCAAGGCGGGT
Source organism: Gossypium rotundifolium (assembly GCA_025506655.1). NCBI lineage: Eukaryota > Viridiplantae > Streptophyta > Magnoliopsida > Malvales > Malvaceae > Gossypium > Gossypium rotundifolium. Next base: position 58,189,504 of record CP106727.1, on the reverse strand, counting down.
CCTTGGTTCTTCTTGCTTTATAATAGCAATTTAGCTCATTTTAATCATTATATTAATAAAAATATTTCAAAAATCATATTTAGGCAAAATTACTATTTTGCCTCTAGACCTTGGGCAAAATGACCATTTTTCCCAGAGGCTCGGAAATTAATTCTAATCACATTTCTACCTTCAACAAGCCTAGGTGAACATTTAATAATCTTATAGCTATCATCAAAACTCAACATTTTACATAATTACTACAACTTTGTAACCTTTTCATCAAGGTCCAAATTAGGTGTTTCCAAGACAACACCTTTCACAAAAGTTGTTCATCTAACAATTAAGACTCAACTTCTTCCATAAGAATGCAACAAATAACTAAGATAGTTCTCATGGTAGAAATCTAAACTTTTCACAATATTGCACAATAGTCCCCTCATTTGAAAGCTTAAGCTTTGGGGGTCTCAAAAGTACAACTATTTTCAAGAAAAGGTCACTAGAACACTTACTTGAATGGACGAGAGCTTGCTAAATTTTTTGAAGCTTTCTACCCCTTATTTGCTGCTTATTTTCGATGGAAGAGATGAGCAAGAAAGATGGATATCATCTTTTCTTTATTTTATTACTATTAGTCAAATTAGCCACCAACTATCAACAATTTTGACCAATTTAGACACAATTTGTCTCTTATGGCCGGCCATGCTATCTCTAGGGGTCTAATTTCCTTTTAAAGACCTCTAATTAATAATCTATGGCTATTTGGCACCTTTAGCTAATAGAATGGAACTTTCACTCTTTATGCGATTTAGTCCTTTTTCACGATTAAACACGAAATCGCTAAAATTAAAGCACCAAAATTTTCATGCATCTGTACTATCATGTTCTAACTCTTAATATAACATGAAAATAAATTTCTCAAATCTTGGATTAATGATCCCGAGATCACTATTCTGGCTAGCCTCTAAATCGGGTCGTTACAATTCACACGGCCAAGAGACACACCCGTGTCTTAGGCTGTGTGAGAATTGGACATGAGGCACACGACCAAGCCACATGCCCATGTTTTAGGCCATGTGAGTATACTAATTTATGAAATTAAGGTGCAGGGGGCACACGGCTGAGCCACACGCCCATGTGCTAGGTCGTGTGAAAATATCTGGGCATTCTGTTTCTCAATTTTAAGGATGCAGGGGACATAAGTCCAATCCACACGCCCATGTGCTAGGCCGTGTGTCACACATGGCTCAGACATATGCCTGTGTCTCTGCCCGTGTTGATGAAAATAAGCCATTTTAAGGCCATATTTCTCACTTATTTTGATATCAACCTATACACAACATTTTGATAGATCAATACATCCCAAACAAGCAATCAAAATAAGCCAAAATCATGTTTTAAGCATAACATAACATCACATATAATCAAATACTTAAACTTACCTATTTAATTAATCTCATTAATTTATTAAAATTTACTACTAATTACATACATACAAATATATATCATTCACATCCACATTTCAATTTACTTCATTTCCAAACCTATATATATATACTTAAGTCGATTATTTAAACAAAACTTCACTCCTAACACTTATACAAACCAAGCTTTAGTCAAATCCAAACCAACCCTATTCATGCCATATAAACCATAGTATACATTTCAAAGACTACCGAGATGAGTGGGATAGTGTGACTTGATGTGTTGATCTGATCTCCCTACCTCACGATAATCTACAAGGACATTAAACAATATAAGAAAGCTTAATAAAGCTTAGTATGTTCGATGGTTTAAACGTAAATCTTACCAAATCCTAATATAACAAATCAGATAAGAAAATTATTCATTCAATCTCCCTTTCAATCACAATCTTAATCAATGATCACACTTCCTTCAAATCAATATCAATAAAAAATAATAAATATTTCAATTTCAACTACATATGTCACTTACCAAATCTTACCAAATTGAAGAACGACTTACGGATAATAGTATATCATTTTTAGAAGCCCAAAGGTTGAACAGAAGCACATAAGTGCTAAACAGAAACCCATAAGGGTTGAACGAAGCTCATAAGAGCTGAATGGAAACCCATAAGGGTTAAACAGAAGCTCAAAAGAGTTTAATAGAGACTCATATGAGTTAATCAGAAGCTCGTGAGAGCTAAACGGAAAGTAAACACGAAAGTTTGAAACAAATACTGAACCTCAGTTTACTTGGGTAATTTACCGTCAATTCCTCCAATGCCGTCAATTCATCAATTGCTGAATGTACTCATATCCTGCGTTCCATTTAATCCGAACATTCAATTCAATTTTGCAACTTTAACAATATTTTGTTTTCAACAATAGAATAAATATTATATAATACCATTCATCAATTCAATATAAATATTAAAGTTTAACCATATGAACTTTCCTGGATTAAGTCGTAAGATTTGTAGAAGTTTAGGGACTATTCTGCTAATTTTCTTTTTTCAAGAATATCTACGGGTTCTTGATCTAAAATATAAAATTACTCATTCATTAGCATATATTTCAATTCCAATTTACTTTACAATTAATACCCCTCAATTTTGAATTTACACAATTACCCTAACTTTTACAACCTTTTCAATTTAGTCCCTTAACTAATTAGTCTATCAAATGAACTAATTTTCTCCATTGATAATTTATCTAAATATTCTTGGCCATCATACAACCCTTACTAAACAAAATTTGATACCAAACCTTAATATTTAATCTTTTCACAATTTGGTCCTAAAATCAACATCTAACAAAATCACCTTATAAAATAATCATAAAACAAAATTAAAGCTCTAAATCCATGTTATTTAATCAAAAAAATTCAATATTCATCAATGGTAACTTTCAAAATTTCCAATAAAATCAAAAACTAATGAAATAGCTAGTTGGACCTAATTGTAAAAGTCTCAAAAATACAAAAATTACAAGAAAAAGGAAAGAATTAAACTGACATGAAGCTAAAATATGAAAACCAACTGAGAGCTCTTCAAATATTATTTTTGGACAGAAAATTGATGAAGAAAATGTCTAGAAACTTTTAGGTTTTTCAATTTGATATTTAAATTTCATTTATTTCCAATTTTGCCTTTTAATCACATCATTTTAACATTTTTTTTTTGCTTATGCCGCCTCAACCATTTCATTTAGGCTTAAGTACTCTTTAAGTCCTCCCTTATTTAACATTTAGGCTATTTAATCACTATTATTTAATTAGCAAGTTTTGCACCTTTTTCAATTTAGTTATATTTAATTAATTAACTATCAAAACGTTAAAATTTTCTAACGAAACTTTAATATTGCCTTAATGACACACCGTAAATATTTATAAAATATTTATGGCTCGGATTATAAAAATGAGGTCTCGATACCTCATTTTCTAAACCAGTCAACCTAACAAATTCCTTAAAAACACAAATTACTAATGCAAAAATCTTTCTAAAACCATGTTTGACTCGTAAATACTAAATAATATAATTTACAAGCTTACTCATCGAATTTGGTGGTCTCAAACCACTATTTTCTGACACCACTAAAAATTAGGCTGTTATAGATGGCTAACACTCGGTGACTAACTAGATAGGGTGAGGTGGAGGGTCATTCGCGGATGCTTCTCAAGTAGCTTCTCATGGTGCCAAAAAGAGTGGTCCGATGGAAGATGAAGTGTACGACTAATTAGTCACCTAGTGACTAGCCAGATAGAATAAGGCAGAGGCCATTCGTGAGTGCTTCTCAAGTAGCTTCTTATGGTGCCAAATGTTTAAGTCGAGTAGGGGTATAACAATTGTCCCCTTAGTTGAAAGGTAAGTTATAAAGTGGCTTCCTCTAACACCATGTTTAGGTAATTTCAACGAGTGGTAGTTGTCACAAGAGAAGTAGTGGGTGGTTCAAAATACTAAAAAAATTTTATTGTGCATGCAAATGATGGTTTTAAAGATGAAGAGTTGCTTCGGAGATTCCAAAATACTCGCATTAAATGCACATTTGAACTATTTTTCATGGGGAGTGGAGCCAATGATGAGTCATGTTACTACAGGGTGTTGGAATGCCAGTATGCCCCGTGGTACAGCAGAAAGTATGTAACAGCCCGATTTAAGGCCTAGTCAGATTATTGTGCGAGGCCACGAATCCAAGGTGAATTTATGAGTTTTTAAGGTTTATGCCATGTTTGCATGCTAGTGTGAAAGTTTCATGAATCAATTTTGTTAAATTGAGGTTGAATGGTCCAAAAGGACTAAATTACAAAAGTTGCAAATTATGAGTTTCTAGAAGCTTTTTGTATGAAATAGCTTTAGAATATCAATTAGAAGTCCTTAAATAGCAATTTTCCCAAATTATAATTTTTGGATAAAATTGGACATGAGATAGTAAATTGTAAACATTTAGAGAGAAGGGCATTTTGGTCATTTATCAATTTAAATGATTAAAATGGGAAAAAGATGATAAAAAAATCTATTCATCTTCTTCCTCTGATTGCCGAGGAAGCCATAGCTAGGGTTCTTCAATTTTTCAAGCTTGCTAGTAAGTTCATCTTAGTCCCGTTTTTAATATTCTTCGTATTTTTGGAGTTCTTGTATTATGAATTAGCTATTTTTAGCTATAAGTTGAGCTAAGATTGTAACAGATCAAATTTGACCCTAATCGGAACGGTGGTTTCGGGACCACGAATCCGAGTCCGATAAATATTTTAAATTTATATTTTGTGTTTATTATATGTGAATTAATATGTGTGAAAGTTTAGTGGAAAAATTTTATCGTTTGTGTGTTTAATTTAGAAAAAGGACTTAATCGCGTAAAAGGTAAAAGTGGCATACTAAAGTGAAATGTGCTAATTTGAGCATGGCTTTATAACATGGAGTATTGAAAGGGTAAATAACCCATTTTATGAGTTAGTGGCCGGTCATGGACAAGTTTGTCCTTAAGATATAATATTTGGTTATTTTATTATAAAGGTTAGTTAAGTACTTTAATAATAAATTAATATATGTTAAAGTAAAACAAAACAAAAGGCCATTTTTCATTCATCTTTATTCTTGGTCGAAACTTTGCATGAGAAGAAGGGTTCAAAGTCTTTGTAATTTCGGCACTTTGAAGCTAAAATTGAAGGTGAGTTCTTAGTCGATTTTAGATAATTTTTACGTTTTTGAGATCGTTGCTTCAAACTGTAGCTAACCCATGTTAAAATTTTTAAGAATAATCATGTATGATGTTCAGCTCTTGTTATATTCTTGTGATTTTTGGTGTTTTATGATTCTATGTAAATGATATGTTGAAGATTAATGTATATTGAATTGAAAATTTTAGTAAATTTGAGTGTTTTTGGACTAATTTGTAAAAATAAAAATTTGGAGGGACTTGTTTGCAAAATAAATGAAATGTATGTCTTGGTATGAGAGTATAGAAGATTCGGCCCTAAAGTATTATGTGCAAATTATGTGTATTTTGTGTTTTATGCAAATAGGACTAAATTGTAAAAATGTGAAACTATAGGGGTAAAATGGTAATTTGCCTATTTATGTGCTTAGGGACTAAATTGAGATGAAATGTACTTGAATGAGCTAAATTTTTATGTGTTTAGATCAAGAACAAAGAAAACAAATTTGGATCTGGGAAAGGCGAAAGTTGTCGATCTAGCCGATAAACGTTGTCCGTCGATGGTCGAGGTAAGTCCTTAAGTGAAATAGGTCATATAATTATTTACTTAATCTATTAAATGATAATGTTCGATAAATTTGAAGATATATTATTGTAATAGCCGAATGTACATAGGTGAAATTGGCTTGAATACATAAATTGATAATACGATATGAATGAGTATCTTTGATATATTATTGAGAAAAATGTGAAGTATGTGATTGGTTTATGAATAGTTTGCTTATTGCCTAGCGTGCTTAGTGCCTGATTTAATTCGGCCGTGCCTCAGCGTGCTTAGTGCCTTGATTTAATTCGGCTTCGTGCCTTAGTAGGCTTTGATTCGCTTTGTGCCAGCGTTCTTAGTGCCGTATTCGTGCGTCGTGCTTAGTGCTTAGTGCTGACATATTCGAACTTCGTGCCTAGCGTGCTTAGTGCCGGTGATTTGATTCGAGCTTTGTGCCTAGCGTGCTTAATGCCTGGTGATACTTTAAAATGAAGAAATCATAAATTGTTCGAGTGTAATATAGTGAACCTATTGAGTTAAAAACTCAGGTAAGCTTAAATCTTATTGAATTTATCAGAAGTAAGGTAAGTTGTGATTAATGTTACTTGAGTTGAATTAGCATATTAAGAATGGTGTTATGTATGATTGAGCTTATTGATCGATATGTATGAATGGTAAAGATAGAATTCGAGCTTAAACGTACTATTTTTGTTGATGTTTGGTTACTAGTAGAAATGCTAATAATGCAAAGACTTGGAATATGAAAATATAGTTGATATGAATGTTACACTTATGTGACGAGGAGCATGTGATTCATGTAAAATACTTTTATACTATGGTTCGATGAAATTATAGGATTATAGTAATGAAGTGTAAATGCTATGATTAACAAGTTGAAAATATTCTACTCTGCATAAATATAGATGTTATAAGTTTTAGAAATAAAATTTAATCGCTCAATGTTATATTAAAGTTGCTTAAGACTTACTAAGCTAGTGAGCTTACTATGTATGTGTTTGTATTTCGCTTTTATAGATCGTTGAATCAACTACGGCTCGGGGATCATCAAAAAGTCGACCACACTATCACTCTCTTTGGTATATATATGTTTTGTAAACTTTTTGAATCAAAGGCATGTATAGGCTTTATTTTGATAAGTAATGAATGATGTTTGGTTTGTAAATATAAATATGGCCTTGCGAAATAAGGTTGCTTTTTGGTTAAGTATGAGTTATATGTTGATATAATGGTTTGTTTTAAGTCCTTGATATAATATGTGCATATCATGTTTAGGAGTTAAATGTGGTTAAATAGAATTGGTCATTTATAGGTAATATATATATATATATATAAGTATTGCCTATTTGGTTGTGAAAATTTTCTCTGAGATTGTTACGTGTTTAGTTATAATTTCAAAATTGATCATGGAAATGTATATATTCATGTTTAAATTCAAGATTTTGAGTTATAATTAGTATGGCCATTCGAATATAGCTAAAATATTGTACTAGTTTGAGCTTGAGATAAATGTATTTTAATTATTAAATGTTGTATATATATGTTTATGTTATCATGATACAAGAGCTATATGAATGCTTATATACAATTATAGTTGAGTTATGTATGAAAAATAAGTGGGTATCGGATGGGTATTAATATAAAATTTTGTATGTGCGTTGATTAAATTATTTTATGAAGCATGAAACATGTTATGCATTAGGTTTTGGTATATTTGGCCAAAGCTATCAACCGTATTTTGATAATGTAATGAACTTGTATATCTCAACCACTTAGCTCAAGTTTTGTTCATAAGGTGGTTTTCTTAATATTTAAAATGAATTGACTGTTGAAATAGGGTTACTTTATTAATTAGTTAAGTATGGTTTACTTTTTCTAAATTTCATATGTTAAGATCAACTTGTTGAGTGTGGTATATGGAATCTGGATTGTTGTATGACTTATCCAAGAATGCCCGTAACCCTAATCTGGCGACGGGTAGAGGTTAAGAGTGTTACATTTTATTAGTATCAGAGCTACGGTTTAGTCGATTCTAGGACTACCGTAGTATGTAAGAGTCTAGCTATACATGCCTTTGAATTGTATATATGATAGTGTGGTGACTTCTAACAATTTCAATTGTATTCTATATAGTAAATGGACTCCGATCCCGATAGAGCCGTAGCTGATGATGTGGAGAGCGTTGCGCCTGGTCTCACACGTGGATCAGTGCCATTAGACTCTTGACCAGATATGGGTAGCCACGAGGGGGAGGCTAAACAAGCCTTCTACCAAATGATGAATGAATGGTTTACCCAGTTTGTTCAGAATAATCCAGCTGTACAACAACCTCCACCCCCAAATAATCCAACTCCTGACCTTCAAGACTTCGATGATAGATCCGATGAGATCTAGCAGCCTCCGCTGATAAAATCAGAAATATGGGGCCTAGGAATTCAAGGCCAATGATAAAGATGATGCAGAACGAGCTGAGATGTGGCTTGATAACACTATTTGGGTACTCGATGAGTTATCTTGTACTCCAGATGAATGTTTAAAGTGTGCTATATCTCTACTTCGGGACACTGCTTATCACTGGTGGAACACACTGGTATCAGTAGTTCCGAAAGAAAAAGTAACTTGGGACTTCTTCCAAATTGAGTTCCGTAAGAAATATATCAGTCAGAGATTCATCGATCAAAAATGAAAAGAATTTCTTAAACTAAAACAGGGGCAAATGACTGTGACAGAATATGAACCAAAATTTGTCAGACTTAGCAGATATGCTAGAGAGTGTGTTTCTACTGAAGCTATTATGTGCAAAAGATTTGAAGACGGTCTGAATGAAGATATAAAGTTGCTGGTCGGCATTCCTGAAATTAAAGAGTTTGTGATACTAGTCGAGCGGGCTTATAAGGCTGAAGAGCTCGGAAAAGAGAAAAGAAAAGCTGAAATAGAAGCTAGAGATACTCGTAAGAGATCAACGAGTAAGACTTACCATTCGGTGCCTAAGAAATTCAGAGATGACTCCAACCGACATAAAGCTACTTCAGACTTACCTAGACATGATCGACCTCCAAGGAGTTATCGAGCCACTTCGATAGCTAGTGTTGGTAACGTTCCACAGGACCGAGTCGTGTGTAAACATTACGGGAAATGGCATTCTGGAAGTTGTAGGGTTCGTGATCAGTCCTGCTTTAAATGTGGATCATCGGACCATTTTATTCGAGAGTGCTCGATGTTAGCCGAATAGAATACAGTTCAGAACACTAGACCGAGCAAAGACGCCAAAGACGGGTCGACCACCCAAACATTCCAGTAATGTAGGTGGCAGTCATAGAGGGACGAAAGACACTGTAGCTCGATCAGAGGCCCGAGCACCTACCAGAGCTTATGCTACACGAGCCAGAGAGGATGCTTCTTCCCCCGATGTCATTACCGGTGCTTTCACCCTTTATGATACTACTGTGATTGCATTGATTGATCCTGGTTTGACTCATTCATATGTGTGTGAAACTCTAGTGTTCGGTAAGACTTTGCCAGTTGAGTCTACTGAGTTTGTGATTCATGTGTCCAACCCTTTGGGTAGATGTGTACTTGTTAATAAAGTGTGTAAAGGTTGCCCGTTGATGATTCGGGATTATTGTTTCCCAGCCGATTTAATGTTGTTGCCCTTCGATGAGTTCGATATAATTTTGGGAATGGACTGGCTAACTTCACATGATGCAGTGGTGAATTGCAAAAGAAAGCTTATTGATTTGAGATGTCAAAACGGTAAGATCATCTGAATTAAATCCAGTGATTTAAGTGAGTTTCCTACAATAATATCCTCGATATTGCCTCAAAAGTATGTGAGAAAAGGGTTCAAAGCTTATTTGGCCTATGTACTGGATAATAAAGTATCTGAAAAGCATATTGAATCTGTACCGGTTGTGTATGAATACCCAGATGTGTTTCTTGAAGAACTATCGGGTTTACCCTCAATACGAGAAATTGAGTTTGGCATTGAATTAGCACCGGGAACGACTCCGATCTCGATAGCTCCATATCGGATGGCACCTACTGAGTTAAAAGAGTTGAAAGCACAGTTGCAAGAGTTAACAGATAGGGCTTTGCACGACCAAGTTTCTCTCTTTGGGTGCACCAATCTTTTTGTGAAGAAAAAGATGGAACAATGCGGATGTGTATTGATTATCGGCAATTGAATAAGGTAACTATAAAGAATAAATACCCGTTACCTCGGATTGATGATTTGTTTGATCAGTTGAAGGGGCTTCAGTATTTTCGAAGATAGATTTGAGATTGGGTTATTATCAGTTGCGAGTCAGAGATACAGATGTGCCAAAGACTGCATTCCGGACGAGGTACGGACATTTTGAGTTTTTGGTTATGCCTTTTGGGCTTACTAATGCACCTGCTATTTTTATGGATTTGATGAATCGGGTTTTTAGACAGTTTTTGGATCGATTTGTAGTAGTGTTTATTGATGATATATTGATCTACTCCAAAGATGAAATCGAGCATGCTGAGCATTTGAGATTAGTGCTACAAACTTTGTGAAATCAGCAGTTGTATGCGAAGTTTAGTAAGTGTGAGTTTTGGATGAAAGAGGTCAGCTTTTTGGGACATGTTGTTTCAGCATCAGGTATTCGAGTTGATCCGAACAAAATCTCGGCTATACTTGATTGGAAGCCACCAAAAATGTCTCGAGATTCAAGTTTTCGGGACTTGCGGGCTACTACGACGGTTTGAAAGGTTTTTCAGTAATAGCTACACCTTTGACAAAGCTACTACGAAAGATGTCAAGTTCGAGTGGTTGAAAAATTGTCGAAAAAGTTTCGATCGGTTGAAAGCCCTTTGACTAAGCTCCGTGTTAGCTCAAATTAATCGGGTAAAGAATTTATTGTGTATTCGATGCTTCCTTAAGTGGTTTGGGTGTGTATTGATGCAGAAGGCAAGGTTATAGCCTACGCTTGAGACAACTAAAGCCGCATGAAAGAAATTATCCGACTCACGATCTAGAATTAGCACTATTATTTTTGCATTAAAATTTGGCGACTATTTATTCTACGAGAAATGTCACGCTTATTCGGATCATAAAAGCCTAAAGTATTTGATGACTCAAAAGATCTGAACTTGAGGCAACGCAGATGGTTAGAACTGTTGAAAGACTATGAGTTGGTGATTGACTACCATCCGGGGAAAGCTAACGTTGTTGCAGATGTGTTAAGTCGAAAATCATTGTTTGCTCTTTGTGCAATGAACGCATAGATGGTTATGTTTGGTGATGGATCGATCCTAGTGAATTACAAGCAAGACCAATGTTTATTCAAAAAATTTGTGATGCATGTAAAGTCGACAAGGATTTGATTGCTGCGAATTCGATGTGAAAAGATGTGGAATCGAATTTCAAATTGATGCAAATGATTGTTTGAACTTTAAAAACCGAATGTGTGTTCCGAAGAACTTAGATTTAATTCAGATGATTCTGAGTGAGGCTCATAGTGGTCGATTATCGATACATCCGGGTAGCACAAAAATGTATAATGATTTGAAACAGTTCTATTGGTGGCCTAGCATGAAACGGGATATATCTAAATTTGTTTCAAAGTGCTTAATTTGTCAGCAAGTAAAAGCCGAGCATCAAGTGCCTTCTGGGTTGCTTCAGCCGATCATGATACCTGAATGGAAATGGGATAGAATCACTATGGATTTTGTATCTGGTTTGCCTATGACACCGAGCAAGAAAGATGCAGCTTGGGTTATAGTTGATAGATTGACCAAATCGGCTCATTTTGTACCAATTCGAATGGACTATTCACTTGATAAACTTGTTGAATTGTATATATCACAGTTGTGAGGTTGCATGGTGTCTTGAGTTCCATTGTTTTGACGAGACCGAGATTCACATCACAATTTTGGAAGAAGTTGCAAGATGCTTTAGGTACTAAACTTTACTTTAGTATAACCTTTCATCCACAGATAGATGGTCAATCTGAACGAACTATTCGGATACTTGAGGACATGTTGAGATGTCGTTCTTGAGTTTGAAGGTACGTGGGAAAGATACTTACCTCGATTGAATTTGCCTATAATAACAGCTTTTCAATCTAGTATCAAAATGGTGCCTATGAAGCCTTGTACGGTAAAGTGTCGAACACCATTATATCGGACCGAGCTCAATGAGAATAAGATACACGGGTTGATTTGATTAAAGAAACCAATGTAAAGTAGCTATTATTAGAGACAATTTGAAAGTCGCTCAAAGTCCTATGCTGATTTGAAATGTAAAGACATTGAATTTCGTGTCGAGATCGAGTATTTTAAAGGTTTCTCCATGGAAGAAAGTACTCCGTTTTGGCCGGAAAGGCAAGTTGAGTCCGAGATTCATCGGACCGTATGAAATCATTGAACGTGTTGGGCCTATTGCTTATAGGTTGAAGCTACCCTCTGAATTAGAAAAGATACACGATGTATTTCACGTTTCTATGCTCCGTAGATACAGATCAGATCCGTCACATGTGATTGCTCCATCTGAGATTGAAATCCAACTTGATATGACGTATGAGGAAAAACCGATCCGTATCTTAGCTCGGGAAATGAAAGAGTTAAGAAACAAAAGGATTTCCTTAGTGAAAGTACTATGTAATCGGCATGGAGTTGAAGAGGCTACGTGGGAGCCTGAGGACTCAATGAGGCAACAATATCCGACGTTATTTAACGGTAAGATTTTCGGGGACGAAAATCCTTAAGGGGGAGAGTTGTAACAGATCGAATTTGACCCTAATCAGAACGGTGGTTTCGGGACCACGAATCCGAGTCCGAGAAATATTTTAAATTTATATTTTGTGTTTATTATATGTGAATTAATATGTGTGAAAGTTTAGTGGAAAAATTTTATCGTTTGTGTGTTTAATTTAGAAAAAGGACTTAATCGCGTAAAAGGTAAAAGTGGCATACTAAAGTGAAATGTGCTAATTTGAGCATGGCTTTATAATATGAAGTATTGAAAGGGTAAATAACCCATTTTATGAGTTAGTGGCCGGTCATGGACAAGTTTGTCCTTAAGATATAATATTTGGTTATTTTATTATAAAGGTTAGTTAAGTAATTTAATAATAAATTAATATATGTTAAAGTAAAACAAAACAAAAGGCCATTTTTCATTCATCTTTATTCTTGGCCAAAACTTTGCATGAGAAGAAGGGTTCAAAGTCTTTGTAATTTCGGCACTTTGAAGCTAAAATTGAAGGTGAGTTCTTAGTCGGTTTTAGATAATTTTTACGTTTTTGAGATCGTTGCTTGAATCAGAATGACCCATGTTAAAATTTTTAAGAATAATCATGTATGATGTTCAGCTCTTGTTATATTCTTGTGATTTTTGGTGTTTTATGATTCTATGTAAATGATATGTTGAAGATTAATGTATATTGAATTGGAAATTTTAGTAAATTTGAGTGTTTTTGGACTAATTTGTAAAAATAAAAATTTGGAGGGACTTGTTTGCAAAATAAATGAAATGTATGTCTTGGTATGAGAGTATAGAAGATTCAACCCTAAAGTATTATGTGCAAATTATGTGTATTTTGTGTTTTATGCAAATAGGACTAAATTGTAAAAATGTGAAACTATAGGGGTAAAATGGTAATTTGCCTATTTATGTGCTTAGGGACTAAATTGAGATGAAATGTACTTGAATGAGCTAAATTTTTATGTGTTTAGATCAAGAACAAAGAAAACGAATTTGGATCTGGAAAGGCGAAAGTTATCGACTAGCCGATAAACGTTGTCCGTCGATAGTCGAGGTAAGTCCTGTTGAAATAGGTCATATAATTATTTACGAATCTGTTAAATGATAATGTTCGATAAATTTGAAGATATATTATTGTAATAGCCGAATGTACATAGGTGAAATTGGCTTGAATACATAAATTGACAATACGATATGAATGAGTATCTTTGATATATTATTGAGAAAATGTGAAGTATGTGATTGGTTTATGAATAGTTTGGGCTTATTGCCTAGCGTGCTTAGTGTCGGTGATTTGATTCGGGCTTGTGCCTAGCGTGCTTAGTGCCTGATTTGATTCTTAGTGCTTAGTGCCTTGATTTGATTCGGGCTTCGTGCCTAGCAGGTGCTTAGTGTCGGTGACATATTCGGGCCGTGCCTAGCGTGCTTAGTGCTTGGGTGATATATTCTAAGCTTATTGCCTAGCGTGCTTAGTGCCTATGATTTGATTCAGGCTTTGTGCCTAGCAGGCTTAATGCCGGTGATACTTTAAAACGAAGAAATCATAAATTGTTCGAGTGTAATATAGTGAACCTATTGAGTTAAAAACTCAGGTAAGCTTAAATCTTATTGAATTTATCAGAAGTAAGGTAAGTTATGATTAATGTTACTTGAGTTGAATTATCATATTAAGAATGGTGTTATGTATGATTGAGCTTATTGATCGATATGTATGAATGGTAAAGATAGAATCCGAGCTTAAACGTACTATTTTTGTTGATGTTTGGTTACTAGTAGAAATGCTAATAATGCAAAGACTTGGAATATGAAAATATAGTTGATATGAATGTTACACTTATGTGACGAGGAGCATGTGATTCATGTAAAATACTTTTATACTATGGTTCGATGAAATTATAGGATTATGGTAATGAAGTGTAAATGCTATGATTAACAAGCTAAAATATTCGGCTCTGCATAAATATAGATGTTATAAGTTTTTAGAAATAAAATTTAATCGTTTGAATGTTATATTAAAGTTGCTTAAGACTTACTAAGCTATTGAGCTTACTATGTATGTGTTTGTATTTCTGTTTTATAGATCGTTGAATCAACTACGGGCTCAGGGGATCATCAAGAAAGTCGACCACACTATCACTCTCTTTGGTATATATATGTTTTGTAAACTTTTTGAATCAAAGGCATGTATAGGCTTTATTTTGATAAGTAATGAATGATGTTCGGTTTGTAAATATAAATATAGCCTTGCGAATAAGGCTGTTGCTTTTGGTTAAGTATGAGTTATATGTTGATATAATGGTTTGTTTTAAGTCCTTGATATAATATGTGTGCATATCATGTTTAGGAGTTAAATGTGGTTATATAGAATTGGTCATTTATAGGTAATATATATATAAGTATTGCCTATTTGGTTGTGAAAATTTTCTACTGAGATTGTTACGTGTTTAGTTATAATTTCAAAATTGATCATGGAAATGTATATATTCATGTTTAAATTGAAGATTTTGAGTTATAATTAGTATGGCCATTCGAATATAGCTAAAATATTGTACTAGTTTGAGCTTGAGATAAATGTATTTTAATTATTAAATGTTGTATATATATGTTTATGTTATCATGATACAAGAGCTATATGAATGCTTATATACAATTATAGTTGAGTTATGTATGAAAAATAAGTGGGTATCGGATGGGTATTAATATAAAATTTTGTATGTGCATTGATTAAATTATTTTATGAAACATGAAACATGTTATGCAATAGGTTTTGGTATATTTGGCCAAAGCTATCAACTGCATTTTGATAATGTAATGAACTTGTATATCTCAACCACTTAGCCTGAAGTTTTGTTTATAAGGTGGTTTTCTTAATATTTAAAATGAATTGACTGTTGAAATAGGGTTACTTTATTAATTAGTTAAGTATGGTTTACTTGTTTCTAAATTTCATATGTTAAGATCAACTTGTTGAGTGTGGTATATGGAATCGGGATTGTTGTATGACTTATTCGGTAATGCCCGTAACCCTAATCTGGCGACGGGTAGGGGTTAAGGGTGTTACAAAGATGAATGTTCAAAAATATACCCATGAATGACATGCATGTTAAATGATGTATTATGGAAGATTATGAGAGTTTGATGTTAGATAAACATCTTTTTCTATGTGAAATTCATGAAAAATGCATGTAGGGACTAGTTTGTTAATTTATGAGATTTGGTCATACATGGTAGAAATAGTGAGAATTTGCTATTGCTATTGTTAAGATAATGAGTCAGCTAAGCATGAAGTTTATGAAAGTTGAATGAGAATCATTTTACGAGCCTTGGGGCAAAAGTACAAATATGAGAAAGTTTAGGGGCAGAATAGTAATTTTGCCAAAGTATGTGTTAAGGGCCAATTTAGTCAATGTGATTAATAAATGAGTTGAATTATTATTATAGATCAAGACAAACGAAGCCCGGATCGAAATCGAGGCAAGAATAAAGTCGAGGACTAAATTACATATCTACATATATTTTGTATATTGAGGTAAGTTTGTATGATTTCTAAACTTTATGATTTATATCATTGAACTGCTTAGTGTAATGTACAATATTATCATGAAAATGTTTAATATTATGTTAAACAAAGAAATCAATGAGATTAAGTATGAGAAAGTCCCAATTGAAGATGAATTACCTAGGATACTCGATCTACCACATGAAATGAAAAGTTCCGATAAACCAAGCCAAGGCATGGCATCGGCCATCAAGCGAGTTATCATGAAAGACCAAGACAAGTCTTGGCTTTGAAGAGTTTATGAGATGAAGACCCATAAAAGCCCAAGCCAAGGCATGGCATTGGTGAGAACAAGGAAGATTTCATGTAAGTCCAAGACAAGTTTTGGCGTTGAAAAGCTATCAAGAGATAGAAATCCCATGTAAGTCCAAGCCAAGGCATGGCATTGGTGAGAACAAGGAAGATTTCATGTAAGTCCAAGCTAAGGCTCGGCATTGACCAATTCATGAGTAAAGATAGCAAGTAAGACCATGTCGAGACATGGCAGTGGTAAGTTCCCAAGGGAACACATGAGAAAGACTTCGTATAAGTCCATGTCAAGACATGGCCTCGAAACCAAGATGAGAAATTCCATGTAATACCATATCTAGGATATGGCTTTGGCATTAAGTTATGTGTGGGTTGAGATCTAGTATCCTCGATTATTCACAAAAATTCATCGGGCAAAAGAGTTAAGCTCAAATGAGATAATAAGAAAACTAAGTAAGCAAAACTACTATTAAGTTGTAAATGAGCATTGCCATGTTATGAATGATGAATGAAAGATTTATGAATATCATGTTAAAGTATACTGATCAATGTGATCAAGTGATATAGGTACCTTATTTATCTCACGAGGATGAGATTAGTAAGTATCATGAGATATGTAAGATTCAGTATGAGTAAGTAAGCTTTATAGCTGAAATCTATGATACCATAGTTTATGTCAAATGGTTTATATAAATCAAGTATGTTGCTATGTGCATTTTATGCAAACTTACTAAGCTAAATGCTTATGTCTTTTATTCTTTCTTTATATGTAGTTCTGCCAATTCAATCTCGTGGATCATCGTCATCGAGCTCGGAGCACACTATCAATTGCTATTTTGGTATAGCCAAGTTATTTTACTAAGTATGGCATGTATAGGAAGCATTTCATTTTGAGAATATGTTCTAAGAAGAGCCAAAGTGTTGGCTATTAAGTTTATTATTCTTTTGTATATGGCTAAGTGATTGGCCAAAATTGACTAAGTATGTATGTTTATTGAGATCAATGAAGCATGTAGTAATATTTATGAAAAATGTATTGAATTGAGCATGAGTTTGGTCTTGATTTCAGGGTGGCAATTGGCTTGGTAAATAGCCTCTAAGTGCCCACACGGTTAGACACACGGGCATGTGTCTAGGCCGTGCCTACCCTACACCTTAGTGTTTTAAGTCAGAATAGGCCACGGGCAAATCCCACGGTCATTTGTTTAGGCCGTGTGTGATACACTGTCAGAACATGGGCATGTGCCCTAGACCGTGTGAATAAGTCAGTATATCAAGGTATAGCACACGATTTACATCCACGGGCGTGTCAAGGTCGTGTGTAATTAGTCAGTGTCGACCACGGGTGGAAGACACGGGCATGTGTTAGGGGTACACGGGCGTGTCCCAAGTTACATGGGTGTGTGGCCCCTATTTTAAGGAAAAGCTTTCATTTGAGTTCTGAAATTTTCTAGATACGTGTTTAAGGCCTCGTAGGCCCATGAAATGTATGATTAGACTAAGAAAGATAAGTTTTTAATTCGGAACAAAATTTTATAGCCCTTAAGTACATGTTTTAAGTGAGTTTAAGCATGGTAATGTCTCGTATCCAGTTTTAGCATCGGACTCGGTATGGGGTGTTACATTTAGTGGTATCAAAGCTACGGTTTAGTCTATTCTAGGACTAACGTAGCACGAGCACGAGTCTAGCTATACATGCCATATGTAAGAATGTTTTTATAATGATAGTGTGACGACTCCTGACGACTTAAATTATGTTTATACATATAGTAAATGGATCCCGAAAGAGCTGAGGCGGATGATTTAGAAAGTAACGTGCCGGCTCCTACTGAAGGGATGGTGCCTAATGAGAATGAGAATAGACCCACTACAGTGAGTTAAGGGGGAGGAGAAGAGGCTAGAGAAGCCTTCCTCCATATGATGAATATGTGGTACACGGAATTTATTCGTACGAACCCGAATGTACAACCCCCTCCACCCCTGCCTGTTCCACAACCTATCCCTGCAGTCCTCAAGTAGTAGAGGTGGTAAGAGGAGACAAACCTCCAATTGATAGGATCAGGAAACATGGGGCGGAAGGATTTCAGGCTAGAAAAGATGATGATCCGAAAAGGTTGAGTTCTGGATAGAAAATACTATCAGGGTATTTAATGAGTTGTCATGCACACCTGAGGAATGTATAAAGTGTGTAGTTTCTCTTTTAAGAGATGCTGCCTATCAATGGTGGAACACCCTTGTGTTAGTAGTACTGAGGGAAAAGGTCACATGGGAATTTTTCCAAGAAGAATTCAAGAAAAAGTATATCAGTCAAAGATTGGTTGACCAGAAAAGGAAGGGATTCCTAGAATTGAAACAAGGCAAGATGTCAGTGACTGATTATGAGCGTGAATTTGTACAACTCAGCAAATACGCTTGAGAATACGTGTCCACTGAAGCCATCATAAGTAAGAGATTTGAAGATGGACTAAATGATGATATCAAGTTATTTGTTGCTGTCCTCGAATTAAAAAAATTTGTGGTGTTAGTGGAGTGGGCTTGTAAGGCCGAAGAGCTAGCAAAAGAGAAAAGAAAATCTAAAATGGAGTCTCATGACTCTAGAAAGAGACAGTGGAATAAGTCATCCCAATCTTCATCCAAGAAGTCAAGAGATTTCCCTACCTAATCGGCTACTTCCACTGGGTTTTCAAAGAAGGACAAGAGTAAGAAGAATTCGGGGAATAAAGCATAGACTACTTCAGTTGCTACTATGGGGAATGTTCGATTTGATAGACTTGAATGCCCACAGTGTGGTAGATGCCATCTCGGTGAATATAGAGCGCATAAAATGCTTGTTTCAGATGTGGTTCCCATGATCACTTTATAAAAGATTATCTTGAGATGACGAAAGAAGAGAGAACTCAGAACCCGAGATCTGGGGGTATGGTCAGAGGCAAACCGCAGAGAAACCCGGGGAGTGGGGCAAGTGGAAGAGGTAACCCTAGAGAGCAGGTTGCGAGACCCGAGGGTAGGGCACCTGCGAGGACTTATGCCATTCGCGCTCGTAAAGAGGCATCTTCTCCTGATGTTATTACGGGTACCTTTTCTCTTTATGACATCAAAGTTATTGCTTTAATAGATCCCGGATCCACACACTCTTATACTTTTATGAAACTAGTATCCATTATGAATATGCCTATAGATTCTACAAAATTTACGGTTAAGGTGTCTAATCCTTTATGCCGGAGAGTGTCAGTTAATGAAGTATGTAAAGATTGTCCACTAATGATTAGTGGTCATTATTTTAAAGAAAATCTTATGTTGCTACCATTTGATGAGTTTGACATCATTCTTGGTATGGACTGGTTGACCACCCATGATGTAATAGTTAATTATGGGAAGAAATACATTGAGATGAGATGTAAGAATGGAGACACTCTTCATATAGAATCTGATGAACAGAGTAGGTTGCAGGTAGTGATTTATCATATGATGGCACAGAGATACTTGACAAAAGGGTATGAAGCATATCTGGCCTTTGTGATGAATGATAAAGAAACAGAGCTAAAGATTGAGTCAGTACCGATAGTATGTGAGTACGTGGATGTTTTTCTCGAGAAATTACTAGGACTACCACCAGTTAGGGAGGTTGAGTTCAATATTGAGCTAGCTCCCAGTACTGTACCAATATCTATTACTCCTTACAGAATGGCTCCAACAGAGTTGAAAGAGCTGAAGATACAGTTGCAAGAGTTGACAAATAAAGGCTTTGCTAGGTCGAGTTGTTCTCCCTAGGGTGCTCTAGTTTTATTTGTGAAAAAGAAAGATGGCACCATGAGATTGTGCATAGATTACCATCAACTTAATAAAGTGACAGTGAAGAAAAAATACCTATTGCCTAGGATCGATGATTTGTTTGATCAATTGAAAGGAGCTAATGTGTTCTCCAAAATAGACTTGAGATCAAGGTATTATCAGTTAAGAGTAAAGGATTCAGATGTGTCCAAGATAGCTTTTCGAACAAGATATGGGCATTATGAATTCTTAGTCATGCATTTTTGTTTGACCAATGCTCCTGCGGTATTCATGGACTTAATGAACCGCATCTTTAGACCCTACCTCAACAAGTTTGTAGTCGTTTTCATTAACGACATATTGATTTATTCCCGGGATGAGAATGAGCATGTTGAGCACCTACGGACAGTTTTACAGATTCTACAAGAAAATCAGTCGTATGCCAAGTTCAGTAAAAGTGAATTTTGGCTCAAGAAAGTAGGATTTCTGGGACATATTATCTCGGGAGATGGAGTCCGAGTGGATCCAAGCAAGATTTTGGCTATAATGGATTGGAAACCACCGAGTAATATCTCTGAGATTAGGAGTTTCTTAGGCCTATCCGGCTATTACCGATGATTTGTCAAGGGGTTTTCTATGATCGCAACCCCGATAACTAAATTGTTACAGAAAAATGTGAAGTTTGAGTGAGACAGAAAGATACCAACAAAGTTTTGTGAAATTGAAAGCAATGGTGACAGAAGCTCCAATTTTAGTACAACCCGAGACAGGGAAAGGATTTGTGATTTACAGTGATGCATCCTTAAATGGACTAGGCTGTGTACTCATGTAAGAAGGCAAGGTGATTGCTTATGCCTTAAGATAGTTAAAGCCTCATGAGAAGAATTATCCGACTCATGATTTAGAGTTGGCTGCCATAGTCTTCGCTTTGAAGATTTAGAGATACCATTTATATGGTGAAAGATGTCAGATTTTTACTGATCACAAAAGTTTGAAGTACTTGATGATGCAGAAAGAGTTGAACTTAAGGCAATGGAGATGGTTAGAGTTGATAAAGGACTATGAGTTGGTCATTGACTACCATCCAGGAAAGGCGAATGTGGTCACCAATGCGTTGAGCAGGAAGTCCCTTTTTGCATTAAGGGCAATGAATTCATGGGTGACCTTATTTGACGATGGTTCTATTCTAGCTGAGTTAAAATCTAGACCAATGTTCCTTCAAGAGATCACTGAAGCTCAAAAAGAAGACAAAGAGTTACAAGCCAAGAGAACTCAATGCGAGTCAGATGTTGAATCTGACTTTTGGATTAATTCTAATGGATGTTTGATGTTTAAAGATAGAGTTTGTGTACTGAGAAAAGAGGAGCTTATTCAGAGAATTTTGTATGAGGCAGATAATGGATGTCTATCTGTACATCCGGGCAATACCAAGATGTATAATGACTATCAACCTTCATGCTGTCCTCCATGGAAAAAAAAGCTTAAAAACATATTTTAACATTTGACACTTAATTACAAGTAAGTTGATCGTGTCTAAAATTGTCGAGTTTTAAAATTTATAAAGAGAATGATCGAACCTAGAAACTAACTCTAACAATGACTTAAGGCAAGTGTACCTATCGAACAGTAGTATAGCTTAGGCAAGACCAGATTATCGAACCCAAAGGAACTAAAAGTACTAATACTCACTTTCTTTCTATTATTTAGCCTAAATATTAAATGATTTGGTTGATTAACTAATTAATTACTAAACTAAGATGCAAAGACAAAAAGAATGAATTGGGAAATATCTTGAAGAGAAACTCAGTTGATCACGATGATACCATCAGGAAGAATCCACCTAGACTTCACTTATTATCTAACACTGAACCATACGATTTATTCACTTGACTTGATCCGTAAGACTCCCTAACGTATATTAAACCCTCTCTCGAGGCGAATAACGTCTAACCCCAAGTTAATTAACGAAATCTCTTTCTCACTTTATAACCCCCTAGAATAGCAATAAATCGAACTATGGACTCCTATATTAGGTTTCACCCTAATTCGGCAAAATCTCGTCACCCTATCTCTAGGCATACGAATGAATCCCCTTAATTATGCTAGATCTATTCTTAGGCAGGGTCTATTCCTCCTCTACCTAAGAACATCTGACTTGAATTAATATCCTGGAAACATTAACACAAGAATTAAGCACACATAATGAAGAACAAATCAAGTATTTATCATATAATTCAGAAGACAATAAGAAGATTCATCTAGGTTTCATCCCTTCAAGTATCTGAAGGGTTTAGTTCATAACAAATAAAGAAAACATCTCAAGAGAAAAGATAAAACAAAACATAAGAAATCCCTAAAACCCCCTGAAGGAATTGAAGGAGAGATCCGCCGTCTTGAGTAGAATTTCGGCTTCTTGAGATGGATCAACTGGCTATCTTCAAGTGATTCCCACAAAAGCTCTAGCTGCCAAATTCTAAATGTCTCGGCCTCCGCTCCACACACTTCCATTTCAAGTTACACTTAGGGTGTTTTTATAGACTTTTGGAATGCTTTACTTGGCCTATAAGTGTCCCAATTCAAGTATACTTTCTACTCGGTGTTTGAATAGGCTTTGGAATGTGTTTCTTTGCCTCAAAGTATCCAAATTCGAGTACAATTCCTCTTTTCCACGACAGGGGCATGACCATGGTACACGCCCATGTAAATTGTTTTCAAGCCGTGTCTCGATTTTGTCGATTGGGGCACGACCGTGTAAATCGTGGCATGGCTGTGTCTTAGTTAATTGTCAAGGCACGGTCATGTGGCTTGAAGTCCAGGCCATGTCGATTTCCACTTTGGCCCAAATTGGCCCGTTTTAAGTCCATTTCTCGTTCTTTTCGTCCTTGGGTGCTTTCTTGAGTATAAAACATGAAAAGAAAGAATTAAGAGCACCTTTTTACATAAATCAAGGGCTAAATCATCCAAAAGCATGCTAAATATGGGGTTAAAATATGTTACTTTTACGGTTTATCATAAGTCCCTAGTCATTTTTCTTTAATTATTATAGATTTTTTTATCATGAGAACTTGACTAAGCTAACCCATGGATAAATTTGATCAATTGATGAATTTTTGGTATGTTGCCATTGTTGAGAATTGGATGAATTAGGTGTGATTGAAGAAATGAAGCTTAGATTATGAAATGACTAAATTTTAAAGCTTAATAAGCTTGATTGTTAGCTTGTTTACATTAGGGACCAAATTAAATAAAATACAAACTTGTTATGAAATTTTGATAGGAATAGAATGTATATGGCCTCTAATAAATAAATGTGAAATCAGATATTTGCTTGTCTCAATTTGAAGAACTAAATTGAATAAATTACAAACTATGCATAAATTGATCATTGGTTATAAATTGACTAGAAATTGATAGAATGTTATGTTTTATGACTATTCGTAGCTAACGTCAATACGAAACCTTCGAGAGAAAAAGGAAAAGCTAGAGTTGTTAATGAGAATTGTAAGACCACAGTTTGTACATTTATGATTCAGGATAGAATTAATTGGTTGCATAAATATATTAGTTGAATGAGAGAATGTTAAGGTGAGTATGACTTGATGATATGAAATGTTTCATTATGTTTTGGTATAGATTATCGAGATAGAGTACTAAAATGAGTAAAATGGAAAATGACATGAAATACTTGAATTGTGGTATGTAATATGGGAATTGAAATGAAGTATGTCATATGATATGAAATATATCTGTTTGATGATGAAATTTGTTTGCAATTGATTGTATTTGCTTTGAAAGCGAATGTCGTATCTTGTAGTTCAGACCCAATGATTGGGTTGGGTATGAGTTGTTAGAACAACCTATAGATCCCTATATGAGGAACAAACCAGGATTGAAAAAGTTGAAAATATACCTTAAACAATTTGAAAAACAAAATTGGTATGGGGCTGAAAAACTTTGTTGATTTTGCAAGCCTTAGCCACAATAAAAAAGTCCCCACCTCTACATGATCCACCCAACAACCACGATTGGAGATTCTCTCAAAACATTTTTGGAGAGTTTTGCTCAAAACTGAATAACATAGTGCTAGCAATATGTCTATTCAGGTAAGTAAAGGGGTGGAATTAAGGATTGATATCCTTTCTATTTTTATTCAAAACATTTTGAATGTAAGGATTAAATATTGATATAATTTCCTTTTATTCAAAAACACGATTTGAATGCACACAATCACACATAACAATTATTAAAGGATTGTCATAAAATTATATTCTTTCTAAAAAATATCAATAATTTGAACTCTCTTAAAATAATCCTTAACCAAAAATCACTAATTATTTAATTTGTAATTTCGGTATAAGGATTTACCCAATTTAAGATTACGTGAAGCCCATTTCACACTAGTTAAATTGAATTATCTATGTGTGTACATCAAGTATGCACATATATTGTGTTTAATATTTAACTTTATTGAATTGTATTAATTATGAGAATATTTTTATAATTAATATAATTGAACCCCATCTTTTACATATTCCAATCATTTTAACCATAAGGTGTAACCCTGTAGGATCCCACAATGTTGATAGTAATATTAGAATATTTTTAATGTTACAAATAATGAGTAGTATCTAGAAATGTACTATATAATTCCTCAATCTTCACTTGAAACTAGGTACCAAATATCCTAAATACGTAGATATAAGTCATTTTGGTTGTATTAGATATATTATATAACAGCCCGTTTTCAGTGAAGTCGAACAGTGGTTTCGGGACTATAAATATGAAGTCAAAAAATTTATTTTATTATTATTTTATTTTCTACAACATGATAATATTACTGTATAAAAATTTTGTTAAGAAATTTTACCGTTTACATGTTCAATTTGATAAAAAAGACTAAATCGCGTAAAGTGTAAAAGTTGAGTTTTAAAAGCTAAAGGTATTAAATAGCTATGGAACTTTAAAGTACAGGTCCTTATAGGGTAAATAGCCCATTAATATGTTAGTGGATGATAATGGCTTGGCAATTTTGTAATTTGAATTAATTATAAAGGTTAAATAAGTAAATGATTAATAAAGGTTAATAATTAAAGAAACAAAATAAAACATTTATCTTTATTTTTGTTTCTTCAACCGAATAACAAAGTAAAAAGGGAGAAACCATGGAAGCTTCATTTGTCCATATTTAATCCTTCAATTAGGTATGCATTTTTGTCTCGTTTTTAATGATTTCTATGTTTCAGGGATCGTTGTAGCTTAATTTAGCTAGCCCGGGGACTAATTTGCAAAACTGTTAAAGTATTTGAGTTTTTCCATTGATGAATATGTTAGGTTTTTGAAGTTTAATGGTAGAAAATGAATGGTTGTTGTTAGATAAACAACTTTTGTAAAGGAATTTTTGATGAAATTATCAATTAGGGATTAAATTGAAAAATGTGATAAATTGTATGGTAAAAGTGTGAATTTGTGAAATATATGGGCTGCTATAAATATGTTTATAGTTCAGTTAGGCTTTGGTAGGGATAAATTTGAATGAATTTTATTTTTCGAGCCTAGGGACAAAATTGCAAAGAACTAAAAGTACAAGGGCAAAATGGTAATTTGTCCAAAATTACATGTAGGACTAAATTAAAAGTGAAATTTATTGAATTAGGTTAAATTTATCCATATAGATTCGGTTAGACCTTGTACAAAGTTGGATCGAGGCAAAAAGAACATCTCAGATTAGTCGCATTCGTATCTACGTAGACTCGTTGAGGTAAGTCCGTGTAATTAAATTGTATACTTATATGTTTTAAATTGAATGGTATGTTTGTAAATTGTGTAATTGCCATGAATGAATACTGATCACATATTCGATGAATTACAAAGACTACCGAGCCCCGTTTGAACCTTAGAAATTCGTAGGATACCAATGACATATCATTAGGGTTACCGATTCAACCATATGAGCTTACCAATACTCATCTCCCATGAGCTTACCGTTATTCAGCTCGGAGGTGTAGCAGCCCGATTTTGGGTCTAGTCATAATAGTGGTTTTGGGGCCACGAATCCGACGCAATAACATTTATTTTTATTATATTTTTATAGTTTACAATTTTATGGAGTGATTTCGTGAAAATTCCGTTTGAAATTTTTTACGTTTGGGCACTTAATTTAGTTAAAGGGACTAAATTACAAAAAGTAATAAACATGAATTCTATATGTTAAAGGTGACCAATTACTATGAGATCTTAAATTAGAGGTCCTTAGATGGTAATTAGACCATTGGTTAAGTTGGTGGACAAAAATGGACATGATTTAGGTGAAATTTGGGTGTTTTAAAAAAAAGGGCATTTTGGTCATTTGGTAATTAAATGAATTAATAAGCAAAATAAAGCCAAAATCTTGTCTATCTTCTTCTCCCATGGCCGAAATTCACTAAGGAAGACATAGCTAGGGTTTGTTCATCTTCCAAGCTCGATTATAAGTCCGTTCTTGCCTCGTTTTTAATGCTCTTTACATTTTTGAAGTCGTTGTAACCCGATCTATCTATTTCTACCACTAATTTAAGATATGATCAAGGTCTAGGGTTTGACCCATGTTATACATGGTGTATTTTTTTGTTTAATGGTAAATTATTCAAATTTGATGTTGGATAAACAACTTTTAGTATGTGATTTTTGATGAAAATGTCAAAAAAGACCTATTTGTAAAAGTTATAAAATATGTAGTAGAAGTGTGATTTAATGAATAATGTGGGCTGTTATAAGTAGGAAAATGGTTTGGCTAGGCTTGGGTTTTGAAGAAATTGACTATATTTCATTTTAAGAGTCTAGGGACTAAAGTGTAAAATGTTGAAAAGTTAAGGATAAAAATGTAATTTTGCCATAATGTATTTTTGGACTGAATTCAATAATGTGAGTATTAAAGGAGTTAAATTTTCTATTATAGATCAAGAAAAATGAAGTTTGGACCTAGATCGGGGGAAAAACAAAGTGGTTGACGATTAGGTCCATTTTCACTATTTTTGTACCAAGGTAAGTTCGTATGTTAATAATGTAATGTTATATTTGTATTTTAATGTTTTGATATTGCATGAACTATATGATTGATTCTACGAGCATATTTGCCAAATTTCCGGCAAGAGAGAAATCCTGGTTGAACCTTAGGAATAGATTAGGATACAAGTGACATGTCACTAGGAACCCATGTGATTATGTGATTATGTGATCCGGGTGCTAGTCCCGTACGTCCTATCGGTGGCTAGGTATACCGACATATGTTGTGGATACCTGACAGCTAGTGTGAACAGGCCCGTGGATAGCTCGAGAGCGAGCCTATATGTGTTATGAGATTTGTGGTAGCATTGGCTACATATGTGGCACTTATGTGAAAATCTTTCCATGCATCCGATGTAATTCTAAGTGGTTCAACGGGTATGTCAAATATGAGAAAGTATGTGATTATATTACAAGTTAGTACAGGTATGTATGAAAAACTCAAAGGAAATAGATTTGGTATATGATGAACTATTGGTAAGAATATGATTGAGTATGTTATGTTTATGAAGTTTTAATGACATTTATGTTGACTCATGTTATGTTATGCATATGATAAATGTTTAATTAATGTTGTTTATTATTTGCATATGAACTTATTAAGCTATATAGCTTACTCCCTTTCTTTCCCTTATCTTGTAGTGTCACCAAGCTAGCTCGAGATTGGCGATCGTCGGAGATCCATCCACACTATCAACCATTATTTTGGGTACCATTGAAATGTCAATATTTTGATTTATGGCATGTATAGCGACTTGGTCATTTTGTTTTATTTGTCATTATGATGTGGTCAAATGTATTGGCTTATAATGGTTAATGATTTCATTTTGTATATGGCCATATAAGTTGGCTAATGTTGGTTATGAATATATTTATATGATGATACCATTCATGAATGTGGAAACTTGCTTGGTTTGTTGATAAACCATAATTTATACATATTTTGACCCCATGCTTGGCTTATTTTTAGGATGAATTTTCATTAGATTTGATGAATCTCCTAATCCTTTAATTTCATCTTTTACACTCAAGAGAGCTTAGGGAGTCGAAAAGAACGAGAAACGAGCCAAAAAGAGATAAAATGGGCCTACCTCAGAAATCAACATGGCCTGGTCTATCGCACACAGGCAGACCACGCGGCCATGTGTGCCGAGCAGAATTGAACAAGGCCTAAGCTATCGCACACGGGCGTGTCCCTGCCGAACCCAAGCCTAATTCTACTCGGAAAAGACTACTTGTGGGGCCAAAAAAAGTGATCCAAAGCCTATATAAACACCCTAGGGGAGGACCAAAAAGGACACACAGAGTAGAAAGTAGAAAATACTCGAAGACAGCCATTGGGAGCAGCTTGGAAGAAGGATCCCCATCAAGGCTGAAGGTCTCCTATCAATTTCTCTTAAAGTTTTTGAGTTTTCTTATGTTTTGTAGTTTTCCTTATTTTAAGATGTTTCCCTCTATCATTATGAACTAAACTCCCTAAATACCTAGGGAGGATGAAACCTAGATGAATCTTATTATTCAATAAATCTGAATTACGTGATAAATACTTGATATTGTTCTTAATTATGTGTTCCTAATCTTTGTTTTTAACATTTTCAGGAATATTAATTCGAGTTTAATGTGCTTATTCAGTGGAGCAAAAGTCTCTGTTTAAGAGTAGATCCAACATAATTATACATAGTTGATTGCAACCTTAGAAATATGGCGACATAAACCTGCCGGATTAGAGTCAAATCTAATAAGGGAATCCATAGATCGAGTTAATGTGATGATAGGGGTTTTAATTAGAAAGAGATTTCAATTAATCAACCTAGAGTCAGTTGTTTTTAGTCTCGAAAGAGATATTAACATAATTTAGGGATTTCTACGGATCAAGTCAAGTGAATAAATCATTTAATTCAGAGTTAGAATAATAAGTGAAGTCTAGGTGGATTCTTCCTTGGGCATTGTCTTTATCATTGGTTTATTTGATTACTCCTTTCATTCTCTGTCGCGTTCATAGTCATTTAGTTAGTTAAATTTTAGATTAAAACAGAAACCACTTAATTATTAGGCTAGATAATAAAAAGATAGTTATTACTAGTAATTTTAGTCCTTGAGGATACGATATTTCGGACTCACCACAACTATACTACAATTCGATAGGTGCGCTTGCCTTGTCAAAATATTAGTTAGTTTCGAGCCAATCAAGTTTTTGGTGCCGTTGCCGGGGACTAAGATATTAGGAATACTAAATTTTTATTACTTTATCCATTTTTTATTTTATTGTTACTTTTCTAATTTTTCTCTTTCTTTGCTTCTAGCAGGTGTCTCTAGTTTATGACTAGAAGAAACCCGTCAGGACCTTTGCTTTATGACAGTGAGATTGAGAGTACAGCTCACAAAAATTGAAGAGAGATAAGGCAAAGCCTACAATACATACAAGAAGAGCAAGAAAATGATATCACTAATACCGAGGAGATGGCTGATCCTAGAATAATCTGCTACCTTCTGTGGTCGCTGCAGATCTAGTAAATTAGAATCTTGCTCCTTGAACTATGTATGATTATGCTAACCCTACTTTAATAGGAACTAAATCAAGTATTGTTAGACCTACTACTACTGCAAATAATTTTGAACTAAAACCTAACACTATTCAGATGATTCAATAGTTTGTTTAGTTTGATGGTTTGCAGGATGAGGATCCAAACAATCACTTGGCAAATTTTCTGGAATTCTGTGACACTTTCAAGATTAATGGCATTTCTGATGATGCCATTCACCTTCGGTTGTTTCCCTTCTTGTTGAGGAACAAAGCTAAACAGTGGTTGAACTCGTTACCACGAGGATCAATCACTACATAGGAACAAATGACTGAAAATTTTTTACTTAAATATTTTCCACCGGTTAAAACGGCTAAGTTGAGGAATGATATCTCTTCTTTTATGCAGATGGATTTAGAAACACTTTACGATGCATGGGAGAGAAACAAGGATCTACTAAGAAGATGCCCTCACCATGGGTTACCATTATGGCTACAGGTTCAATCCTTTTACAATGGTGTGAACCCTCAACTAGGCAATTGATTGATGCAGCCGCCGGTGGTACACTAAATAACAAAACACCTGAGGCTACCTACGAATTCATTGAAGAGATGTCACTGAATAACTATCAGTGGCAAGTTATGAAGATGAAGCCAACAAAGGCAGTCGGTGTTTTCAACCTCGACGCAGTTACCATGCTATCAAACCAAGTAGAGCTTTTAAATTAAAAAATTGATGGTTTGTGTGGTTCTTCACAGGTACATCCAATGATGCAGTGCGATACGAATGGAGGAGGAATGGGCAATACAGAATATCCATCCTACAACTCTGGCATAGAAAGCGAACAGATGAGCTATATGGGTAATAATTCTAGACCTCAGAATAAACCCTATAGTAACACTTACAATCCAGGTTGGAGGAACCACCCAAACTTTTCATGGGGAGGACAAGGAAACCAAAGACAGCAACCCCCTCCAAGCTTTCAGCGACCTTACCAACAGGAAAAGAAGCTGAACCTTGAAGAGATGCTTACTATATTTATCTCGGTGTCAGAAATGCACTTCCAGAACACCAAAACTGCACTAAAAAGTCAACAAGCATCGATTCAAGGTCTCAAGACTCAAATAGGATAGCTTGCTAAGCTAATATCTGAACGACCACAAGGCAGCCTGCCAAGCAACACTGAAACTAACCTAAAGGAGAAACTTCATGCCATTACTTCTCACGATAGTGAAGGGTTAGACAAACCAAAACCGAGGCAAGAAAATGTGGTTGATAAAGGTAAGGTTGAGGTAAGCCATAATAAACCAAAACTGGTAAGTACAGAGTACAAACCTCATGTGCCATATCCCAATAAGACGAAGAAAGACCGCACAGATGAACAATTTGGTAAATTGATTAAACTTTTAAAAAATACATATTAACTTACAGTTTATTGAAGCTCTTTGGCAGATGCCCAATTCAGTAAAATTTTAAAAAAGCTTTTGGCAAACAAATGGAAGTTAGATGATGCATCATATGTGGAGCTAAATACAGTTTGCTCAACAATTTTATAGAATAAACTACCTCGCAAATTAAAAGATCCAAGGAGTTTTATGATTCTTGCTTAATTGGTGGTTTATCTGTTAATAATGCTTTAGCTGATTTAGGGGGAAATATCAATGTTATGCCTTATAAAATGTTTAAATAGCTAGGTCTTGGGAAACCCAAACAAATTGGGATGAGCATTCAATTGGCTGATAAAACCATTAGATTTCCTAGGGGTATAATTGAAGATGTGCTAATCAAAATTGATAAATTCATATTTCCAGTAGACTTTATTGTTATAAACATGGATGAGGATAGTGACGTTTCTTTAATTTTAGGATGACCCTTTTTAACAACTACTAGGACCATTATTGATGTTGGTATAGGGGAATTAATACTTCGTGTAGGTGATGTCATGATTAAACTCCAAGTACGTGATTTTGTCAGAATATCTAGTGATCAAGATGATACAAGTCCTGTTGATGTAAGTGAACTTAATGTTCAATCTTCTTTTCAGGAAATTCCTTAGAAAAAGATGACAGAGCCATGATCTAGCTCTCATATTGAGAATAGAACTGTTCATGAGGAACGAAGGCTCCAGATCGAGGAATTAGATGAATGGCGAACACAGTTTAAGAAGAAATTGAAAGTACACGATGAACCAAAGCAGAGCCATGACGAGCCTAAAAATAAAATGAGTTAAATTAAGGTTGGAGGCCGAGTTCTAATGGATACTGTAGATTCTTGTGCCGCCACTTCTAAACCTAATGGAGCAACCCCTTTCGCGGTACTTAATATTTTCCCATACGGTACAGTCGAGGTAACTCATTCCAAATTTGGCTCCTTCAAGGTAAATAATACTCGTCTAAAACCTTATTTTAACAAAATTGATAGCATGAATGAGGAGTTTCAACTCCCCAAAACACCATGATTATACGAATGAAAGGTGAGTCGAGCTTAGACTCTAAATAAGCGCTTCTCGGGAGGCAACCCGAGCACTAACCTCATTAATGTCCATATTTTCTTTTTTTAGCACCTAACTAAAAACTAACCAAATTAATAGGCACAGGTTTCCCTATGCACACGACCTTGCACACGGGCGTGGCTGTGGCTGTGTGGACACCACGAGGAGGTATGTAACACCCTGTACCCATGTTCGACGACGAGACCGGATGTGAGGCATTACCATGCTTAACCTTACTTGAACGTGTAGTAACTGGCTATAACATACCCTCGAGAGGTTTCGGGATTTAACCGAGGACTTTTATGAACTTGGAAAGCTTTTCATCAAAACAGGGGCCACACGCCCACGTTGAACTAGGGACACGCCCGTGTGCCCCTCAAACATGCTCGTGTCTTCCACCCATGGTTGACACTAACTAATTTCACATGGCCTTGACACGCCCGTGGCCCTGGCCCGTGTGCCAAACCTTGTCATTCTGACTTATCCACATGACCTATACACACGGCCGTGTGCTTCAGTCGTGTGGCGATTTAAATTTCAAATGCAAGGTGTAGACTTCACACGGCCTGGGCATACACCCATGTGCTAGCCGTGCCTCCCACACAGTCTAGACACACGCCCGCGTGTCTACCCATGTGTACAATTAGCAGGCTATCTACCAAGCTATTTTGCCACCCTACATCACACACACGTAAACTCCAATTCAAACCATTCCAATTTAAAAGTTGACCAATTAATATCTCTAGGAATTTAAGAAACCGAGACATACACAAGAGCATACACTTCATGAGATTTACCTTCATTGAGCAAAAGAATTTGCCAAGTATTGGCCTAACTCAAGACCATTTACAAAGTGACTTTAGTAACATACATAGCCAACACTTTGGCTAACAATTACAACTTAAAAAAATACTCTAGTCCTATACATGCTATACTCAAAATAAGTCTAAATTGTTATACCAAAATGATGTCGATAGTGTGATTCCGAGCTCCGACGTCCAATGATGCTCGAGCTAACTTGGCAAAACTACAAGGAAAAAGGGAAGAGAGAGGGGTACGCATATAGCTTAGTAAGTTTGCATGAAACTCTAGAATGACAATTTACTCAAACTATAATCATTCATATAATGAAACAATGGCAACATAGCACCAATGAATAAAAGTACTTACTCGTACTTATTCACACTTATTCTTACTTACTCTTACCCATCTCATGTCAATATGATCTGGTAACTTTTACTTACTCAATATTCCTATAACACTAATTCATGTAGTTTAGCACATTTGCTAAAATAACCATATACTCACCTCTTTATCATTCATACCATGAACATCACTCAAGGCCATCCATAAATAGACTTGGATCTAGGCTAACTCATATACTTGACTCTTTTGCTTATGAATAAATTGGATCATAATGAATCATTCAAGCTTAACATACATAAGATTTGATGCCAACGCCATATCCCAGATATGGTCTTACATGGGATCATTCCTTAGTGCCGACACCATATCCCAGTATGGTCTTATACGGGATCCATAACTCGATGTCGATGCCATGTCCTAGACATGGTGATGTCGATGCCATATCTCGGATATGGTCTTACACGAGATCATTCTTTGGTGCCGAAGTCATATCCCAGATATGGTATTATACGGGACCTTTCCTTTCTCATATGCATACGTAGGTAATATACTTACTCCGGAACTATACCGAACTACAATTTAGCCTGTTCTCATTATTTACCCATCGAGACTTTATAGCTCGATTTCATTCACAATAACATGCATTAACATAATAATGAATGATTTCAAATATCGAACATTATGAAATACTAATTTCATACAAACTTACCTCGAATCTCAAAATATGTCTCGGTGCTCGATTTAGTCTTCAACTTTGTTCTTGCATCGGTTTTGATCCGGGTTTGTGTTTCTTAATCTACAATAATAATTTTCTCTTGTTAAACACATGCATTGACTAAATCGACTCATAATTCATATTTTGGAAAAATTATGATTTTTCCCTTAAACTTTCACATAATTACACTTTCGCCCCTAGGCTCATAAAATGATTTTCATTCAACTTTCTTGCATTTCAAGCCTAGCCGAATCATTTTCTCAACTATAGAACATTAAATTCCCACTATTTCACTCATGTATGACCATTTCTATAACTTTACAAATTGGTCCTTTTCATGCATCTTTCATGAAAATCACTTAGAAAAAGATGTTTATAATACATCAAACTTTCATATTCTTCCATAAAACATCAAAATACATGCATGTCATACATGAGTAAATTTTTTAACATAAACCCTAGCTCAACATATGGTTAGAAATAGCTAAACCGAGCTACGAGGGTTTCAAAAATACGAAAAACATTAAAAACGGGGCTAGGATGCACTTACTTTAAGCTTGAAAATGAACAAAACCGTAGCTATGGAGTCCTTGCAAATTTGGCACCATAGGGAAGAAGATGGACATGATTTTTGGCTTATTTTCCCTTTTTATTCTTTAATTAACCAAATGACCAAAATGCCCTTAATGACCCTTTCTTAAGATTTTTCCTTCCCATGTACATTTTTGTCCATCATCAAATTTAATGGTCTAATTGCTAACTAAGGACCTTTAGGATTTTTCATAATTCTATTTCATACTTGAACCTTCTAGAATCTCAAATTTTCTATTCTTTGCAATTTAGTCCTAATGGACAATTTATTCACTAATTAATAAAATTTTTTCATGTGACTTTCACACAATCATAAAAATACCTCATAAGCCTTGTAAAATCATTTAAACACATATTTTCTACTTTGGATGAAACACCCCACACCCGGCCAACGAGAATGGACCGGATCTGGTATGTTCCTCGAAGTAACCCGGTTCAAAATTCTTTTGTTACTTAGGAAAAACTTGTGTGATTTGGAAGAAAGATCGTTTCGGGTTGGGCTCGAGTTGAAAACAAATTTATCTTATAACAAAAACCCATTTGTTTCAGGTGACAAAATATTTAAACTTATTTTAAATTAAATGGGCTTATTCTTTGTAAAGCCCTAAATTCATAACATAGTAATTAAAGCAGAAATAAAATGTCACGATGGCCTTATTACATAAAATGAAACCCAAAATAAAATTGTACAGTACTTAAAATAAAATAAAGATTCAAATAAAATTAAACTTCAAGCTGAACATGGCCACCACAAGTTCTACCGTCCCGGTCCATTATTGCTCATCACCTGTAACATGTTCCCACAACGGGGTGAGTCGATAGACTCAATGTGTAACCAACACCAAAACATAATAGAAATAGGCACACCATACATATCATATTCATATAAAAATTCAAGATAATGATGCAAACCCGAACCCAAACCTATATAGCCATCCGCTATACACCACCCGTACCATCCTGCACACTTGGGGACTACTAAGTCAACCTTCCATCCGCTACACACCATCGAAGGCAGTCGCTGCAGTCGACGTGCTCATCGCCCATATAATTTGTGTCATTAGACACCATATTCAAATAGTGTAATCAAAGTTCCCAAATTCAAATATTTGTGACCGTAGTCACCATATAACGTTGGTGAGACCGAGGTCAACACCTTCCAATAGAACGTTGGTGAGACCGAAGTCAAGACCTTCAAATATAACGTTGGTGAGACCAAGTCAACACCTTCAAATATAACGTTGGTGAGACCAAGTCAACACCTTCAAATATAACGCTGGTGAGACCAAGTCAACACCTTCTTCCCTTTCACATAAATCCCGAATGCCCCAAATTTATATATATATATATCATGCATAACATACTTAATTTAATGATCATATACATATATTCACATGTTATAAGATAACATATTTCATAATCCTATCAAGTAGGAAACGTTCGAGTACTTTTGTACCACATTAGGTACTTAGCCATATTCATATTCTTATGTATAATCATATAATAAAAATAATTGCCATATGAAATATCGAAGTTAGTGTGCATATAATACCTACCTTAGCCATATTCTTACATTTTCATATTAACACATATATCAAGTTTAAGCCACAAATCTATTAAGATTTAGTGTAGGTACACACCGATTTGCTTATCAATTCCTTGAAATCCCGAAAACCCGATCTATTGCTTTAGATCTCAATTCCTTGTTGCTTGATTTCAATACTAATCAAATCCCAAATCTATGCTATGCTCCTCCTTGTATTCGCCAAGCACTAAATCTCATCGTTTTGACTTTTGTAAACAAACAAGAATTAGATCTAATTATCAAAATAGGCCTTAGCCGAAAGCTATAGACACTTACCTTATGGATTTTAAATCCCAAACTCACCGAATAACTAGGGAACACGCGCCTATGGTGTACCTTCTGAAAAGAACTTCTCCTTCCTTGTAGCCTACACTTAGTAAATCCCGAAATATCTCCTTATTTGAAGGAATTGATTACAACTTCACTTCAACTTTAAGAGATTCTGCTTAGAGACTTGATGAACAATCGGCTATGATTCCTTATGTATTCAGTTTCAAAGATGAAAGAAGAGAGGAATAATAGGCTTAGAAGAAATCGGCTAGGAGGCTAAAAGAAAAGAAGAAAAGAATGGAGGCTCAAGAAGAATATTCGGCAGAGGAAAAGAGAGGAGAATGAATAATGAATGGCCCTAGTCTCATCCTTTTATAGCCGAAATTACTAGGCCAAGAATCCTTAACTTGGCCACCACTCTTCCTTATTTTCCTAATTAAAGAGTAATTCTTCATTTATCCACCTATTTAGCCGAATTTTAAAGAGAATTAAACTCTTCCTTAGGAGTCCTTATGATCTTCTAATTAGCCGAGTTTTAAAGAGAGTGAAACTTCCTCTTTGCAAGCCTTGTGCCGTCCACCTCTTGGGCTTCTAGAAGCACAATAAAACTTATTTTATTTGCTTCTTATGTGACTCAAACTCAAGCCCAACACCCTTGCATGTGGGCCATTTCTCGAGGCCTTAAGTGGCATCTTCAGCCACTTTTCCAAGTCCGTTAATGGGTAAAATTTCACGGGCTTTTTATTTTAGGTCACCGCCCTAAGTTCCTTTTGAACTTTGAAATTGACATTTCGGGGTCATTTTTAAGTTTCCAAAAATTTTCGCGCGGCTCTGTAAACTTGACATTTCCTAGGTTTCCAAAATGTTTACTTTCCTATTTTAGCTTAGGTTTCCAAAATGTTCACTTTCCTCTTTTAGCTAATCGTTCCATACATTTCCTTACATTTCCATTCATTTCCATTCATTTCCATACATTTCCATACATTTCCATACATTTCCTTACATTTCCATTCATTTCCTTACATCTCCATACATTTCCATACATTTCCATACATTTCCTTACATTTCCATACATTTCCTTTCATTTCCTTTCATTTCCTTTCATTTCCCTACATTTCCTTATATTTCCTTACATTTTCCTACATTTCCTTACATTTCCTTACATTTCCTTACATTTCCTTATATTTCCTTACATCTTAAGGTTCTTGAAACTCTTCAGAACACATCCAACACACCCACTGATCCCACTATCTCATGAATTACGCACGAACGCATAACCCCTAATCTAGGATGTTACATTGGATTTATGGTCTTGCACCACTATTCCGACTAAGCTCTAAATCAAGCTGTTATAATTCTCCACCTCTTAGGGATTTTCGTCCCCAAAAATCTTACCAGTGAAGAGATTCAGATACTGTTTCCTCATAGTCTCCTCGGGCTTCCATGTAGCCTCTTCTACCCGTGTCTTTGCCACAACACTTTCACAAGGGCTATACTTTTATTTCTTAACTGCTTGACTTTTCGAGCTAGAATCTTGACTGGTTCTTCACCATATGTCATATCAGATTGAATCTCAACCTCAGTCGGTGTAATCACATGCAAAGGGTTTGATCGGTAGCGTCACAACATAGACACATGAAACACATCATGAATCTTCTTTAATTCAGATGGCAAAGCCAATTGATAAGATACCGACCCTATTCTCTCAGTGATCTCATATGGCCCGATAAAACGAGGACTCAATTTGCCTTTCCGGTCAAATCTAAGAACTTTCCTCCATGGTGAAACTTTTAAGAATACTCTATCACCGACTTGATTTTCAATCTCTTTCCTTTTTAGATCTGAGTAAGATTTCTGCCTCTTAGAAGCAACTTTTAAACAGTCTCAAATCACCTTTACTTTTTCTTGATTTCTCTAACCAAATCAACCCTGTAAATATGGTTTTCTTTAAGCTCAGTCCAGTATAAAGGCGTTCAACACTTACGCCCATACAAAGCCTCATAAGGTGCCATTTTTAAACTTGACTGAAAACTGTTATTGTAGGCAAATTCTACTAACGGTAGATACTTTTCCCAACTACCTTGAAATTTAAGAACACAGCACCGAAGTATATCGTGAAGTACTTGTATTAACCTCTCCGACTGTCCTTCGGTTTGGGGGTGAAAAGCCATACTAAATTTTAACTTTGTGCCCAGGGCCTCTTGTAACTTTATCCAAAATTTGGAAATGAATCTCGGATCTCTATATGATATAATTGATAAGGGCACTCCGTGTAGCCTCACAATCTCAGAGATATACAAGTTCGCCAACTTGTCTAGTGAGTAATCGACATGCACTGGTATGAAATGGGTTGACTTTGTAAGTCTATCAACTATGACCCATACAATATCTTTCTTGCTCGGTGTCAACGGCAAACCTATTACAAAATCTATAGTGACTTGATCCCATTTCCACTCGGGTACCATTATAGGTTGTAACAAACCTGAAGGTACTTGATGTTCAGCTTTCACTTGATGACAAATTAAATATCTTGAAACAAACTCAGAAATATCTTTCTTCATACTCGGCCACCAATATCGTTGCTTCAAGTCGTTATACATCTTGGTGCTACCCAGATACACAGATAAGCGTCCATTATGCGCTTCATGCAAAACTTTACGAATGAGTTCATCATTTCTCGGTACACATACTCGATCCCTGAACATCAAACATCTTTCTGGATTGATCCAAAAATTAGACTCGACACGTGACTCGCATTGAGTCCTTCTGGTCTGTAAATCGCTATCATCCTTTTGAGCCTTGTAGATCTCTTGGAGGAACGTCGGTCTAGCCCTCAGCTCAGCTAGAATGGAACCATCCTCTAATAAAGTCATCTGGGTATTCATTGCCCTCAAAGCAAATAAAGATTTTCTACTAAAGGAATCGGTGACTACATTTGCATTTCCGGATGGTAATCAATGACTAGCTCATAGTCTTTTATCAACTCCAACCACATTCGTTGCCTTAAGTTCAATTCTTTCTGAGTAATCAAATACTTTAAACTCTTGTGATCTGTGAATATCCAACATCTTTCACCATACAAATGGTGCCTCCAACTCTTCAATGTGAAAACAATGGCAGCCTACTCTAAATCATGCGTCAGATAGTTCTTCTCGTGTGGCTTGAGTTGTCTAGAAGCATATGCTATCACCTTGCCTTCTTGCATAAGTACACAGCCCAATCCGTTTAAAGATGCATCACTGTAAATTATAAATTCTTTTTCCGGTTCAGGTTGTAATAGAATTGGAGCCTTTGTCAACATGGCTTTTAATCTCTTGAAACTCTGTTGGCACTTATCTGTCCACTCAAACTTTACACTTTTATGTAATAATCTCGTCATCGATGTAGCTATCATGGAAAATCCTTTGACGAACTGTTGATAATAGCTAGCTAGGCCCAGAAAACTTCTAACCTCAAACATATTTTTCAGCGGTTTCCAGTCAACAATAGCTGAGATTTTGCCTAGGTCAACTCGAACGCCATCTCCCGAGCCAATGTGTCCCAAGAATCCAACTTCCTTTATCCAAAACTTACTTTTACTAAACTTGGCATACAACTGATTATCTCACAAAATCTACAAAATTGTCCTTAAGTGTTTGGCATGCTCATGTTCATCCTGGGAGTATATTAGTATATCGTCAATAAATACCACAACAAACTTGTCTAGTGATGGTCGCAAAATGCGGTTCATTAGATCCATGAACACCGCAGGGGCATTTGTCAAACCGAATGGCATGACTAGAAATTCATAACGCTCATACCTCGTTCGAAAAGTAGTCTTAGGCATGTCTGAGTCCTTCACTCTCATCTGGTAATATCCCGATCTCAAGTCTATCTTGGAAAACACAGTGGCTCCTTCAATTGATCGAACAAGTCATCGATCCTTGGAAAAGGGTACTTGTTCTTCACGGTTACTTTATTAAGCTGACGATAATCTATGCACAACCTCATGGAACCATATTTCTTTTTCACAAATAGCACTAGAGCACCCCATGGAGAACTACTCGGTCTTGCAAAACCTTTATCCGTGAACTCTTGCAACTGTGCCTTCAATTCTTTTAACTCAGTTGGAGCCATTCTGTAAGGTACAATTGATATGGGTGTAGTGCCGGGAGCTAATTCGATACCAAATTCAACCTCTCTAACCGGAGGTAACCCTGGAAACTCTCCCGAAAATACATCTGGGTACTCACATACTACCGAAACTGATTCAATCTTGAATTTTGTTTCTTTATCATTCATCACAAAAGCTAGATAAGCTCATACCCTTTCCTTACATATTCTGGGCCGCATGTGAGATATCACTACTGTAACACCCCGCACCCAAGACCGATACTGGGTCTGGATACGAGACATTACTATGCTTGAACTCACTGAAACATGTACTTACGGGCTATAAAATTTCGTTCCAACTTAAAAACTTCACTTTCTTAGTCAACACATATAACAAGGGCCTACGAGGCCTTTAACTCATATCAGAAAACTTTCGAAATTAAAATCAAATAACTTATTTTTTGAAGCAGGGTTCACACGCCCGTGTGACTTGGAATACGCCCGTGTACCCTTAAGCACACCTATGCTCTCAAACCGTGTAGAGCTACTGACTATTTTCACATGACTTAGACACGCCCATGTCTATCAACCGTGAGAGGTTACTGACTAATTTCACACGGCCATGACACGCCCGTGGGCTTAGACCGTGTGCTAATCCTTGATATACTGACTAAATTAACATGGTTTGGGCACACGCCCATGTCCAAACTGTGTGTCTTACACGGCATACACACACGGCCATGGGATTTGCCCGTGGCCTATTTTGATTAATAATACTAAGGTGCAGGGTTAACACGGCCTTGACACACGCCCGTGTGTCCAATCGTGTCGGCACTTAAAGGCTATTTACCAAGCCATTTGCCACCCTGAAAAGAAGATCATACATAAACTCAAATTAACAATGCAATAACAACCCATCTTTCATGAATAATACTATATGCTTCATTGATCTCAATAAACATACATACTTAGTCAAATACAAAAGAATAATGAACTTGATGGCCTATACAATGGCCTTTCCTAAAGTATATACACAAAATGAATGCTTCCTATACATGCCATACTTAGTAAAGTAACATGGCTATACCAAAATAAGAGTTGATAGTGTCTTGAGTCTCAAGCGTTAATGATCCACTAGTTAGCTTGGCGGACCGCATAGTAAGAAATAGTCATAACGTAAGCATATAGCTTAGTAAGTTTGTATGTACAACACATGTCAATATACTTGCTTAACATAAACCATCCAGCTTACAATGGTATCATAATTTCAGCTATAAAACTTACTTGATCACATTGATCAGTATACTTTAATAATAATAATCATAATCTTTACTTCCTCATTCATAACATGAATAATACTCAATCTCATCTTGATACTAACTTTGCTTTCTTATCTTTCTTGATATCTTCTTTTTGACTTACTCGTTTGCCCGATGAATTTTTGTGAATTACCGAGGATACTAAATCTCGACCCACATAACTTGATACCAAAGCCATATCTTGGGTATGATCTTACATGGAATATCTCATCTTAGTTCCAAGGCTATGTCTTGACATGGACTTATGTGAAGTCTTGCTCTTGATAACATACTCAATGCCAAGCTTGCCTTGGACTTACATAATAACTTGCTTGTTAACTTGATCAATGCCAAGCTTGTCTTGGACTTACATGATAACTTGCTTGCTAACTTGATCAATGCCAAGCTTGCCTTGGACTTACATGATATCTTGCTTGCTAACTTGATCAATGCCAAGCTTACCTTGGACTTACATGATAACTTGCTTGCTAACTTGATCAATGCCAAGCTTGCCTTGGACTTACATGATATCTTGTTTGCTAACTTGATCAATGCCAAGCTTGCCTTGGACTTACATGATAA
Source organism: Gossypium rotundifolium (assembly GCA_025506655.1). Classification (NCBI taxonomy): domain Eukaryota; kingdom Viridiplantae; phylum Streptophyta; class Magnoliopsida; order Malvales; family Malvaceae; genus Gossypium; species Gossypium rotundifolium. The sequence continues at coordinate 58,147,201 of CP106727.1, read as the reverse complement.
CTTGCTTGATAACTTGATCAATGCCAAGCTTGCCTTGTACTTACATGATAACTTGCTCAATGCCAAGCTTGCCTTGGACTTACATGATATCTTGTGAGGTAGATCGAGTATCCTAGGGAAATTCATCTTCAATCGGGACTTGCTTGTACATATTATCGTGATTTCTTGCTTGAACATAACATGATGATTTCACACAATTATTGCACATTATACTAAGCAAATTAATGATAAAAATCATAAAACTTAGAAATCATACAAACTTACCTCGATATACAAAATGTATGTAGATATGCAATTTAGTCCTCGACTTTGTTCTTGCCTCGGTTTCGATCCGGGCTTCGTTTTTCTTGATCTATAATCATAAATAGATCATTTAATAACCACATTAACTAAATTGACTCATTACTCATACTTTGACAAAATTACTATTTTGCCCCTAAACTTTCTCATATTTGCACTTTGGCCCAAAGGCTCGTAAAATAATTCTCATTAAACTTTCTTAAACTTCATGCTTAGCTGATTCATTTTTTTCTACTATAACAATCATCAATTCTCACTATTTCTCGTATGTAACCAATTTTCATAACTATTACAAATTAGTCCATACTATCATTTTTCATGAAATTCACTTAGAAAAAGATGTTTATCTAACATCAAACTCTCATAAACTTCCATAAAACATCATTTAACAAGCATGTCATTCATGGGTAGATTTTTGAACATGCATCTTAGCTCATTTTATAGCTAAAAATAGCTAATTCATAATACGTGAACTTAAAAAATACGAAGAATATTAAAAACGAGGCTAAAATGAACTTACTAACAAGCTTGAAAAAAATGACGAACCCTAGCTATGGAGTCTTCAAATTTTCAGCAGCACAAGGAAGAAGATGAGTGAATTTTTCTCATCTTTTTCCCACTTAAAACACTTAATAGGCAAATGACCAAAATGCCCTTCCTCACAAAAATTCTATTTAACACCATCTCAAGGTCAATTTTGTCCAAAATTTTATTTTTGGGCAAATTGCTATTTAAGGGCTCATAATTATTATTCTAAAGCTATTCCATGCAAAAAGCTTCTAGAAACTCATATATTGCAACTTTTGCAATTTAGCCCTTTTTGGACCAATTGACCTTAACTTAATAAAATTGCTTTACAAAACTTTCATACTAATGTGCAAACATGGCATAAGCTTGAAAAACTCATAAATTCACCTTGAGTTCGTGGCCTCACACCACTATCCCTACTAGGCCCTAAATCGGGTTGTTACAACTACCGATAATATGTCTTGATCATCTAATTCAACACGAAGAGTGTCCCCATTTTCACATCTCAATTCAATATATTTCTTTCCACAATTTACTGTCACATCATGACTGGTTAACCGGTCTATACCAAGAATAATATCAAATTCATCAAATGGCAATATCATTAGATTTTCCTTAAACTAATGACCTCTAATCATTAATGGGCAATTTTTGCATACTTTATCAACTAACACACTTTGGCCTAAAGGATTAGACACCTTTATCATAAATTCTGTAGACTCTACGGGCATACTCATTCTAGATACTAATTTCATGCATATGTATGAATAGGTAGATCCCGAATCTATTAAAGCAATAACTTTAGTATCATAGAGAGAAAAGGTACCCATAATCACGTTAGGAGATGATGCTTCTTCGTGAGCGTGAATGGCGTAAGTTCTCGTAGGTGCTCGGCCCTCAGGTCTCGCAGCCTGCTCCTTGTAAGTAGTCTTACTACTTTCCCCGCTTCCTGGGTTTCTCTATGATCTCCCTTTAGTAGTGCCTCCCGGTCTTTCCTCTTGAGGCTTCTCTTTCTCATCCACTTCTGGACAATCTCTAGTAAAATGGTCCAAAGACCTACACCTGAAGCAAGCTTTTTCATTTGCTCGACATTCACCGGAGTGACGTCTGCCACACTGTGGGCACTCCGGTCTACTGGGTAGGGTGTTGCCAATACTAGCAACTGATGTAGTCTGGGCTTTAGGCCCTGAGTACTATTTACTCTTACTCTCATTTGAAAACCCGACTGAAGTAGCTGACCGGGTTGAAAAGTCTCTTGACTTCTTAGATGATGATTGAAATGTTTTGTTCATCTGTCTCTTTTTCGAGTCACGAGACTCTATTTCAGCCTTTCTTTTCTCCTTAACTAGGTCTTCAACCTTACAGGCTCTATCTACTAACACAACAAATTTTTTCAATTCAAGGACACCAACGAACAACTTTATTTCTTTATTCAGCCCGTCCTCAAACCTCTTACACATAATGGCTTCAGAGGACACAACTCTCGAGCTTACTTACTGAGTCTCACAAACTCACGCTCATATTCAGTTACTATCATCTTTCCTTGTTTCAGTTCAAGGAATTCCTTTCTTTTCTAGTCAATAAATCTTTGACTTTTATATTTCTTTTGAAACTCTTCTTGAAAGAACTCCTATGTGATCCTTTCCTTTGGTACCACCGACACAAGGGTATTCCACCGCTGGTAAGCGAAATCTCTCAAAAGGGAAACTACACACTTCATGCACTCTTCAAGTGTGTACAATAACCCATCAAACACCCGAATGGTGTTTTCGAGCCAGAACTCTGCTCTTTCTGGATCATCGTCTTTACTAGCCCTAAATTCCTTAGCTCCTTGCTTCCAGATCCTATCAACCGGAGGCTTTTCTCTTCTTACAAATTCTACTACTTGGGGAGCTATAAGAGTAGGTTGAGGAATAGGCGAGGGCGAAGGAGGTGGAGCATTCAGATTTGCTCGAATGTACTCTATGTACTAATTACACATCATTCAGAGAAAGGCCTCTCGGGCATCTTCTCCCTGACCTAAAGTCTCAGGTCTACTTTAAACTGGCACGATCCTTACTAATGTCAGGAGTCATCACACTATCACTACACAATCACTTTTACGTATGGCATTTGTAACTAGACTCATGCTCACGCTACGTTAGTCTGAGAACTGACTAAATCGTAGCTCTGATATCACTAAATGTAACACCCCTTACCTGTGTCCGACGACGGGACCAGATGCGAGGCATTACCATGCTTAACCTTACTTGAACGTGTAGTAACTGGCTATAACATTTCGTTCAAAATCCATTTCTTGCTCATTCTTGGCCTACGTGGTCCTAAACATACCCCCGAGAGGTTTCGAGATTCAACTAAGGGCTTTTATGAACTTAGAGAACTTTTCATCAAAATAGGGGTCACACGCCCGTGTTGAACTAGGGACACGCCCGTGTGCCCTTAAAACATGCCCGTGTCTTCCACCCGTGGTCGACACTGACTAATTTTAGACGGCCTTAACACGCCCGTGGCCCTAGCCCATGTGCTAAACCTTGTCATTCTGACTTATCCACATGACCTATACACACGACCGTGTGCTTCAGTCTTGTGGCAATTTAAATTTCAAATGCAAGGTGCAGACTTCACACGGCCTGGGCATACGCCTATTGCTAGCCGTGCCTCCCACACGGTCTAGACACACGCTCGTGTGTCACCCATGTGTACAATTAGTAGGCTATCTACCAAGCCATTTTGCCACCCTACATCGCACACATGCAAACTCCAATTCAAACCATTCCAATTTAAAAGTTGACTAATTAATATCTCTAGGAATTTAAGAAATTGAGACATACACAAGAGCATGCACTTCATGAGATTTACCTTCATTGAGCAAAAGAATTTGCCAAGTATTGGCCTAACTCAAGACCATTTACAAAATGAATTTAGTAACATACATAGCCAGCACTTTGGCTAACAATTACAACTTAACAAAATACTCGAGTCCTATACATGCCATACTCAAAATAAGTCTAAATTGTTATACCAAAGTGATGTTGATAGTGTGATTTCAAGCTCCGACGTCCAATGATCCTCGAGCTAACTTGGCGAAACTACAAGGAAAAGGGAAGAGAGAGGGGTAAACATATAGCTTAGTAAGTTTGCATGAAACTCTAGAATGACAATTTACTCAAACTATAATCATTCATATCATGAAACAATGGCAACATAGCACCAATGAATAAAAGTACTTACTCATACTTATTTACACTTATTCTTACTTACTCTTACCCATATCATGTCAATATGATCTGGTAACTTTTACTTACTCAAGATACTTGTAACACTGATTCTAGTAGTTTAGCACATTTGCTAACATAACCATATACTCACCTCTTTATCATTCATACCATGAACATCACTCAAGGCCATCCATAAATAGACTTGGTTCTAGGCCAACTCATATACTTGACTTTTTTGCTTATGAATAAATCTGATCATCATGAATCATTCAAGCTTAACATACATAAGATAATATTCATTCAACTTTCTTACATTTCAAGCCTAGCCAAATCATTTTCTCAACTATAGCAACAATAAATTTCCACTATTTCACTAATGTATGACCATTTCTATAACTTTACAAATTGGTTGTTTTCATGCATCTTTCATGAAAATCACTTAGAAAAAGATGTTTATCATACATCAAACTTTCATATTCTTCCATAAAACATCAAAATACATGCATGTCATACATAGGTAAATTTTTGAACATAAACCCTAGCTCAACATATGGCTAGAAATAGCTAAACCGAGCTATGAGGGTTTCAAAAATATGAAGAACATTAAAAACGGGGCTAGGATACACTTACTTTAAGCTTGAAAATGAACAAAACCCTAGTTATGGAGTCCTTGCAAATTTTGACACCATGGGGAAGAAGATGGACATGATTTTTGGCTTATTTTCCCTTTTTATTCTTTAATTAACCAAATGACCAAAATGCCCTTAATGACCATTTCTTAAGATTTTTCCTTCCTATCCATCATCAAATATAATGGTCTTATTGCTAAATAAGCACCTCCAGGATTTTTCATAATTCTATTTCATACTTGAACCTTCTAGAATATCTCATTTTCTATTCTTTGCAATTTAGTCCTAATGGACAATTTATTCACTAATTAAAAAAATTTCTTCATGTGACTTTCACACAATCATGCAAATACCTCATAAGCCTTGTAAAATAATTTAAACACATATTTTCTACTTCAGATTTATGGTCTTGCACCACTATTCTGACTAAGCCCTAAGTCAGGCTATTACAAGGTACATCGGCGTGGCGGAGACTGTGTGAAAATATGATAAAAATTTTCCCCAAAACACGGGTTGTGATAAAATGCCACGGCCGTGCGATGCGGCCATGGTCGACACTGACTAAAGAGCACGGGATGAGATAAACCCATACAGGCGTTCCTTAAGATCGTGAGCGATACTGAGTAAGTGACACGGACGTGCGGCACGCCCTTGCCCAGAAGCTATGGTTGAAACTAAGTAAGTCACATGGGCATGAAACACGTCCGCGCCTATAGGCCGTGGTTGATACTAATTAATTAACACGTGCATGTGAACCTCCATACAGGCGTGGAAGAAACAAACAAAGTTTCACATGGCTGTGCGATTTGGCCGTGTGGCCCAACACGCCCAGGGAACACGGGCTTGGGCCAAGACTCAAACACGCCCTAAACTAACATTTATGAAGCACACGGGCTAAACACAAGGCACACGGCGTGGGCCGCGATCGTACCCCAATCCCTATTTAAACCCCCGTCTACTATTCACCTTCTCGCCCAAATTCCCCCCAAAACCCTAGTCGCTCTCTCACCCAAACACCCTCTCTACTCCTTCTCCGTTACTCCGGTCACCACCTTGACGGCCTCGAGGCGACTCTACAATAGATTTGTCAGGCCTTCCACATATCACCACCACCCCCACCTCGTGAACCATCTGTTGATGAGGACCTTTGAGTCCATTTATTTTTTCTTTTTCTTTTCTTTTAATTTTTAAATTCTTTCTCTTTCTTATCTTTGATTTATATTAGTATATTTTGATTTCTTTATATCTCTGGCTATTTATTATCGAGTAACCATAACAAAGTCCATTAATAAAACTCCCTAAAACTTTACTAATGACTCCACAGTTTCAAAATGTTCAAGGTGCTACTAAGGAACAAACAAACTAATGGAGTATTCTCCCCACCTTCACCTCTGCCTAGTTCATCATGCTTCTCATTGGACCTATTTCTATAATTTTCACTTTCTAAGGATTTCATCCATATTTCAGGAAGTTTCACCTCCTTCCCTCTCTTATGATTTTTGGTTACATTCCTCAATGTGCATCATAAGTGTGGGGAGGTTATTTAATTGATTATCAGAAAAATCCCTGAATTTTATCTTGTTCTCAAGTAATCTACTCATATTACTATTAGATTGAATTTGGATTGATTTATAATTTTATTGATATGTTTTGGATTAAATAATAGGTAATTGTGCATTGATTATTAAACTTTAAGTCATTAGAGAATCAAGCATGATAAAGTTAATCTTTTGAGAATTAAAATTGTTAGGATATTTCCCTAAATTGAGGTATTATCTTGAAATTTTAAGTTTACAGGATTGACATCAAAAACCCATATTTTTTGTGAGATTTTATGCCTTTAGAGCATATATTCTTTCTTGCTCACTTCTTTTATTGGTTATGAGTGTGTCAACACTGAATTGTTATTCTAGAACTTGCTTCGATTATGCATGTCAAGACCACACTTTTGATTTGATATACTGAGATGATAAAGGCACCTAGGATTTAACCCACTTACTCCATAAAAAGCCTACCTACATAATTAACTCTTAGTGAACCCCTCTAAGCTTTAACCACCGTCTCTTCATTTTCCCCTTTAATGATAACCCACAATTTAACTATTTTTGATTCATTAAGAATTTTTCCCTATTTATTATCTCCCTTTTTATCGAGATTTAATTTGATTTGTTACCTTACTATGTTCATCAATTCTAGTTGCTAAATTATTTCTTTTCAGGTACTACCTATGTATACTTATTACTTGTTCTTATTCTTAAGAAAAAATTCATGTAATTACATTATTTATTGAGCTTGTACAAGTTAAATTTATTATTTCAAGGGAAAGCTCACGTTCTAAAGTGTCAGTAGTTTTAATTTTGGGTACTTATTTGTAATTCAGTAATTAGCACTATTTTTCTAGTTGGTAATTTATTACATTAATCTCAATTCTAACCATCTTTTTCAGCCTTTATCCACACCTTTAACCCAAGCCCCATTACAACCTTGCTAAAGACCTTTTGATTTGTGTATCATCTTATTTATAGTGGCGGAGATTTGATTTTCATGCAAGCCTATGGTAATAACTTTTCATGATTGACTTTTGAGTGCTTAATTATTAAACCTTAAACACTTCAAGTGATTTGAGTGAATCTTTAGTGAAGATGTCAACTCTTGTCGATTTGGAATTAAAGGTAATTACTTAGATGAAGGGGAATACCTATGATTTTATGATTCAAATGTTTGACTTGGATTGTTTGAAACTTTGATGCTCTTTTAAGTAGAATTCTCAATACATGATTATGTGTGAATTATTTCAAAACATTATTGATGAAAATTATAAGTTGAGAAGAATTTATTTTGATTGTGAGTTGAGGAGTTTGCTTGAGGACAAGAAAAGGCTTAAGTGTGGGGATATTTGATAAACCATAATTTATACATATTTTGACCCCATGCTTGGCTTATTTTTGGATGAATTTTCATTAGATTTGGTGAATTCAATGCTCCTAATCCTTTAATTTCATGTTTTACACTCAGGAGAGCTTAGGGAGTCGAAAAGAATGAGAAAAGGGCCAAAATGGGACAAAATGGGCCTACCTCAGAAATCAACACGGCCTGGACTATCGTGACAGGCGGACCACTGCTACTGTGTCTTGAAAGAGAATCAAACATGGCCTAAGCTATAACACAGGGCGTGTCACACAGGCGTGTCCTTGCCGAACCCAAGCCTAATTCTATTTGAAAAAGACTACTTTTGGGCCAAAAAGGTGCTCCAAAGCCTATGTAAGCACCCTAGGGGAGGACCAAAAAGGACACACAGACTAGAAAATAGAAAATACTCGAAGACAACCATTGGGAGCAACTTAGAAGAAGGATCCCCATCAAGATTGAAGATCTCCTATCAATTTCTCTTGAAGTTTTTGGGTTTTCTTATGTTTTGTAGTTTTCCTTTCCTTATTTTAAGATGTTTCCCTCTATCATTATGAACTAAACTCCCTAAATACCTAGGGAGGATGAAACCTAGATGAATATTATAATTTAATAAATCTGAATTACGTGATAAATACTTGATCTTGTTCTTAATTATGTGTTCTTAATTCTTGTTTTTAACATTTTAAGAATATTAATTCAGGTTTAATGTGCTTATTCAGTGGAGCAAAAGTCCCTGTTTAAGAGTAGATCCAACATAATTATGCGGAGTTGATTGTAGCCCTAGAAATAGGGCGATATAAATCTATCGGATTAGAGTCAAATCTAATAAGGGAATCCATAGATCGAGTTAATGCGGCGATAGGGGTTTTAATTAGAAAGAGATTTCAATTAATCAACCTAGAGTCAGTTGTTTTTAGTCTCGAAAGAGATATTAACATAATTTAGGGATTTCTACGGATCAAGTCAAGTGAATAAATTATTTAATTCAGAGTCTGAGTAATAAGTGAAGTCTAGGTGGATTCTTCCTTGGGTATTGCCTTTATCATTGGTTTATTTGATTACTCCTTTCATTCTCTGTCGTGTTCATAGTCACTTGTTACTTAAATTTTAGATTGAAATAGAAACCCCTTAATTATTAGGCTAGATAATAAAAAGATAGTTATTACTAGTAATTTTAATCCTTGAGGATACGATATTCCGGGCTCACCACAAGTATACTACTATTCGATAGGTGCGCTTGCCTTTGTCAAAATATTAGTTAATTTCGAGCCCTTCATTGGTGTTGATAAATGTATGAAGTTATGTGCATGTTAAATGTTGGCATGTGAATGCCAGGTTATTTCCTTAGTTGTGGTGGTTTTGGATTGCATCTATATGCTTGGATCTGTACCATGTAATGTTGTGTAGGTATGTGAAAATGAGGGTGGCAAAATGACATGGTAAATAGCCTTATTTTTGTCCACAGGGTTGACACACCTGCGTGTGTCTACACAGACCCCCTAGGCATGTGTTTCGGTCGTATGTCCCCTGCATCTTAATTTTGAAAAATAGAAAGTCCAGAATATAGCACACGGGCAGAGACACGGCGTGTGTCTCAGCCGTGTGTGCTACATGGCCTAGGACACGGGCATGTGCCTCAGCCGTGTGTGCTACATGGCCTAGAACACGGCGTGTGTCTCGGTCGTGTGAAACTACACCTAATTCAAATTAAATTAATTAACCACATGGTCTAGCACATGGGCGTGTGGCACGACCGTGTGACACAAGTCAGAGAGCACCCTAAATCGAATACGGTCTGAAGCACGAGTGTGTCCCAGGGTCACACGGGCATGTCCCTTGGACCACACGGGCGTATGAGCCTGCTTTTAGCAAAAAAAATTTCTAAGTTTTATAAAAATTCCCTGAATTCATCCCAGACCATTTCCAATGCATGTTTTGGGCCTCTTAGGCTCATATTAGGGACTTCATGATTGAATATGGATGGTTTTAATTTGGACACAAATTTTATGATTTGATTTGTATGAATGTTTGTGTTGTATGTCCAGCAATGAATTGTACCCTGTTCCAGTGTTGAATACGGGTAAGGGGTGTTACATTTATTGGTATCAAAGCTACGGTTTAGTTTATAACACCCCTTACCAGTATTCAACGCCGGAACAGGGTACGAGGCATTTCTAGTCTTATATGCAATCAGTTATGCTATACCAAGACATGACTTTCCACCCCAATTTAAAACTTTTCATAACACCTCTTAAACAAGCCTACGAGGCCTAAATCACACTTTAGGAGTGGTTCGGGATCAAATCAAACTCTTTTGAAGCTCTCTAGAAAAACTTAGAAAATTTTCAATAAACAGTCCACACGCCCGTGTGGAGGAAGGGACACGTCCGTGCGACATATCACATGCCTGTGTTCCACACCTGTGTGGAATTATTTCTCAATTTGAACATACAAGGGTTTTCACATGGTCGGACATACGCCCGTGTCCCTCACACAGCTTCGATACATTAGTGTCCTAGCTCGTGTGTAAAAACCTTGGCATTTTGTTTCTGACGTCATCACCCCATAAATGTCACACGGCCAGGACACACGCCCGTGTCCTTTGGCCGTGTGGTGAAATAAATTCCTAATATTAGGTGTAGACTTCACACTCCTGGGCACGCGCCCATGTTAATGGCCATGCCTTCCGCATGGCTGCCCTTGTGTTTACTATTGATCATACTGACTTGCAAACCTAGCTTGCAAGGGGACACATGGCCTAACAACACGCCCATGAGGTTGACCGTGTGTCACACACGGCCTAGACACACGCCTATGCGTCTACTCATGTGGGCATGAACAAAGCTATTTTCCAAGCTCTTTCTATCACCCCAACTCATACAAACATAAATCATATCAAACTTTCAACCCATTCATGCATAAATAAACTAAGTAAACCAATCATGAAACTTGCACATTCATGAATAACTTCATCTTCTCATAGATTCATCAGAAAGTGCCATTAACTATGGCCTTGTACAAAAGAGTTCATTTTTGAATGAGCCAACACTTTTGGTCAAAATAATGTGACATTCAACTAAGTCTAGTTCCTATACATGCCATACTCAAAATACTAAGTCTAACTATACCAAGATGTGCTGATAGTATGGGTGATTCTTTACTTATATCCGTATCTCGAGCTGGGTCTTCGACACTATAAAACAAGGGAAAAGAGAAGGGAGTAAGCTTTAAGCTTAGTAAGTCTATATGTAAACAATAAGCACCATACCATATGCTAATCAATCAAAAACATTACATAATATTTAAGCACAATTCATATTCTCATAATCATGCTTACTCATCTCAACTCTTACCACATCCAACCACATATCATATAAATTGCTCACATTTACTTGTACTTATACCCTGCACTTATCACCACAAAGCCACATGAAATATTTACTTAAACAAGTTTCTTGATGAACCCTTAGGAATGATACAATTTCCCAGTGGTTTTGCACATAGCCCACCATTAATCAATAATAGGGTGGTATCACACACAGCCCACCAACAATGATAATTACGATGGTATCGCACATAGCCCACCAAAATATTAATAAATACGATGGTATCGTACATAGCCCATCGTTAATAAATAACAAGGTGGTATCACACACAACCCACCAAAATTTACATATTTACGGATATTCATCCGTACCCATATTTCTCTTCTAAAGGTTCACCCGAGAGTTTTCATATTTTCTACTATTTCATTAATTCTCACCAATAATCAATTACATCCACACAATGCATTAATAGTTAAAACAAATATAATAGGGATGTATCGTTTACACATAAACTTACCTCGGTGCAAGATATGTTAATTTGCAGCTTAGTCCGAAACTTTGTCTTTTCCCTGATCAAGGTTGTTTCGCGTTCTTCTTGATCTATAATAATAAAATTTACTCATTTAATCACTACATACATCAAAACACTTCCAAATTTCTACTTTAGCAAAAATGACCATTTTGCCCTTATACTTTGGCAAAATTTTGATTTTGCCTCTAGGCTCCAAATCATTTTTCATCAAATTTCCTCATTCAACAAGCCTAGCTGAACATTTATTACTCGTATAACAACTCATAATACCAATCATTTCATGCATTTGCTACTAAATTTACAACATTTACAAATAGGTCCTTTTAAGTGTTTCATGAAAACACCTTCACAAAAGTTGTTTATTTAACAACCACAATTCACTTTCTAACTTAAAAACTCAGCAAACAACATAAGCACTCACATGGCAACTCCCTAAACTTTCAACCATTTTACAAAATAGTCTCCTCATTATCTAACTTAAGCTTTAGTGGTTCCAAAAGTACAAAAATTAGCAAGAAAGACCTCTAAAATCACTTACTTGCAAGAGAATAGCTTGGCTGAAAGTTTGAGCTTCAAAACCCCTATTTTTGCTTGAATTTTTGATGAGAAGAAGAAATGAAAATAGTAAAAGATGATAACTTATTTATTTTCTCTTATTTTATTCATTTAGTCACCTAATGCCACCAAATATTTACCAATTTAATGCCCTTGTCCCCCTTTGTAACACCTCTTACATGTATCCGTCACCGGAATAGGGTACGAGGTATTACTAGACTTAATCACATATAACCGATCATTTTTGAGTCACAAATTTCCATTCAATTTTAAAACTTTTCATTCATAATCATATTGTCCCTATTACGGGCCTACGAGGCTGAAAACATGCTTTGGAAGCGATTCGGGACTAAATCGGGAACTTTGGAAAATTTTACAACACTTAGAAAATTTTTCTTCAAAATAGGGTCACACTCAGTATGCATCCTCAACAACTCTTATACATGCATAACTATATCTAATTATCATACCATACCATTGAGCCAAACTTAGCCATTCGACATCTAGACTTCTAGCACATTCAACCATTAGGTATTTAGGCCATAACCCACAACTCATCATGTATCATGCAAACACAGCTCACATCACAAGACATTGGCAAAGAAATAATATATATTCTTACAATCAATTAGCCAATATAAGCCAATTAGCATGGCTACATACTACAATAACCTTTAACCATTACAAGCCAATACATTTGGCCAAAACATAATAAGACATAAAAAAATGACTAAGTCCCTATACATGCCATAGACTTAAATTACTTGAAGGAATTGATACCAGTGAAAAGCTTGATAGTGTGATAGAATCTCTGACGATCTCCAACCCGAGCTAGCCTCTTTGACACTATAAGAAAAAAAGGAAAGGAATGGGGTAAGAATTATAGCTTAGTAAGTAGGTATGTAAATAATAAGTGATTTATTAACAGGCTTTTATAAATCTTCACAATATGTTCTCAAGATAATACAATCATAATTGCACATAGTTCCATTATTTATTCATGTTCATCTCAAGCTGTCTACTCGAGTTATAGTCACTAAATTATTTATATCTCGAGCTACAGAACTCCAAATTAATATCTGCAAATTTTAATTGAAACTAGACTCTCATATATTCTTACCATAACATTTTCAAAATTTTTAGTTTAGCCAATAAGTACAATTTATTCTTTAAAATATCCCCTATTTTGCTATCTGACAGTTCTGACCCTTTTCACTAAAAATTAATTATCTCCTCGTAAGGGATTCGGATGATGTTCTTGTTTATTTATTTTGAAAATAGACTTATTAAGGATTTTAAGAATGTAAATTATAACCCATAATTATTTTTTTAAAATTTTTAATGATTTTACCAAGTCAGAACAGGGATTCAAAATCATTCTAACTCTATCTCACAAAAATTCAAATATCTTAGAATATGAAATTCTTTTTCTTACACCGTTTCTTTTATATGAAAATAAACTCAATAATATTTAATTTCATATCTTCTTAATCCTCTAATTCAATTTTCACAATTTTTGGTGATTTTTCAAAGTCACACAACTATTGCTGTCCAAAACTGTTTTGTTGCTAAATTTACTCTTTCATAATTTCACTTACTCCATTTCATCTTGCCGAAGGTTCGATCAAATATCGAGCACATTGTTCATAAATTTTTACACTTATAACTGTACTTAATCATCACATAGCTATATTCAATTACACTTATTCATTACATGATCACATGTATTTTCACTTAGTCAATTTCCCGTTGAACTCATTGGAATAATAACAGATACACGGTGGCTTACACATAGTACCACCCTTGTAGCCGAAGCTATCTGGTGCACATAGTAGCCTTCACTTAGTACTACACATGTGACCAAAACCATCACTTACACATAGTGGCCTGCACTTAGTACCACACATGTGATCAAAGCTATCGGGTACGCATATTAGCCTACACTTAGTACTACACATGCGACCTATCCGTTTGGTACAGGTAGTAGCCTGCACTTAGTACTACACACGTGAACTAAAACCATCTCGTAGCTCTATTATACACATAGTGGCCTACACTTAGTACCACACATGTGACATAGCTACCTCATTCATACCTTTTCTATTTCGAAGGTTCAACCGAGAATTTTCACTTTTCAACATTTTACCAATTCATCCATAATCAATCACAATTCATAATTTACATCAAATAATTACTCCATATTCAAAACATCTCATATAATATAACAAACTATTAAAACATAAATAAAAATGATGTATTATTTACATACTAACTTACCTCGGTAGCACAATCGGTGAAAATGACTTATTCGTCATACTCTTTGTTTCTCCCCGTTCTAAGTCCGAATCTCGTCTTCCTTGATCTATAACAGCACATTTAATTTATTTATTCATCCTACTACTCAAATTAGCCTCAATTCACATTTTGGCAAAATTTACATTTTTGCCCCTAAACTTTATCATATTTACACTTTTGCCCCTAGGCTCGTAAAATAATTTTTATTCAATTTCCTTATATTTTAAGCCTAGACGAACCATTTTCATAACTACAATAGCCCACAATTTCCACTAATTCAAACTTTCATGACAAATTTCATAACTTTTACAAATTAGTCCTTTTAGGCATTTTTACTGAAAATCACTTAGTAAAAGTTGTTTCTCTAACCATAAACATGCATTTTCTATCATTAAACACAAAAATACACACATATTCATCATGGGTCAAAACCCTTGACTTTAACCATATCTCAAATTAGTGGTAGAAATAGATAGATCTTGTTACGAGGATTTCAAAAACGTGAAAATCATTAAAAACGGGGCAAGAACGGACTTATAATCGAGCTTGGAAGCTTGAAAAGCCCTAGACATGGTTTCCCCTTGTGAAATTTGGCCATGGGGTTGAAGATGGACAAAAATTGGCTTTTAATTTTGTTTTTAATTCATTTTAATTACTAAATGACCAAAATGTCCCTAACTTTAAAATATTCTATCTCACCTATTTCATGTCCATTTTTGTCCAATAAATTAACCAATGGTCTAATTACCATATAAGAAACTCCAATAAAATTTCATAACAATTGGACACCCCTAACATGTAGAACTCAACTTTTGCACTTTTTACAATTTAGTTCTTTTGACTAAATTGAGTGCCCAAACGACAAAATTTTAGAACGAAATTTTCACGAAATCATTTCGTGAAATCGTAGACCATAAAAATGTAATAAAAATAAAATTTTCCTCATCGAATCTGTGGTCTCAAAACCACAGTTCTGACTAGGCCCAAAATCGGGCTGTTACAAATCGTGAAAATTTCGTAGACCATAAAAATGTAATAAAAATAAAATTTTCCTCGTCAGATTTGTGGTCCCTAAACCACTGTTCTGACTAGGCCCAAAATCGGGCTGTTACACCCTTGGCTGGGCATCATCTTTAGGAAGGCCTAATTGCACTTTAAAGACCTCCAATTTAATATTCCTTAGCTATTAGACACTTCTAGCTTGTAAAATGAAACTTTCAAACTTTATGCGATTTAGTCCTTTTTAGTAATTAAACATGGAATCACCAAAATTAATGCACCAAAATTTTCATGCACCCATATAATCATGATATCACACATATAAAATTATATAAAAATAATTTCTCTAGTCTCGAATTATTAGTTTTTAACAACTATTCTGACTAGCCCCAAAATCGGACTGTTACAACTCTCCCCCTTTAGAGATTTTTGTCATCAAAAATTTTACCTGTAAAGAGGTTTGGGTACTGTTCTCTCATAGCTTTTTCTAGTTCCCAAGTAGCCTCTTTTACATTGTGTTTTTCCACAACACTTTCACTTAGGCTATACTTTTGTTCCTCAACTGTTTAACTTCTCGAGCCAAAATCTTATTTGGTTCCTCTTCATAGGTCATATCTGGTCATATCTCAATTTCGGTAGGAGGAATCATATGCGAAGGATCGAAATGATATCGTTGCAGCATCGATACATGAAACACGGTGTGTATTCTGTCTAACTCTACCGGCAAGGCCAACCAGTAAGCTACTAGTCCAATCCTTTCAATAATATCATGCGGCCCTATGAATTGCGGACTCAATTTACCCTTTCTACCAAATCTCAATATTTTCTTCCACGGGGATACTTTCAGGAATACTTTATTGCCCACCTGAAACTCAATTTCTTTCCTTCTTAAATCTGCGTATGACTTTTGTCGATCTGAAGTAGCTTTCAGACTATCTTGGATCACTCACTTTCTCCTCGATTTCTCTAACTAGATCAATCTCGTGAATTTGCTTCTCACTAAGTTCAGTCCAATACAGAGGAGTCCGACACTTGCAACCATATAATGCTTCGTACAGTGCCATCCATATACTCGACTGATAACTGTTGTTGTAGGAAAGTTTAACCAAAGGTGGATATTTTTCCCAACTACCTTCGAACTCTAAAACACAGCATCGGAGCATATTCTCAAGAACTTGAATCACTCTTTCGGACTGACCATCAATTTGTGGATGGAACGCGATACTAAAATTTAATTTCATACCCAAGGCTTTCTGCAACTTCTTCCAAAACCTCGAAGTAAACCTTTGATCTCTATTCGAGATAATGGATATGTAATCTCACAACCTCAGCTATGTATAGTTCAGCCAACTTATCAACTGGGTAATCAACACGTATCGGTATAAAGTGAGCCGATTTCATTAATCTATCAATAACAACCCACACAACATCTTTCTTTTTCGGAGTCAGGTAACCCCGTTACGAAATCCATCATAATTTGGTCCTACTTACACTCGGGAACCATCATTGGCTGAAGTAATCCTGAAGGTACTTGATGCTCGGCTTTCACTTGTTGATAGATCAAACACTTTGTATCAAACTCGAAGATATCTTTTCTCATACTCGACCACAAATATAACTTCTTCAAATCATTATACATTTTTGTGCTGCCCAGATGTATTGAAAAGCAACTATTATGAGCTTCATGTAAAATTTCCCGAATTAACTCATCATCTTTAGGTACACAAACTCTATCATGAAGCATCAAACAATCTTCTGAACGAATTCAAAAATCAGAGTTACTCCCCTATTCGCACTGAGCTCTCTTAAGTTGCATCTCACTATTATTCCTTTGAGCTTCACATATCTGCTGAATAAATAATGGTCTAGCCCTCAATTCGACCAATATAGCACCATAATCAGACAATGCTAAGCTCGTACTCATAGCTTTCAAACCATACAGGGATTTTCTACTCAAGGCATTCGCAACCACATTCGCTTTCCCCGGGTGGTAGCTCATAATCCTTCAGTAATCCGAGCCACCACCGTTGTTGTAAATTCAAATCCTTTTAGTTCATCAAGTACTTCAAACTTTTGTGATCGGTAAAGATTTGGCATTTCTCACTATACAAATAATGATGCCAAATCTTCAAAGTAAAAACGATCGCAGCCAACTCCAAATCGTGAGTCGAATAATTCTTTTCATGCAGTTTTAGTTGTCTCGAGGCATAAGCTACTACTTTTCCCTCTTGCATCAGTACACAACTAAGATCATTCATTGACGCGTCACTATAGATTACAAACTCCTTCCCCGAATCCAGTTGTACTAAAATCGATACTTCAGTTAACAAAGCTATCAATTTCTCAAAACTCTGTTGGCACTTCTCAGTCCAGTCAAACTTAACATCTTTGTGTAACAGTCTCATCATTGGCGTAGCAATCATGGAGAACCCTTTAACGAACCATCTGTAGTAACCCACTAAACCCAAAAAGCTTCTAATCTATAACATAATCCTCAGCGATCTCCACTCCACAATAGCCGAGATCTTACTCGGATCAACTCTAATTCCATCACCTGACACAATGTGTCCTAAGAATCAGAACTCTCGGAGCCAAAAATAACTCTTGCTAAATTTAGCATACAACTGCTTGTCTCTTAGAGTCTGTAAAATAGTTCTCAGGAGCTTTACATGCTCACTCTCATCCCAGGAATAAATTAGTATGTCATCGATAAAAATAATTACAAAATTATCCAAATATGGTCAAAGATATGGTTCATTAAATCCATAAAGATCACGGGAGCATTCGTTAAGCCAAATGGCATGAAAAGAAACTTATAATGGCCACACCTCATTCGGAATGCAATTTTCGGCACATCTTACTCCTTAACCCTCAACTGGTAATAGGCAGACCTCAGGTCTATCTTAGAAAACACCGTAGCTCTCTTCAATTGATCGAACAAATCATTGATCCTTGGTAAAGGATCTTATTCTTCACTGTCACCTTGTTAAGTTGTCTGTAGTCTATACACGATCTCATCGACCCGTCTTTCTTCTTCACAAAAAGTACCGGAGCACCCCACGGTGAATAGCTCGGTATTACAAAACCCTTATCCGTTAACTCTTGCAACTGAACCTTCAACTCTTTTAACTTTAACTATGCCATCCTATACGGGCAACCAAAATAGATGCTATACCCAGAACTAACTCAATGCCAAACTCGACCTCTCTAACTGGAGGTAATCCAGGTAACTCTTCCGGAAACACATCCGAATACTTGCATACTACTGGCACTGATTCAATCTTTACTTCTGACTCTTGAGTATTCAACACAAAGGTGAGATAGGACTCATTCCCTTTTCTCATGTATTTCTCATCTGCAATAGACAAAATCACTAGAGGCATATTATTCGATTTACCTGATTCAACCCAAATGACATCTCCATTTACACATATCAATTCAATAAACTTACTACCACAGTTTACTAAAACATTATGAGTATTCAACTAATCCATGCCAAGAATCAGGTCAAATTCATCAAATGGCAACAACATGAGATTTTTCGAAAAATAATGACCTTTAATTGTCAAAGGACAATTCCTACACACTTTGTCAACTAGCACTTGTTTGCCTAACGGGTTTGACACTTTTATCACAAGTTCCGTAGACTCAACAATCATACTCATGCTAGATACCAATTTCATGCAAATATAAGAATAGGTGGACCCTGTATCAATCAAAGAAACAACAATGAAGAGAAAAAGTACCCGTTATCACGTTTGGAGATGATGCCTCTTCACGAGCACGAATGACATAAGTCCTTGCAGGTGCTCTACCCTTGATCTCACAGCAGGGTCTCTAGGCGCACCTCTACTACTAGTTCCACTCCCCAGGTTCCTTTGTGGTCTACCCCTCAAAGGTATATTGCTTGCCCTTACTTCTTATTTTCTGTCTTTCTCATCCCTCTCTGGATAGTTCCGAATGAAATGGTCTGCTGAACCACACTTGTAGCAAGTACAATTGTTTCCCTAACACTCCATAGTATGTTTTCTACCACAATTCAAACACCTCGGCTTATTTGACTTTACATTGCCCACTCTTGCAATCGTGGTGGCTTGAACTCTCGAACCCGAATATGCATTACCTCAATCTCAGTATGAATACCCAGCTGAAGCGATCGTCCGGGGGTTCGTTTCCTTTGATCTCTTTGATTGGGTTTGAAATGACTTACTCATCGGCCTCTTCATTGCATCTCGGGCCTCAACCATAGCTTTTCTCTTTTCCTTATTCAATTCTTTAGCCTTGCAAGCTCTATCGACCAACATCACGAATTCTTTCAATTCCAAGATCCCAACTAGCAATCTGATATCTTCATTCAGCCTATCTTTGAACCTCTTGCACATAATAGCTTCAGTAGACACACACTCTTGAGCATACTTGCTGAGCCTAACAAATTCACGCTCATACTCTGGCACAATCATCTTACCTTGTTTCAATTCAAGAAACTCTTTCCATTTCTGGTCAACAAATCACTGACTTATGTAATTCTTTAGGAACTCTTCTAGGAAGTAGTGTTGACTTATGTAATTCTTTAGGAACTCTTCTAGGAAGAAGTCCTATGTCACTCTCTCCCTTGGTACTATAGATGTCATCATTTTCCACTAGCGGTATGTCGAGTCCCTCAGTAATGATAGGGCACATTTTAAGCTCTCATCAGGTGTGCAAGAGAGTTCATCAAATATCCGCATAGAGTTCTCAAGCCAGAACTTCGCTCTCTCAAGGTCATCATATATGTTGGCTCTAAATTCGTCGGCCCCTTGTTTTTGAATATTATCGATTGGGGGTTTGGTCATTCTTACCAAATCTATACATTGAGTAGACACGGGGACTGGTTGAGGTATAGGTGGAGGTGGAGGAGGTTGAGCATTAGGGTTCGCTCGTACAAACTCAGTATACTAATTACTCATCATGTGGAGAAAAGCTTCCCGAGCCTCTTCTCCTTGACCCAAAATCTCGGGTCTACTTTTTACAGGCACAGTTCATTGCGCGAGAGCCAGTACATTATTAGCAACGTCATCAGTAGCAGCTCGGTCGAAATCCATTTACTATATGAAAGCATAATTTAACGTTGTCAGGAATCACCACACTATCAATATATTTATCACTCGTACCGCTAGACTCTTACACACACTATGGTAGTCCAAGAACCGACTAAACCATAGATATGATACCACTAAATGTAACACCCCTTACTCGTATTCAACGCTCGAACAGGGTACGAGGCATTACTAAGTTTATATGTAAACAATTATGCTATACCGAGACATAACTTTCCACCCCAATTTAAAACATTTCATAACATGTCTTAAACAAGACTACGAGGCCCAAATCACACTTTATGAGTGGTTCGGGATCAAATTGAACTCTTTTGAAGCTCTCTAGAAAAACTTAGAAAATTTTCACTAAATAGTCCACATGCCCATGTGGAGGAAGGGACATGCCCGTGCGACATATACATGCCCATGTTCCACACCTATGTTGAATTATTTCTCAATTTGAACCTACAAGGGTTTTCACACGGCCGGACACATGCCCATGTCCCTCACACGGCCTCAACACGCCCGTGTCTTAGCCTATGTGCAAAAACCTTGGCATTCTATTTCTGACCATCACCCCATAAATGCACACAGCCAGGACACAGGCCTGTGTTCTCTGGCCATGTGGCGAATTAAATTCCTAATTTCAGGTGCAGACTTCACACGGCCTAGGCACACGCCCATGTCAATGACCGTGTGATGTGTCTCTAACTAACTATGATCACAATAATGGCAAGCGCACCTATCATTTAATAGTATAGTTATGGTAAGATCGAAAATATCGTATCCACAAGGACCAAGAGGACTAGTAATTACTATCTTCCAATTATTTAGCATAAGAATTGGAGTGATTTCTTTTAAACTAAAATTAAAAACACGATAGAGAATGAATTGAGAAAATACTTTTAGGCAACTTTATGAAATAGGCAATACCCAAGGAAGAATCCACCTAGACTTCACTTATTACTTCTGATTCATACGATTTATTCACTTGACTTAATCCACAGAAATCCTTGATTTATGTTAATATCTCCATCGAGACTAAGAACAATAGACTCTAGGTTGATTAATTGAAATTTCTTTCTAATTAAAACCCCTATTGTCGCATTAACTCGATCTATGGATTCTCTTATTAGATTTGCCCTAATCCGTAGATTGATGTCATCCTATGTCTAGGATTGCATTCAACTCCGCTTAATTGTGTTGATCTACTCTTAAATAGGGACTTTTGCTCCTCTAAATAAGCACATTCGACTTCAATCAATAACCTGAATTATTAAAGCAAGAATAAGAACTCACAATTAAGAATAAGAACAAGTATTTATCTTATAAATCAAATAGTAATAAGATCCATCTTAGGTTTCATCCCCACAGGTATTTAAGGGATTTAGTTCATATTGATATAGGGGAAACATCTTAAAATAAGGAAAACTACAAAACATAAGAAAACCCAAAAACTTCAAGAGAAATTGATTGGAGATCTTTAGTCTTAATGGGGATCCTTCTTCCAAGCTACTCTCAATGGCTATCTTCAAGTATTTTCTACTTTCTGCTCAGTGTGTCCTCCCCTAGGGTGTTTTTATAGGCTTTGGAGCACCTTCTTGGCCCACAAGTAGTCTTTTCCAAATAGATTTAGACTTGGGTTTGGCAGGGACACGCCCGTGTGTGACAGCTTAGGCCATGTTCGATTCTGCTTGTCACACACGATCGTCTGGTCTGCCCGTGTGTGATAGTCCAGGCCGTGTTGATTTTTGAGGTAGGCCCATTTTGTCCCTTTTTGGCCCATTTCTCGTTCTTTTCGACTCCCTAAACACTCCTGAGTGTAAAACATGAAATTAAAGGATTAAAAGCATCGAATTCATCAAATCTAATAAAAATTTATCCAAAAATAAGCCAAGCATAGGGTCAAAATATGTATAAATTATGGTTTATCAAATATCCCCACTCTTAAGCCTTTGCTTGTCCTCAAGCAAAATCCTAAACTCACAATCAAAATAAATTCTTCTTAACTTATAATTTTCATCAATAATATTTTGAAATAATTCACGCATAATCATGTATTGAGAATTATACTTAAAAGAGCATCAAAGTTTCAAACAATCCAAGTCAAACATTTGAATCATAAAATCATAAGTATTCCCCTTCATCTAAGTAAATACCTTTAATTCCAAATCGACAAGAGTTTACATCTTCACTAAAGATTCACTCAAATCACTCGAAGTGTTTAAGGTTCAATAATTAAGCACTCAAAAGTCAATCATGAAAATTTATTACCATAGGCTTGCATGAAAATCAAATCTCCACCACTATAAATGAGATGATACACAAATCATGTAATATCCCGGATTATGGCTTATGCATTCTTGCTTAATTATATGAAATAGCATGCCTTTGTGTGTTAAGAATGTGTTGTATGAATTTTGTGAACTTTAGAAAATAGGAGAGTGCCTTAGAAATTATTAGATTTTAAATCTAAAAGAGGAAGCTAAGCAGGGTGGCCTTAAGAGAAAATGTAGGGAGTTATGACACACAAATGGGCTTGGTTAAGTGGCTTAGAGGCGCCACTTAAAGCCTCTGTAAGTGACGCCACAAGCAGGTGCAAATGGGCCAGGGTTCGAATCACAAGGGAGGCAAAATAAGAACTTTTATTTTGCGGCAATAAGGAGTAGAGGTGGACGGCATTGGGAGACTGAGGGAGGAGCTTTAGATGTGATTAAACTCTTTGTGATAATTATTTTTTTAATCAATTATTTTAAAGGAGTAGATAAAAGATAAAGTAGGAGAAGAAAATGGGATGTGATAAGGAAGGATAATAGTGGCCGGCCAAGGGACTCTTTGGTTGGTAAAAATCGGTCATGAAAGGGAGGCATAAGTGCCGAATTTTAGTTAGTATCTTCTTCAAAAATTTGAGTGGATTTTCCTTTTCTTTCTTTTCATTGAAGTCAATTCTTCCTTGTCATCTTTGCCAAAATTCTTCAAACTCTTCTTTTCTTTTTCCTCTATTTGTTCTTGGCCGAACCTATATCTCTTTTCCAAGTTCATTCTTTTATTTTGGTGTTAGCCGAATATCTCATCATCATTTGAAGCCATAGCCGAATCTTTCTGGTGATCATCAAAAGCTGAAACCTTTTCTCTTTTAGTCTTTCAAGCAACGTGGTGGTAAGTAATTTCTATCCTAGTAATCGGTTTGGGTTCTTATTCTTTAAAGGTGCCGAAAACAATGGTTAAGCCTTGGCTAAGGTTGGCCGAATGTTCTTTAAGCCATATTATGTGTCTCTCTTGAAGGTAGCTGACGCTAAGGAGCATTAAGGGAGATCTCTTGAGTGTTGAACATCAAGGTAAGTGATATGTAGTTTCAGCTAAAGGCCATCTCCATGGATTCATTGTGTATAGCCGATTCTAACAATTGGTAGGCAGGGATTTCGATTACTCAAGGAACAAGAGATAGTTTTCGGGATTTAAATCCACAAGGTGAGTGGACATAATAATCGGCCAAGGCTATAGTTAATGTTATAGATCTGTTTCATATGTTTTTCAAAAGTTGAAAGCTAACCTGTTCAGTGATTGAGTGCTAGCCGATTGCAACAGGAGTCATCACAAGTTTTCGGGATTTGAGAAGTACTCAAATCGGCAAGCAAGGTAAGATTTCAGTTCACGTTTCCTTCGGGATTTGGCTAGTTAGCCGAATGGCTCTTTTCTAACATGTGTAGGGTTGGCCGAATGTAGGAACTAGGGATCTAGGACGCTAGATCGAGTTTTTGGATTTTCAAGAAACTTGCTAAGTAAATCGGTGTGTACCCACACTAAGCCTTAATTAATTTACTACTATGTTTTGATAAATATGTTACTAAGAATATGTTAAGATGTGGCTAAGAGTATCTTGCAATGGTACAAAGTACTGTGTACGCTTTACCCACTTCTACTATGAGTATGATATGATCTATGATGGCACATATGTCAATAGTGATAAGAATGTGAAATAAGGCATGATATTGCATGATTTGTTTGACATGGGGCATATGGGTGATATGTAAAGGGGAAGTGAATTGGTGATTTTATACCCCAATATCTGAATGTGGTGACTTATGTCACGTAATTTGAATGTGGTGACTTACGTCACGAAATCTGAATGTGGTGACTTATGTCACAAAATAATTATCTGGTGGCTATGCCACGAATTTTATAAGGAGATGAGCACGTCAATTGCAGTGACTGCCTTCGATGGTGTGTAGCGGATGGAGGGTCGACTTAGTAGTCCCCACGGTGTGATGGTTGGTACGGGTGATGTGTAGCGAATGGTTATCTAGGCTTGGGTTCGGGTTTGCATCATGATTTATATATGTTTATCATGTATGATTTGACATGCCTGAATTAATTGAGACTTGTGTTGGTTGTACACATTGAGTCTGTTTGACTCACCCCTTATGGGATTATTTTTCAGGTGACGCTCAGTAATGGACCGGGTCGGCAGGAGCTCAAGTGGTGGCCATGCACAACTCTGGATTTATTTATTTTATTTTGGGCTTTCTCTTTTTAAGTATTTTGGCTTTAATTTGGGTTTTGACTCGATGTAATAAGGCCTTGGTTTGAACTGTTTATGCATGCATTTTTAATTATTTAATATGACTCAATTTTTATTAATTCAAAGTTAAAGTCCATTTTTGTTAAGTATAAATATTAAATAATTTGACACCTAATCAACGCGGGTTTTAAAATTTGAGCCCAACCCAAATCAATGGTTCTTCAAAGACACATAAGTTTTTGGCAAAGTTCAAATAAGATTCGAATGGTTTTTCCTAGAAGCATGCCAGATCCGGTCAGGGCTTGTGGGCCGAGTTTGGGGTGTTTCATTTTGGTATCAGAGCCCGGTTCAAAACTCGGCCTTGAGGGCTTTTTGGGCCCAAAATGTTTTTTCTTTTGAAATTGGGTTATATAAGAAATTGAGCGGGTTTTCGAGCAAGGCACTTGAGTCTCCAGCCCGAAGTCCACCAGGTAAGTACTCCTAACTCTTTTGTGATTGTATGTGGGATTTATACGGACGTAGATTAGTATAATAAGTTATTAAACCCTAGGATTAGCTTACTCCAACACAAAATTGCATAAAGCTTTAAAGCCTAATTAAACAAACCTGTGTCTAAGTCACCGAGTTAGGGTGTGGCAACCATTGTGCGCATGTCTAGGATTGGTTTCGGTGGGAGCTTGGTATTTAAGCAGTCCTAGTGACTCACCTCCTACCCACTCGAATCCTACCTGGTGCGTAGTGATGGTTCACCCTAACCAAGAGGACTCAGCCACAGGCTAAACTCAATAACTAAAACCCGGAAGGGACTAGCCATATTTTTATAAAAACCCTAGTCTTAAAATCACCAAATGACCCCTTTGATGTGTAGGAAAACTATTTTGAAAAAAAATTTCTAAAATATTCTCGATTTACTAAAATGACCTAAATACCCCTGATTGAAAAAAAATTACTAAAATACCCTTGGTTCATAAAATTTCCATACTACCCACAGTTTTTATCAAGATTCTCTTACCTTACAAATATCCAAAAACCCTATTTTTACAAATATTAAGATACCCTGACTTGGAAAATTTACGAAAATTACCCCTAACCTGTACAAATGACCAAAATACCCTCAGTAAGGAAAATTACCGAAGTACCCTCAAATTAGAAACCTTTAAAAATACCCTTGTTTTGAAAAGTCACCAAGAACCATATTTCACGAAAAAATTACCGAAATGACCCTGGCTTGTAAAATTACAAAAATACCCCTAGTGTATAAAATTACCATTTCACCCTTGAAATTTTTCCAGCAAGTATTTTAATTTTGTAAAATATCAACAATCTCTATTTTGCAACATTTTCAAACACCTTAATTTGGAAAAAAATTTACCAAAATACCCCTATAGGATAAAATTACAGAAATACCCACGGTATTGGAAAACAACAAACAACGACAACTACAACATTTCTCTGTAATGAACACAAGTTCATGTATGTGATTGAATGAATGATCTGAGACTGTATGTGAATGAATTCGAAAGAACTACCCCTTAAAAACTATTGAACATAAGATTGTACGTGATAAATCAGTAGAACAAAACTAATCTATAAAATTCTTTAATCAGATAAACGCAAATTGGAAGTATGAATTCAAGGGGACGTGGCCGTAACGTGCGAGGCCGTGGTAGAGGTCGAATGACTGTGTTGGAACCCATTAGATCGGATCAAAGATCTAAAAATAAAATGCCACCACTACCACCAGCCACTGATGTTGAATATCAGGATCAGACGGGGGATGACGCAGTGTCACAGGCGATGCTGCGGGTCTTGGAAAGTGTGGCTGGAGTAGGTGGAGGCATGGGAGCTCAGAAGTCGGTACCTAAGCGACTCCGAGCCAACGGAGCAGAGGTGTTCCGTGGTGTATCTAGTGTGGCACCCAGTACCACTGAGTATTGGTTGGAGGCGACTGAGCGGATTATGGATGAGCTCGATTTAACTGCCGAGGAAAAACTAAAAGGGTTGGTGTCGCTTCTCCGCGATGAGTCATATCAATGGTGGCTCACGGTTAGGGATGGTGTTACAGTTGAGGAACTCACTTGGGATTATGCTAAGGCGGCATACCAGAAGAAGTATGTTGGTACTTATTACATCGATGCACAGAGGAAGGCATTTCTGGGGCTGGTTCAAGGGAACAAGTCCATAGCGAGTACGTTTGAATTCTAAGGTCGAGCCGTTATGCTCGAGGCATAGTGTCAACTGAGCATGAGCGGTGTGTCCGATTTGAGGACGGGCCGAGGATGATTTGAGATCGTTGATAGCTCCACAGTAAGAGTGGGAGTTTGCTGTGTTGGTGGAGAAGGCTAAGGTAGCCGAGGGTATCAAGGATTCTATAAGGAAGAACATCGATCGAAATAGGTAGAAGAGAGGCTTTGGATCTTCAGGGTCTTCTAGGAATGAGCAAAAGAGGCCTAGAGTTGATGGGCATAAGGTCGCAGGTCGCTTCTTGGAGGCGATGATCGTACTTGTGCCCAATGTGGGAAGAAGCATTTAGGAGAGTGTTGGAAGAAGACGGGAGGATGCTTTAAGTGTGGGTCCAAGGACCACATGATTAAGGATTGTCCTGTGAGAACCGAAGGGGGACGACCAGTAAGTCAAGGTCCTAATCAGGCTGGAAGAGGTGGACAGTAGCCTCAGCGAGGCCGTGGTTCGAATGGTAGAGGAAACGATACTGGTAGAGGACGGGGAACACCGGGTCGAGGTGTTGGTAACGCGGAGGCCAGGCAGCCTGTTTAGTGTATGCAGTCCATCGGAGGGAGGACGGAGACGCACCGACGTCATAACCGGTACGTTCCTTATATTTGGTAAGCCTTATATTGCTTTGATTGATGTGGGCTCGACCCATTCTTATGTTGCATGTAGAGTAGTTGAAACTCTGGGAATAGCCTCTGAACTATCTAGTAGGGAGATGACTGTAGTAAGCCCACTAGGTCAAACCGTAGTAGTGAACAAGATATTTCGGAGTGTGCATTTAGAGCTTCAGAGAGCGGTATTTCTTACCGACTTAATGGAATTACCCTTCGGGGAATTTGATCTTATACTTGGTATGGACTGGCTAGTGGAGCATCAGGCTGTATTGGATTGTGCATCCAAACGAATGGAGTTAAGGACCCCAGAGGATGAGGTGATAGTTATGATAGGAGAAAGAAAGAACTACTTGTCTAACGTAGTTTCTGCTTTGAAGGCTGATAAGATGGTACGGAAAGGGTGCAAGGCATTTTGGCCTTCATTAGTGCGTTGGATGCGAAAGAAGGGGGAGTTAGTGGAGTTAGAACCGTAAGGGAGTTTGTGGATGTTTTTCCGAAAGAATTACCTAGAATACCCCGGATAGGGAGGTGGAGTTTGGAATTGAGTTGCTGCCGGGTACAGCTCCTGTGTCAATTGCCCCGTACAAAATGGCACCAAAGGAGTTGGTTGAGCTCAAGGCTCAGATCCAAGAATTACTAGACCGTGGGTTTATTCGACCCAGTGTGTCTCCATGGGGAGCACCGGTCTTGTTTGTGAAGAAGAAGGACGAAACTATGCGCATGTGCATAGATTATCGTCAGTTGAATAAGCTGACCATCAAGAACAAGTATCCGTTGCCAAGGATAGACGACTTGTTCGATCAGCTTAAGGGGGCCGCAGTATTCTCAAAGATAGATCTAAGGTCTGGATATCATCAGCTTAAGGTGAAGGAGGCTGATATCCATAAAACGACTTTTCACACAAGGTACGGGCATTATGAGTTCTTGGTAATGCCGTTCGGATTAACAAATGCCCCAACCGCGTTTATAGACATGATGAACCGAGTTTTCCAACCCTATCTGGACCGGTTCGTGGTTATGTTCATAGACGATATATTGGTGTATTCAAAGTCTGAGGAAGAACATGACGAGCACCTCCGAGTTGTGTTACAAGTATTAAGGGAAAAGAAGCTTTACGCCAAATTCAGCAAGTGTGAATTTTGGCTTAAGGAGGTTACGTTTTTAGGACATGTGGTATCTGCTAAAGGAATAAGGGTGGATCCTCGGAAGATTGAGGCAGTTTTGGATTGGAAACCCCCCAAGTCTGTGGTGAAAGTTTAGAGTTTCTTAGGATTAGCAGGCTATTACCGAAGGTTCGTGGAAGGGTTCTCGTCGATAGCCGCGCCTCTGACAAAGATGTTGAGAAAGGAAGTACCTTTCGTATGGACCGATAAGCAACAGGAGAGCTTTGAGAAGCTTAAGGGAGTCTTGACCGAAGCTCCAGTTTTGATTCAGCCTGATGCAGGGAAGGATTTTGTAGTGTACTGTGATGCTTCCCATACAGGATTGGGAGGTGTCCTTATGCAAGATGGGAAAGTAGTCGCTTATGCGTCCCGACAGCTAAGGCCACACAAGGTTAACTACCCGACGCATGACTTGGAATTGGCGGTAGTGGTCTTTACTCTTAAGGTATGGAGGCATTATCTTTATGGAGAGAAGTCAGTGATTTACACAAACCACAAGAGCTCAAGTATCTGGCGACTCGTAAAGAGCTAAACCGAGACATGAAGGTGGGTGGAATTATTGAAGGATTATGATTGCTCCATAGAGTACCACCCGCAAGGCGAATGTGGTGGCAGATGCCCTAAGTCAGAAAGTAGTATCAGATCTAAGGGCGATGTTTGCGCATCTGAGCTTGTATGACGATGGAAGTCTACTTGGCGAGTTACAAGTTAAGCAGACGTGGTTGAATGAGGTGAAAGAAAGCCAGTTGGCGGATGATGATCTAAATGCTAAGCTACAGCAAGTACAAAATGGGAAGTTGAAGGATTATGGGGTTAACAGTGAGGGAGTATTGTGCTTCAAGGGTAAGGTCTGTATGCCGAAGAATGAAGAACTTAGGCAGAGAATTCTTCGGGAATTGTATAGTAGCCCCTATGCTATGTATCCTGGAGGCAGTAAGATGTATAGGGATCTAAGGAAACAATTTTGGTGGCCTGGTCTTAAGCGGGAAGTTATCGAATTTCTAGGGAAGTGCTTGACATGTCAGCAAGTTAAGGCTGAACATCAAGTTCCATCAGGATTGCTTCAGCCAATACAAATTCCGCAGTGGAAGTGGGAGAGAATTACCATGGACTTCGTTAGTGGGCTTCCCCTTACGCCTACTAAGAAGGACTCGGTATGGGTGATAGTGGATCGGCTGACAAAGTCCGCGTATTTTATTCCAGTGCGGGTTGACTATTCTCTACAAAAGCTAGCAAGATTGTATGTAGTGGAGATTGTAAGGTTGCACGGAGTGCCGGTGTCGATTATCTCGGATAGGGATCCAAGGTTTACGTCTCGATTTTGGAAAGCTCTACATCAGGCTTTAGGCTCTAGATTGGATTTCAGTACGGCTTTTCATCCACAGTCAGACGGCCAGTTGAAACGGGTGATCCAAGTGTTAGAGGATATGTTAAGAGGCTGTGTGATAGACTTCAGAGGAAGTTGGAAAGAATATCTGCCTCTAGCGGAATTTGCTTACAACAATAGCTATCAGGCCAGTATTAAAATGGCACCATACGAGGCGTTGTATGGACGGAAGTGCCGCACTCCTACGTGTTAGACGGAATTAGGGGAACGTCAGGTTTTGGGTCCATAGATTGTGGCACAATCCAAAGAGAAAGTGGAGGTAATCCAAGCACGGTTGAAGGAGGCATCTGACAGGCAAAAGTCATATGCAGATCTCAAACGGAAGGAGATCAAATTTTCTATGGGAGATCAAGTGTTTCTCAAAGTTTCACCTTGGAAGAAGGTGATGAGATTTGGTCGCAAAGGGAAGTTAAGTCCTAGATTTATAGGACCTTATTGGGTATTGAAGCGAATTGGACCGATGGCATACCAGTTGGAGTTGCCTTCGGAGTTGCAACAGATGCACGACGTATTCCATGTCTCTATGTTGCGTCGATATCGATCAGATCCATCTCACGTAGTTCCGGTTGAAGAGGTGGAGCTGAGACAAGATCTATCTTATGAGGAAGAGCCAATTCAGATTCTGGAACGAGATGTGAAGGTGCTTCAAGGAAGTCGGTCCCTCTGGTTAAAGTGCTGTGGCATAACCATGGATC
Source organism: Gossypium rotundifolium (assembly GCA_025506655.1). NCBI lineage: Eukaryota > Viridiplantae > Streptophyta > Magnoliopsida > Malvales > Malvaceae > Gossypium > Gossypium rotundifolium. The sequence goes on along the minus strand of CP106727.1, from coordinate 58,116,221 downwards.
GGAGGAAGCTTCTTGGGAGCCAGAAGAAGCAATGTGACAGCAATACCCCCACCTATTCTAGTCAAGTAATTTCGAGGTCGAAATTATTTTAAGGGGGTAGAACTGTAATATCCCAGATTATGGCTTATGCATTCTTGCTTAATTATATGAAATAGCATGCCTTTGTGTGTTAAGAATGTGTTGTATGAATTTTGTGAACTTTAGAAAATAGGAGAGTGCCTTAGAAATTATTAGATTTTAAATCTAAAAGAGGAAGCTAAGCAGGGTGGCCTTAAGAGAAAATGTAGGGGAGTTATGACACACAAATGGGCTTGGTTAAGTGGCTTGGAGGCGCCACTTAAAGCCTCTGTAAGTGACGCCACAAGCAGGTGCAAATGGGCCAGGGTTCGAGTCACAAGGGAGGCAAAATAAGAACTTTTATTTTGCGGTAATAAGGAGTAGAGGTGGACGACATTGGGAGACTGAGGGAGGAGCTTTAGATGTGATTAAACTCTTTGTGATAATTATTTTTTTTAATCAATTATTTTAAAGGAGTAGATAAAAGATAAAGTAGGAGAAGAAAATGGGATGTGATAAGGAAGGATAATAGTGGCCGGCCAAGGGACTCTTTGGTTGGTAAAAATCGGTCATGAAAGGGAGGCATAAGTGCGAATTTTAGTTAGTATCTTGTCAGCCAAACTTTGAGTGGATTTTCCTTTTCTTTCTTTTCATTGGAAGTCAATTCTTCCTTGTCATCTTTGCCAAAATTCTTCAAACTCTTCTTTTCTTTTTCCTCTATTTGTTCTTGGCCGAACCTATATCTCTTTTCCAAGTTCATTCTTTTATTTTGGTGTTAGCCGAATATCTCATCATCATTTGAAGCCATAGCCGAATCTTTCTGGTGATCATCAAAAGCCAAAACCTTTTCTCTTTTAGTCTTTCAAGCAACGTGGTGGTAAGTAATTTCTATCCTAGTAATCGGTTTGGGTTCTTATTCTTTAAAGGTGCCGAAAACAATGGTTAAGCCTTGGCTAAGGTTGGCCGAATGTTCTTTAAGCCATAATATGTGTCTCTGTTGAAGGTAGCCGACGCTAAGGAGCATTAAGGGAGATCTCTCGAGTGTTGAACATCAAGGTAAGTGATATGTAGTTTCAGCCAAAGGCCATCTCCATGGATTCATTGTGTATAGCCGATTCTAACAATTGGTAGGCAGGGATTTCGATTACTCAAGGAACAAGAGACAGTTTTCGGGATTTAAATCCACAAGGTGAGTGGACATAATAATCGCCAAGGCTATAGTTAATGTTATAGATCTATTTCGTATGTTTTTCAAAAGCCAAAAGCTAACCTGTTCAGTGATTGAGTGCTAGCCGATTGCAAGAGGAGTCATCACAAGTTTTCGGGATTTGAAAAGTACTCAAATCGGCAAGCAAGGTAAGATTTTGGTCACGTTTCCTTCGGGATTTGGCTAGTTAGCCGAATGGCTCTTTGCTAACATGTGTAGGGTTGGCCGAATGTAGGAACTAGGGATCTAGGACTCTAGATCGAGTTTTTGGGATTTTCAGTAAACTTGCTAAGTAAATCAGGTGTGTACCCCACACTAAGCCTTAATTAATTTACGGCTATGTTTTGATAAATATGTTACTAAGAATATGTTAAGATGTGGCTAAGAGTATCTTGCAATGGTACAAAGTACTCAGGTACGTTTACCCACTCCTACTATGAGTATGATATGATCTATGATGGCACATATGTCAATAGTGATAAGAATGTGAAATAAGGCATGATATTGCATGATTTGTTTGACATGGGGCATATGGGTGATATGTAAAGGGAAGTGAATTGGTGGTTTTATACCCCAATATCTGAATGTGGTGACTTATGTCACGTAATTTGAATGTGGTGACTTACGTCACGAAATCTGAATGTGGTGACTTATGTCACAAAATAATTATCTGGTGGCTATGCCACGAATTTTATAAGGGTGATGAGCACATCGACTGCAGCGACTGCCTTCGATGGTGTGTAGCGGATGGAGGGTCGACTTAGTAGTCCCCACGGTGTGATGGTTGGTACGGGTGATGTGTAGCGGATGGTTATCTAGGCTTAGGTTCGGGTTTGCATCATGATTTATATATGTTTATCATGTATGATTTGACATGCCTGGATTAATTGAGACTTGTGTTGGTTGTACACATTGAGTCTGTTTGACTCACCCCTTGTGGGATTATTTTTCAGGTGACGCTCAGTAATGGACCGGGTTGGCAGGAGCTCAAGTGGTGGCCATGCACAACTCTGGAGTTATTTATTTTATTTTGGGCTTTCTCTTTTTAAGTATTTTGGCTATAATTTGGGTTTTGACTCGATGTAATAAGGCCTTGGTTTGAACTGTTTATGCATGCATTTTTAATTATTTAAGTATGACTCGATTTTTATTAATTCAAAGTTAAAGTCCATTTTTCTTAAGTATAAATATTAAATGATTTGACACCTAATCAAAACTGGTTTTAAAATTTGAGCCCAACCAAAATCAATGGTTCTTCAAAGACACATAAGTTTTTGGCAAAGTTCAAATAAGATTCAAAAGGTTTTTCCTAGAAGCATGCCAGATCCGGTCAGGGCTTGTGGGCTGGGTTTGGGGTGTTTCAAATCAAATCGTCTTTAGCAAGGTTGTAATGGGGCTTGGGTTAAAGGTGTGGGTAAAGGCTGAAAAAGATGGTTAGAATCAAGATTAATGTAATAAATTACCAACTAAAAAAAAATAGTGCTAATTCCTGAATTACAAATAAGTACCCAAAATTAAGACTACTCAAACTTTAAAAAGTGAGCTTCCCCTTGAAATAATAACTTTAACTTGTACAAGCGCAATAAAGAATGTAATTACATGATTTTTTTTTAAGAATAAGAACAATTAATGAGTATACGTAGGTAGTACATAAAAAGAAATAATTCAACAACTAGATTTGACGAACATAGTTAGGTAACAAATCAAATTAAAACTCGATAAAAAGGGAGTTAATAAAAAGGGAAAAATTCTTAATGAATCAAAAATAGTTAAATTGTGGGTTATCATTAAAGGGGAAATCAAGAGACGATGGTTAAAGCTCAAAGGGGTTCACTAAGGGTTAATTATGTGGGTAGGCTTTTTATGGAGTAAGTGGGTTAAATCCTAGGTGCCTTTATTATCTCAGTATATCAAATCAAAAGTGTGGTCTTGACATTCATAATCGAAGCAAGTTCTAGAATAACGATTTAGTGTTGACACACTCATAACCAATAAAAGAAGTTGGCAAGAAAGAATATATGCTTTAAAGGCTCGAAATCTCACAAAAATTATGGGTTTTAATGTCAATCCTATAAACTTAAAATTTCAAGATAATACCTCAATTTAGGGAAATATCCTAACAATATTCTCAAAAGATCAACTTTATCATGCTTGATTCTCTAATATCTTAAAGTTTAATAATAAATGCACAATTACCTATGATTTAATCCAAAACATATCAATAAAAATTATAAATCAATTCAAATTCAGTCTAAAAGTAATTTGAGTAGATTACTTGAGAACAAGATAAAATTTAGAGATTTTTCTGATAATCAATTAAATAACCTCCCCACACTTAAGATGTACATTGTCCTCAATGTACAAAGATAGATAATAACAATGTAAGCAGAAAATCATAAGAGAGGGAAGGAGGTGAAACTTCCTGAATTATGGATGAAATCCTTAGAAATTGAAAATTGTAGAAATAGGTCCAATGAGAAGCATGATGAACTAGGCAGAGGTGAAGGTAGGGGAGAATAATCCACTAGTTTGTTCATTCCTTAGTAGCACCTTGAACCTTTTAAAACTGTGGAGTCATCAGAAAAGTTTTAGGGAGTTTTATTAATAGATTTCGTTATGGTTACTCGATAATAAACAGCCAGAGATATAAAGAAATCAAAATATACTAATATAAATCAAAGACAAGAAAGATAAAGAGAAAGAGTTTAAAAATTAAAATAAAGGAAAAAGAAAAAATAAATAGGCTCAAAGGTCCTCATCAACAGATGGTTCGCGAGGTGGGGGTGGTGGTGATATGTGGATATGCTGACAAATCTATTGTAGATTTGCCTCGAGGTCGTCAAATCATCGAGCGTTGTCATTGAATTGTTGAGTGTAGTACTGCTCGAAATGAGTGAGGCGCTCAAATATGTCATTCAATGAAGCAGCTGCATGAACTGGTCGATGAGGCGGTGGTGGCACAGAAGGTGGCTTCTCATGATGTAAAGGGACATCATCAATAATGTCCTATGGGTCGTCCTGATTGGTGGCTTACGATAGACGATACTGGGGACGAGTAGAGAGGGTGTTTGGGTGAGAGAGCGACTAGGGTTTTGGGGGAGAAATTTAGGGGAGAAGGTGAACAGTAGATGGGGGTTTAAATAGGGATTGGCGCACAGGGTCGCAGCCCACACCCGTGTTCCCTAGGTGTGTTGGTTCACACAGCCGAATCGCACGACTGTGTAATGTTTCATTCTTTCTCCCTTGTCCGTGTCGAGGTTCACACGCCTGTGTTAATTAATCAGCATTTACCACGGCCTATGGACATGAGCGTGTCGCATGCCCGTGTGACGTACTCAATTTTAACCATGGGTTCTAGGCATGGGCGTGTCGCACACCCGTGTCACTTAATATCGCCCACGATCTTAAGGCACGCCCATGTGGGTTTATTGCATCCTGTGTTCTTTATTCAGTTTTGACCACGGCCGCATCGCACGGCTATGGCATTTTATCACAACCCGTGTTTTGGGGAAAATTTTCATCCTATTTCCGCACGGTCTCTGCCACGCCGATGTACCTACTCGTAGTTCTCACATGGCCATGGCCACGCCCGTGTGCAAGGCCGTGGGTAGGGAGCCTGCGCCTTTTAATTTGGTTAGTTTTTAGTTAGGTGCTAAAAATCAAAAATATGGACATTAATGAGGTTAGTTCTCAGGTTGCCTCTCGAGAAGCGATTGTTTAAAGTCCTAAGCTAGACTTACCTTGTATTCATCTCTTTATGAAGGTTCACGGAGCTAAAGCTCCTTTCTAATATCCTTAATATCTTCACCATTATATAGTTTAAGTCATTGACCATTTACCTTGAAGTTGCCATAAGTCGGACAAGTTACCTCAATTGTGCCATAAGGAAAAATGGTTTTGATTATTAATGGACCTGATCATCTTGATTTCAGCTTTCCAGGAACAATTTGAGCTTCGAATTATATAGTAGAAAAAGATCTCCAACTTCAAATTGCATAGGTTGCTTCAAACGAGCATCATGGCATCGCTTTGTTGCTTCTTTATATAAACGTGAGTTCTCGTAGGCATTCGCTCGCCACTCATCTAGCTCGTTCAACTGCACCAATCTTTCTCACATGCAAGTTTAAGATCATAGTTTAAGAATTTCATAGCCCAAAACACTTGTGCTCTAATTCAAATGGTAGATGGCAACTCTTTCAAAAAACAAGTCTGTATGGGGATGTTCTTATGGGAGTTTTAAAAGCGGTTCTATAGGCCCATAAAATGTCGTCTACTTTTAATGCCCAATCTTTCTTGTTTGATTCTACAGTTTTCTCTAGAATACGCTTAAGCTCTCGATTGGCTACTTCAACTTGTCCATTGGTTTGAGGGTGATAAGGGGTAGCTATTCTGTGGTGCACTCTATATTTCTTTAAGATTTTATCAAATTGAGTATTACAAAAATGAGTACCCCTATCACTAATAATTGCTCTAGGTGTTCCAAATCGAGAGAAGAGTTTCTTAAGAAATCTCACTACCACTCTAGCATCATTAGTAGGTAAAGCTTGAGCTTCCACCCATTTTGACATATAATCAATCGCTACTAAGATGTATTTATTCCCAAATGAGCTAGGGAAAGGACCCATAAAATCAATACCCCATACAAAAATATTTGACATGATAGCATATATGTTTGAGGCATTTCATCGCGTTTAGAGATATTACCTGTTCTCTGACATCTATCACTCGAAGTAACATACCTATTAGTGCCCTTGAACGGAGTGGGCCAATAAAAACCTGATTTGAGCATTTTATGTGCTGTCCTTGTCCCACTATAATGTCCTCCTATTGGTACTGAGTGGAAATGTTCTAGGATTTGGCTTGCTTCTGCTTTTGCAACACATCTCTAAATAACTTGATCTGCACATATACGAAAAAGAAAAGGGTCCTCCCAAAAATAGTTTTTCACATCAACAAAGAATCGCTTCTTTTGATTATGTGTCAACCCTATTGGTAGGATGTTAGCAGCTAAGTAATTCGCGATATCTGCAAACTAAGGTACCTCGAAGTCAGATATAGCCAAGATTTATTCTTCAAGAAACGAATCATTTATCTCATTCTCATCGAGTTCTTTGATATGTGGATTTTTAAGCCTAGAAAGATGGTCTGCCGCAAGATTTTCAGCTCCTTTATTATCCTGAATTTCCAAATCAAATTCCTGTAAGAGTAAAATCCATCTTATGAGTTGAGGTTTTGCATAAGATTTAGTTAAAAGATCACGAATAGCTGAATGGTCAGTGTAAATGACAACTTTAGATAATATCAAATAATGTCTAAATTTATCAAATGAAAAAACCACAGCTAGAAACTCTTTTTCTATGGTGGTGTAATTTTCTTGTGTGGCCGTCAATGTCTTGCTAGCGTAATAAATCGACTGAAAATGCTTGTCTCTTCGCTGTCCCAAACCTGCACCTACTGCAAAATCACTCACATCACACATTAGTTCAAAGGGAAAATTCCAATTAGGTGCAATTATAATTGGAAAGTTTATTAATTTAGTTTTAGGGGTATTAAATGCATCCAAACATTCCTGATTAAGATTGAAAGGCATAACTTTTTCTAGTAATTTCGTTAAAGGCTTAGCTATTTTAGAAAAATCCTTAATAAATCTTCTATAAAATCCAGCATGTCCTAAAAAGCTTCTAATAGCCTTAACTGAACTAGGAGGATGTAATTTTTCTATGGTTTCAATTTTTTCTTTATCAACCTCAATCCCTTTACTAGAAATTTTGTGACCTAACACAATCCCTTTTGGAACCATGAAGTAACACTTTTCCCAATTAAGCACAAGGTTCATTTCCTCACATCTCATTTTGATCGTCGTTTATTTCAATACCCTCATACTTCTTTTGTCTTGGTGAAAAATTATTAGAACTTAACTCAATTTTTATCTCCCCCATCTTATTGGTATCATCATCTGCCTCCTCAACTTGGACAATACACAGTTCCAACGTGTCTTTATGTATGATTTCCTGAAAAGAATCTTGAATAGAACGATCAATAGCATCGATAAAATAACAGGAATCATTTTGCTCTCTAGAGTATTGCATAGCATCATAAATTTTAAAAATAATTTCCTCGTCACCTACCCTAAGCACAAGTTTACCATCACCTACATCAATAACAACCCTAGCAGTAGTTAAAAATGGGCGTCCTAAAATTAAAGGCACCTCAACGTCCTCATCCATGTCAAGCACAACAAAGTCAACAGGGAATATAAATTTATCAACTTTTACCAAAACATCTTCAATAATTTCCCTAGGATATTTAACAAATCTATCAGTTAATTGGATACTCATCCTAGTGGGTTTTGGTTCCCCAAGACCAAGCCGCTTGAACATTTTATGAGGCATTAAATTAATATTGGCACCTAAATTAGCTAATGCTTTTTCAATATTTAAACTACCAATTAAACAGGGAATAGTGAAACTTCCTGGATCTTTCAATTTGGTTGGTAGCTTATTTTGGAGAATAACTTAACATTCCTCGTTAAGCTCCACGGTTGATAGCTCTTCAAACTTCCTTTTATTTGTTAAAAGCTCTTTCAAGAATTTTGCATACGTAGGCATCTACAAAATAGCTTCAACAAAAGGTAAGTTAATATGTAATTGTTTAAAAAGTTCAATAAATTTACCGAATTGTGTGTCCATGCGGTCTTTCTTCAACTTTGCTGGATATGGGATAGGTGGTTTATACTCTTTAAGTATCGGTGTTACATCCTCGTTTACTTCCTCACCCTTCACCTTATCAGTTTGTTGTGGCATCTTCTTCTCAGCTTCAACCAACACCTTCCCATTCCTTAGTGTAACTGCCTTCACATGCTCTTTTGGGTTAGGTTCAATGTTACTAGGTAAAGCACCTGGTTGCTTTTCGGAAACTAACTTAGCCAGCTGTCCAATTTGATTCTCAAGCCCTTGAATCAATGCTTGCTGATTTTTCAACGTTGTTTTGGTATTTTGAAAATGAGTCTCTGACACCAAAATAAACTTTGCTAGCATATCTTCAAGGTTCAAATTTTTCTCTCACTGGTATGATGGTTGGAAACCTGGAGGGGGTTGCGGTCACTGATTCCCTTAATTACCGTATGAGAAATTTGGGTGGTTCCTCCATCCTGGATTATATGTATTATTATAATGATTATTTGGAGGTTTAGAGTTATTACCATATAATTTAGTTGCTCATTCTCCATACTAGGATTATAGGGCAGATATTTTGAGTTATTCATCCCTCCTCTATTTGTTTCACGTTGCATCACCGGATGTACTTATGTAGAAACACATAAACCATCAATCTTTTTGTTTAAAAGCTCTACCTGGTTTGATAACATGGTGACCGCGTCAAGGTTGAAGACACCAGCAGCTTTTGTCGGCTTTGTTCTCATAACTTGCCACTGATAGCTATTCAGTGGCATCTCTTCTCTAAAATCATAACCCGCTTTAGGGTTTTTGTTATTTAGGGTTCCACCAGCGGCTGTATCAATCAGTTGTCTAGTTGAGGGGTTCACACGATTGTAAAAGGTTTGAACCTGTAGCCATAATGGTAACCCATGGTGAGGGCATCTTCTCAGTAGATCCTTGTATCTCTCCTATGCATCGTAAAGTGTTTCTAAATCCATCTGCATAAAAGAAGAGATATCATTCCTCAACTTAGCCGTTTTAGCCGGCGAAAAATATTTAAGTAAATTTTATTGAGTTATTTGTTCCCATGTAGTGATTGATCCTCGTCGTAACGAGTTCAACCACTATTTAGCTTTGTTCCTCAATGAGAAGGGAAACAACCGAAGGCGAATGGCATCATCAGAAATGACATTAATCTTGAAAGTGTTGCAGAATTCCAGAAAATTTGCCAAGTGATTGTTTGGATCCTCATCCTGCAAAACATCAAACTGAACAAACTGCTAAATCATCTGAATAGTGTTAGGTTTCAGTTCAAAAATATTTGCTGCAACAGCAAGTCTAACAATACTTGATTCAGTTCCTGTTAAAGTAGGCTTAGCATAATCATACATAGTTCAAGGAGCAGGATTCTGATTTTGTAACACCCATAACCCACATCCGTCACCGGACAAGAGTTATGAGGCATTACCGAACTAGACTCAGACCATCATAGGCATTTATAACAATTTATACATTTATTAAATCCCAAAATTTTAAACTCAACTTTTCAATGTCCAACTAATAATTCATACCAAAAATTTAGATTAAAACAAATAATCACTCAACTCAAAGTTCACATGAATTCATTTGCATGCATATAAATGAATCTAAGATGTTTATACGGTACATATATCACATACCTATATGATCATATATTACATTTATAATCAAATAGAATAGTTCTTAACATACTAATTTCATTTACTTTAAAACAAATCATCATACATATACCATTTCATTCCATTACCAAATTATCATATAGTTTATAATCATTTTAAACATTTATATATAATTAACAAATACAAATACACATAATTCAATAACTAAATAGAATAGTTTAAAATTCACACGTTGAACTAATAAATAACTACCTATTCGATTACATTCATTATTTCTAACCAAATTTAATCATACCAAATTTCCTATATATATATATATATATAAACCAAAAATTCCACATTTACCAATTACAAATGTTATTGCACGTTTTACCACAAAGGGTATTAAAACTTCATTAAACATACTTGAATACCAATTATAAACATAACAAACATATCATCCTTATATCCCTTGACTAATTTCATATGAATAAGACATTTATATTAGCCTGTGGTGTCATTACTCATAAGACCAAATTGTATCTATCACAAATATCTAGACCATGGCGAATATAAAGTAAGAAAATCCTTACAAATTTTGCATCACAATGACATACCCATATACATCATCTAGTCATTTAAAAAGAAAATCATATATATATCCTCATTATAACACAAAATAAAAGCCATGTTCATATGACTATAATACCTATGACTAAACTTCATATTCATTTGTAAACATATTGGACTTAAAAAAACATGAAATCATTTTAATCGCAAACATACTCTCTATGCATCATACAACAACCAAAATTAGTAGATAGCAAGCCAAGAATAAATTTGCTAAGCAAGAGCATGTCAAGCATTCAACCATGCATGCATATTTCCAACTAACATATCAAAGAGCACAATAACTAATATTAATCAAAGAAATAAGCCTTTTTCGCAAGGCTAAGTTATGCTTATAAACAAGTCCTAAGTTCATTGATTTAACAACTTAGTCTAACCTATACATGCCTTTTTATCCAAAAACCACATATATAAATACCAAAAAAAAAAGGAGTTGATAGTGTGGATGATTCTTCTGATGATCCTTTAAGCCCGTAGCTTGAACGAAATCTATAAAACAAACAAGGGATACACACAAGGTAAGCTTACTAGCTTAATAAGTCCAAGGAAAATTCAGTACTTAAATAAACATTCAAACAATATTATGCATACCACCAAATATCCATTCGAATAGGATTTTAAATACAATATTTTATCACATAAATGCTACCAAAGCCGTAAGTCACGAATCTCATTTAGCAAATTAGCTAACCATCTATTATAAGCATGGAATCTCAACACTTAAAAACCTTAAGTATTTGCATAATTCGAAACTATTAATATAACATATTTTAACCACATATGATCTGTTATTCACTTATACCAATTATACATATGTCGAATCTAAATTTCATAATCAAACTCATACTTCAATACACATATCATATTCATATTTCAATATGAATGAAAGTGCCCTTTAACATTTCAACAAAAACTTCAGCCATACCTCAATTTACTTGATTCGAAAGGGTATTTATATATATATATATATACCTATTTACTTACATTTTAAGTACAACTTAGGCTTACCCGAACCTTTACCTTATTGTCGTAGTTATAACCCACCTTGTAAATAATCCATGGCTTTTCATTTATAAATGTCACCAGATTAAGCCCGCTAGGCATCAAGGCTGGCAAGTACACACCCAAGATTAAGCCCGCTAGACCCAAGGTTTGAAATTCATTCCACCAAGACAAGGCACGCTAGGCAATAAGCCCAAATAATTCATCGCACTAGGCTCGCTAGGCAATAAGCTCGAATCAAATCATCGCACAAGGCACGCTAGGCAATAATCCCGAATCAAATCAATCAAGACAAGGCCCGCTAGGCAATAAGCCCAAATCAAATCACGCAAGACAAGGCCCGCTAGGAAATAAACCGAATCAAATCACCAAGACAAGGCACGCTAGCTTTAATGCCCAAATAATTCATAAACCACCATCAAATTACATTTCTTAACACTATCATCACTAACTAAATATATACACAATTCACATTCACATATCACAACGAATGTACAAATTCTTATCACATATACAAAAACATATCTAATCCATTTTAAAGCCTTTACATTCTGCTAACACATATATTCATACTCAAATTTATCAAATAATTTCATTGAACCTATTCATAAATAATTCTTTAACATACTTTAGCTTAAGGACTTACCTCGACCGTCGACAAATCGCGTAGACCGACTATTCGATAACCATCGTCTTTCCCCGATCCAAATTCATTTTTCTTTGTTCTTGATCTTTAATTCATGCCAACACCATGACCGGACGCTTAAGCTCTCAAACATCTCTTTTATTTTCTTATTTCGGTAGCCAAAATATGAAAACAACCATTATTCCATGTTTATTTTAACATATATAATGGTTTTAATCTAATTACTAATTTAACCTTATGTTATAAAATTATATAATAATAAACTAAAGGTTAATCTTGTCATATACCATCCACTAACTTAAAAATGGGTTATTTACCCATTTAACACCTCACATTAAAAAACCATCATCATTCTAGCACTTTAAACTATAGCATGCAACTTTTTCACTTTACGAGATTTAATCCTTTTTGTTTAATCGAACACGCAAACGATTAAATTTTCCACGAAACTTTCACACACCTTATTTCACATATAATAAACACAAAATATAATATTTAAATATTTCTCAAACTCGGATTCGTGGTCCCGAAACCACCATTCGATTAGGGTCAAATTCAAACTGTTACAGATTTACTGGATCTGCAGCGACCACAGGAGGTAGCGGATTATTCTGGGGACCAACTATCTCCTCGGTATTAGTGATATCATTCTCTTGCTCTTCTTGTATGTATTGTAGGCTTTGCCTTATCTCTCTTCGGTTTCTGCGAGCTGTACTCTCAATCTCACTATCATTAAGCAAAGGTCCTGATGGGTTTCTTCTAGTCATAAACTAGAGACACCTACCAGAAGCAAAGAAAGAGAAAAATTAGAAATGTAACAATAAAATAAAAATAAATTGCAATAAAATAAAAAATGGCTAAAGTAATAAAAATTTAGTGTTCCTAATATCTTAGTCTCTGGCAATGGCACCAAAAACTTTATGTGTCTCTACCTAACTATGATCACAATAATGGCAAGCGCACCTATCGTTTAATAGTATAATTATAGTAAGATCGAAAATATCGTATCCACAAGGACCAAGAGGACTAGTAATTACTATCTTCCTATTATCTAGCCTAAGAATTGGAGTGATTTCTTTTAAACTAAAATTAAAAGCACGATAGAGAATGAATTGGGAAAATACTCTTAAACAACTTTATGAAAGAGGCAATACCTAAGGAAGAATCCACCTAGACTTCACTTATTACTTCTGATTCATACGATTTATTCACTTGACTTAATCCGTAGAAATCCCTGATTTATGTTAATATCTTCATCAAGACTAAGAACAACTGACTCTAGGTTGATTAATTAAAATTTCTTTTTAATTAAAACCCTTATTGTCGCACTAACTCGATCTATGGATTCCCTTATTAGATTTGACCCTAATCCGGTATTTACGTCATCCTATGTCTAAGATTACATTCAACTCCGCTTAATTGTGTTGATCTACTCTTAAACAGGGGCTTTTTCTCCTCTAAATAAGCACATTCAACTTGAATCAATAACATGGATTATTAAAGCAAGAATATGAACTCACAATTAAGAATAAGAACAAGTATTTATCTTATAAATCAAATAGTAATAAGATCCATCTTAGGTTTCATCCCATCAGGTATTTAAGGATTTAGTTCATAGTGATATAGGGAAACATCTTAAAATAAGGAAAAGTACAAAACATAAGAAAACCCAAAAACTTCAAGAGAAATTGATTGGAGATCTTCAATCTTGATGGGGTCCTTCTTCCAAGCTGCTCCCAATGGCTGTTTTCAAGTATTTCCTGCTTTCTGCTCTGTGTCCTTTTATGTCCTCCCCTAGGGTGTTTTTATAGGCTTTGGAGCACCTTCTTGGCCCACAAGTAGTCTTTTCCAAATAGAATTAGACTTGGGTTCGGCAGGGACACACCTGTATGCGATAGCTTAGGCCATGTTTGATTCTCTTGTCACACACAGTCGTGTGGTTTGCCCGTGTGTGATAGTCCAGGCCGTGTTGATTTCTGAGGTAGGCCCATTTTGTCCCTTTTTGGCACATTTCTCATTATTTTTTACTCCCTAAGCTCTCCTGAGTGTAAAACATGAAATTAAAGGATTAGAAGCATCGAAATCATCAAATCTAATGAAAATTTATCCAAAAATAAGCCAAGCATGGGGTCAAAATATGTATAAATTATGGTTTATCAAATATCCCCACATTTAAGCCTTTGCTTGTCCTCAAGGAAAATCCTCAACTCACAATCAAAATAAATTCTTCTTAACTTATAATTTTCATCAATAATATTTTGAAATAATTCACCCATAATCATGTATTGAGAATTCTACTTAAAAGATCATCAAAGTTTCAAACAATCCAAGTCAAACATTTGAATAATAAAATCATAAGTATTCCCCTTCATCTAAGTAATTACCTTTAATTCCAAAATTACAAGAGTTTACATCCTCACTAAAGATTCACTCAACTCAATCGAAGTGTTTAAGGTTCAATAATTAAGCACTAGAAAGTCAATCATGAAAAGTTATTACCATAGGCTTGCATGAAAATCAAATCTCCACCACTATAAATAAGATGATACACAAATCAAATGGTCTTTAGCAAGGTTGTAATGGGGCTTGGTTTAAAGGTGTGGATAAAGGCTGAAAAAGATGGTTAGAATCGAGATTAATGTAATAAATTACCAACTAGAAAAATAGTGCTAATTACTGAATTACAAATAAGTACCCAAAATTAAGACTACTCACACTTTAGAAAGTGAGCTTCCCCTTGAAATAATAACTTTAACTTGTACAAGCTCAATAAATAATGTAATTACATGAATTTTTTTTAAGAATAAGAACAATTAATGAGTATACGTAGGTAGTACATAAAAAGAAATAATTCAACAACTAGAATTGACGAACATAGTTAGGTAACAAATCAAATTAAAACTCGATAAAAAGGGAGTCAATAAAAAGGGAAAAATTCTTAATGAATAAAAAATAGTTAAATTGTGGGTTATCATTAAAGGGGAAATCAAGAGACGATGGTTAAAGCTCAAAAGGGTTCACTAAGGGTTAATTATGTGGGTAGCTTTTTATGGAGTAAGTGGGTTAAATCCTAGGTGCCTTTATTCTCAGTATATCAAATCAAAAGTGTGGTCTTGACATGCATAATCGAAGCAAGTTCTAGAATAACGATTTAGAGTTGACACACTCATAACCAATAAAAGAAGTTAGCAAGAAAGAATATATGCTTTAAAGGCTCAAAATCTCACAAAAATTATGGGTTTTTGATGTCAATCCTGTAAACTTAAAATTTCAAGATAATACCTCAATTTAGGGAAATATCCTAACAATTTTAATTCTCAAAAGATCAACTTTATCATGCTTGATTCTCTAATATCTTAAATTTTAATAATAAATGCACAATTACCTATGATTTAATCCAAAACATATCAATAAAAATTATAAATCAATTCAAATTCAGTCTAAAAGTAATTTGAGTAGATTACTTGAGAACAAGATAAAATTCAGAGATTTTTCTGATAATCAATTAAATAACCTCCCCACACTTAAGATGTACATTGTCCTCAATGTACAAAGATAGATAATAGCAATGTAAGTAGAAAATCATAAGAGAGGGAAGGAAGTGAAACTTCCTGAATTATGGATGAAATCATAAGATAATAGCAATGTAAGCAGAAACAGGGTACGAGGCATTACTAGGCTTATATGCAAACAATTATGCTATACCGAGACATGACTTTCCACCCCAATTTAAAACATTTCATAACATGTCTTAAACAAGCCTACGAGGCCTAAATCACACTTTAGGACTGGTTCGGGATCAAATTGAACTCTTTTGAAGCTCTATATAAAAACTTAGAAAATTTTCACTAAATAGTCCACACGCCCATGTGGAGGAAGGGACACGCCCGTGTGACATATCACATGCCCTTGTTCCACATCCATGTTGAATTATTTCTTAATTTTCTCATGGCCGGACACATGCCCGTGTCCGTCACACGGCCTCGACACGCCTTTGTCTTAGCCCATGTGCAAAAACCTTAGCATTCTATTTCTGACATCATCACCCCCATAAATGTCACACGACCAAGACATAGGCCTGTGTCCTAATTTCAAGTGTATACTTCACATGGCCTGGATGCACGCCCATGTCAATGGCCGTGTGATGTGTCTCTAACTAATTATGATCACAATAATGGCAAGCGCACCTATCGTTTAATAGTATAGTTGTGGTAAGACCGAAATATAGTATCCACAAGGACCAAGAGGACTAGTAATTACTATCTTCCTATTATTTAGCCTAAGAATTGGAGTGATTTCTTTTAAAATAAAATTAAAAGCATGAGAGAGAATGAATTGAGAAAATACTTTTTGACAACTTTATGAAAGAGGCAATGCCCAAGGAAGAATCCACCTAGACTTCACTTATTGCTTCTGATTCATAGGATTTATTCACTTGACTTAATCCGTAGAAATCCTTGATTTATGTTAATATCTCCGTCGAGACTAAGAACAACTGACTCTAGGTTGATTAATTAAAATTTCTTTCTAATTAAAACCCTATTGTCGCATTAACTCGATCTATGGATTCCCTTATTAGATTTGACCCCAATCCGGCAGATTTACGTCGTCCTATGTCTAGGATTGCATTCAACTCCGCTTAATTGTGTTGATCTACTCTTAAACAAAGACTTTTGCTCCTCTGAATAAGCACATTCGACTTGAATCAATAACCTAAATTATTAAAGCAAGAGCAAGAACTCACTATTAAGAATAAGAACAAGTATTTATCTTATAAATCAAATAGTAATAAGATCTATCTTAGGTTTCATCCCCTCAGGTATTTAAGGGATTTAGTTCATATTGATATAGGGGAAATGATCACAGCAAAACAGTCTAGTTTTAAAATTTATAGAGAATGATCGAACCTGTAGACTAACTATGACAACGATAGAGGCAAGTGCACCTATCGAATAGTAGTATAGTTAAGGCAAGAATATCTTATCAAACCCAAGGAACCTAAAAGTACTACTCCTCACTTTCTTTCTATTATTTAGCCTAAAATATGGAGTGATTGGTTGATTTATCTAAAACTAATGAAATACTTTAAACTAAAATGCAAAGATAAACGAATAAATTGGGAAAAGACTTTGGAAAACTCAGTTGATAAAGACGAGACCCTTAGGAAGAATCCACCTATGACTTCACTTATTATTTATCCATAAACCATATGATTTCTTTACTTAGCTTGATCCGTGAGACTCCCTAACCTATATTAAACCCTCTCTCGAGGCGAATAACGCCTAACCTCGTGGTTAATTAGTGGAACTATCGCTCTCTTATAATAACCCCCAAGGAAGCAAAGAATTGATCAATGGATTCCTATATTAGGTTTCACCCTAATCCGGCAAAATCTCGTAACCCTATCTCTAGGCGCCCGATCAACTCCGCTTAATTATGCTAGATCTACTCTTAGGCAGGGTCTATTCCTCCTCCACCTAAGCACATCAGATTAAATTAAGCAACATAATTAAGAGCAAACTAAGTATTTATCATATAAATTCAGAAAACAATAACAAAATCCATCATAGGTTTCATCCCCTTCAGGTATCTGAAGGGTTTAGTTCATAACTAAATAAGAAAACATCTCAAGAGAAAAGATAAAACAAAACATTAGAAATCCCTAAAACTCCCTAAATGAATAGAAGGAGAGATCCCCCTTCTTGAGTAGAATTTCAGCTCTTCGAGATGGATCAACTGGCTATCTTCAAGTAATTCCCTAAATGAGTAAAGCTCTGGCAGAAAACTCTGCTAAAACTTGACGCCCCCTCGAATAGCCGCCTTGGAGTGTTTATATATACTTTTGGGATGCTTTACTTGGCTCCTAAATACTCATAATTCAAGCATAATTTGTTCCTAGGTGTTTAAGTAGACTTAGGACTGTATTTCTTGGGCTCCAAGCATCCTAATCTGAGTGAAATTGCTCTTTCCCGCGACAGGGGCACGATTATAGCACGCCCGTGTAAGTCATCTTCTAGCCCGTGTCTTTATTCTGTTGATTTAGGCACGGCTGTGGCATGGCCATGCATGTCGAGGTTCAGGCCGTGCTTCGAGTCTGTCAATTGGGGCATAGCCGTGTAAATCATGGCATGGCCATATGAAGTGAATAGCAAGGCACGGCCGTAGCTTGAAGTCCAAGCCGTGTCGATTTCTTGGGTTGGCCCAATTTGGTCCGTTTTAAGCCTGTTTTACGTTCTTTTTATCCTTAGGTGCTTTCCTGAGCATAAGACACGAAAAGAAAGGATTAAGAGCACCTTTTTACATAAATCGAGGATAAATTCATCCAAAAGCATACTAAATGTGGGATTAAAATATGTTACTTTTACGGTTTATCAAATACCCCCACACTTAGGCTTTTGCTTGTCCTCAAGAAAAATTCTTAACTTATAATTAAAATGAACTTCCCACAATTCATAATTCCTATTGACAATGTCTCATCATAATTCATAGATAATTTATACATCGATAATTCAACTCAGAGTCCTAAAGATTCAATTACGATAAGTCATACCTTTTTAGTACGAAAACATAGGTGTCTCCCCTTATCTAAGTAATTACCTTTAATTCAAAATCAACAAGGACTGATATCCTCACTAAAGATTCACTCAAATCACTCAAAGGTGTTTAAGGTTCAAGAATAAGCACTCTAAATCGAACCTGAAAAGTTAATCCCATAGGCTTGCCTGAAAATCAAATCTCCACCATTGTATATGAGATAATACACAAACCAAAAGGTATTTAATCAGGGTTGGAACGGGACTTGGGTTAAAAGGTGTGGATAAAGGCTGAATTAGAAGGTTAGAATTGAGACTGACTTGACAAATTGACTAACTAGAAACACTGAACTAAATATGAATATTGACTTTGAATGAAAACTAATAATATCACTATTGATAATTACTCTATAATAAGGAGTATTTTGATAATACTTTAATACGAGCTTTTTCAACAATTGGAGTTTAAATGCTCTAAGCTCTTTTGTATACTACTAATATTGAATAAACTTGGATTTTTTTTAGAACAAACTAAAACAAACATAATAGAAGGAACTTTGAAAATTGAAATAACCTAATTCGGCAATTGATCAAATCAATTCTCGATAGAGGGGTAGTCAAAGGAATGTTGATAACAAATACAAAGGGATTTTGGGTTAATATTAGTGGGTGAGTCAATAAAAAGGTTGTTAGGATTCAACGGGTTCACTAGGGGTTAATTTGTATGGATAGGCTTTTTTAGTGTAGTGAACAAGTTAAAACCTAGGTGCCTTTATCATCTCAAGATATCAAATCATTAATGTGGTCTCGATAGTATAAACAAGGCAAGTTCTAGAATAACAGTTCAAAGTTGACACACTCATAATCAATAAAGTGAGCACGAAAAAGAATATATATGCTCTACAAGGCTCAAAATCTCACAAAAATTATGGGTGTTTTGACATCAATTCTTATAAATTTTGAACTTCAAGGTGATACTCAAATTCAGTTCAACAACCCATCAATTTTTTAATTTTAGAAAGTAGACTTATCATGCTCGATTCTCTAGTATTCTTCAAATTTAATCATCAATGCACAATTAACTATGACTTACTCTAAAACATATCAATAAAAATCATAAATCATTAGAAATTACAAAATAATTAAAAATATGAGAAAAATACTTAAGATCAAGACTAAATTCAGGGTTTTTGAGAATTGTGCAAAAACTTAGGCACTATTACCCCTACACTTAAGGTGTACATTGCCCTCAATGTACAAAAATCAAAAGATAAGGGAGAAAGTGACACTTTCTGGATTTTTGGATGGCTCCGAGAGTTTGTTCTGATGACTTTTTGAAGTAGTGATTTACTCCCAGTGCTATGTAGGTGGAGTGTGTACTTGTAACTGTGAAGTCATTATTGAAATAATTTAGTGTTGCCATGAAGTGTATATTAGGTGTATTTGAAGATTAGATAACCAAATGAGGATTAATATAAAATATGTTATGAAGGAAAGTTCTAAATTAAAACATATGAAATAAAAATATAAATATAAATAAAAACAGAATGAAATGGTGAATAATAAAAGTCGAGTATTATGTAATGAGAAGAACTCAAAGGTCCTCATCATGTCCTGGGTTCTGCGATGGTTCCGCCGGTGAGATATGGAGGTGATGGCATATTTGTTGAAGTGTGGCCTCTATCCCTTCGAGGTGCCTAGTGTTTTTAGCAAAATATAACTCGAACTGGTCTAGTTGAGCATTTATGTCTGATAGTGAAGATGCTACTCGATATTGGTGGTGCCGAGTCTGTGCTTCTTCTGATGGTGGTGGGACATTATCAGGAATGTCCTCGCTTCCTCTTCGGCTGTAGGTGTCGCTAGTTGGTACTGAGGGGGATTGGTGCCTCTTCGGTGCTTGATCATTTTCATGTGGAGCATCGTCTGGATGCCTTGAGGTGCCATATTTCCTATCAGTGTGAGGGATGCAATTTGATTGTCGGTGTTGAGGAGATTGAAATGCCGGGCTAGTCTCGTGATGTAAGGGCCCATTCACAGGATTCCTTTCCAGTGCTGCTCTGTTTGATGCTGTATTGCACATGCAATGAAATATGCCACATCGAAGACATGTCCTTCGGACATGCATGATAAGAAATAGACGTCTTGTTTGTTGACGACACCAGTGCTTTCTTTGTGACCTGTAATAGTATGAGCAAGAATGGCACAAAGGTACCTGAGAGCGGGGAGGAGGGCAGTCGCTTTGGAGTGACTCAGATTGTAATCGTATTTAGTCAGTTTTAGGTGGCGCCAACATGTGACAGGGGTGCAGTGAAGCTCTCTGTTTAACTCGGAGAGTGGATTTTCCTCTATAAATTCTGGCATATAGAGTCCGAGTGCTGATCCGAATTGAGGTACGCTTAGTCGACGTACATTGCCCTCTAGGCAGAATTGGATTGTGCCGGCGTCATCAAACTATGTCATGACCGTCTGTAAGGTGAATGTGGTATAGAACTCGAGAGTGAGTTCCAAGTATATGGGCTCTACAATCGCAAAAAATTGCTCCCATGGTTCTGTTGAGATGAGAGCTCGAACATCCCCAGCAAGTCCGATTTGCTCCAAGGCATCCCAATCAATGCACCTACCGATGTCGATAGGTCTCTTTCGGATCTCCATATAGCACTCTTCTTGTGTTGCTTGGGGGAATCTGAGGAAGGGATGTTGAAGTTCAGCGGAGGCAGTTTCGGATCTCTATATAGCCCTTCCTTTTCTTGCTTGGAACGGATCGTTTGATACGTGATGACAACATAATTCCTAAAAAATAATCAAAAAAAAAACATTTCCTTTTATATAGCCAAAATTTTCCTAACAATAATCAAAATTCAATAGCCAAAATAAAATGCTTCTTCAAGAACAAATACTAAAATCAGCAGCCACAATCTGATTATTCATTAGAATAATTCCTAATTAAAATCATGGTTAGTACTAAATATAATAACAAAGCTATAGAAAGAATTCATTGGAACCTAGACATGGTGTATAAGAATTATGATTTAAAGGCTAACTATGTTTAGCAGTAGAGCATCAATTTTTCAATGAGGAGAGCCAATAAAATCAACATGTATAAATGCCAAAATAGAAAATGTATTAAAAAATGGAAATCAACAAGAAAAATAGAAGGAAGCAACTAATAAAACAATCAAGAAGAAAATTAAAGCAAATGTATTGAAAAAAATGAATAAACTAAACAAAATGAATCAGATTTTTAAGTCTAAAATTAAACAAAAATGTAAATAAGGAGGAAGTATGAAAAAAATGTGAAGAAAAAGGAACCAGGCATAGTGGTGTTTGACGAGCACGGGTGGAGCGCACGGCAGTGGTGTTGGTTTCTTTAGTGTGGGCACGACCTGGTAATGGCATGCGCTGCGGGCGTGTGGTTGGTTTTGGTTGGGATTTTAAGAAGAATGGTCAGAAGGAGGTGAGTTGGAGGGAGGGAAATGATTTGGTGGCGGATTGAAGAAAGGGGGGTTTGGAATCTGAGTTTTAGGGTTTGGGTTTGGGGAAGGAGACTGTTACTTTAATATATAGGAAGGGAAACACGGCCTTATGCCACGGTCGTGTTTAATTTGGAATGCTCGTGCTTTCGTGATTTCTTAAAATTGGGCGCGATTCATAGTTTTTAACACGTCCGTGTATCACTTTGGCACGCCCGTGCTCGGTAAGTCAGTATGTTCAGACGGTCGTGGAGCACGGTCGTGTGCTAGCCGTGCTCAATAAGTCAGTAGCTTCACAAGGTCATGGGGCACGACCATGCAATTCCCGTGCTAGACAAGTTAGTAGCCTCACACGGTTATGCCACACGGCCATGTCTTTTTGTCGCAGCCCGTGTTGAAGAAGAGAGGTTTTCCCTATTTGTACACGGTTATTGGCATGCCCGTGTTAAAGGCCGTGTTAATGATCCTATATTTTAATTAGACTTTTACACAACAATGTTAATGTGTTAGCGCTGGAGTTGCCTCCCGAGAAGCGCTTGTTTATAGTCTTAAGCTAGACTCTCCCTGTTTCCAGTTCTAAAGGAAGGCTCATGGAGCATAAACTCTTCTTTCGTATCTCCAAAATCTGCACCATTATAAATTTTAAGTTAGTGACCATTTACCTTGAATGTGCCTTTAGTGGGATGAGTTACCTCGATGGTGCCATATGGAAATATTGTTTTAATCATGAACGGGCCTGACCATCTCGATTTTAACTTCCCAGGGAATAGTTTAAGCCTTGAATTGTATAGTAGGACTAGGTCCCCTACTTCGAAATGTTTTGATCGCTTGAGGCGAGCATCGTGACGTCGCTTTGTTGCTTCCTTGTACAACTTTAAGTTCTCATAGGCTTCCGTTCTCCATTCATCTAGCTCGTTTATCTACATCATTCTTTTATTTCCTGCAAGTTTGAGGTCAGTATTTGAAAATTGTATTGCCCAGAAAGCTTTGTGTTCTAACTCGAATGGTAGATGACAGCTTTTCCCGTATACGAGCTTGTATGGGGATGTCCTAGAGGTGTTTTGAATGCTGTTCTGTAAGCCCATAAATCATCATCTACTTTAACTGCCCAATCTTTTCTATTTAATTCAACCGTTTTTTCTAGAATGCGCTTAAGCTCTCGGTTTGCTACCTCAACTTGCCCACTAGTTTGAGGGTGATATGGGGTGGCTGTTCTGTGGCATACTCCATATTTCTTTAGAACTTTTTCAAATTGTGTATTGCATAAATGAGTACCCCTATCACTAATGATGGCTCTAGGTGTCCCGAATCGAGAAAATAGCTTTTTGAGGAATTTAACTACTACCCTAGCATCATTGGTAGGTAAGGCTTTCGCTTCTACCCATTTTTACATGTAATCAACTGCTACTAGGATGTATTTATTTCCAAATGAACTAGGAAATGGTCCCATAAAATCAATACCCCATACATCAAATAATTCACATGACAACATATATGTTTGAGGCATTTCATCATGTTTAGAAATATTACATGTTCTTTGGCATTTGTCACACAAGGTAACATACCTGTTGGCATCTTTAAATAGAGTGGGCCAAGAAAAATCTAATTCGAGTATTTTGTGTGATGTCTTAATACCACTGTAGTGTCCTCCTGATGGTCCTGAATGACAATATTCTAGCATTTTGCTTGCTTCTGTCTTTGTAACGCATCTTCGTATTACCTGATCTGCACATATGTGGAAAAGAAAGGGATCTTCCTAAAAATAATTTTTCACATCAGCAAGGAATCGCTTCTTTTGGTGATGTGTTAATTTTCTTGGTAAGATGTTAGCTGCTAAATAATTCGCAATATTTGCAAACCAGGGTACTTCAGAATGTGTTATAGAAAAGAGCTGTTCTTCGGGAAACGAATCATTTATTTCATGTTCATCAAGCTCTTTGGTGTGTGGATTTTCGAGTCTTGAAAGGTGATCTACCGCGAGATTCTCAGCTCCCTTCTTATCTTGTATTTCCAAGTCAAATTCCTGTAAAAGTAAAATCCATCGTATGAGTCTAGGTTTTGCATCAGATTTGTTTAAAAGATAACGAAGAGCTGAATGGTCAGTATAAACGACAACTTTAGATAATATTAGATATTGTCTAAATTTGTCAAAAGCAAAAACTACAGCTAGCAATTCTTTCTCAGTCGTGGTGTAATTTTCTTGGACGGGTGTTAATGTTCTGCTAGCGTAGTAAATTGGATGAAATTGCTTGTCTCTTCATTGTCCCAAAACTGCACCTACTGCAAAGTCACTTGCATCACACATTAATTCAAAGGGTAAGTTCCAATCAGGTGAAATTATAATCGGTGCATTTATTAATTTATCTTTAAGGACATTGAATGCATCTAAACACTCCTGATTGAAATTAAAAGGAACATCTTTTTCTAGTAATTTTGTCAAAGGCTTAGGTATTTTAGAAAAATCTTTAATAAATCTTCTATAAAAACCTACATGTCTTAAAAAGCTTCTAATAGCCTTAACTGAACTAGAGGGAGGTAATTTTTCTATGGTTTCAACTTTTGCTCTATCTACCTCAATTCCCTTACTAGAAATCTTATGTCCTAATACAATCCCTTGTCTAACCATAAAGTGGCATTTTTCCCAATTCAAAACAAGGTTTGTTTCTTCACATCTCAGTAGAACTTGTTCTAAATTTTTAAGGCAAAGATGGAAAGAATTACCGAATACCGAGAAATCATCCATAAATACCTCCATGATGTCTTCGACGAGTTCGTCAAAAATTGCCAACATACAACGTTGAAAAGTAGCAGGAGCATTACATAATCCAAAAGGCATTCTACGATAAGCAAACGTACCATATGGGCATGTAAATGTTGTTTTCTCTTGGTCTTCAAGAGTTATGGGGATTTGAAAGTAGCCGGAGAGTCCATCCAGGAAGCAGTAATACATATGTCCGGATAGTCTTTCTAGCATTTGATCTATGAAGGGTAGAGGAAAGTGATCTTTTCGGTGGAATCATTTAATTTTCTATAGTCTATATGCACTCTCCAACTCAGAATCGTTCTTGTGGGAATTAACTCATTTTTTCATTGGGTACTACCGTTATTCCTCCTTTCTTTGGAACTACCGCAGGACTTACCCAAGTGTCACGTAAATAGGATAAATTATTCCGCATCTAGAAGTTTAATTACCTCGGCTTTGACCACTTCTTTCATGTTGGGGTTTAGTCGTCTCTGAGGTTGCACACATGATTTATATTCTTCTTCTATTAGAATTTTGTGGGTGCAAAATGTGGGGCTTATTCCCCTGATATCAGAAATTTTCCAAGCTATGGCTTTCTTGTGTTCTCTTAGTACCTTTATCAGCTTCTCCTTTTCCTTGGATTGTAATTCTGAAGAGATGATTACTAGTAGCGTAAAATTGTCCCCAAGGAATGCATATTTGTTTGAGTTCCAATTTGGGTGGCTCTTTGGTGGAGGGTTTTTTTTTTATTAATTCATTATCATTCTCAATGCTTTCTTCTTTCCTTTGGTTAAATGATGACGTATTCAGATTCAACTCATTGTCTTCATCTTCTTCCCCCTCTTCTTGAGCCGCATACGCTCCATTGTGTCATTCTCAGATAATTTCTGTAATGAATTTTTAATAATATGATCAGAGTGTCGACAAAATAACAGGAATCATCTTGTTCTTTAGAATATCGCATGGCATCACACAGTTGAAAGATAATTTCTTCATCACCTATAATAAAATGCTAATTTACCATCACCTACATCAATAATAGCTCTAGCAGTGGCTAAAAAGGGACGCCCTAAGATTAAAGGAACATTAATGTCTTCATCCATGTCTAATACAATGAAATCAATAGGGAAAATAAATTTATCAATTTTTACCAAGACATCTTCAATAATTCCTCTAGGATATTTAATAGATATATCAGCTAACTGAATACTCATCCTAGTGGGATTTGGCTCCCCAAGATCTAGCCGTTTAAATTGTAAGGCATTAAGTTGATACTAGCGCCTAAGTCTGCTAATGCTTTCTTGATGTTTAAATTACCAATTAAGCAAGGAATAGTGAAACTCCCTGGATCTTTTAACTTTCGTGGTAGTCTATTTTGGAGAAGGGCTGAACACTCTTCATTAAGCTCCACCATTGATACTTCCTTAAGCTTCCTTCTATTTGTGAGAAGATCCTTTAAGAATTTTGCATACTTTGGCATCTGTGAAATAGGTTCAACAAAAGGTAATTTAATATGTATTTGTTTAAAGAGTTCGAAGAACTTACCGTATTGAGCATCCAATTGTTCTTTCTTCAATTTTGTTGGATATGGAATTTGTGCTTTATTCTCTGTAGGTAATGGATTATCGTTCTCATCTTCTACACTATTTTTCTTGTTAACTTCATGTGGTGTCTTTCTTTGTGGTTCAATTAGCTCTTTGTCACTCTTTAGTGTAATCGCTTTTACCGTCAGGCGCCTTTGGAGAAAATCTCTGTCTGTATTTCACATAATATCTCAATAAGTAGCCCAACTGACGTGATGATTTCTCCTACCTGAGTCTTGATTCCCTCGATTGATCTTTGTTGTTTATCAAGTGTTTCTTCAGCCTTTTGAAGACGAGAGTCTGTAGCTACCACAAATTTTGTCAGCATCTCTTCAAGTTTTGATTCCCTTTCTTGTAGATATGGCTGATTTTGATAATTTGGAGAAGGTTGTTGCCTTTGATTTCCTTGATTTCCTTGTCCTCCCCACGAAAAATTTGGGTGGTTCCTCTAACCTGCATTATAAGTGTTACTATAAGGATTATTATTAGATCGAAAATTTTTACCTATATAGTTTGTCTGCTTATTTTCTGCTCCTGGTTGGTAGGGTGGGTACTTAGAATTCGCCATATTCCCGCTTGCTTTGCATTGCATGACTGGATGTACCTGTGAAGAACATAAAGTGTCAAGTTTTTTATTCATTAACTCCACCTGTGTTGATAGCATTGTCACTGCGTCTATGTTAAAAACTCTGGCTAATTTTGTCGGTTTAGCCCTTGTAATTTTCCATTGATAGGTGTTCAACGACATCTCTTCAATAAAATCGTAAGTTGCTTTAGGATTTTTATTATTCAAAGTTCCACCGGCTGATGAATCAATCATTTTCCTAGTTGGAGAATTCACACCATTGTAGAAAGTTTGGACTTGGAGCCACAAAGGTAATCTGTGGTGTGGGCATCTCCTTAGGAGATCCTTGTATCTTTCCCATGCATCATATAATGTTTCTGCGTCATTCTGCACAAAAGAAGATATGTCATTCCTGAATTTAGTCATTTTGGATGGTGGAAAATATTTTAAAAGAAATTTTTCGGTCATTTGATTCCAAGTGGTGATTGACCCTCGTGGTAACGAGTTCAACCACTGTTTTGCTTTGTTTCTTAATGAAAAAGGGAATAACTGAAGACGTATGGCATCGTCAGAAACGCCATTTATTTTGAAGGTATCACAGAATTCTAAAAAATTAGATATATGAGTGTTTGGTCATCCTGCAAACCATCAAATTGAATGAATTGTTGAATCATTTGTATTGTGTTAGGCTTTAATTCAAAATTATTAGCAGCTATAGCGGGCCTAACAATACTAGATTCTGCTCCTGTCAAATTAGGTTTAGCATAATCATACATAATACGCGGAGCATTCTGTTCTTGCACATCAGGTGGATTATTTTTGGCCATCCCTTCAGTAGGATTGGATCTTTGCTGTTCTTCTCTTTGATAGTCTAGAGCTCGTCTAGTTTCTCTGTGATTTCTGCGAGCGGTAGCTTCAATATCACTTTCGTATTCTAATGTTCCTCTAGGGTTTCTTCTA
Organism: Gossypium rotundifolium; assembly: GCA_025506655.1. Classification (NCBI taxonomy): domain Eukaryota; kingdom Viridiplantae; phylum Streptophyta; class Magnoliopsida; order Malvales; family Malvaceae; genus Gossypium; species Gossypium rotundifolium. Next base: position 58,088,532 of record CP106727.1, on the reverse strand, counting down.
GTCATAAACTAGAGGTACCTTGCAAGTTTAAGAACGAAAGAAAGAGAATTAGTAAAAAATAAAAATTTAATCTACAAATAAAATAAAAATAAGAATAATGGCTAAAGTAATAGAAATAGAGCTTTCTTAATATTTTAGAAGTCACCAGCAACGGCGCTAAAAACTTGATCGCTGCAAAATAGTCTAGTTTTAAAATTTAGAAAGAATGATCGAACCTGTAGACTAACTATGACAACGATAGAGGCAAGTGCACCTATCAACAGTAGTATAGTTAAGGCAAGAATATCTTATCGAACCCAAGGAACCTAAAAGTACTACTACTCACTTTCTTTCTTTTATTTAGCCTAAAATATGGAGTGATTGGTTGATTTATCTAAAACTAATGAAATACTTTAAACTAAAATGCAAAGATAAACGAATAAATTGGGAAAAGACTTTGGAAAACTCAGTTGATAAAGATGATACCCTCAGGAAGAATCCACCTATGACTTCACTTATTATTTATCCCTAAACCATATGATTTCTTTACTTAGCTTGATCCGTGAGACTCCCTAACCTATATTAAACCCTCTCTCGAGGCTTAATAATGCCTAACCTTAGGTTAATTAGTGGAACTCTCGTTCTCTTATAATAACCCCCAAGGAAGCAAAGAATCGATCAATGGATTCTCATATTAGGTTTCACCCTAATTCAGCAAAATCTTGTAACCCTATCTCTAGGCGCCGATCAACTCCGCTTAATTATGCTAGATCCACTCTTAGTAGGGTCTATTCCTCCTCCACCTAAGCACATCAGATTAAATTAAGCAAGATAATTAAGAACAAACTAAGTATTTATCATATAAATTCAGAAAACAATAACAAAATCCATCATAGGTTTCATCCCTTCTGTATCTAAAGGGTTTAGTTCATAACTAAATAAGAAAACATCTCAAGAGAAAAGATAAAACAAAACATTAGAAATCCCTAAAACCCCTGAAGGAATTGAAGGAGATATCCTCCGTCTTGAGTAGAATTCTGGCTCTTTGAGGTGGATCAACTGGCTATCTTCGAGTAATTCCCTAGATGAGTAAAGTTCTGGTAGAAAACTCTGCTAAAACTTGACGCCCCATCGAATAGCCGCCTTGGGGTGTTTATATATACTTTTGGGATGCTTTACTTGGCTCCTAAATACTCATAATTCAAGCATAATTCATTCCTAGGTGTTTAAGTAGACTTAGGATTGTGTTTCTTGGGCTCCAAGCATCCTAATCAGAGTGAAATTGCTCTTTCCTGCGGTAGGGGCACGGTCATGGCACGCCCGTGTAAGTCGTCTTCTAGCCCGTGTCTCTATTCTGTTGATTTAGGCATGGCTATGGCACGGCCGTGCACGTCGAGGTTCAGGCCGTGCTTCGAGTCTGTCAATTGGGGCATGGCTGTGTAAATCGTGGCATGGCCGTGTGAAGTGAATGGCAAGGCACGGCCGTGTAGCTTGAAGTCTAGGCCGTGTCGATTTCTTGGGTTGGCCCAATTTGGTCCGTTTTAAGCCCGTTTTACATTCTTTTTATCCTTAGGTGCTTTTCTGAGCATAAGACACGAAAAGAAAGGATTAAGAGCACCTTTTTACATAAATCGAGGATAAATTCATCCAAAAGCATACTAAATGTGGGATTAAAATATGTTACTTTTACGGTGTATCAGAAAACATCTTAAAATAAAGAAAACTAAAAAACATAAGAAAACCCAAAAACTTCAAGAGAAATTGATAGGAGATCTTCAGTCTTGATGGGGATCCTTCTTCCAAGCTGCTCCCAATGGTTGCCTTTGAGTATTTTTTGCTTTCTGCTCTGTATCTTTGTAGGTCCTCTATTAGGGTGTTTTTATTGGCTTTGAAGCACCTTTCTTAGCCCACAAGTTGTCTTTTCCGAATAGAATTAGACTTGGGTTTGGCAGGGACACGCCAGTGTGCGATAGCTTACGCCATGTTCGATTTTTCTCGTCACACACGGCCATGTGGTCTGCCCGTGTGTGATAGTCCAGGCCATGTTGATTTCTATGGTAGGCCCATTTTGTCCCTTTTTGGCCCGTTTCTCGTTCTTTCTGACTCCCTAAGCTCTCCTAAGTGTAAAACATGAAATTAAAGGATTATGAGCATCGAATTCATCAAATCTAATAAAAATTTATCCAAAAATAAGCCAAGCATGGGGTCAAAATATGTATCAATTATGGTTTATCACCGTACCTTCCACAAGGATGAGACACACGGCCATGTCTCTGCCCATGTGTTTACTACTATGCATACTTACTTGCAAACCTAGCATGCAAGGGGACACACGGCCTAACCACATGCCCATAAGGCTGATCATGTGTCATACACGCTTAGACACATGCCCGTGTGTCTACCCGTGTGGACACGAACAAGGCTATTTTCCAAGCTCTTTCTATCACCCCAACTCATACAAACATAAATCATATCAAACCTTCAACCTATTAATGCATAAATAAACTAAGTAAACCAATCATGCAACTTGCACAATCATGAATAACCTCATCTTCTCAAAGATTCATATGAAAGTGCCATTAAATATGGCCTTGTACAAAAGAGTTCATTTTTGAATGAGCCAACACATTTGGCCAAAACAATATGACATTCAACTAAGTCTAGTTGCTATACATTTCATACTCAAAATGCTAAGTCTAACTATAAAACAAGGGAAAAGAGAAGGGATATGGTGATCCTTTGCTTATCTCTATATCCCGAGCTGGCTCTTTGACACTATAAAACAAGGGAAAAGAGAAGGGAGTAAGCTAGCTTTGGATATGGTGATCCTTTGCTTATCTCCATATCCCAAGCTGGCTTTTCGACACTATAAAACAAGGGAAAAGAGAGGGAGTAAGATTTAAGCTTAGTAAGTCTATATGTAAACAATAAGCATCATACCATATGCTAATCAATCAAAAACATTACATAATATGTAAGAACAATTCATATTCTCATAATCATGCTTACTCATCTCAACTCTTACCACATCTCAACCACATATCATATACATTGCTCACATTTACTTGTACTTATGCCCTGCACTTATCACCAAAAAGTCACATGAAATATTTACTTAAACAAGTTTCTCGATGAACCCTTCAGAATGGTAAAATTACCTGGTGGTTTCGAATACAGCCCCCCATTAATCAATAATAGGGTGGTATCGCACACAGCCCGCCAACAATGATAATTATGGTGGTATCGCACATAGCCCACCAAAATATTAATAAATATGATGGTATCGCACATAGCCCATCGTTAATAAATAATAAGGTGGTATCGCACACAGCCCATCAAAATTTACATATTTACGGATATTCATCCATACCCATATTTCTCTTCCGAAGGTTCACCCGAGAGTTTTCACATTTTCTACTATTTCATTAATTCTCACCAATAATCAATTACATCAACATAATGCATTAATAGTTAAAACATACGTAATAAGGATGTATCATTTACACATAAACTTACCTCGGTGCAAAATATGTTAATTTTTGGCTTAGTCCGAAACCTTGCCTTTTCCCCGGTCAAGGTTATTTTCGCTCTTCTTGATCTATAATAATAAAATTTACTAATTTAATCACTATATACATCAAAAAACTTTCAAATTTCTACTTTCGCAAAAATGATCGTTTTGCCCTTATACTTTGATAAAATTATGATTTTGCCCCTAGGCTCATAATCGTTTTTCATCAAATTTCCTCATTCAACAAGCCTAGTTGAACATTTATTACTCTTATAACAACTCACAATACTAGTCATTTTATGCATTTGCTACTAAATTTATAACCTTTACAAATAGGTCCTTTTAGGTGTTTTCATGAAAACACTTTTCACAAAAGTTGTTTATTTAACAACCACAATTCATTTTCTTCCCTAAAAATTAGAAAATAACACAATCACTCACATGGAAACTCCATAAACTTTCAACCATTTTGCAAAATAGTCCCCTCATTAGCTAGCTTAAGCTTTAGGGGTTCCAAAAGTACAAAAATTATCAAGAAAGACCTCTAAAATCACTTACTTGCAAGAGAATAGCTTGGCTGAAAGTTTGAGCTTCAAAAACCCCTATTCTTGCTTGAATTTTTGGTGGGGAGAAGAAATGAAAATAGTAAAATATTGACCAATTTAATGCCCTTGTCCCCCTTGGCCGGCCATCACCTTTAGGAAGGCCTAATTTCACTTTAAAGACATCCAATTTAATATTCCTTAGCTATTAGACAACTCTATCTTGTAAAATGAAACTTTCACATTGTATGCAATTTAGACCTTTTTAGCAATTAAACATGAAATCAACAAAAGCAATGCACCAAAATTTTCATGCACCCATATAATCATGATATCACACATATAAAATTATAAAAAATAATTTTTTGGTCTTGGATTAGTAGTTCCGGAACCACTATTCTGATTAACCCCAAAATCGGGCTGTTACATAGTCAACTCTCGGACTAACGTAGAGTGTGTAAAAGTCCAGCTATACATGTCATAAATGAACCATGATAGTGTGATGACTCCTGAAAACTTTAAATTGTGTTTTTTTATAGTAAATGGATCCCAACCGAGTTAAAACTAGTGATGTAGAAAGTAATACGCCAGCTCTAGCTCAAGGGGCAACGCTGTCTGAAAGTAGACCTTCCACGATTAGTCAGAGAGGAGAAGAAAGGGCAAGGAAAGTCTTCCTCCACATGATGAACAAGTGGTATACGAAATTTTTTCGAACAAATCTGACTACTCAACCCCCTCCACCCTCACCTATTCCTCAGCCGGTTCTCGTAGCTCCACAAGGTATGGAATTTGTAAGATGGATTAAGCCTCCAATTGATAAGATCCGAAAGCATGGGTTGAAGATTTTAGAGCTAATGTCGATGATGATCCTGAGAGAGCCGAGTTTAGGCTCAAAAATTCTATTAGGGTATTTGATGAACTGTCTTGCACATCGGATGAATGTCTGAAATGTGCTATATCGCTCCTGAGAGACTCAGCATACCGGTGGTGGAAAACTCTTGTATCAGTAGTACCGAGAGAGAGGGTTAACTGGGAATTCTTCCAAGATGAATTTAGGAAGAAATATATCAGCCAAAGGTTCATTGATCAGAAACGTAAGGAGTTTTTAGAGCTGAAACAGGGCCAAATATCTGTAATTGAGAACGAACGAGAGTTTGTCAGGCTTAGTAAGTACTCTCAAGAGTGTATTTTCATCGAGGCTATCATTTGCAAAAGGTTCAAAAATGGGTTGAATGAGGATATCTGATTGTTAGTTGGAGTTCTTGAGCTGAAAAAATTTGTGATGCTATTCGATCGAGCTTCTAAAGCTAAAGAATTAAGCAAGGAGGAGAGGAAAACTGAGTTTGAGGCTAGAGATACAAGAAAAAGGCTGATGAATAAGTCATTTCAATCTTAGTCTAAGAAATCTAGAGATTTGTATGCTCGTTCGAGTGCTTCAGCTGGGTATTCCAACAGAGATCGTGGGAAACAATATTCGGGTTCTAAAGCCCAAACTACGTCGATAGCGAGTGTTGGTAATGTTAGATCCAATCGACCTGAATGTCAACATTGTGGTAGGCGACATCGCGGTGAATGTAGAATGAATGACGGCTTACTTTAAGTGTGACTCACAAGACCACTTTATTCGGACTGCCTTGAGATGGTTGAGAAAGACAGATTCAGAATGCAAGATTGGGCAACACTGCCACTAGAGGGAGACCCCCGAGGAATACGGGGAATGCAACCAGTAGTAAATGTGTGACCAAAGATTCAACTGTAAGATCTGAGGCTAGAGCACCTGCTAGAGCCTATGCTATCCATGCTCGCGAAGAAGCGACATCTCCCGATGTTATCACTGGTACTTTTTCTCTCTATAATACTAATGTAGTTGTATTGATTGATCCTGAATCAACTCATTCTTATGTTTACATGAAATTGGTAGCTAGTAAGAGCTTGCTTGTTGAGTTTACTGAGTTTGTGATTAAAGTGTCAAACCACTTAGGCAAACATATATTAGTTGATAGAGTTTGCAAGAATTGTCCTTAATGATCCGAGGTCACTATTATTTGGCTGATTTAATGTTGTTTCCATTTGATGAGTTTAAAGTTATTTTGGGTATGGATTGGTTGACATTGCATGATGCGATAGTGAATTGTAGACGGAGAATTATTGAATTGAAATGTGAAAATCGTGAAATTCTTCGAATTGATTCAGATGAGTCGGGTGAGTTACCTATTGTGATCTCTTTGATGTCTGCCCAGAGATATGTAAGAAAAGGTTGTGAAGCTTATCTACTTATGTGTTGAATATAAAAGTGTCTAAATTGAAAATTGAATCAGTGCCAGTAAGTTTGTGAATATCCGAATGTTTTTCCAGACGAGTTGCCCAGGTTACCACCGATTAGAGAAGTTGAGTTTGGTATTGATTAGAATGGCTCTGATCAAATTGAAAGAATTGAAAGTTCAGTTGCAAGAGTAAACAAATAAGGGTTTTGTAGGACCGAGTTTTTCTCCCTAGGGTGCACCAGTATTATTTGTAAAGAAGAATGACGGATCTATGAGACTTTGTATCGATTATCGATAGCTCAACAAGGCAACGATAAAGAACAAGTATCTTTTTCCAAGAATTGATTATTTGTTTGATCAGTTGGAAGGGGAAACAATGTTCTTAAAGATTGATTTGAGGTTTGGCTAGTACCAGTTGAGAGTTAAAGAGTTGGATGTATGAAAACCACTTTTAGAACAAGTACGGGCATTATGAATTTCTTGTCATGCCTTTCGGACTAACTAATGCTCCTTTTATTTTTATGGACTTGATATGTTCCGACCATATTTAGACAAATTCGTGGTTATGTTTATTGATAATATTTTGATTTATTATCAAGATGAGACTGAGCATGCCGAGCACTTAAGAACTGTATTGCATACTTTGAGAGATAAGAAATTATTTACTAAATTTAGTAAAAGTGAGTTTTGGCTTCGAGAAGTCAAATTTTTGGGACATATTGTTTCTGAAGATGGTATTTGGGTTGATTCGAGTAAGATTTTGGCAATTGTTGATTAGAAACCACCGAGAAATGTATTAGAGGTAAGAAGCTTTTTGGGCTTAGTCGGCCATTATAGACGTTTTGTTAAGGGTTTTTCGATGATTGCTACTCCTATGACTAAGCTTTTGCAAAAAGATGTTAAGTTTGAATGGTTCGAAAAATGTCAGCAAATTTTTGATAAGTTGAAAGCATTATTGACTGAGGCGCCGATTTTAGTGCGACCTGAATCGGGAAAAGAGTTTGTGATTTATAGCGATACGTCATTGAATGGATTAGGATGTGTATTCATGCAAGAGGGCAAGGTGATAGCCTATTCCTCGAGACAGTTGAAACCGTATGAGAAGAATTATCCAACGCACGATCTAGAATTGGCTGCCATTGTGTTTGCTTTGAAGATTTGGAGATATCACTTGTATGGTGGGAAATGTCATGTCTTTTCAAATAAAAAAAAATTTTAAAGTACTTGGTGACTCAAAAGGATTTGAATTTGCGACAACGGAGATAGGTTGAGCTACTAAAAGATTATGAGTTGGTAATTGACTACCATCCCGGAAAGGCGAATGTAGTCACAGACGGTTTGAATAGAAAGTCCTTGTTTACCTTGAGAGCTATGAATACGAGGTTGACTTTATCAGAGGATAGTTTGATTCTAGCTGAGTTGAGAGCTAGATCGGTATTTCTTCAGCAAATTTGTGAAGCTAAGAAAAGTGATAGTGAATTGCAAGCCAAAAGAGCTCAGTGTGAATCGGGTAGTGATTCAGACTTTCGGATAGGTTCTGATGAGTGCTTAATGTTCCGAGATAGAGTATGTGTACCGAAAAATGATGAGATTATTCAGAAAATTCTTTATGAGGCACATAATGGTTGTTTATCTGTTCATTCAGGTAATACGAAAATGTATAACGATTTGAAAAAATTGTATTGGAGGTCGAGTATGAAACGAGATATTTCAAAATTTTTCTCGAAATGTTTGATTTGCCAACAAGTAAAAGCCGAACACCAAGTACCTTTGGGTTAACATCAGCTAGTGATGGTACCCGAATGGAAATAGGACAAAATTACGAAGGATTTCGTAACGGGTTTGCCTTTGACTCTAAAAAAGAAAGATGTTGTATGGGTTGTAGTTGATAGATTGATGAAATCGGCACATTTTATACCCGTATGTACAAACTATTCACTTGATAAACTAGCTGAGTTGTCTGTTGCTGAAATTGTTAGATTGCATGAGGTGCCTATTTCTATTATTTCAATAGAGATCCGAGGTTTACTTTGCATTTTTGGAAGAAGTTGCAAGAAGCTTTGGGTACAAAGTTAAATTTTAGTACCGCATTTCATCCACAAACCGACGGTCAATCCGAGAGAGTGATTCAGATTCTCGAAGATATGCTTCGTTGTTGTGTTTTAAAATTCAAAGGTAGTTGCAAAAATATATACCTTTATTCGAATTTGCTTATAACGACAGTTTTCAGTCGAGTATTAAGATGGCACCATATAAGGCACTGTATGGTCGCAAGTGTTGAACTCCATTGTACTAATCGAACTTAGTGAGAAATAGATTTACGGGGTCGATTTGGTTAGAGAGACCGAAGAGAAAGTGAAATCAATTCGTGATTGTTTGAAGGCAGCTTCGAATAGATAGAAATCGTATGTGGACTTGAAAACAAAAGAGATTGAGTTTCAAGTTGGTGATAAAGTATTTCTAAAAGTATCTCCGTAGAAGAAAATTCTGAGATTTGGTCGTAAATGTAATAGTCCAGTTTAGACCCTAGTTAGAATAGTGGTTTTGAGATCACAAATTCGAGGTCAAAAAAATATTTTAATATTATTTTTAGTGTTTACAGTATGTGATTAAGCATGTGTGGAAACTCTGTGTGAAAATTTTATCATTTGTGTGTTAAATTGCAAAAAAGGATTTAATTGTGTAAAATGAAAATGATGTGTGCTAATTGTTAAAGTGTTCAATTTTCATGATTTATTAAATATGAAGTCCTTATGTTGCTATTAGACCACATGCTTAATGGATGGACAAAAATGGGTTTAAGTTAATGGAAATTTAAATGAAATTACTAAGGATAATTTGGTAATTCATGAAATAAGTAAACAACAAATAAAAAAATAAGAAAAAGGAAGCCATTATCATCTTCTTTAGCCAAAAAAATACAAGGAAAAGGAAAAAGAAAGCGAAAGCTAGGGTTCGGCCATTGATAAGCTCAATCAAGGTATGTCTTGAGCTCGATTTTAGTGATTTTTATGTTTTTATGATCATTGCTTAGCATACTATCAAACCCATGCTCTAATTTTTGAATTTGTTGGTGATTTTATAAGATGCCATTGATGAATGTTTGAGCTTTGTGATAATTGATGATGAATAATGAATAATTGTTGATAGATTTTAATGCTTTGTAAAGTGATTTTTGACAAAAATGTCAAAAATGGTCTAAATTGTGAAAACAAGAAATTTGAGGACTAAAATGTAAAATAAATTAAATATGTGGGCTTGTATGAACATGAGGAAGATTCAGCCTAAGCATGGTATAATAAAATTATGTGTGTTTTGTGATTTTATGAAATAGGGACTAAAATGTCAAAATGTGCAAATATGAGGGCTATTTTGTAAAATGCTCAAAATATGTGATTTTGTATTGAATTGAATGATTTGGTGAATGAATTAGCTAAATTTGAATATGTATAGATCAAGAAAAGAGAAATTCAGACTTAGATTGAAGCAAGAATAAAGTGCTCGATTGATCGACTTGAATCATTGTTTCTACGTCCGAGGTAAGTTCGTGTATAATACATGTTGTTTAAATGATGTTTTTATGTGTTGAATTGAATGGAAATGTGAGTATAGAATTTGAAAATGTGAAATGAGATTTTAAAATTATATGGCACTAAGTGTGCGTAAATAGAATCGATACAATGATGATCGGCACTAAGTGTGCGAGATAAAGAAAGCATCGACTATATTAGATAGCACTGTGTGTGCGATATATAAAGAAAGCATTGACTATATTAGTTGGAACTATGTGTGCGATATATAAAGAAAGCATCGACTATATTAGTTGGCACTGTGTGTGCGATATTGAAACATTTTATGTTTAATGTGATGGCACTAAATATGCGATAATATTGTGGCTTCGGCTAATTATATGGCACTGAATGTGTGAATTCATCAAATGTTTAAAGAGTATCGAATGAGTAAGGGTTTGAGGCATTGAATGGGAAATGTGATAGTTAAATTTGAAATGATACAGGTATGTACAGAACCTATGTGGTTGATGAAGTTGTGTATGAGATATATGGATAAATATGAAAATGAATGATGGAAAGAGTTAGATTGAGTAGCTTGGTAAATGCTCGTTCATGAAAATATAGTCATGTATGAAAGTGAGGAATTGATATGGATAAAAAATTGAGTATTGAGGTGAATTGAACTAGGTGTTGGTAATTTTTCATATTGAATTTGAATTGTTGAATTAATTGTGTTATATTATGAACTTACTAAGCTTAAAAGATTATTGTGTGAAATCTTCCTCTATTTTATAGTGTCATTTAAAGCTAGCTCTGATCAGGGGATCATCAGCAACTCAATCACACTATCGGCCATCTATTTTGGTACTTTTGGAAGTTGTATATTTGGTATATGGCATGTATAGGCTAGTGATTATGGTATGTTTTGAGATCTATAGATCTTGCCATGTGATATGGCTTGATAGTTTAATGATTTTGGTTTATGCTTTGGATATGTGAAAAGGATCGTTAATATGTGTATTTGTTTTTTATGTGACTGATCACTATGGTATAAATTAGAGAAATGGAAATGGTATGTTTCATGATCAAACTTGGTAAGGATTAAATGATAAATGGATTATATGATTTTGATGTGAAGTTGATACTTTGGATTGGTATGTTGAGTTGAATTTGTATAGGGAAATGAATGATAATGTTAAGAGGTTAATTTGTGCATGTTTTGGTATGTTTTGGATGTATTTGGAGTATGAATTTGGAATGGTTTGATGCTTGGAGGTGTAACCCATAATTTGTGTGGTAATTTGGCCTTACAAATGGCCTATATTTGCCTACACGGTTGAGCACACGGGCGTGTGTCTCGATCGTGTACCTTAAGATTGTAGTTTGAAACAAGTCAGACTCGCACACGGGTGTGTGACAGGCTGTGTGAATTAAGTCAGTGTTGCCCATGGGTCAAGCATACGGGCATTTCTCGGCCGAGTGGATAAGTCAATATGTATGCCTTATTTTGCCACGGCCTTGACACACGGGTGTGTCTAATGCCGTGTGAGGCACACGGCCTGCCCACACTGGGCGTGTGACCTCTATAACTTTGAACAATTGTTAAGTTTTCAAAAAATTATATGTGCCCGGTTTAGTCCTAACCCCTTCCCAATGCATGTTTAAGGTATCATAGATATTTTAAAGGGACTCTATGTATAGGTATTGTTATGATATGATAATGATGTATCTTGTGTTGTGAAATGAATGTAAGTTTCGATATGTCAAGTAATGCCGCTTAGCCCTATTCCAGCGATGGTTACGGGTTAGGGGTGTTACATTTTATTGGTATCAGAGCTATGGTTTAGTCGATTCTAGGACTAATGTAGCGTGTGAGAGTCTAGCTATACATGCCATATATATATGCGATACTGTGATGATTCCTAACAGTGAAAAATGTGTTTTTATATAGTAAATGGTTCTCGATCAAGCAGACGCTGATGATGTTGAGAGTAATGCGCCTGCTTCCGCTCAAAGGACAACGCCGGCTAAATCTAGGCCGATAACTAGTAGCCATGAGAGAGAGGCAAAACAAGCCTTCTTCTAAATGATGAGTGAGTGGTTTACGAGTTCGTTCGAATGAATCCGATTGCTCAACAACCTCCACCCACGAAAATTCCTGTAGTGCCACAAGTTTCAGATTTGATCAAATTAAGTAAACCTCCTGTGAATAAAATTCGAAAGTACGGGACCAAAGAGTTCAGGACAACAGTTGATGATGATGCTAAGCGAGCTGAATTTTGGCTTGAGAATACCATTAGAGTGTTTGATGAACTATCATCTACTCCTGATGAATTCTTAAAATGTGTTGTTTCATTGTTGAGAGATTCAGCATATCATTGGTGGAAAACATTGATATCTTTAGTTTCGAAAGAAAGAATCACCTGGGATTTCTTTCAAGTTGAATTCCGGAAGAAATATATCAACCAACGATTTCTTAGAGCTGAAATAGGTTCGCATGTCTGTTACGGAGTACGAGCGAGAATTCTTGAGTCAGTATGCTCAATAATGTGTTTCGATAGAAACTACTATGTGTAAACGATTCATTGAAGGATCGAATAAAGACATTAAACTTCTGGTCGAAATTCTTGATTTGAATAAATTTGTGGTATTGGTTGAAAGAGCCTGCAAAGCCGAGGAGCTTAGTAAAGAAAAGAAGAAAGCGAATTCAGAAGCTAAAGACGAAAGAAAAAGGTCAATGAGTAAGTCGTATCAATCTTTGTCAAAGAGATTCAAAGATGCAACCAATCACTCAAATGTTTCGTTCGGACATTCGAGTAAAGATCATGTGAAATAGAATACTGGTTCTAAAATTCAAACTCCAATGGAATAAATGCTAAAAGTGTTAGAAGCAATAAGCCTGAGTGTAGATAATGTGAGAGACGTCATATCGGAGAATGCTAGGGCAAGTATAATAATAGAGCTTGCTATAATGTGGATCATGAGATCATTTTATTCGGGACTGCCCAGAGTTAGTTGAGAAAGATAATGTTTAGAGTGCGAGACCGAGTAACACGACAGCTAGGGGTAACCACCCAGAAACACCGAAAATGTGAGTGGCAGTCAGAGAGGAACATCAGATACAGCTGTGAGATCTGAAACAAGAGCTCCTGCCAGAGCCTACGCTATTCGCACTCGCGAAGAAGCGTCATCTCCAGACGTCATAACTGATACTTTTACTCTTTTTGATACTGATGTCATTGCATTGATAGATCCAGGATCTACTCATTCATATGTGTGTGTGTGAACCTGGTATCTAGTAAGACTCTACCTGTTGAGTCTACTGAGTTTGTAACTAGAGTATTGAACCCTTTAGGCAAGTGTGTACTGGTTGATAAAGTGTGAAAGAATTCTCCGTTGATGTTTTGGGATATTTATTTTTTGGCTAATCTAATGTTGCTACCCTTTGATGAATTTGATATAATTCTGGGTATGGATTGTCTAACTTTGCATAATGCTATTGTGAATTGTAAACGGAAGATTATTTATTTGAGAAGTCAGAATGGTGAGATAGTTCGAATTGAATCTAGTGATTTGAATGGGCTACCAACTATAATATCTTCAATGAAAGCTTTAAAATATGTGAAAAGGGATGTGAAGCTTATCTTGCATATGTGATAGATACAAAAGTAACATAAAAGAAAGTTGAATCTGTGCCTTTGGTTTGTGGATTCCCTGATGTGTTTCGTGAAGAATTACCGGGATTACCTATGATACGAGAAGTTGAGTTTGGTATTGACTTAGTGCCGGGGACGACTCCTATCTCAATAGCTCCGTATAGAGGATTTTTTCGACCAAGTTTCTCGCCCTGGGGTGCTCCTCTCTTGTTTGTGAAAAAGAAAGATGATACTATGAGGATGTGCATTGACTACCGATAGTTGAAAAAATTGACAATAAAGAATAAATATCCTCTACCGCGAATTGATAATTTGTTTGATCAGTTAAAATGAGCTACAGTGTTTTAAAAAATAGATATGAGATCGAGATATTATCTGTTGAGAGTTAAAGACTCGGATGTGCTGACAACTGCTTTCAGAATGAGGTACGGACATTATGAATTTTTAGTTATTCCTTTTGGACTAACGAATGCTCCTACAGTATTTATGGATTTGATGAACTGGATATTCAGACCGTATTTAGATCGATTTGTCGTTGTGTTTATTAACGATATTTTGATTTATTCTTGTGATGAGATGCAACATGCCAAGCATTTGAGAATTGTGTTACAGACTCTGTGTGAGAAGCAATTGTATGCAAAGTTTAGTAAATGTGAGTTCTGGTTGCACGAGGTTGGTTTTCTGGGACATATAGCATCAGTTGCGGGAATACGAGTTGATCCAAGCAAGATTTTAGCAATTTTAGATTAGAAACCTCTGAGAAATGTATCTGAAGTTCGTAGTTTTTAGGACTAGCGGGATATTATAAACGGTTTGTGAAAAGCTTCTCGATAATTGCAACTCTGTTGATGAAATTGCTACAGAAAAATGTTAAATTTGAGTGGTCAAATAAGTGTCAGTAGAGTTTTGAACAGTTGAAAGTATTGTTGATAGAAGCACCAGTGTTAATTCAACCTGAATCGGGTAAAGAATTCATAGTTTACAGTGATGCATCGTTGAATGGTTTAGGCTATGTGTTGATGCAAGATGGCAAAGTTATAGCCTATACTTTGAGACAGTTAAAACCACATGAAAAGAACTACACGACACATGATCTTAAATTAACAGCTATTGTATTTGCATTGAAGGTTTGGTGTTACTACTTATTTGGTGAGAAATGTCACATTTATACTGGTCATAAGAGCTTGAAATATTTGATGACTCAGAAAAAATTGAATTTGAGATAGCAGAGATGGTTGGAATTTGTAACAGCCCGACTTACGGCCTAGTCGAAATAGTGGTGCGAAACCATAAATTCGAAATAAAAATATGATTTTTATGATTTTTATAAGACTTATGAAGTGATTATAGGATTTTGTGAAAATTTCTTTAAAATTTTACTGATTAGAGATTTAATTGTCCACTAGGACTAAATTGCAAAGAATAGAAAATGTTAGATTCTAGAATATTCTAGTATGAAATAGAATTATGAGAATTATTAGATGTCCTTATTTAGCAATTAGACTATTATATTTGATGATGGACAAAGATGGACATGGGAAGGAAAAATCTTAAGAAATAGTCATTGAAGGCATTTTTGTCCTTGGGTAAATAAAAGAATAAAAAGGGAAAAAGAACATGAAAATCATGTCCATCTTCAACCTTTGTGCCAAAAATTTAAGGAGAAGCCATATCTAGGGTTTTTATCATTTTCAAGCTTAAAGTAAGTGCATTCTAGCCCTATTTTTAAAGTTCTTCATATTTTTAAAACCCTCATAGCTCGGTTTAGCTATTTCTAGCCCATATGTTGAGCTAGGGTTTATGTTAAAAAATTTACCCATGTATGACATGCATGTATTTTGATGTTTTATGGAAGATTATGAAAGTTTGATGTATGATAAACATCTTTTTCTAAGTGATTTTCATGAAAGATGCATGAAAAGGACCAATTTGTAAAGTTATAGAAATAGTCATACATGAGTGAAATAGTGGGAATTTAATGTTGCTATAGTTGAGAAAATGATTCGGCTAGGCTTGAAATGCAAGAAAGTTGAATGAAAATTATTTTACGAGCTTAGAGGCAAAAGTGTAATTATGTGAAAGTTTAGGGGCAAAATTGTAATTTTATCAAAATATGAAATATGAGTCGATTTACTCAATGCATGTGTTTAACAAGAGAAATTTGTTATTATAGATTAAGAGACATGAAGCCCAGATCGAAACTGAGGCAAAAATAAAATCGAGGACTAAATCGAGCATTGAGGCACTTTTTGAGAAATCAAGGTAAGTTTGTATGAAATTAGTATTTCATGATGTTTGATAATTGAAACAGTTAATTATTACGTTAATGCATGATTTTGTAAACAAAAATCGAGCTATGAAGTCTCGACGAGTAAATGGTTAGAACAGGATAAATTATAGTTCTGGTTATAGTTTCGGAATATGTTTATTTCTCATGTATGCATATAAGAATGGAATGGTCCCATATAAGACCATGTCTGGGACATGGCTTCGACATCGAGTTATGAGATCCCCTTGTAAGAACATATTTAGGATATGGCATCGGCATTAAGGAAAGATCCCATGTAAGACCATATCGGGGATATGGCGTTGGCATCAAAGCTTATGCATGTCATGTTTGAATAACTTATAATGATCAAATTTATTCATAAATGAAAGAGGTAAGTATGTGAGTTGGACTTCATCCAAACCTATTTAAGTATGGCCATGAGTAATGTTCATGATATGGATAATAAAGATGTGGATATATTGTTATGTTGGCATATGTGTTAAATTACGTGATCCAATGATACAGGAAACACGAGTAAGTAAAAGTTACTAGATTATGTTGACATGAGATGGGTAAGAATAAGTGTGAACAAGTACGAGTAAGTACTTTTAATTAGCGAGACTATGTTGCCATTGCATCATGACATGAATGGACATAGTTTGAATAGATATGTTATCTTTAAGTTTCATGCAAACGTACTAAGATATATGCTTACCCCACTCTTTTCCTTTTCCCTATAGCTTTATCAAGTTGGCTCGAGGATCATTGGACGGTGGAGCTCGAAATCACACTATCAACTATTTTTTGGTATAGTAAAGACAAGTTTCATTATGAGTATGGCATGTATAGGAAGTTGTTCATTTTGTGTCATATCTTGTTGAAAGGCCAAAGAGTTGGCTATTAATATTTCACACTCGTTTTGTAAATGGGCCATGATGAATTGGCTAATGTTAACACATTCATGTGAAAAGTTGATTTGTTTAAAGAAGTGAATATGTGTACATGATATTGAGTAGAAATGGGAATGAAATGAATGATGATATAGAAGTTACAGAACCATTGTTATGTTAAGAGTTGTTTGATCGGTATAAGTTCGAATGTGTGTAATGCAGGGTGGTAAAGGGCTTAGTAGATAGCCTTCTAATTGGCCACATGGTAGACACATGGGCATGTGTCTAGACCATATGGGTGGCACGGCTAGCACATGGGCGTGTGCCCAGGCCGTGTGGATAAGTCAGAATGTTAAGGTTTGGCACACGGGCTAGGGACACGGGCATGTCTATGCTGTGTGATTAAGCTAGTGTAGGCCACGGGTGTCAAACACGGGTATGTCTCAAGGGCACACGAGCATGTATCTAGACCCCTATGGGCATGTGACCCCTATTTAGGATAAAAAATTTTAAAGGGAGTGAAAGTTCCCGGTTGAGTCTTGAAGTCTTTCGGGTGTATGTGTAAGGCCTCGGGGGCCCATTATATGAATGTCAAGATAACTAAAGAAAGGTTTTAAGTCGAAACAAAAGTCGTTGCTTGTAACTATACAGTTAGACAAGTTTATGCATGGTAATGCCTCGTATCCATTTCTAGCATCGGATTCGGGTAAGGGGTGTTACAAAATTGCTAAAAGACTATGAATTAGTAATTGACTATCATCCGAGAAAAGCTAATGTTGTTGCTGACGCTTTGAGCCGAAAGTCTTTATTTACTTTACGAGCAATGAGTACTCAAATAGATTTGTGTGGTGATGATTCGGTTTTGGCTGAGTAGAAAGTGAGGCCAATGTTTATACGTCAGATTTGTGATGCTTAGAAAAATGATGCTGAGTTGATGGCAAAACGAGCTCAGTGTGGTTAGAATTCTAATCCAGGATTTCAAGTCAATAATGATGGCTGTTTGAGATTCCAAGATTGGATTTGTATTCCGAGAAATTTAGAGTTAATTCAATTGATTTTGAACGAGGCTCATAATAGTTGTTTGTCTATTCATCTGGGAAGTACGAAAATGTACAATGATCTAAAACAGTTTTATTGGTGGCATAGTATGAAACTAGATATATCAAAGTTTGTTTCAAGATGTTTAGTTTGTCAGCAAGTCAAAGTTGAACACCAGGATTCATCCGGTTTGTTACAACCGATAATGATTACTGAATAGAAATGAGAGAGAATCACAATGTACATTGTGTCGGGGTTGCCTTTATCTCCGAGAAAGAAAGATTCAATCTGGGTGATAGTTGATAGATTAATGAAATCAACTCATTTTATTCCAGTGAGAACAGATTATTCGCTTGATAAGTTAGCTAAATTGTATATTTTCGAGGTTGTGAGATTGCATGGGGTACCATTATCTATTGTGTCTGATAGAGATCCGAGGTTTACTTCGTGGTTTTGGAAGAAACTGTAAGATGCTTTAGGTATGAAGTTGCATTTCATTACTGCATTTCATCTAGAAACGGATGGTCAATCCGAGCGGATTAATCAGATTCTCGAGGATATGTTGAGGTGTTGTATTCTTGATTTTGAAAGTACATGGGAAAAGCATCTGCCATTGATTGAATTCGCGTATAATAATAGTTTTCAATCTAGCATTAAAATGGCACCATATGAGGCTCTTTACGGTCGTAAAAGCAAAACTCGATTGTATTGGACTAAGCTTAGTGAAAATAAGATTCACGGGGTTGATTTGATAAAAGTGACTAAACAGAAAATGAGAGTGAGCCGTGACATTTTGAAAGTAGCATCAGATCGTCAAAAGTCTTATGCAGATTTGAAACGAAAAGATATTGAATTTGAGATCGATGATAAAGTGTTTTTGAAAGTTTCTCCGTGAAAGAAAATACTTCATTTTAGTAGAAAAGGCAAATTGAGTACGAGGTTCATCAGGATTGTTGTTGCCACCTGAACTAAATAAGATTCATAATGTGTTTCATGTATCAATACTTAGACGATACAGATCTAATCCATCACATGTGATTACCCCTACTGAAGTTGAGATTCAGTCTAATCTATCGTATAATGAAGAATCGATTCGAATTCTAGCATGTGAGATCAAAGAGTTAAGAAATAAGAGAATTTCTTTAGTGAAAGTGTTGTGGCACAAACACGGAGTTGAAGAGGCTACGTGGGAGCTTGAAGATGTAATGAGAAAGCAATATCCAAATCCATTCACTGGTAAGATTTTCGGGGACAAAAATCCATGAGGGGGGAGAGTTGTAACAGCCTGGTTTAGACCCTAGTCGGAATAGTGGTTTTGAGATCACAAATCTGAGGTCAAAAAATATTTTAATATTATTCTTAGCGTTTACAGTATGTGATTAAGTATGTGTGAAAATTTTATCATTTGTGTGTTAAATTGCGAAAAAGAACTTAATTGCGTAAAATGAAAAAGTTGTGTGCTAATTCTTAAAGTGTTTAATTGTCATGATTTATTAAATATGAAGTCCTTATGTTGGTATTAGACCACATGCTTAATGGATGGACAAAAATGGGTTTAAGTTAATGGAAATTTAAAAGAAATTACTAAGGATAATTTGGTAATTCATGAAATAAGAAAATAATAAATAAAACAAATAAGAAAAAGGAAGCCATTATCATTTTCTTTAGCCGAAAAATACAAGGAAAAAGAAAAAGAAAGCTAGGGTTTGGCCATTGCTAAGCTCAATCAAGGTATGTTTTGAACTCGATTTTAGTGATTTTTATGTTTTTGTGATCGTTGCTTAGCATACTATCAAACCCATGCCCTAATTTTTGAATTTTTTGTGATTTTGTAAGATGCCATTGACGAATGTTTGAGCTTCGTGATAGTTGATGATGAATAATGAATAATTGTTGATAGATTTTAATGTTTTGTAAAGTGATTTTTGATAAAAATGTCAAAAATGGGCTAAATTATGAAAACAAGAAATTTGAGGACTAAAATGTGAAATAAATGAAATATGTGGGCTTGTATGAACATGAGGAAGATTCGGCCTAAGCATGGTATAATGAAATTATATGTGTTTTGTGATTTTATGAAATAGGGACTAAAATGTCAAAATGTGCAAATGTGAGGGCTATTTTGTAAAATGCTCAAAATATGTGATTTTGGATTGAATTGAATGATTTGGTGAATGAATGAGCTAAATTTGAATATGTATATATCAAGAAAAGAGAAATTCAGACTTAGATCGAGTAAGAATAAAGTACTCAATTGATCGACTTGAATCGTTATTTCTACGTCCGAGGTAAGTTCGTGTATAATACATGTTTAAATGATGTTTTTATGTGTTGAATTGAATGGAAATGTGAGTATATAATTCAAAAATGTGAGATGTGATTTTAAAATTATATGGCACTAAATATGCATAAATAGAATCGATACAATGATGATCGGCACTAAGTGTGTGAGATGAAGAAAGCACTGACTATATTAGTTGGCATTGTGTATGCAATATATAAAGAAAGCATCGACTATATTAGTTGGCACTGTGTGAGCAATTTATAAAGAAAGCATCGTATATATTAGTTGGCACTGTGTGTACGATATTGAAACATTTTATGTTTAATGTGATGGCACTAAGTGTGCGATAATATTGTGGCTTCGGCTAATTATATGGCATTGAGTGTGCGAATTCATTGAATGTTTAAAAAGGATTGAATGAATAAGGGTTTGGGGCATTGAATGGCAAATGTGGTGTTAAATTCAAAATGGTACAGGTATGTAAAGAACCTATGTGGTTGATGAAGTTGTGTATGAGATATATGGATAGATATGAAAATGAATGATGGAAAAAGTTAGATTAAGTAGCTTGGTAAATGCTTGTTCAAGAAAATATAGTTATATATGAAAGTGAGGAATTGATATGGACAAAAAACTGAGTATTGAGGTGAATTGAACTAGGTGTTGGTAATTTTGCATATTGAATTTGAATTGTTGAATTAATTGTGTTATATTATGAACTTACTAAACTTAAAAGCTTACTATGTGAAATCTTCCTCTGTTTTACAGTGTCATTTAAAGCTAGCTCGGATTAGGGGATCGTTAGCAACTTAATCACACTATCGACCATCTATTTTGGTACTTTTGGAAGTTGTATATTTGGTATATGGCATGTATAGGCTAGTGATTATGGTATGTTTTGAGATGTATAGATCTTGCCATGTGATATGGCTTGATAGTTTAATGATTTTAGTTTATGCTTTGGATATGTAAAAGGATGGTTAATATGTGTATGTGTGTTTTATGTGAATGACCACTATGGTATAAATTAGTGAAATGGAAATGGTATGTTTCATGATCAAACTTGGTAAGGATTAAATGATAAAAGGATTATATGATTTTGAAGTGAAGTTGATACTTTGGATTGGTATGTTGAGTTGAATTTGTATAGGGAAATGAATGCTGATGTTAAGAGGTTAAGTTTTGTATGTTTTGGTATGTTTTGGATGTATTTGGAGTATGAATTTGGAATGGTTTGATGCTTGTAGGTGTGACCCATAATTTGAGTGGTAATTTGGCCTTGCAAATGGCCTATATTTGCCCACACGGTTGAGCACAGGGGCGTGTGTCTCGACCGTGTACCTTAAGATTGTAGTTTGAAACAAGTCAGACTCACACATGGGCCAGACACACGGGCGTGTGATAGGCCGTGTGAATTAAGTCAATGTTGCCCAAGGATCAAGCACACGGGCGTGTCTTCGACCATGTGGATAAGTCAGTATATATGCCATGTTTTTCCATGGCCTAGACACACGGGTGTGTCTAATGCCGTGTGAGGCACACGGCCTACCCACACGGGCATGTGACCTCTGTAACTTTGAAAAATTGTTAAGTTTTCGAAAAAAATTTGTATGTGCCTGGTTTAGTCCCGACCCCTGCCCAATGCATGTTTAAGGTATCATAGATCTTTTAAAGGGACTATATGTATAGGTACTGTTATGATATGATAATAATGTATCTTGTGTTGTGAAATGAATGTAAAAGTTTCGATATGTCAAGTAATGCCTCTTAACCCTATTCTTGCGATGGTTACGGGTACAGCAAAGGCTAGTTGAGTCTGCGTTTCATTGAGCCGTATGAGGTTATTGAAAGAATAGGGCCAGTGGTATATCGGTTAGCTTTGTCGACAGAGTTGGAAATGATTCACAATGTATTTCATGTGTCGATGTTGCGATGATATCGATCAGACCCTTCGCATGTGATTTCTCCTAAAGAGGTTGAGATTCGACCCGATATGACTTTTGGTGAGGAACCGATCAAGATTTTGGCTCGGGAAATCAAATAATTGAGAAATAAAAGTATAGCTCTAGTGAAAGTTTTATGGAAACGACATGGGGTCGAAGAGGCTACGTGGGAACCCGAGGAAGCTATGGGAAAACAGTACCCAAACCTATTTTCTGGAAAGATTTTCGAGGACGAAAATCCCTACGGGTGAAAGTTGTAACAGCCCGATTTTGGGTCTAGTCGGAACAGTGGTTTTGAGACCAAAAATCCGATGTAATAAAATTTATTTTTATTATATTTTTATGGTCTACAATTTTATGGAATGATTTCGTGAAAATTTCGTTCGAAAATTTTGACATTTGGGCACTCAATTTAGTTAAAGTGACTAAATTGCAAAAGAAAGGTCATTTTGGTCATTTGGTAATTAAATGAATTAATAAGAAAAATAAAGCCAAAATCTTGTCCATCTTCTTCTTCCATGGCTGAAATTCACTAAGGAAGACATAGTTAGGGTTTGTTCATCTTCCAAGCTCGATTGTAAGTCTGTTCTTGCCCCGTTTTTAATGCTCTTTATATATTTGAAGTTGTTGTAACCCGATCTATCTATTTCTACCACTAATTTAATATACGATCAAGGTCCAGGGTTTGACCCATGTTAGACATGGGTGTATTTTGATGTTTAATGGTAAATTATGCAAATTTGATGTTGGATAAACAATTTTTACTATGTGATTTTTGATGAAAATATCAAAAAGGGCATATTTGTAAAAGTTGTAAAATATGTAGTAGAAGTGTGATTTAATGAAAAATGTGGGCTATTATGAGTATGAAAATGGTTCGGCTAGGCTTGGGTTTTGATGAAATTGACTATATTTCATTTTACGAGCCTAGGGGGACTAAAGTGTAAAATGTTTAAAAGTTAGGGAAAAATGTATTTTTTCCATAATGTGATATTTGGACTGAATTGAATAATGTGAGTATTAAATAAGTTAAATTTTCTATTATAGATCAAGAAAAATGAATTTCGGACCTAGATCGGGGGGAAAACAAAGTGTTTGACGATTAGGTCCATTTTCACTATTTTATACCGAAGTAAGTTCGTATGTTAATAATGCAATATTATATTTATATTTTAATGTTTTGATATTACATGAACTGTATGATTGATTCTACAAGCATATTCGACAAAGTTCCGGCAAGAGAGAAATCTCGGTTGAACCTTAAGAATATATTAGGATACAAGTGACATGTCACTAGGAACCCATGTGATTATATGACCCGGGTGCTAGTCCCAGACGTCCTACCAAAGGTCGGGTATACCTACAGATGTTGCGATTCTGACGACTTGTGTGAGCAAAGATCGTGTAGCTACGTCTCGACTGACAGCTTTTGTGAGCAGGCATATGGATAGCTCGAGAGCTAGCCTATATATGTTATGAGATTTTTGGTAGCATTGGCTACATATGTGGCACTTATGTGCAAATCTTTTCGTGTATTCGAAAGTATTCTAAATGGTTCAACGAGTATGTCAATGATTAGAAAGTATGTGATTATGTTACGAGTTAGTATAGGTATGTACGAAAAATTCAAAGGAAATAGATTCGGTATATGATGAACTATTGGTAAGAATATGATTGAGTAAGTTATGTTCATAAAGTTTTAATGACATTTATGTTCACTCATGTTATGTTATGCATATGACAAATGTATAATTAATGTTGTTTATTATTTACATATGAACTTACTAAGCTATTTAGCTTACTCCCCTTTCTTTCCCTTATCTTATAGTGTCACCAAGCTAGCTCGAGATTAGAGATCGTCGGAGATCCATTCACACTATCAACCATTATTTTGGGTACCATTAAAATGTCAATATTTTGATTTATGGAATGTATAGGGACTTGGTCATTTTGTTATATGTGTCATTATGATGTGGCCAAATGTATTAGCTTATAATGGTTAATGATTTCATTTTGTATATGGCCATATAAGTTGGCTAATGTTGGTTATGAGTATATTTATATGATGATACCATTCATGAATGTAGAAACTTGCATGGTTTGTGTTGATATATGTATGAAGTTATGTGCATGTTAGATGTTGGCATGTGAATGCCAAGTTATTGCCTTGGTTGGGGTTGTTTTAGATTGCATCTATGTGCTTGGATTTGTACCATGTAATGTTGTGTAGGTATGTGCAAGTGAGGGTGGCAAATTGACTTGGTAAATAGCCTTATTTTTGTCCACACGGGTGTGTGTCTAGACACACGGCCTGCCCCATGGGCATGTGTTCTGGCCGTATGTCCCTTGCACCTTAATTTTGAAAAATAGAATGTCTAGAATATAGCATACGGGCAAAGACACAGGCGTCTGTCTCAGCCGTGTGTGCTACACGGCCTAGATTACGGGCGTGTGTCTCGGTCGTGTGAAACCTGCACCTAATTCAATTAAATTAATTAACCACATGGTCTAGCACACGGGCTTATGGCACGGACGTGTGGCACAAGTCAGAGAGCACCCTAAATTGAACACGGTATGAAGCACGGGCGTGTCCCAGGGTCACACGGGCATGTCCCTTTGACCACACGGGCTTATGAGCCCTTCTTTTAGCAAAAATTTTCTAAGTTTCATAAAAATTCCCTGAGTTTTCAGTTTAGTCCCAAACCATTTCCAATGCATGTTTTGGGCCTTTTAGGCTCGTATTAGGGACTTTATGATTGAATATGGATGGTTTTAATTTGGACGCAAAGTTTATGATTTGATTTATATGAATGTTTGTGTTGTATGTCCGGTAATGCCTTGTACCCTATTTCGGCTTGAATACGAGTAAGAGGTGTTACATTTAGAAGCTTACCGTTTATAGCTCGTAAGAGCATACCGATTCAGAGCTCGTATAAGCATACATGTGCATGTATTGATGGATTATAGTTCAGTACACCTCGTGTGTACTACCCGCGTATCTAATGATATTCTAAATGGTTTAACGGGCATTGTTCTGTTACGAGATTACATGCGTTTAATACGAGCTACCACAGGTATTTACATGAGATATATGAAAATGATTTGTACATGATATATAGATACATGATTTGGAAATTATATGTACATGGAAGTTTGATTATTGTTGAGCTCATAAATGTTTCTGGATATTTATATGAATTACATAACTAACATGGTTGATGAGGATATGTGTCTAGGCTTTTGGCCAAATTGAGTTTGGATATGCTTTGTATGCTTACCTTAAATGTGACTAAATGGTAAGTTAAATTCTATGTTATACGAACTTACTAAGCGTAAATGCTTACTCTGTGTTATTTTCCATGTTTTATAGTGATTCGGAAGCTCGTTTGGGTTGGAAGCTTGTTGGAGCAATATCATACTATCCATCGACTCTTTTTGTACTTTTGGTTATTTAATTTCGGTTATAATGGCATGTATAGGTTAATTTGGCCAATGTTGGCATATAAGTGTTTTGTTGAGATTAGCCACTTATATGGCTTGTGTTTGGTATATTTTGATGTGTATATATATGTGGCCTTATCATAATTGATGTGTGTCTAATGTGGTAGAATGATGGAAAGTCAAATGTGGTTTGATTATGCATATATCATAATTGATGTGTGTCTAATGTGGTAGAATGATGGAAAGTCAAATGTGGTTTGATTATGCATATAAGATATGTTATATACCTTGGTGTGATTTAGTGCTTTGTTATGGAAAACTTATAAGTTTATTGATGATTGGTTTAGAATGGTATATTTGGTACCATTTAGAAATACTGGTATGTTTTGGTAAGTAAGTTAAGTGACATGAGAAGATGCAAAATGATTTATCTTGTGAATTAGTATTTTGGGTACCAAATGGGTGAGCTTGATAAGTGGCCTACATGATAGGTTTTGGTACAATTATGCATATATGTATTTGGTCACTTAGGTAAATTTGGATACATGGTTGACATGTTTGCATATTTTACATGTTTAACGCTTGATTTTGGCTTGTTTTGGATGCCTAATTATGACTTGTGTATATGCAAAATGATGAGTGTAGGTGGATGCCAAATTGGGTGAGAAATGTGGCTTGTAAAATGGTCTATTTTCATCCAAACGGGCAGAGACACGAGCGTGTGTCTCAGTCGTGTGTCAAGTGACATGGTCGTGTCTCCCCTATATTTCTTAAAGAGCACAAGTCAGTATGCTCACACTGCCTAGCATACGAGCGTGTGGCTTGGCCATGTGGCACAAGTCAGTGAGTTACACGGGCACGGACACGGGCTGGGACACGACCGTGTGTCCCTATTTCGAATGCCTACACGGGCTGGCCACACGACCATGTGACCCCTACAATTTTAAAAATTTCATGAGTTTTCGAAATTTTTTTGAATTTTTGATTTAGTCCTGATTTGTTTCTAAGATGTATTTTAGGCCTCGAGGGCTCGTATTAAGAACAATATGCATGATTATGGTTGGTTTCTGACATGAATGCTATTTCTTATGAATTATTTGAATTTTCTGTCTGTTTAAATTGTAAACTTCGGTAATACTCCGTAACCCTGTTTGGGCGACAGATTCAAGTTAGGGGTGTTACATTATTTTAAAAAATAAAAAATATTGAAAACTTTATTTCTAATATTAAAATTATTTAAACTTTATTTCTAAACTTACCTATATCATACATATATATTAAGATTCAATCATTAATTATATATACATATTATAATAATTTTGTGTTTTAAATTTTCTTCCTCCTAATTAAAATATAAATTATATTTATAATATTACAAATATATTATATGTTAAAAGCTTAAGCATATTTTTGAAGTTGTTTATAATTTTCCGGATATTGTTTTATCAACAATTTTAATTAATATGTTATTATTTAAATAAGGTTTAAGGTGTAAAATCCTCAAACTTTAAAAAAATAATTAAGTCCCCTTTTTTTTACTCAATTGGGTACTTGAACTTTCAAAATGTATCAAAAAGCCCTCAAACTTTTAATAATAAAAAAGCCATTGACCCAATATTGTTTTATTTTTTACACTCAATTGGATACTTGAACTTTCAAATTGCATCAAAAAGGTCCTCAATTTTTTTTAAAATAAGCAATTAAGTCCCTGCTTTTTTTTTACGCTCAATTGGATACTTGAATTGTCAAAATGTATAAAAAATGCCCTTTGACCGTTAATTTTAACAGTTGACTGTTGAAGTTAAGTGCTCCTAATTTCTTTCAGTTAAAGCCACCACATGTCATAACCACAATGTGACATGTGACAAAAAAATGATAAAAAATAAAAATCATTAAATGTTATAAAAAGCATTAAATTTTAATAAAAATTTAAAAAATTAAAATTAGAAAATTTATAAAAAAATTATAAAATGTATAAAAAAAGGCCCTTTAACCTTTAACTTTAACCGTTGATTGTTAAAGTTAACGACCTCCAATTTTTTCCAGTTAAAGCCATAATGTGTTGCAATACAATGTGACATGTGGCGAAAAATGATAAAAAAAAATCAATAAAAGTTATAGAAAAATTATAAAATTCTTCTTTTGGCACAATAATTTTTATATTTCTTTACATTTTTATAATTTTCTTACTAATTTATAAAATTTTATAATTTTATATATTTCTATATATTTTATATTTTTATGATTTTTATAAATTTTACAATTTTTATAAATTTTTACGATTTTTATAATTTTTAATAAAATTTAAACATTTATTTATATTTTATTAAAATTTAATAATTTTACAACTTTTATTGATTTTTATTTTTATTTTATCATTTTTTTGTCACATGTGGTGACTTTAGTTGGAAAAAAAATAGGATAAGAACTTTAACCGTTAACTGTTAAAGTTAACGGTTAAATAGCCTTTTTGATGCATTTTGGCAGTTTAAGTACCTAATTGAGTGTAAAAAAAGTAGGGGCTTAATTGGCTTCCTTTTTTTTTTTTTTTTAAGTTTGAGGGCTTTTTTTGATGCATTCTGAAAGCTCAAGTACTCAATTGAGTACAAAAAAAAGAATAGAGGCTTAATTGCAATTTTTGAAAAAAATTAAAGACTTTTTAAACCCTTAAGCCTTTAAATAATAATTTATAAAATACACGAGCAAGCCATGTATCACATAACATATAATAAGCATAAATACATATTGTTTACTAATATAAAAGAGTTACCAAATACACATACTAAAGTAAATAATTTGTCTTAGATGTTAGGTTAATTAGAAATTAAAGTGAATGGGTAAAAGTTACATATTAACGTATTCTAGCATCCAGTATTGAGAAAATAGCGAGTCATCTTCTAAAGAAGTTGTATTGTTAGGAAATAGGGATATTCCTGATACTCACTTTTAAAAAGAAATTTTCAAAAACCTTCTCTTTGTTTAGCTCTTTTTGGCATTGACTTGGAGTACTTCTCAGGTTACATTGAGTGGAAAAGGTTCTGGATTTTCAATTTATTGAATAAGTGGAGCTTTTTGCTATTGAGATTTAAGGAACAATTGATATTCAAAGCGGGTTAAGATAATGTTTAAGAAGCGAAGATCCACAAGCCTTTTTCGATTAATTTCCATGAGTGTTCAACACCTTCGGAACCACAAATTAATTGTAGGAATCCTAACTTGACTTTGGTCGGATTTATGGCAGCAACAAAGTTTAATTTAATTTATAAAATCATATTTAAGAAGCCATAACTATTCAATTTAAAACTGAATAACTTACATAAGGATGATTTTAAAAACTAAAATTTTCAGGTATTAATAAAATTTTATCACATCATCAAATTTTAAAGAGATGAAATTATTATTTTATACTCATCCATAAAGAAGAATTATTTTATGGACCCTTCCAACCATATTGTTCATGATCTATTCTCAATTATTTAATTGCATTTCAACAATTTTTTTCATGTCATTAACACATACTTTTGATAATTTTTTTACCTTGAACCCCAAGTCCAAAATCCTAAATCTAGAATTTCAAACCCTAAATCCAAAATATAAAACACTAAATTCAAACCATGAATATGTAACCCCAAACTCTTAAACATTAAACCTTGAACCCGAACCATGGATCCTAAACTCGTAGCTCGTAATCCCAAACCTTTGAACCTTAATCTTAAATCCTAAACCCTAAACCCTTACACCTTAAACCTAAATCATTAAACCTCAAATCCAAATCCAAAATCTTAAATCCAAACTCAAAACCCTAAACCTTAAGATTTAGGGTTCAAGGTTCGAGGTTCGAGATTTAGGGTAAAATAATTACCAAAATTATGTGTCAATGGCATGGAAAAATTCTACAAAAATTATTATTTTTTTAAAAAAATTAGTTGCACAAAAATAAAAAATTATTAACTTATGGAAAAATGAAAAAATTTGTAAAAGAAGAAAAGATGTTTGTTTATAAATTTAAAATTAATTATTTTAAATAATTTAATTAAAGTTAAATTAAGTTGGAGAAGATATTAAATATAGATGAGTGTATAATAATACTTTGTTATCTTTAAAATTTAATGGCGTGGTATATTTTATTGGTGCATAAAAATTTACTTTTAGGATGACCCTAATATAATTTATTCTCATCTTAATAACCACAACTTTTTTATTAAAAATTTGTGGGTTTAATAGTGCTCTCATTTTCTATACTCTTTAAACTTCTACATTGAAACCCAAAAAATTTAATTTTAATATTCAAAGCAGAAAAGTACCAGAACTAAATTTATGAAAATAAAAAAAATAAAAGTTCAAAAATACAAAGACCTTAGAGAATAATTAAACAAAATTTTTGTAACGCTAGTCACGCTCTAGGCTGAGAACTCATCACGAAAATACACAACAATTATAATTATACAGTCATAATTATTGTCCTTGTGATGAGGAGGTAGTGAAGGTGAAAACAAAAGGAATGAATTTAATTAATAATATGTGAGGAGCGCTGGACCGATAAACATATTTAGGAAAGCATGGAAAGGAATGTAAGAAAGGATGTGGAATACATGTAGTAAATGAAAATGTGTGGTCCTTTTTTGAACTGCCTATCGCGTATTCCCTCGAGGCCTCAAATCGATCATAAGATGGTTTTGCTCTCAGTACGCTGATGCTGTGCGAGTTTCACATGCAGTGGCCAACGCAGCACGAGTTAATGCACATCCTAGCAATGGCTATGGGGCTCCCCCTATCCACCTGTTTTTAACATGAACATTTGTCCTTCAATAATGGGTTAGGGTTTTGGATTTTCCCTTTTTGTTTGGATGTAGGGGGCAACTTGTCACATGCTTGTCAGTCTACGACTAAGACACCAAGTTTTCCTTGAGAATTTGTCTATAGACACGAGCAAGTGCAATATTAATTGTCCACTTAAGAAGAGTAATTAGTTTACCCCAATTGCAGAAGTTTCTGTTTCAACTTGATCTCATTTTTATTTTCTATTAATAATTAAGATTGACCTATTAGTTGCCAAATGCGTGAAAGTTGAGGTATTGGGAATTTTAAAATCTCATGGTGGAGGTGTTACTTCAGTTAGTTTGTGTTAGAAAATATTGCAGTACAAGAAAGAAATTTATGTGCAAGAAAAGAAATATATTTTAGCAATTTTGGCTCTAGGTAGGGATGGAAATTACTATCGGCTACTGTTTCGGAGCGGATGTGAATAAACCCACTCGAATATTCGACTACGCATAGCTTTTTTTCAAAATATTTTAAAATTTGCTTCCATTAAAGTTCCAACACATAACTTTCAACAATTAAAATAATACTTTAACCATCAAAATTTTTAATCTTCAACTTTAATTTAGTTTTACACAAACTAATAAAAACATATAAATATCAGTAAAAATATTTTTAAAATTAAATATTTTAATTAATAATAAAATTAAATTAAATAATTAATAATAAATTTAAATATGTTTAAAAATTATCAAAAAATATATCTCATTTATTATTTTATTCTCTTAAATCTCACGTAATTTCTTTTAAATCTTATTCTTTTGTATTCATAAACTTAACTGAACAATGATATGAAATCATCAAAATTTCTAGATTTGTGATCATCCCTTTTAATATTTGATTAACTCAATTAATTAAATTATTTAAAACAAAAATTAACTAATATTTATATAACTAAAATAAATATTATAATATGAATTTATTAGGTAATGTGGCATAATTATCTTTAGTACATATTATATTATAAAAATAGTATACATACACTTTTAAGGACATAATATATCAAAATTTTTAAAGTTGACATACAATATATCAATTGTTATATAATTAAATTGTGAATGGATGATAATTATTATAAAATTTTGATATTACAATATGCATTCTTCTATTAATGATATGCAACCTAAACATTAAGCATGTAACTAATTTTTTTTGTAACCTCCCCAACCTAGCTTAGACATTAAGTCCGAATTTGGAAGATTATATTGGCCACTGAAATGGCCAAGTAAAACTATCGGATTTTAAAAGCAGTTCTTTAGAACATTTATTTTAATTTCTGAAAAACACTTAGCGTGTTTCCCCCCAAAAGATAACAACTTAATTTCAGAAGTCGGTTGATCCTAATACTTGGTTTGCAAAAGTTGGATTCTACATATCTAATCATAGTTGTCGTAACCATTTTTTTGAAAATGACAAAAAGGGGTTCGACGTTGGGTTTTGAAAATAGGAAAAAAGAAACGGGAGTCGCCACCGA
This sequence comes from Gossypium rotundifolium, assembly GCA_025506655.1. Taxonomy (NCBI): domain Eukaryota; kingdom Viridiplantae; phylum Streptophyta; class Magnoliopsida; order Malvales; family Malvaceae; genus Gossypium; species Gossypium rotundifolium. The sequence goes on along the minus strand of CP106727.1, from coordinate 58,056,908 downwards.
CCATTATCTCGTGTGATCGGATCACCTTTATTTTAATAAAACATTTTGTTTTACTAAAATGTGTTTTTGGTCCGCAAGTTTTAAAAATCGGGTCCGGAGTTTCATTACACGAGGAAGGGTTAGCACCTCGACACGCCCAAAATTGGTACCAAAATGATTAATTAGTGTCTTAATGCTCAAGTTTTAAAAGGTTTTAAAATACGATCCTCTAAAAATGTTTGGATAATTAGGGCCAAAATTTTGAGATTTCTTTGTTCGAGAGGATACAAACATCACATCCAAAGACGTTAGGACATGATGTTTTAAACCTTCAGTAATCAAAGCTATCTCGAGGTTTCACGAATTTTATCAAAAGGATGTTTAGTTATTTAGTCCAACGGAAAATCGCAACTCAAAGACGTTAGGGCACTATTTCCTAATTCCTAAATGCAAAACATTGCCTTTATTTTAAAAAATCTTTGAACAGAGTGTGGTGACTTTTCAAAATGCATCGTATGGGGTTGAGTTTAAAAAGGTTTGAGTCAAAATTTGAAATTTCTTTGTCCCGAAAAGACATAAACATCGCATCCAGTACGTTAGGACACGATGTTTTAATCTCTCGTGATCAAAGTCATTTCGTGATTCGTAAGACTTCGTAAAAGGGATGTTAAGTTATTTAGTCAAACGAAAAATCGCAACCCAAAGACGTTAGGGCACTATTTCTAATTTCTAAATATCAAACATTGCCTCATTTTGAAAAATTTTTTTTTTGGCATACGACAATTTTACAAATGATGCTTTGTTCAAAATATTATACAAAACAAGGATGACAAATATGGATGTAAATGTAAAAATAAAACACAAATAATAATAATATTATGACAATACGAAATAGTAATATAAACGAGTAAATAAAATAAATAAAATAACGATGGCGAGATAGTAAAGACGATACTTGGAACGAAAGTAATAATAATAATAATAATAAAATGATGGATATTAACAAAAATAATACATACAACATAATTAAACAAATATATATATACATAAAAATAATAGTATTGATAATAAAATGAAAACGATAATATATAATATACGAATAATGATATAGTAACGATAATAATGAGAACAATAATAGAAATAATAATAAATGATAATAATAATAATAAATACAGTAATAACGACAAAATAAAATATTAAATGTTAGTGATTATAATAAAAATTGTGAAATAAATGAAAAGGGGATTGAGTTGCATTAAAAATTGAAAATTTTGGGGCTAAGTGGTGAATAAAACAGTGGTTGGGGGGTTGTAAGCATGCGCAGGTGAAAGCGAAGGGGCCAGAGAAGCAATTTTCCCATAAACTGAAACACAGCATTTAAAAGGGGACATAATCGCAAACTGTAAAAAAAATATTGGGCTAATTTTGAAATAACGAGAGTTTAATTTTAAAATACTAAAACGCTGAAGGACCAATCGCTAAATAGACCCTTCTTTCGGCAAAACACGCGATCCTAGGCGGTCGGGTTTGGTCGGATCGGTCACGCCAAACGACGCTGCTTTTAAGGCGAAGACCACCCCAAAACGACGCCGTTTGGGGGCCTATATAAGTTCAAAACCTTCAAAAATCATTTCTTCACCTTTTAAAAAAATGCTCTTTTTCTCTCAACTCCCTCTCTGCACTGGGATCCGGCGAGGGCCGCCACCACCGGCCCCGGCTGCTGCCCACCGTGGGACGGGCCTAAAGGTAAAAATTTGTTTTTTTTATTTTTTTATGTTCTTCCTTTTTATGTAATATTATTATGTGTTCATATATATATGGTATGTAAAAGAAAAAACCAAAAGATTGAAAACGAGATTTTACCCTCCTTTTCTCGCTTTTTTGATTCTCGTTCTTGTCTATCCTTTACATCGGAGTTTTGTGTTGATTTTGCTTGTTGTTACCGCTGATTTTTGAGTGTTTTGACTCTCTGCTTTTCGATTGAAAGAAGAGAAAAGAAAAACTTTCTTGAATCTCGATATTCTTTTTTGTTTTGTTTTTCTAACGAAAAAAACTTGTTTGTTTGGATCTTTCTCTGCTTTTTTTGATTTTCCAAAAAAAGCCCCTATTACAAAATAATTTCCGGCTTAAATAGTCAAATACATCCATCTCTCCTTTTTTACCGTTGCTTGTCGCTTTCTTCTTTGTTGTTTGCGTGTTTGTCCATTTTTGCAGGGCATGGGGAGCGGAGCAGGTGACGGAGGCGACGGGCAAAGCGCGCAGAGGTGTCGGGTCGAAAGGTCGGGTAGGTGAGGGTAGCTTCAGCAGTAAGGTCGAGGACGTGGTTAGGGGTGGCGGCTAGGCTAGAGGAGATTAGGTTTCCAACCCTAATTTGGATTTTGGGCCTATTGGGCCTCCCGTTAAAAGGGTCGAGGATTTTAATTTGGGTTTGGTTTTTTTATTGTTGGGTTGTAATTTTATTTGTAATTGGGCCGGGCAAATTTGGGGTTCTATACCTGCCCCTCTTTGCTCATTGTCGTGAAACGAGAATAGAGCAAAGACAAAAAGAAGCCCAATGTTGCCCTACCACCGAGTCTTGGCCTTTCGTGTGCTTTTCTTCAGTAGCGCCACTCCGCCCACCGTGATCCTCGTTGCTTCAATCCACTCCACCCATATGTGGCTTCAATCGCTTCGTCTGCGACTTCAATGGCATGTGACTTGTTTATTTTCGATCCGCCTTGCAAATTCGGGAGGTCAAATCGGCTTTCTTCAACTGATCCTTGCAAACTCAAGGATCACCAGACCGATATCTTCGATATGCTTCCGCAACTTCGTGGACCTTAAATCGCTTTCAACTGATCCCAAAGAAACTCGTGGATCACCAGACTGAATCTTCGATCTGCTTCCTGCAACTTCAGGAAGGTCAAATTTGCTTTCATCAATCTGATCCCAGCAAACTCGGGGATCACCAGACTGATATCGACCTTCTTCCTGCAACTTCAGGAAGGTCAAATATGCTTTCTTCAATCTGATCCTTGCAAACTCAAGGATCACCAGACTGAATCTTCGACCTTCTTCCTGCAACTTCAGGAAGGTCAAATATGCTTTCTTCAATCTGATCCTTGCAAACTCAAGGATCACCAGACTGAATCTTCGACCTTCTTCCCGCAACTTCGTGAAGGTCAAATTTGTTTCTTCAACTGATCCTTGCAAACTCAAGGATCACCAGATCAATCTTCGATCTTCTTCCCGCAACTTCAAGAAGGTCAAATATGCTTTCTTCAACTGATCCTTGCAAACTCAAGGATCACTCAGATCAATCTTCGACCTTCTTCCCGCAACTTCAGAAGGTCAAATTTGCTTTCTTCAATCGATCCTTGCAAACTCAAGGATCACCAGATCAATCTTCGATCTTCTTCCGCAACTTCAAGAAGGTCAAATATGCTTTCTTCAACTGATCCTTGCAAACTCAAGGATCACCAGATCGAATCTTCGACCGCTTCCTGCAACTTCAGGAAGGTCAAATTTGCTTTCATCAATCTGATCCCAAAGAACTCGGGGATCACCAGATCAATCTTCGACCTGCTTCCTACAACTTCAGGAAGGTCAAATTTGCTTTCATCAATCTGATCCCAGCAAACTCGGGGATCACCAGACTGATTTCTTTGATTTACTTCTTACTTCATGGGAACTTTGAAGAAATAAGAATTCAGGGAGAAGAGATTTGTAATCTCCATCTTCTCTTCCTGAAACTCCAAAGAAATAAGGATATAACCTTATTGTTAATGCAGGAGACGGATTTGTAATCTCAACCTACTCCAATCAAACGTCATGAAACGGAATTCGAATTTTCAATTTGCTTCCTTACTATCTTCGTGAAGACTTCGATCTTCACCGCTTCCACTACCATCTCAAGGAGCGAAATCAACTTTTCAATTTGCTTCCTTACTATTTTTAGGAAGACTTCAATTTTCATCGCCCACTACCATCTTGAGGGAACGAAATCAACTTTTCAATGTGCTTCCTTACTATCTTCGTGAAGACTTCAATCTTCAATCCCCCACTACCATCTTGAGGGAACGTAAATCAACTTTGATATTGCTACACCGTTTTTGAGGATCCCGTCTGTAGAATTAATTTTATGTGCTTATGCTTATGCAAATGGTGAGGACGCCTCGATTAGAATGACTCAAAGCCTCCTAACTACATGTGTTATGAATGACACTTACATGAATGCGTAATGTCATGAGAATGATGATTTTCCATTAAGATGCAATGATTGTAATAAATCAATGCTCCTAACTAAATGATATTATGGAGGACATTTGCATGAATGCAGGATGTCATGAGAATGATTCTTTATTAAAATGTATAAGGATCACGATGCGATGATTGCACGCCCTAATGATGATGAATGGATGTAAAATGAAATGACCCTTTTTATGCTTAGGGTCGCCATCGCCGTCATTCCACCGTAGTCGCATAACCTCGATATCTCGCTATTGCTGATACCTTTACCGTAAACTCAAAGAAACAATCATATTTGGCTCAAATAGTTTGCCCTAATGTGACTTCAAGCGCACTCCACTGCGCAGACACAGACTTTAAAGCCTATACTATCTTCGATCAACCCATTGTGCCTTAAGGGTATAGAAATTGTATCATCTTCAATCGATCCCACTACGACTCGTGGGTGTAGAATCTATGTCATCTTCATCAATCCCACTACGACTCGGGGTATAGAATTTGTTGATTTGGTCTGCATTGCACCTTTTCATTCCTCGTGGATCGTGACCAGTGTGCACTCATGATAGTTGTGTGGATACAAAATCGTTTTTTGCTTAATGATTCCCCATTTATATATCGCCTTTTATCGAGATGATACTTTTTCCGTCATTTGTTCAATCACCGCTTTCAATTCAAGAGGTAGCCTCGCCTCGTAATTTTCCTCCACCATTATTCTCGCCCTCAAAACTCGAGGAGTTTTAAGCAATGGTCCTGCTTTGTGTTCCTATACTACTTAAAAGTTTCCTAGAGTAATATGTGAAACTCTTTTTGTGGAAGTGTCGTTAGTCCATTAATCGTTATTTCAATGCGAAATGTCCGAAAGAGATCATAACTATGGATAAGAACGAGTTAGTTAGGAGTATAGCTCAAACCAATGGGTTAAGCAAAAATAGCGAGTGTAGTCGGAAAGAAATTTATTGGTAGTGTATCCGCAAGGTAAAATAGAAATTAGGTGCCCCAGATATCGCAACTGAGCTTCTCTTCAAACTTCTTGAGGACCATTTTAGGCTCAACATGTGTTTAGGGGATCCGGAGTACTTTGTCGATGCTCCAAAACGCAACATACTTCTTCATTGTTAACTCAAGCGTGGTAAGACTACCGCACGCCTTACTTTTGATCAAAATTTAAGTCGCCCTTCTCGGTTTTCAACTCAAATCTCCTTTGATCCCAAGGCGCCTTTATGGTTTTCGCCGACCTCTCTTTTTCCTTTTTTTCTTTTTTTCGCTTTTGTTCTTTTCACTTTTTTTTTCCCTTTTTTTTTTCTTTTTTTTTTTGCAAAACTCTTCTTTTTTTTTTGCAACTCCTTTTTATTTTTTGTTTTTTTTGAATTTGAACTCACCGTTGGACCGGTCCTCGCCATCCATCCATGTTTCCCGAACAAACCTTTTTTTGATTTACTTTTCCTTTTAGAGTCCTCTTGAATACGAAGAACCTTTCTTAATGCCGGTCTTTCTCCGAAATTCCTTTTGAGCGAACATTTTGTCATAAACCAATGGTAAAGATGCCCGGTGAAAGTCCCGCCAACTTTTTTTTAAAACCTAGAGGGTAAATGGTAACTTCTCTATGCCAACGCTATAAGTATCACCATTTTCCAAAATTTTGAATGGTTTTGGCTATCTTCTCAGACCGACGTGGTGTCTAATCTTTGGACAGACTATAAATTGCATGCTAACGCTTTCTTTCTCGCATTCTTTATTGCCATTCTCTTTTATTCTTCCTTTTCTTCTTCTTCCTTTTTGTTGTGTGTTTTTTTTGTATTTTTTGTTTTTTTTTTGTTTTTTTTTTTGTTTTTTGGTTTTTTTTGAAGTTGAATTTGAAGTTGGAGTAGACGATCACGACTTTGTAATTTTGACATGTGAAGCGACCTTTACCTCTTAGTAAGGTAACCAAAGGCTATGAATATGAATCAATGTTGGCTCAAAGTTCTTGAGGAGATCGGCTTGATAGCGCCCATGCCTCACATATAGGAATCTGCTTCAAAGGCCTTAATGTGTCTAATCGTGATCATGTGATAATGTCTTGCCTTATTCTTGCGGTGAATTAAGCTTCCATCTTCATCTCCTTCGTTGGCTTGCGGTGTTGGCCGATATCTCATGAGGTAGGTTCTCGCCATTTTAACAAATTAGAAGTAAGTTGCAATCTCTATCATCTTCTAAGTCCTTAGATTCTTCTAGACACATATCTCACTAGAAAGGAGTTCAGAATAACGCCGCCGTGTCATTGATATCTGGGACCCATATCCGTATGAAGGTAATTTAGAGAATGAATGATTATTTATGAATTAAGAATAAAAGAATGTTCAATGGAAAATAAAAATATTGGTCCAAAAGATGCATTTTATTGAAGTAGTAATTCAAAACACGAGCCTATTTCACAAAAGAGATCTTATTGCTTCTAGGCTTAAAGCAATAAGTATACTTCATACATTACTCTAGATAAGCTTCTAAATACTACGAGAATTACTTCCACAGCCTCATTGCTTAAAATGTTCTTAGGTTCATGCTTCGCTTTTGGTGCGTTGCTCATCTCCACAACACCCATTTTGACGAATTTTTCCACCAACTTCTTGAAAGTCAGGCAATTTTCTATGGAATGTCCTCAGAACTCCCGCATGATACTCACATCGACATTTAGGTTATACCATGTCGGGTATGGAGGTTGCGGTGGCTTTATAAAATAAGGAGCTACAACATGCATATCAAATAAGTTCGTATAACTCCCTCAGACGCATGGGAATAGGAGTGAACCGAGGTTTTTCCAATATGCTCCGGATTGGGTTCTTGCTTTGGTGGGACCGGTGATCGGTAATCGCTTTCTTTGGTCGGCTTGTCAGAAACGGCTTTGAATAACCCTTAGTATACACACTCGTCTTTACCCCATCTTTATCCTTCCTCTTGGGCTTTTGAAGCCCTTCTCCTTTTTTCTTTGTCTCGTAGGCCAAAACAACGCGATTGGCTTGCTCATTACTGTGGCCCATTGAGAATTCAAAGAAGACCAAGTATTAGTCCTATATTGAGATCCAATAATGACAGTACCACGCGAGAATGTGTATCCGTTGAGTTGGGACATTTATTGGGGAATAAACGATGTCTTCATCATTATCCACATTGTCACCACCGGGTCACTCCTTTTTCAAGTCCTTCTACTAGTAATCGAGTTAATGGCCCATCATGTTCTTTTGAAAGTTCAGCATTTGCTCTCGCATTTCTTGTTGTATTTGGATCAATTGTTCTTGCATCCGATTTGCCTTTGCTCTATCCTCACCAACCTTTGTTCCATGTTTTCCGTGTTAATCAAACATTTTGCCTAATTAGGGTCCTTTGTAAAAGTCTAATGCAAATGAATGCAATATAATGCTAATGCAATGTAGTGCGAATGCATGAATGCAAAGAGGCATCGATTCGATCGACTTCATTTTAGAAAACTTTATTAGAAAACAAGTTCTTTTACATAAAATGGACTACTATATGCATTCATCCTAAGTCCTAAAAGTCTTGATTTCCCAAGTAATGAAGCTAGCTCTTGACTGTGACTGATCAGAGCCCATATTTTATGCTTAACATATCCACTTGTAATGCCAAAATCAGAGATGACCGACTACCGCTGTATCCGAACCGTCATTCCCCTCATAAGGTAATCTTGACTTTTTAACTTGATGATCATAAGAATGATGAAGTTCTTCTCTCCAACATTTCTCTCTTGTTTCAAGAAGCTCGATCCGCAGTTCACAATTGTGTAACGTTAGATTTAACTATACTTCATTTCCTCAATCTTGTTCAGACTTAAATTCAACTCGATTGCAGAGTTACGACTTTGAGGGTAGTGAGGAGACTATCCCACTTTAGCATCGCTTTTTCAAGATTGATCATTTATTCTATCTAGCATCGTACTCAAGGGATTTTTCCGCTTTCATGGCTCGTAAAGATTAGAGTTTTCCGCACCAAGAAGGAACTGCGAAGCTCCGCACATTGATTGTATCCGTCAATAGTTTTTCCAATTCCAACCACCGGTGAAAGTCGCTCATTCGGTTCGCTCTTTGAATCTATCTAATCGGGTCAATACAAACAAGAATCAAATCCTTGCAATGTTGTTTGGATCACAACGATGAGCCCGTAAGTTCACAACGGCCTATCCTTTTACCCTAGATGGTTCCACCAATTCCATCGCCTATTCTTCAGAAGAAATTTTCATCGCTGCCTCGACGAGCACGACCTTTGACTTGGGTGGAATTGAAAGAAACACCATAAGAACGCAGATTGGCTCTAAGACTATGGTTGCTCCTCCGTGAAGCATAGGATAAGGCTTTCACTCTTTCCCGAGATTTCTATCTTAACCAAAGAAGCTCTCTAGTTAGTGCTTTGTCAATTGCAAGTACATCAAGGAATGTAGCTCCAAAGGAATGTATGTAGGTTGTTTCGCTCTTTGACATTAAAGCATGGCAAGTCTATTAACTTTTTCACACTTTCCTCCTTCAATGAAAACAATGATCTTTGCACAACCGCCGCTCAATCCAAAGGATCTTGTACTGTGATTGGATGGACCGACTTTTGTCCTCGTGTTCTCAAGGCTTCGCTTTTGCTGTGATCTATGGCATTCGTTAGCAACGAATCCACGTAATATTCTCGGAAAGGCCTCTCCGAGTGGCTATGAAACTTGAATGGAAACCCCATAATCAAGGGTACCTCCTCCAATATCTCGTGAAGTTGTTCCGATTATCTTAAAAGATTGGCAAACCAATAGGCATCCTCGCTTCGCAAAGATGCTACCTTAAATGACAACCATCATCCTCGGTGTTTCTTGAGAGTTTTCAGATTTCCTTTTCGCTACCGCTTGAGTCATCGTGTCTTATACTACCGTTGTTTCGTTAGATGTAACATCCTCAAATACCATTGTAAACTTATGCTTGTTATTTGGAAGAGCATCAACAGAAATAAACTTTTCTCCCGTCGTAATCAAGGTCCTTTCCACCAATTCATTGTCATAGTTTTCTTGCCCTCCGTCAATTACTTTCCTTCCAACACCTCGTTGTTCATGTGGTTGCCATCTTCACATGAAAGAGAAACACCGTAATGGTAGAAGCGCCTATCCTACCTTACTACCCACTATGAAGTGATTAGTGAGTATAATTACTTTCTACCATGCATTGCCATAAAATGTCATACAATCTTTTCCACATCCGATTTGGTTTTGATCGAACAACATTAGGAAGCATAGGTGGTGAGATTTTAGCACCGCCCCATTTGCTCAAATGGATCCATACCCTTCTAACCGCCTAGGTTCTAACTATATACTGACGACTACATTGTCTTCCACTTTATCAAGGAACCCGCTTCTCCATAACCAAATTTTCGACCTAGAAACCGACCATGAATCGATACCTCTAAAGAAATGAGATGATATGCACGAAAATAAAATACAACGAGTTAGTATCACAAAGTATAAAACCAGTGAAAATGAACAAACACCTACCTGGGTGACCACTAAGGTTTGATATTATTCTACTTAAAGTGGACTCCTAGGGTTCACTACTTGTGGTTTGGTTCTAAAGAGAGGTACCAACCAAAGAGATTCCTCAATCCTCACCCATTATAGGCTCATACGGATGAAGTTCGGTTGTGGAATACATTTCCTATGGCTGCACGGAGATGAAAATCTCACGAAGACATAGGTACGGATGTATTCAAAGCGATCCACTATCCTCGCACGGAGGTGAAGACCTCACGAAGGAGTAGTTTCTCACTTCCACTTAAAGGTGCGACCACAACGGTCATGCAATGCAATGCCGAGATTAAAACATGTAATAAAAGGATTATAATTTTGCAAATCAACTTTTAAATTTCCGACAAAAGATGTAAAATAATCAATTTATGGCTTGACTTCTAAAAGAATTCCTGATTGAGTCGCTAAGTCGTCAGTAACCATTTTTTGAAAATGACAAAAGGGTTCGACGTTGGGTTTTGAAAATAGGAAAAAGAAACGGAGTCGCCACCGACCATTATCCGTGTGATCGGATCACCTTTATTTTAATAAAACATTTTGTTTTACTAAAATGTGTTTTTGGTCCGCAAGTTTTAAAAATCGGGTCCGGAGTCTAATTCACATACGAGGAAGGGTTAGCACCCTCGACACGCCCAAAATTGGTACCAAAATGATTAATTAGTGTCTTAATGTCAAGTTTTAAAAGGTTTTAAAATACGTATCCTCTAAAAATGTTTGGATAATTAGGGCTAAAATTTTGAGATTTCTTTGTTCGAGAGGATACAAACATCACATCCAAAGACGTTAGGACATGATGTTTTAAACCTTCGAATCAAAGCTATCTCGAGGTTTCACGAATTTTATCAAAAGGATGTTTAGTTATTTAGTCCAACGGAAAATCGCAACCCAAAGACGTTAGGGCACTATTTCCAATTCCTAAATGCAAAACATTGCCTTTATTTTAAAAAATCTTTGAACAGTGTGGTGACTTTTCAAAATGCATCGTATGGGGTTGAGTTTAAAAGGTTTGAGTCAAAATTTGAAATTTCTTTGTCCCGAAAAGACATAAACATCGCATCCAAAGACGTTAGGACACGATGTTTTAATCTCTCGTGATCAAAGTCATTTCGTGATTCGTAAGACTTCGTAAAAGGGATGTTAAGTTATTTAGTCAAACTAAAAATCGCAACCCAAAGACGTTAGGGCACTATTTCTAATTTCTAAATACCAAACATTGCCTCATTTTGAAAAAATTTTTTTTTATGATACGACAATTTTACAAATGATGCTTTGTTCAAAATATTATACAAAACAAGGATGACAAATATGGATGTAAATGTAAAAATAAAACACAAATAATAATAATATTATGACAATACGAAATAGTAATATAAACGAGTAAATAAAATAAATAAAATAACGATGGCGAGATAGTAAAGACGATACTTGGAACGAAAGTAATAATAATAATAATAATAAAATGATGGATATTAACAAAATAATACATACAACATAATTAAACAAATATATATATACATAAAAATAATAGTATTGATAATAAAATGAAAACGATAATATATAATATACTTAATAATGATATAGTAACGATAATAATGAGAACAATAATAGAAATAATAATAAATGATAATAATAATAATAAATACAAGAATAACGACAAAATAAAATATTAAATGTTAGTGATTATAATAAAATTGTGAAATAAATGAAAAGGGATTGAGTTGCATTAAAATTGAAAATTTTGGGGCTAAGTGGTGAATAAAACAGTGGTTGGGGGTTGTAAGCATGCGCAGAAAGCGAAGGGCCAGAGAAGCAATTTTCCCATAAACCTGAAACACAAGATTTAAAAGGGACATAATCGCAAATCAGAAAAAAATATTGGGCTAATTTTGAAATAACGGAGAGTTTAATTTTAAAATACTAAAACGCTGAAGGACCAATCGCAAAATAGACCCTTCTTTCGGCAAAACACGCGATCCTAGGCGGGTCGGTTTGTCGGATCGGGTCACGCCAAACGACGCTGTTTTGGGCGAGACCAACCCAAAACGACGCCGTTTGGGGGCCTATATAAGTTCAAAACCTTCAAAAAATCATTTCTTCACCTTTAAAAAAAATGCTCTTTTCTCTCAACTCCCTCTCTGCGCACTGCGGGATCCGAGAGGGCCGCCACACCGGGCCCGGTTGGCAAGGCCACCGTGGACGGTGGCCGGAAAGGTAAAAATTTGTTTTTTTTTTTTTTTTATGTTCTTCCTTTTTATGTAATATTATTATGTGTTCATATATATATGGGTATGTAAAAAGAAAAAAAACCAAAAGATTGAAAACGAGATTTTACCCTCCTTTTTCTGCTTTTTTGATTCTCGTTCTTGTCTATCCTTTACATCGGAGTTTTTGTGTTGATTTTGCTTGTTGTTACTGCTGATTTTTGAGTGTTTTGACTCTCTGCCTTTTCGATTGAAAGAAGAGAAAAGAAAAAAACTTTCTTGAATCTCGATATTCTTTTTTTGTTTTGTTTTTCAACTAAAAAAAACTTGTTTGTTTGGATCTTTCTGTTTTTTTTTTGATTTTCCAAAAAAGCCCTATTACAAAATAATTTCCGGCTTAAATAGCCAAATACATCCATCTCTCTTTTTTTACCGCTTGCTTGTCGCTTTCTTCGTTGTTTGCGTGTTTGTCCATTTTGCGTGGCATGGGAGCGGAGCAGTGACTGAGGCGACGGCAAAAGGCAGAGGTGTCGTGTCGAAAGGTCTGGGTAGGTGAGGGTAGCTTCCTTGAGAAGGTCGAGGACGTGGTTAGGGGTGGCGGCTAGGTTAGAGGAGATTAGGGTTTCAACCCTAATTTGGATTTTGGGCCTATTGGCCTCCCAAAGTTAAAAGTACGAGGATTTTAATTTGGGTTTGGTTTTTTTTATTGTTGGGTTGTAATTTTATTTGTAATTGGGCCGCAAATTTGGGGTTCTACAATAGTTTTAATAAAAACCAAATTTCATGCATAATTAATGAAGGTCCAAATTTCAATCATCACATAATTAACTTAAATGTCATGCATTCAAGATAAACTCAAAGCCTAAGTCTCATGCCACTGTTCAAAAATAAAACAATGTAGTCCCTGAATAACAAAAATTTCAAATATTAAATCTAAAATATTTTTATATAAAAAATGACTCCAAATCGAGACCCTTCGGATCTCGTGTCCGCACCCTAACCTGGTGGGTTATCTGTAAAGATGGAAATAAATTTGGGGTGAGCTTATAAAACTCAGTGTGAGTCTTATCACAAGTAAATCAATGCAAACAATAGATGACTCATACAACATAAAAATTCTCAAGACAATCATAAAAATTCTCAAAACAATCACACTCATATAGTGATTTAGAGTATCGATTCTTTATATCAACATATGAATATCATCATATTTCAAGATTCACAGTTTATGTATGCACATACTCATGAATGGTGATGCAAATTCAATTTGTTAGAATAGATCTTACCCAACTTCGCTACACAACACAGTAGGAGTTCCCCAGAACTCCTCTTCCTTTTCACCACGTTGTGGATGAACCACTGATCGTTGTAGATGCTGTAATAAAAGGGTGGATGAACCACCCGAGTTTTTTTTTTAATAAAAATTTTGTAGATAAACTACTAGTATGGTGTGAATAAACCACTCATTAGTGCAGATAAACGTTGCTAGTACGATATGGATAAACCACTCATTAGTACAAATAAAAGCTACTAGTACAGTGTGCATAAACCACTAACTGATGTAGATAAAAGCTGCTAGTACGGTGTGGATAAACCACTAATCGATGCAAATAAGTTGCTTATACTTTCTCCGTTCGTATCGTCTCACCCCATGCAATGCGATAACAATAGACATGCTTTTAATAAATCAATACGGTAGAAAATACATGCTTATCATGTATTCGGTTTAACGGTAACATAAGGCATGCTAAACATGCAATCAATAATACAGAAGCAAAATGCATGTTTTGTTCACATATCATGAATTATTTGGTCACTCAGATATTGAATTCCAAATATACATATTATCAGGGACTCAATTGAGAGAAATAAAACTTTAAAAATAGTTTATGGACTATGCAAGGACTAAATAGAATAAATAAAATTTTTTGGACAAAACTATAAAATAGAGGTCGCACGGCCATTTGAGATGCTATAAGCTATGTGGAGGGGTTACACGGTCGTGCGACTAGACCGTGTAATAGACGGTGGTCATGTAGTCAGTGTTAAAATTACCCTACAAGAGAGACATGGTTGTGTGGTAGGGCTGTAATCATATGGTTCACGAACTAGCCTAGGGTTTGCAAGGGCACATGACCGTATGGTTTCCATGTGGTCCACTGTGTGGGAGATCGTGTGGTTCTAATCCTGCAAACAATCACCACTGATTCACTTGGGAAAGAATACACACCTTTCACCTGGAGTTCGATCGACGTTCCTCACGATCAAACTTGATTCGATTCCCCTAAATATGGTCCTTCAAACAATATTTACACATGAATTAGCGGTTGGTTTCAAGATTTAACAAAATTATCGAAAGATCCAGCAAGAACCGTAAAAGATTGATTAATCAAGTGAAAGATATTCATGGAATAACGATGTTATGAAATTATGATTTCTACTTATTAAAAAGAATACACTTACCGAACTTTGATGAAAATACATATATTATTGATGGAAATTTTGACAACCGGTAGAGAAATGAGTTAACGTTGAATGATTTAATTCAAGAAAACAAAAATAATTGACTGCAATAGAATGAAAATATGATGCAAAGAAAAGGAAAAGAAAAGAAAAAGGGAAGAAATAGAGAAAGGAAGTCAAAATTCTAATAGAAATTGAAAAGAAATATGATGCCAAGTTTAATTAGGAAAAGATGGCTTAAATACTCAGGATTTGGAAACCCTAGGGGGTGGTATGGTAAATATCCCAATTTTTCTGAAATTAAAAAGAAAATGGAAAGGAATAGCTCGATCTTGGGTCAATGAGGGACATAACACTTAACCATTGGGACTGATGCCCATTTGTTTCTTAATTTTGTCACTGAATTGTACATATGTTTTGGGGTGTGTTAACTAGATTACCAAAAATAAGAAAAATATGAGAGGAAGGAGACTCAAACTTAGGATCTTTAGGAAGAGGAACCAATACCTACCCATCAAGCCTAGTATTCATTCATTGGTTAATTATTTCAATTAACCTCATATATTTTGAGGTGTGACAACTCTCCCCATCTTAAAGAAATTTCGTACTAAAAAATTACCTGGTTCAAACAGATGAGGCTACTATTTACGAAATGTCTCTTATAGTTCCCATGTGGCCTCCTCAGTGCCATGGTTCCGTTGTAGAACCTTAACAATTGGGATTCATTTTCTTCTAAGAACCTTTACTTCACAATCTAGAATTTGTATGGGTTCCTCCTCAAAGGATAGATCCGGTTTCACCTCAATATCTTTAATTGGTATAATATGGGAAGGATCAGATTGATATCGTCTCAACATGAAGACATAGAAGACGTCATGGATATAGTCCATTTCAGGAGGTAATTCTAATTGGTATGTCATTGAATCGACTCTCTTAAGGATTTTGTAAGGTCCGATGAACCTAGGACTTAACTTGCCATTCCGTCTAAACCTCGACACTTTTCTCATGGGGACACTTTCAGGAAGACTTGATCTTTGACATTGAATTCAATATCCTTCCTCTTTAGGCCTGCATATGACTTTTTCTTATCCGAAGTTGCGTTTAGTCTATCCTAGATTAATTTAATTTTCTCCTCAGACTCCTGTACCACTTTAGGACCTAAAATTTTCTTTTCACCCACTTCTGTCCAACATAGTGGTATTTGACACTTACAACCATACAAGGCTTCATAGGGTGCCATTTTCATGCTCGATTGAAGCTATTATTATAAGAAAATTTAGCTAGAGGCAAATTTTCTTCCCAACTATCTTGAAATTTGATAATATAGCCCCTTATCATATCTTTCAATATTTAAATGACCCGTTCGGATTGTCCAGCAGTCTACGGATGGAAAGCAGTACTAAAATCCAAACGAGTACCAAGTGCCTCATGGAACTTCTTCTAAAATCGAGATGTAAAATGAGGATCTCGATCTCAAATAATTAATACGGGTACTCCATGCAACCTTACAATCTCCGAAATATATAACTTAGCCAGCTTTTGTATGCAGACATGTAAGAAATGTGCTAACTTAGTTAATTGATCTACTATCACCCATAATGAATCTTTCTTAGTAGGTATTAAGGGTAACCTAGTAACAAAGTCCATTGTTATCCATTCCCACTTCCACTTAGGTATGTTAATCGGTTGTAATAAGCCGGAAGGGAACTAGTGTTCAACTTTTTAAGCACTTAGATACAAATTCTACCACCTCACGCTTCAGCTCAGGCCACCAGTACAGGTCCCTTAAATCCCAATAAATATTATTTCCTCCTAGATGTATGGTATAAGGGTTAGAATACGTTTCCCAAAGTATAGACTATTTTAAATCCTTATCGTTTGGCATACAATACCTCCCACAAAAGCACAAAATACCCTCGTCATTAAACCCATAGTCCTTAGTTTTTACATCTTCCACTTGCTTAATCCGTGGCAACAAGGACACATCTAACGTTGTTTAACCTTAATCTCATTAGCTAAGGTAGGTTTCACTTGCAGTTTAGCTAGTAAGCTTCCATCATCCACTAGACTTAACCTTACAAAAATTGCCCTTAGATCAGTCATCTATTTTCTATTTAAGGTATCTGCCACTACATTGGCTTTTCTAGGGTGGTATTCAATTACACAGTCATAGTCCTTTAACAACTCTATCCTCCTTCATTACCTCAAAGTTCAACTCTTTTTAGGTGAGAAGATTCTTGATACTCTTATGATAAATATAGATATAACACTTCTCACTATACAAGTAGTGTATCCAGATTTTTAATGCAAATACCATTACTACTAACTCCAAGTTATGAGTCAGCCAGTTGCACTTATGCTTCTTTAACTACCTCGACACATAGGTAACTAATTTTCCACTTTGCATCAATACACATCCAAGGTTAGTGTAGGATGCATCGTTATACAACAAATACTCTTTTCTTGACTAAGGATGAATTAACATGGGAGCTTGAGATAACATCGCCTTTAGTTTTTTAAAGCTAACTTGTTGCTCATTTGTCCATTTAAATGGAACAATCTTCCTTAAAAATTTGGTTAGAGGAGTAACAATTAGAGAAAACCCTTCAACAAATCTATGATACTACCTAGCTAAACCAAAGAAACTTTGGATTTTGAAAATATTTTTGGTTTGTTTCCATTTTAGAATAGCGTCTATCTTTTTTGGGTGTACACTGATACCCTTTGTAGATACCATATAACCCAGAAACATAAATTCCTTAAACCAAAACTCATACTTGCCCAGTTTGGCATATAGTTTCTTTTAGCGGAGGATTTGCAAAACTATCTTACGATGTTCATCGTGTTCAATTTCAGTTCTAGAATAAACTAGGATGTCACTAATTAACACAACGATGAACTGATCAATGAAGGGTTGAAGCACTCGGTTTATTAGGTCGATAAAGGCGACAAGAGCATTGGTTAATCCAAAAGAAATCACAACCTTATATCTATTTTGGAAAACATTGTTGCACCACAGAATTGGTCAAATAAGTCATCGATCCTAGGAAAATGATATTTATTCTTAACGATCATTTTATTCAACTGTTAATAATCAATGCATACCCTTAAAGAGCCATCTTTCTTTTTAATAAATAGGACTGGAGCTTCCCACGAAGTGTTGGAAAAACGGGTTTAGAAAACGCAACGGAAAATAAATTTAGGGAAAAATCAGAGTTTAATTTTTTTTCCAAAACAAGATCTTGATTGTGATACCTAAAGTAATAAACACTTAATCAAAATTGTACCTTTTCGATCCGTCTAGGATGAGCACTTCAACCGACAGCATATTTTTGGTTAAATCGGAATAGTAATTTTGGGACCATAAATCTGAAGTCAAAATAATTATTTTATTATTATTTTAATGTTTACAGGATGATAGAATGTTTGTGTGAAAGTTTGGTTCCGAAAATTTATCGTTTGAGTGTTTACTTCGATAAAAAGGACTAAATCGCATAAAGTGCAAAACTTTAGTTCTATTAGCTAAAGGTGTTTATTAGCTATAGTTATTAAAGTAAAGGTCCTTAAGTAGTAATTAGACCATTATAATGGTGAGTGGACATTTATGGACACGTTATTAGGTGTTTTAAACGTTTAATTAAAGGTTAATTTTGTAATTTGGTAAATAAAGTAAATTAAAATAAAAGAAACAAAAGCATCATCTTTAATGTTGTCTTCTACCACCGAAAATTTAAGAGAGGATTAGCTAAAGTTAGGGTTCTTCATTCGGCCATCTCTATTTCTTCAATTAGGTATGTATTTTTGTCCCGTTTTTAATGATTTCTACGTTTTTGAGATCGTTGCAGCTTAATCTAGCTAGCCTAGGGACTATTTTGAAAAAAATTTAAAGACTTAGGATGTTTCCATTGATTAATAAGCATGTATTTTAATTATTGATGATAGATTATGAATGTTTGATGATAGTTATACAAGTCTTGTTAAGTGATTTTTAGTGAAAATAAAAATTAGGGATTTAATTGAGAAATATGAAAATTTTTTGGGTAAATTGTGAAATAAATGAAAAATATGGGCTGTTATGTGTATTAGGAAAATTTTGCTAGCATGGGTTGTTATCAAATTGCATTAATTTGTGATTTTATGAAATAAGGACTAAATTGTAAAAGTTGTGAAATACTTGGGATAAAAGTGTTAATGTGCTTTAATAAGTGTTTTGGATTAAATTTAATAGAAATATTATTAAATAAGCTAAATTTGATTACATA
Source organism: Gossypium rotundifolium (assembly GCA_025506655.1). NCBI lineage: Eukaryota > Viridiplantae > Streptophyta > Magnoliopsida > Malvales > Malvaceae > Gossypium > Gossypium rotundifolium. The sequence goes on along the minus strand of CP106727.1, from coordinate 58,038,237 downwards.
TAGATTAAGAAAAGCAAAATTCGGATCTAGATCAGGGAAAAACAAAGTACTCGACTAATTGACCTATTTCATCATTTTTGTGAATCGAGGTAAGTTTGTATGATTAATAAGCTTAATGATATATGTGTTTATATGTTTAAATATTATAATTTTGATATTACGACATTGCGAAATCTATCGATAAAGTATTGAGACAGTGAGAATCCCGGTTAAACCTTAGGAATAGATAGGATACTAGTGACATGTCATTAGGGGTTCTTGTGATTATGTGATCCGGGTGCTGGTCCTGTACGTCCTACCGATGGCTGAGTATACCGGCATGTGTTGTGGTTACTTGACAGCTTGTGTGAGCAGCACCATATAGCTACATCTTGACTTACAGCTTGTGTGACCAGGCCCGTTAATAGCTCGAGAGTGAGCATATATGTGATGTGAAATTGATATAGCATTGGCTATGTATGTGGCATTTTGGTGCGAGATTCCCAAGTATATGATATTATTCTGAATGGTTCAACGGGAAAAGATGATGGTACAAGGATGTAAGCAATGATACAGATCATTTCAGGTACTCGTAAAAAGTTTGGCAAGTAAGTGATAATTGATAAGTTCATATGAAAAGTAAGTGAAAGTTGATGAATTTATACATGATACATAGAATTATGGAAATGTGCAAATTGTTGAGTTGAATGTATTACTTACATTTACTTATGTTCTTTAAATTGTAAATGAATTGGAAAATTATACTTATTAATCATATGAACTTACTAAGCTATAAAGCTTACTCTTTTTATTTTACCGTGTTTTATGGTGATTTCAAAGCTAGCTCGAATTCGGGATCGTCAGAGACTTCATCACACTATCAAGCTATCATTTTGGTACTTTTGAATCTATGTTTTTGGAATATATGGCATGTATAGGAACTTTGGTCATTTTGGTATATAAGTTGATGATGAATTTAGCCATTTGAATTGGCTTGTAAATGTCTATGGTTTGGTTTGTATATATAGCCATGAAAGTTGGCTTAATTTGATTAGTTTGGTTGTATATATATATATATATATATGTGTGTGCATAAGGCCTATGTTATATGATTGAGGTTGGCTTTGTGATACTTATTGATAATAGATATTGTGGATATCAGATGGTTGATACTAGAGGAGATATATGATTGTGAATTTGAGCATAATGATGCATGTTTAAAAATGTTTAATTAGTTGAATTGTAAATGTGAATTTGGTATAATGTAATGGTCTATTTTGTGACTTGTGTATAATATGGATAATGGAATTGAGTTGGCATGATTTAGGCTTGATTTAGTTGGTTTGAATGCCTATTTATGCTATGTTTTGGTGTCATTTGGTTTGGTGTAGGTGCATACAAATTTGGGTGGCAAAATGGCTTGGTAAATAGCCTATTTTTGTCCACACGGGTAGAGACACGGGCGTGCGTCTCAGCCATGTGTGATACACGGTCAAGTTACATGGTCAGTTTCCACCAAGTCAGTATGCCCCACACGGCCTCACACACGGGCATGTGACCTGGCCGTGTGGCATAAGTCAGTATACCCTACAGGTTTAGCATGGCCTAACACACGACCTGGCACATGGGAGTGTGTGGCCATTTTTAGGGCACATGGGCTAGCCACGGGCATGTGTGTTGGTCGTGTGACCCAAGTCAGAAAGTTACACGGGATCAGACATGGGCTGGGACACGACCATGTGCTCCCATTTTGAATGTCCACACGACCTATGACACGGGCGTGTCTTTGGCTGTGTGAGACACATGGCCGGGCCACATGGGTGTGTCTTTGGCCGTGTGAGACACACGGCCAGGCCACACTAGCTTGTGTCCCCTGTTTTTGGAAAAATTTTCTAAGTGTTCAAGAAGTTTTTAAAGTTATCGGTCTAGTCCCGAACCACCTCGAATGCATGTTTTGGGCCTCGTGGGCTGGTTTAGGGACAATATGAATGTTGTTGATTGATGATTATACGAAATTTGAAAATGTATGTGAAATGTATGTGTAATTGTATGATATGTCCAGTAACACTCCATAACCCTATTCCGGCGTTGAATACGAGTGAAGGGTGTTGCAAGTCTTCTCCGCTATCCTCAAGCTCACGTCTGTCGAGTATGGGCTTGCTTCAAATAAAAAAAATTCACAAAAATTACCAGTGGGGTAATTTTGTAATTTCTCTAAACTTTTTGGGACAAGTTGTAAATCATAAAAATATCTCTAGAAATTTTCTGAAATAATCTCTTCAGAGAATTTTCTCTCTACAACTTTCTCTTGAATTCAAGTGTGTAAATATTGACCAATGACTCTCTTCATATAGGGAGAGTTTAGAGAGTTCAACTATAATTAAACTTAATCACTTTAATATTAAATTTAATCTAATATTTATCAAGATAATTATTAAATCTTATTAAAAACATATAATGTTTATTTTGTAGATAAACATTAAATTAAATTTAATATTAAACTATTGAAATAATATTACTTTTGGAATAATTAATCTAAAATCAAATTCTCTGGTAGAGTCTCAGTAGAAGTGTAACTCTTCCATCGCTCAACCACCAATGACCAACCACCATCGGCCACCGGGATGCCTCCGTCCCAACCACTAGCATTGCCGTGTCCGGTGATATAGGTGCGACACCCTTACAGCACCCCAAGTCGGTTCGGCTAATGTCGGTTTGGTCTAGATCAATAATAACCCGACCAGTTCGGTCTAACCACCGATTGGACCTTCTGCTCGGTTTCACATATCGAGCTCGGTTCGATTAGTTTTTTAGGTTTTGGTCTCAGTTTTGGGCTATCAAGCCTAATTTACGATCTCAGATCCAATTTTCAAGTTCAATTACCCATTAGGCCAATTGTCTGAGTTGAAAATTAACTTAAAAAAAACATATTAATTTTAATTAACTTATTGATTTAATTTTTCTTAATCAAAATTCGTTTTCCCAAAAAATCACTTAGATTTTCCAAATTAAATTTTCAAGAAAATTCTTTAATCAAATTCTCTACTTGAACAATTCTTACAACCACCTAATTTAATTCCACATCAAATAAATCGACTCAATTAAATTATTTCTAAAGTCATATAATTTTCTTTTGATTCAAATGCAGTCCGATCGAGTTTTTGTTGAGCTAACGGAGGGACCAATCGGACATATACAACTAGGCTTTATTGATTGCAATTTTGTCAAGAAGCATCGTTCTGATAATTCGCAATTACTTAATCATGGAGTCAGTCCATAAAAAGTACCATGATTGAAAACTCCTTATTGTATACTTTTTATGAAAGCAATTCATCCAATTGCTTTGTCCAATGATCTTGTCATGTGTGTTACTCTCATATGATATCCTTGATTCGTTTGAGTTAAATCCATTCACTCAATATAATCCTATTTTATCTCATTATAACCATTATGTCTTCTTAATGATTAATTTGATCTCTGTAAACAAATGGCTGTGATAAATTGCTCGTTCGAGAACTAACAACTCGTGGTCACGTTCCATATTTATCAATCCACACAATGTCAATGAGAGGATATCATTAACTCTTTAATTGAGCTATGAATTCTACTATTGCTAGTAAAGTCATGTCACCTATAAGTCATGTACCCAACATGTTTTAGACATTAAAATATTAATAAAATAAATATTTTGACGTCGGATTTGTGATCCTGAAATCACTTTTCTGATTTCACTGAAAATGGGCTGTTACATATAGGTTTTATCATGGTACAAAACTACTCTTAATTTTTTCGAATTGACTTTTAGATGCCATTCATATCTCTTCTAAATGAATTAATTATATAATATTTTATTTGATCCGAATATCAGTTTTGAAGGCAAGTATATAGGTTTTATCTATATTATCTTACTAAGCTTTACACTTAACGCACCCTTGTTTTTGTGCTTAGATCTTTCGAACCAAGGCTCGATGCTTCTCAAGGATCACAAGCATACACCATTTCCATCATTGAAGAGTATGAAATATTTATATTTGCGATTAATAACTAGTGTCACGTATTAAATAAGTCATTTAAGGGTGCATATATGATTGTTTCATATTACTCTTAAGATGTAATGGCGGTATTAACTATACTTATTTTGGTTAGCTATGAGCCACCTACTGTATATATCTTGAATGTGTGCATGCTTGCATTGGTTTTCCATAACTTGGTTATTAAATGATTTTATATAAGTATAATATGCTAAAATAACATCTTGATGTTTTGACATATCTTGTCTCATTTTGACAATGTTTCATGAACAAGAATGTTGGTCTTTGGATTTATCTTTGAAAATGTTTTATAAAATTCTAGTTTGGAGGTGTTCAAAAGTTTTTTATTAGCTATTAAAATGTGAACTTTAAGTTACTAAAGCTTGGTTTTTATTATGGTGAAATTTAGGGCTTAAAAATGGGAGTTTTAGGGCAAGTGTTTATCCTAGGGGCAAGAGTATCGATATTTGGTCCTAGGGGTACCGCATCCGATTTGGAAGAATACCAAAATGAATAGTTTTAAGGTTGGGTTTCGGTACTTGTGGCCTTAGGTACCACACCCCCTATACTTTTTAGGGTCCTACACTGTTTAGTGCAAAAAGGCTCTCCAAGGCCCAAATTCGATCTCGGATACTGTTTAACAAGACTTTAAAACTCTAAAATTTAGTTTATCCATGATTTTATAAAAAAATATCATTTATTTTTTAAAAAATAAAGTATTGGTTTTACTCCGAAAATGTCTCGTCAGCATTTCTCGTTCGTATCCACCATCAAGACGAGCAAGGTGCATTACACCTGTAGTTTACCATTTGCCTTACAGGCCCTCAATCATCCTTAGCCTAGATTCTATTCAACCCATCTATGTCCAAGCTGGATTCTCTTCAACCCATCTATGTCCAAGAGTGACTGAAACATATAATTTCTATTTGATTAAGTTATTCCATCAATTCTGAAACTTTATTAATTTATAAGTTATGTTTTTATGTGATTTTAATATTAATTAATTTTTTTTACTTTATAATAGTATGTTTAAAATGAATATTTTAACTTTTCACAACACTTTTTATAGAAATATTAAACCCTTGAAATCTTAAACCACATTTTTATGCAACATAATTTAAAAACATTTTTCACAACACTTTTTAAAAATAATGCTAAATATTGCTGTCAAAATATGTTGTGTAAAGATAAAATGTCAATTTTAAACATGATAAAAAGTAAAGAAATTTTTTTTACTAACATTCAAATTTGTTAATTTTATGATATATGAAATATAAATTTTAAATACTTTTAAGCAATTAATACTAATTGTTTGTAAAATATAATTAAAATATTTAAATCATTTTTATATATTAAAATCACATATGAATATAACTCTTATAAATGAAAAACAATTCATAATTGATGGAATAATTAACTCAAATGGAAATTATACATATTTCTTGTGTTGTTGTCATTGCCGCCATCATCGTCGTCGTTGTCATCATCATCATAATAATGATGTCAAGTTAGTGTTATTTTGATATTAATTGTTGACCTAAACCAATTGTTAATATGTAAGAAACAGAATATGAACAGAAGTGATAGCAGAAGTGGGTACTTTTGAAGACATTACGATAAACAATAGAAAAACATGGGCAAAATATTGTTTACGCAGTTTGATTTCTCTACATCTGTGGAGCCTATCTTAGTGAGATGAACCACTATATTTGAGCTCAATACAACCAATGATCCTAGTTCTATTACTCTTAAGTATCGAATCCTCACTTTTGTACTCAAATACTAAATCTCTCACCAATAAATTTTCCCATCGAGAATTTAGTTTGTAAAATCACCAACAAAAGGTTTTACTATCTCAAATGCACTCTCACAAATAATGTTACTTAATGAGCTGATAAGTGATTAGATGCTCTTGAATATTTAGTACATAAACATATATAAGTCTCTCAAATATATATAAGTTTTCAAGACTTGCTAAAATACTAAAGATAAATTATAATCCTTATAAAAAGCAGCTAAAATAGCTAAATACAATATAAAAATAACCAAAGTAAGGTGCACTGTTGGAAGATAAGTATTCAAATTGTCTCGATCCAACATCTTTGGTCCAAGGGATTTGGAACGATTGACCTGATTTGGTTTGATCCTTAAGATATGTCCCTCCTGATGAATTGATTTTCATTTGATGGACTTGAATAATTCGACAATATCAACATAGCCTAAAGACTTTATTTCAAGAAATTGCCAACTATAAATATGACAAGTAGGACTTTGTGATAGTGGTGATGGAAGTGGGTACTTCCATTAGCAGATAGTTAACACTTCAAAAACTTACCTCAACATTAACGAATATTCAACTTAGGTTATAATAAAAATATAAAAAATTATAGTAACCCGTTGTTAATATTATAACATATGAAATATAAATTTAACTATTTTTTAATATCTAATATAAATTATTTATAAAATTTAATTTGAATATATCAATTATATTTTAATTTTTAATTTATATAAATGAGAAGAAAATTAATGATTTGGCACTCAAATTAGATTTTTGAAAAACCAAATGCTAGATTTTCTAACTTTTGGATTTGGTTTAGACAACTGGTTTGAACCCAAAAGATGGTTGTTTAGTGGATAAAAAGAATTCAAGTTTCAAAGGTAATGTTAAATAAGCCTAAAGTGGTGTTGAACTGGTTTTGTCTGGTAGAGCAGGAATTTGAGGGCCCCTTGTCCCTGAAATTCACAATCATGGTATTCAAATTCCTCATTATTGCCGCCATGAAGACAGACAGCGCTGTAAAGCGATGAAGAGCTCATAAATTAAATTCAACACCTGAGGACATATGCTACCGTAAATTACATATATAAAGGCTAATTTACTTTTTCATCAAAATCTTAGAAGCTTCTCCTCATGTTCATTTGTCTTTGGCTGGATTTGGGTCCATGGCCAAGGACATGTAAACCCACGCTCCTCGATAATAACACAGCTACCAATGCAAAAGGACCTTAATTGCGGAGCTGGCCGAGACCGTAATAGCATCTCTTAGGTGTTAGCCTCTTAGCAACCTATATATATTTGTCTGGCCGGTGAATTTAGTTGTATTTATAACTCTTTCATGAGTAGCAGAGGAGAGGGATTTTTCTAAATAAGAAGTAATAGATTATCTAAAGTTTAAAAATCGAGATTAAGTGTCCTTGATAATAACATAAATAGTTTTTGTCAACTATATGTCCATCTATCGAATATGTGTGACCCAAGACAAAAGCCCTCATGTTTCACATTAATCATCCAGTGGGCAGCAATAAATAAAGAAAACGAAATAGAATTATTGGACCGTTACTTAGAATAAAAAGGAAAAACTTAATACTCGAATTAAAGCATTTAAATATAGGTTTGAAAATTACGGTTATTTGAAACCGAATTAAATTTTATTTTTATTTAATATATAACTTATTTAAATTTTTATGATATAAAATAAATATTTTATATTTAAAATAGTAAAAACAATTTGAAAATTCTTAAACATTTATTTATTTTTAAAAATAGTTGTGAAAAAGTTTTAAGATTTTGTCAAATAATATTCAAAAGACATAAAGCAAAGTTTATTTTGTCAAAATGAGTCAAAAAATCCTAAACAAAAAATTAATATGAAAAATTCAATAACTGAATTGAATCAAATTATAATGAGTGATTCAAAAAATCCAAAAAACTCAACCAAACTGAATTGATATCACCCTTAGTTAAAGGCTGGTGAGGTGTCAATTGTGTTAGAGAAGTTTGATAGAATTAAATTAACCTCAATGGCTTAGTGAACCCTACCATGTCATAACAAATCTATATCTATAATAGTATTTAAAGGGTTGATTGAGTTGATGTCATCCTCAATCAGTTTCCAATTCAATTGTGAAATTATCCAAAAATTAATATGGAACATGGTAACTGAACCGAATTATACTGGATGGTTTTAAAGAGTCCAAAAAACCCGTCTGAACTAAATCGATATCGCCTTTAATCAAAGGCTGATAAGGCATCAATTGCGTTAGAGAAATTTTATAGAATTAAATTAGCCTCAATGGACATAGTGAACCCTACCGTGTCATAACAAATATATATCTACTATTATTTAAAGTTCTCAATCAAATTCTAATTCAATTGTGAAATTATCAAAAACCTAATATTTTTATAAAATAAACTAATATAAATTTAAAGGTTTTCCTTCTTTTCTTTTTTTTTTTTAAGACACAATTTAGAAGAAAGTTACAACCAAATAATATGATTTGGACTCAAGATCTTAAAATCTTATTTTCTTTAACTTTGCAATTTCAACCAAAGTGACATTTAATAGTCATATAATTTTTTTATATATTTATTACGTAAATATTTCATTCATATCATAAATATGTAGAGATAGCAATGGAGCGAGGTGGGAGTGTGTCACATCCCAAAAATCGGATTAGTGAAATGTGAGAGTGGTCATGCTTTATTTTTGTGTTAAAAGTTGTGGAATTCTATCAAGAAATTAATTTGTTGTAGTGGTTAAGTGTTAATTGTGAGTGTTTAAGGTCCTGTGTTCAAAACCCTTCCTTTAAAATTTTTTTGTCATTTTTATTCCTGACTTTGGATATTGGAGTTAAAAATAATTTTCTCGCAATTAATGTTAGAATGAATTTGTTAGTTTAGTGATAAAGTGTTAATTTATCTTTTGGTATTATGTTCAAATACTTGTGTGAGCAAAATTAAATTATTTTTGCTAGTTATCTAGTGTGTCACCTATCTATAGGAATTTGGGTTAAATTTGAATTTTAAAGGAATCTGGATAGTTATCAGAAAATTTATTAGTCGGATTACATTTTTCTTTTGTTAAAAGAAAATAAAATGAAATTAATTTCCTTTTTCCAAAATTTCCACGTTCTGTTGCTTTATTCCATCCTTATTCCCACGGTGTTGTTTCTTATTCTTTTATCAGTTTTTTTTTTCCTCTCTCTTTCTTTGTTTTTCCAGCCACCATTTGCTAGTTCCTATTGTTCTTTTATTTTTATTTTTCTTTGGTTGGTTTCATATGTTTCTTGTACCGTTCAACACATTGTTCGTTTCCTTTTCTCTTGTGATTTCGATCGTTATTGAGGTGAAATTTGGCGAGGTGGTTAGTTCTTCGACAACCTAGGATCGTTATTAGGCTGCTGTTTCTTGAAGTTTCTGGATTTCGCGTGGTAGTACTCACATCAAAATTTGTTTAAGGTTGTGTATCGAAAAACTCAAAAAATAGCGAATGACAGAAAGCCGAAAACTAAACTGTTGATGCTGCATAGTCATGTGTTAGGCCTTATGGTAGGCAATGTGTGACACACGATTTAGGCTATTTGGGCCGTGTAGGCCACACGGGTTGGCCTTTTGGGTCGTGTGGGCCACACGGGCCTGTGGGCTCATTTTCTAAAAATTCTTGTTTTGGTCTGTTTTGTTTCGATAACTGTATTTAGCCTCTTTGTAGGGTTCGTACCACTTAATTAAGACCTGAAAACAAGGTATTAGTGAATATGCTTCTGTGTTGATGTGTTTAGAGTATTTGTAATATATATTTGCATGTTATGATACTAGTTGTTTTGATGGTATGTCCTGGTTTGCTATGTTTGTATAACTTTGTATAATAAATGATTTTATTAATTTGTATTTCTAAATCTGTTATGTAACCATGCATGTGATTTCATGGCAAAACTGATGTGTTTCTAAAAGCTTTAATAAATATGTTTTGTAGAGCATGGACTTCCATGCCATCTGTTTCTGCTACTGTACGTCAGCATGTCCTACATGCTCACCATTCTGATTTTGTACATGCATGCCATGACACATTGTATGGGGTTTGGGATAATGTTAAAGGAGGAAGATTCTGTATTGGCAGTTTAGTGATCTGCATATTTAGTGGCTTGACCACATATATTTGATTTGGCAGTTTAACTGCATATTGTTAAGCCATCGTTGCTAGGCAACCCGGGCGGATTTTAGTGTGTTTTGGATGGATGAGTTCGGGGGAGAACTCTATTTTGGTGTGTAGTGGAGTTGGGTAGGACGTTTTCTGAAAAGTTCGCATTATGATTTTCTGAAAAATATTGCATTGTCATAATCATGCATACTCAATTCTGTTTGACTGATCGTTATGAAATTTTCTATGGTTTTCTATTTTGTATATCATAATGTGTGTAATCTCAATTTGAGTTTTAGCTATACACTGAGCTTTATAGCTCACCCTTTTGTTTTATTTTGGCATTTCAGGTAATCGGTAAATTAGAGTCGAACGGTGTGCAGGAGCTCGGATGGTTTTATCAATTAAATTAAAATTGGTGATTTTCGTAATTATTAAATTTAGGCTTTTGGGGACTGTAATTTTTTTTGTGGGTTTGTTTTGGTTTCCGTTTAATTTGTCGATACAGATATCTATGAACATGATACTATAAAACCTCGCGGGAAAAAAAATTAAAATTTGATTTTTCAAAATTTAAACTCTGAAAGTTTTTCTGCTACAAGCTAAGTAACCCTTAAAGAGTTTCTCTGTAAATAAACAAATGGTATTAAAAAAAATGTTTGTTTTAATATTTAAAATGATCTAGCCACTTTAGTACTTTCAAAACATGTGACTTTGAATTCGAATTATGGGTTTTAATTAAGTGTTTTTGAACTTTGGTTTTTTTTCTAAAACGTCTATAAGAGTTTTGCCATAATTTCATGTTTTCGAAATGCGCTTTTAGTTCAAGCGAAACAAAGGTTTTTAAACAAGTTAATGTGATTCCTCAACATTCAGTCATAACTTCTAGGCCGGGTTTGGAGTGTTACAGAGTGAATATTGCTATATCCACCTCTGCTCCACAATTGGCATGCTTTGCACCACCATCCACCCCGCTCCACTATAGATGAATAATATTAAAACCACTATCAACTTCTTTAAGGTTGGATGCATCCATCTTTACTGTCACACCCTTTACCCGACCTAAAAGTTTAGACCAAGTCTGGAGGCTACATCAATTCATATTAGAATAAGCCAACCTTTTACTACTACAAATCAACAGTCGAAAATCATGTAATTATTTAAATCAACATAGAAATTCTAACCTTCAAGGCGTATCCAAAATAACGCATAATAGCATAAGTTTATATAAAAAAAAAAAGGTAAAACAACTATGGGGAATTGACCGAGCTCCTGCCACGCCAACCTGCCTAAGCCTGTGGGTTACCTATAATCCGAACAAACAGATTAAATGACTTTTCACTCAGTGTGTAACTTATATTCTCAATTAAATAGTAATATAACATAAATGATTTCAGTTCGACTTTAGTCAGTCAATTCTCAGAATTAGATACAGAAATAGAAACAGAATATATCAGATACAATTGTAGAACAATTCAGATACAGATGCAGATTCCTACCCCCAACTGCTACACACCATCTCTGTCCATCCCTACACACCATATAGGATATGAAGTACCCATCCATCCCTACACACCGAATAGTGACTGCATGCCACGTTTCAGAATACTTGTAGCCTAGCTACTAGATCAGAATGTAATAGTTCCCTAAAATTAGAAATGTACGTAGCTTAGCCACCGGATTTATTAATTGATATCAGATACAAGTATACAATAATACAATTTTAAATCATGCTTATGTAATGCAATTACACTGATTTATCAGATCTCATAACAAATGTATATATATCAAAATAATAGATTACTCCGTAATAGATTGTTAAATAACACTGTCAATGTCTATTTCAGATCACACAGGCCCTAAGGTATGCCTACATTTGAATAGAACTATGATTACGAATCTAGGGAAAAAATCTTAATTTTTAGCCTACACGCCTGTGTGGATTCACACGGCCTGGGTGGCTGGCCCATAGTCCACACGGCCTAGAAGGTGCCTGTGTGCCCATCTCATTGCCACACACGGCCTGCCACACCATCTGACACATAGCCATGTGTCCCAAAATAGTGAGTTACATGGTCTAGCCACGACCCAGAACATGTCCGTGTGATTTCTAATCCACAATTTACCTCGCATGGCTTGAGTACACTCCCGTGTCAAAACAGTGAGTTACACGGCCTGGACACAAGCTTGTGTATCTGGCCCGTGTGACCCCATTTCGTAAATAGTGAGTTACATGGCCTAATACATGCGTATGGCCTACCACACGGCTTGGCACACGGCCGTGTTGCATTGAGAGCCATGTTTTTCAGCATTAAAAATTCATAAAAAATCGGGGTTTCGTTACACACTTGATACAAATTCAACACAAAAGCAACAAGAGTGATTCCAAAGCCTAAAAACGACAACCAAAAGTTCAATCAACGACTTAAATGAAACAATTCGCACAAGAACAACAATCAACCCAACATGTTGTTAACTTCGACGCAAACCCCCATAACAACTAACACTTACCAACGAATCAACAACAATTACTCGAATTTAGAGTGTTGGAAGAACGTTTCCCACAAGACCTTTGCCTAACAAAACCCCAATCTCTTAATTAATGGAAATTCAAACAAACAACAGTAATTTCTAATTTCGAAGAACAACAACAAAATTTTGTGAAAACAAAAGAAAATAATGACAGAACTTACGCAACAACCTTTCAAATGACGCAACGAATAACGCAAAATTCCCAATTAAAGTCGGTAACAGTTTACAAAAGCAAGCAAAAAGGAAAAGAAAGAAAGGTGAAAGAAGAAAGCAAGAAGAAAAGAACAAGAAGAACAAAAGAAGAAGAAGATAAAGAAAACGTTAAAGAACATGGGTTTTAAAACAACAAACACTAATAAGCTTTTATCAAGTAGCATAAAAATATTTCCTTAAAGCATGCACAGAGACTCGAACACAGAACTAAAAAGTATACTGAAGTTCAATGCTGAAATAGACTTAAGTCAAACGTTCAACGCTAAGGGTCAAGTCAAACAAAATAACAAAAGTAAGTTTGAACCCCTAACCTCTAACATACAAACAAATCACTTAGCCACAAATACAAAGACTTAATTATGTTAAAATTTAACAAACAACACTCAAATTTTAAGGCACCCCACCCCACCCCACTCTGCTTCAATTTAATTTTTGCTACTCATCTTTAATATTTTTAATCTTTCTAAAGTCAATTAAATATTTAAACATAAAATATATGGATTTTTCTATATCACATTATTATATATTTACCCTTTTAATAATGTATATATACAAAGATAAAATGAAAGTTTCATATAGTGAAGCAGGTCAGGATGAGACAACCAATTATCATAATTGCTTCATACCCACTATCAAAAGAAAAAAAAAAAACATTCATACCACCTCACCCCCACATCCACTTTTAAAAAAAGAAAAAGAAAAAAAAATTCCGTCCCAAATACAACCAATCAATTACATATTTAATTGAACAGAATTTTGCCATCCTATAAATATTCCATACTCTAGGTAACATTAAGCACGTGGATTCCTTTTGGGTTCTTATTAAAACTATTATGCATCTAATGGTAAAGTCCATTAAGATCAATTTCGTTTGACGTGTTATATGATTGTCGTTCTAACTTACATGCATTACCTACAAATTCTAATGTATGCTCAATCTCAACTAAATGGTTGTTAAAGTTTGAACTTGTTAACAAATTTTTTTCCCTTCAAATGGACCTCAGCACTGTAACAGGCCCAAGCTTCTCTGATGAAATAAGTTGCTAACTCAAAAAATTTGAAATATAAAACATATTAGGATGAGGAGATAATTTTGCAATATTATTCTTGGTGCAAGTAATTGAATTACACTTGGGAGACGGGTAGCTATGGATTATTTTTTCTAAAAAGTAACGTGTGATTGAACGTGTAATGAAATTAGATGGAAGCTATTTTGAGTTTTGACATGAATCAAAAGGGTTATCATAGTTTTTAAGAACCAAATACCACTCATTAACTACCACAATAAAACGTTGTTTCTTTTTCTTTTTTACTTGAATTTTACCAAGTCAAGTATTGGAAAAAAGCATCTCCATTGAGAAAAAATGGGAATAATCTGAGTCTTTGTCCTTATCTTAAGATTGGATATTAATCATTGAGGATATAAATTAAACCTAGTAAAAACATACATCACCTATATATAACACTTGGCTTATCATAGTTTTAATTCTTTAAATGGGTGATTAACATTCTAAACTTGGCCAATGACATAAGATCAGATGCCATCAAATACATTTGATATGAAGACTGAGCCAGTAGCACAATGATAGAGTTCATATTATATATGATAATTTTACTAGAATCTGTCAAGAAAATTATTGTTTTTACTAACATTTTACACAAATACGCAAATCTTAGATTGTTAGAAACAAGCTGATTGAAATTTAATTGCTTCAAAAACAATTACTGAATATATTTGTAGTTTAACGATTCAAAATTAGAGTCAAACAATTAGTTGGTTTAACTAATCTGACATCTTCCATTCATCATTCTCAATCCACACATTTTGAAATTTAAATTAACCTTCTACATAAATCAATTAAATTAGCTCTAAATTTTATCCACCAAAAAAAAAAAATTGTTCACGTAAAAATCAACTTGACTGCACTAATTTGCTAATCTAGTTTTTAGTTTTATATATAATATGACTTAGAAGGATCAAACATGAGTACAACTTGTCCATGTGCATTTATATAAACTTCAACATTTAATATTACATAACGCATGCTATGATAACATTTTCACTACTATGAAGTAGATATAAAGTTATCCTTTCCCTATGTCAAAGGGCTTAGAATTGATATATAAGAAAGTTAATAAGTTGATATATAACAAACAGTAACCAAACTCCAATGGCATGCCAAATACATTACGAGACCAAAGTTTGATGTGCAGCAGAGGAATTTAAATTCCTTACCCAATCCTCAACATAGATGCCTTCAATAAAAATATAGTTCAAAAAAATTCATCGAGAAAGAATGGATTAAAAATTAACCATCAATTCATATATTATGAGCAATAGAACTTCAATTTCATTTGAAACCAACAAAAATAAAATTTATAGAGGTTTAAGAGAAAACATACAAAGATTTGTTGGAACCCAACCAAATCAGTTAAATTTTTTCTCCAATCGAGTAAATGCAATGAGAATTTGCAATTTCTCCCAAACCCTAAACCTTGAAAGAAAATGTGTTAGATTGCCTAAAGGTTTCAGTATAAATCATATATCAAGAACATCATAGAAAATAAATTATAGCTATAAATCAATAGTATAAAAATGGGATTGTACTTTTTTGAATTGAAATTTGACTTGTGATAGATTTTTCCAATAAACTCTAAACGTTTCTGATTTTTTAATTTTAAATCTATGTAATCGGTGATGGCTTTGAGTTGGGTAGACGGTAATTAAGAATATAGTTAATGTCATGATTTAATAGAGTTGAGAGCATGATAAAATTTGTATGTCTTTAAAATTTAATAACATGACTTTATTTTATTAGTGTCTAAATATTATGGTTTTTAGGATGAACTTTGTCGTAACCATTTTTTTGGAAAATAAAAAGGGGTTCGACTTTATTTTTTTTTTAAAACGAAACCACCAATCCTTTTTTGTTGATGTGTGATCGGGTCACCTCGTAAAACGGTTGTTTTTAATAAATAGTTTGATTTATCAAAACAACGGTTTTGATCTACGTAATCCAGAAAACGAGTTCGGGAGTCGGTTACGCACGAGGAAGGGTTAGCACACCCTCGATACGCTCAAAATTGGTACCAAAATGATTAATTAGTGTCTTAATGCCGGAAGTTTGAAAAGGTTTTATAATACGGATCCTTTAAAAGGTATTAGGATATTTGAGATTTCTTTGTTCCGAGAGGGTACAAACATCACATCCAGCACGTTAGGACACGATGTTTTAATCTCTCGTAATCAAAGTCGTCTCGTGATTCGTGAAACTTCGTAAAAGGGATGTTAAGTTATTTAGTTAAACGGAAAATCGCAACCCAACACGTTAGGGCACTATTCTCCGAATTTCTAAATACGAAACATTGCCTTTATTTTAAAACTTTAGATGAAATATGATGATTTTACAAAATGTATTTTGTTTAACTAAGAAAACAAATATAGGTGTAAATATAGAAAATATAAAAAATACTTATAATAATAATAATAATAATAATAATAATAATAATAATAATAATAATAATAATAATAATAATAATAATAATATGATAATAACAAAGTAGTAATGGAAGTAAAAAGAATAAAAATAAAATAAGAAATAATAATGACAAAATAATAATGATGATACTCAAATGAAAGTAAAATAATAATGATAATACGTAAAAAATAATGATGGAAATTAATAAATGAAATAATATATATAAAATAAATAAATAAAAATATATACATATAAAAATAATATAATAGTAGTAATAATAATGATAAAATAATGATAAAAATAGATAATAATAATATTAATGAAAACAACAAATAATAATAATAAATAAAATAATAATCTTAGTCATAATAATAGTAGAAAAATAAAATAATAACACATATAATTGTAATAATAAATAATAGAAATAGCAAACAAATAATAGTAAAAATATAATCAAAATAACAAATAATAATAATAATAATAATAATAATAATAATAATAATAATAATAATAAAGTTAGTGAAACAAAATAATAATAAAATATGTACATAAAAATATAATAATGGTAATAACAATAATAATATAATAACAAAAAGACTAAAAGGATTGCAAAATAACTAAAATAGGATCAAATTGCCTTTAAAATGAAAGTTTGGGGGTCAATTCGAAATAAAATAAAAGGAAAAGGACCTATTTACACTCCCGAAAGGACTGGAAGGACCAAAGAGATAATAAACCCCTTCACCAAAACGCACAGCAGTAAAAAGGACTAGATTGCGAACCGGAGTAAATTGTGGGGTCAAATTTGAAAATAATAAAAACTTGATTAAAAGAGGTCAAAAAAAGCGGAAGGGCCATTTGCGTAATTAGACCCAAAAACAAAAACACGCGGATCCTCTGGTCGGGTCGGGTCAACACGCGAATCCCAAGGGCAAAACGACGTAGTTTTAGGGTTAAAGGCCAGCCCCCAAAACGACGCCGTTTCAGGGGGCTATTTAAGGCCCCATAATCCCAAAAAAATCATTTTACCTGAGTTTTTTTAAAAAAAAATTTCCTTCATTCTCCCTTTTTTCTCTGCAGGGGAGCTTCGCGAGTGTGCATGCTTCACCGTCGTTGGGCGTAACCACCACACATTACCTGGTGGAAAGGTAAAATTTTATTTTTTTATATTTTTAGAGAAAATATTATATTTATATATATTAATCTAAAAAATGATAAACGATAAACGATAAAATTGTCGAAAATAAGAAAAAGAAAAAAAGAAAAGAATAAAAGAACTTGCAAATGGAATCACCTCGCCTCTGCTTTTGATTCTTTTTTTTTTTTGTTTAATCTCTGTTCTTGAGTTTGTATTGATTTTTTGCTTGTTGTTTTTGAATGTTTGAATCTGTCTATTCTTCTCTTATTAATCGAAAAAGAAAAAGGTCCTGGTTACACCATTTTTGCTTGGCTTTATAGCCATCTTCCTATTGCTTTCTATCTTGTCCGTTTAATGCTCGCAGGTGCAAGTGGCCAAGTGGAGCCGGTGGCCGGTGGTGCAGGAGCGATGGTCATCAAGGTGGGGGGGTTGGTTCGAGCCGCAAGTAGCTAGGGTTAGGTTATGATTTTTTTGATTTTGGTGTTTGAGTAATTGGGCTTTAGTGAATTTGGGCTGATTTGTTTAGTGGGTTAGGGGCTTTGTAATTGGGCTTTAGTGGGCTATTCGGGTTTGGGTTGTAAAACGGGCCTCGGGCAATTTGGGCCTTCTACAACTGCCCCTTTTTGCTCATTGTCGTGTAATGGGAATGGAGCAAAGATATAAAGAAGGACCAAATTTGCCCGGTCTTGTTGAGTCTTGACTCCTTTGGTGCTCTTCCTCTTCAGGTAGTTTCATTCTAGTCCATCGCATCTTGTTACTTTGATCCATTCCACCGCTACTTCAGAGAGATAGGACCTGTAGCTTTAATTTGCTCCCACTGCGACTTCGAAGGGATGAGACTTGTTTATTTTGAATTGCTCCACTGCAACTTCAAGGAGATAGATTTGTATCTTTGGCCCAGGTCCATTGTAACTTCAGGGAAATAAGGTTTGGAATCTTCAGCTTGTTCCACTGCTAGTCAAGAAGACAGGACGATTATGTTCTACTGCTGTTTAGGGCAACAGGATCGACGATCTTAACCTATTCCACTACTGGTCAGGGCAATAGGATGGTGGCTTAAATCGTGTTCCCCACTGTTCAGGGAGACAGGATTTACCTTCGATCTTGCCCCACTATTGGTTAGGGCGACAAGATCTACAATTTTTGACCTATTCCACTGCTGGTCAGTGGCAATAGGGCAATCTTCAACCTATTCCACTACTGGCTAGTGGCAATAGGATAATCTTCAACTTACTCCACTGCTGGTCCGTGGCCATAAGAAAATCTTCCACCTATTCCACTGCTGGTCAGTGGCAATAGGGTAATCTTCAACTTATTCCACTGACTGGTCAGTGGCAATAAGACAATCTTCCACCTATTCCACTGCTGGTCAGTGGCAATAGGACGGTGGCCTAAATCATGTTCCCTACTGGTTAGGGAGCCAAGATCTACAATTTTTGACCCATTCCACTGCTGTCAGTGGCAATAGGGCAATCTTCAACCTATTCCACTACTGGCTAGTGGCAATAGAGTAATCTTCAACTTATTCCACTGCTGGTCAGTGGCAATAAGACAATCTTCCACCTATTCCACTACTCGTCAGTGATAATAGGACGGTGGCCTAAATCATGTTCCCTACTGTTTAGGGAGCCAAGATTTGCCTTTGATCTTGCCCCACTACTGGTCAGGGCGACAAGATCTACAATTTTTGACCTATTTCACTGCTGGTCGGTGGCAATAGGGCAATCTTCAACCTATTCCACTACTGGCTAGTGGCAAATGGATAATCTTCAACTTATTCCACTGCTGGTCCGTGGCAATAAGAAAATCTTCCACCTATTCCAATGCTGGTCGATGGCAATAGAGTAATCTTCAACTTATTCCACTGCTGGTCAGTGGTAATAAGACAATCTTTAGCCTATTCCACTGTTGGTTAGTGGCAATAGCATGGTTTCCAACCTATTCCACCGCCGGTCAGTGGCGATAGGATGATGGCTTCACCAGTGTTGCTACACCATCCTCTGGGGACATATCCTGTAGACTCAATTTTATATGCTTGTGTTTATGCCAAATGATGCGGATGCTATGATCTGAATGACTCAAATGCTCCTAACTACGTGGATATAGATGACATTTACATGAATGCGAATGTCATGAGAATGATGATTTTTCATTAAGATGCAATGATTGTAATAAATCGAATGCTCCTAACTAAATGATATTATGGAGGACATTTGCATGAATGCAGGATGTCATGAGAGTAATCTCTTTTTTAAAAGCTTAGGGCTGTAATTGCTCGTTTGCTCATCAAGGTCACGGCACGGATGCAATATCTCATCTGATATCTTTGACAGAGAATCTGGGGAAATAGCCATGATTTTAGACTCCTCTTCCTCGAACATTTTGACCCCTAAGCGTGGTGGTTCTAGACAACAGTCTTGTTTCAGGTTCCTATGCTGTTTAGAGGCTTTCGGAGTAATAGGCGGGACTCCTTTTATGGAAGCATTATGGGTCCATGGGTCGTTATTTCAATTACAAACAACTTAAAGATTTAAAATAACAATGGAATATATGAAGAATGGAATTGGATTAAATCAACAAAAGTAAACATTATTGGAATACAAAAAATGGGTAAAAGAAAAGTAGGTGCCCAGATATTGCGACTAAGCTTCACCAATCGAATCCTTCAAGATCATTTTGAGCTGAATAGACGTTGGGAGATCTGCAGTGCTTTGTAGATGTTTCGAGGTGTAACATTCCTCCTTTCTGTTAATTCTGAGATAATAGAATCGTCACATCTCTTCCTCCTATCAGAATTTGAGCCGCCTTTGTCGGGTTTTCGACTCAAAACCCCTTTGGTCTCAAAGCGCCCTTTGCGGTTTTCGCTTTAGCCTCTCGCTTTTTTTTTAGCACCCTTTGCGGGTTTTCACTTTAGCCTTTCCCTTCTTCAAGCATAATACTTCTTAACTGAATCTGAATTTATGGGATTGGATAAATTTTCCCATCCATCTCGGCCAAAATTAGTGCCCCTCCAGAGAAAGCCTTTTTCACCACATAAGTCCTTCCCAATTTGGCATCCATTTCCCTTTGAAATCCTTTTGTATGTGGAGGATCTTTTTCAAAACTAAGTCTCCTTGTGGAATTCTCTTGGACGCACTTTTTTGTTGTGTGCTCGCATCATTCTCTTTTGGTACATCTGACCATGACGGATAGCTTTCAGTCTCTTTTCTTCAATTAGATTCAACTGATCATATCGAACTTGGATCCATCCTGCTTCATCCAATATCAGTTTGGACAATACTCGAAAAGACAGAATTTCAACTTCGATGGGTAAAACCGCCTCCATTCCGTAAACCAATGAGAAAAGAGTTGCCCCGGTGGAGGTTCTGATCGACGTTCGATAGGCAAAAAGGGCAAATGGTAACTTCTCGTGCCAATCTTTAAGTCTCAATCATCTTCCCTACTATCCTCTTGATGTTCTTATTAGCTTTTTCTACTGCACCGTTCATCTTTGGGCGATATGGTGACAAATTGGGATGTCTGATCTTGAATTGCCTACAGACTTCTGCAATTATGCTGTTGTTCAAGTTTAACGTATTATCAGATATGATCCTCTCAGGCATTCTATATCTATATATGATTTCCTTTTTTAAGAACTTTCTGACTACTAATTTTGTCACATTAGCATATGAAGTGGCCTCCACCCATTTAGTGAAGTAATCAATTACCACAAAGATGAACCGATATACATTGGAAGCTTTTGGAGAGATGGGTCCAATAACGTCCATGCCCCACATAGAAAAAGGCCATGGGGAGGTCATAACATGTAAAAGTGATGGTGGTACATGAATCTTGTCCCCATAAATTTGGCACTTATGACATTTTTATCATAATCAACACAATCTCTTTCCATGGTAGACCAATAATACCGAATCTCATGATTTATCCGCCATTGTGAACCCATTGGCATGTGTTCCATGACACCCTCATGGACTTCTTCTAGGATCTGCTTAGCCTCGGCGCCATCCACACATCTCAATAGCACTTGATCCTTTCTTCTTTTGTATAGGATCTCTCCGTCTAAGACATAGTCACAAGCTAGTCTTCTCAACGTCCTTTTGTCATTTTCGGTTGCTTGATTGGGGTATTTATGATCTTTCACGTATTGTAGTATATCATGATACCACGGGAGATCATTTTGCTCCTCTTCTTCTACGTTGTAGCAATGGGCTGGGGCCTCATAAATGCTCATTTGTATAGGCTTCATATCCTCCTTGTTGTTTGCTCGTACCATAGAAGCCAATGTGGCTAGAGCATCAGCCATCTAATTTTCGTCTCTTGTAGATAACTGAAAGTGATGTCATCGAACTTTTTGATCAGTTTTTGGACCAATCTTTTGTATTCGACCAACTTGGGATCTCTCGTTTCCCATTCTCCTTTAAGTTGATAAATCACCAGTGTAGAGTCTCCGTATACTTCCAGCACCTTAATCTTGCGTTCTATAGCCGCACGGATACCCATGATGCAAGCTTCATACTTTGCCATATTGTTTGTACAATCAAAATCTATCCTACAAGTGAATGGGTAATGATCTCCATATGAGGACACCAAAACTGCCCCAATTCTATTACCTATAGCATTCGATGCCCCATCGAAGTTCAGTTTCCAAGGACAACTTTTCGGGGTACCTTCTTCAGTGGTTGCTACGTACATTAGGTCTTCATTAGGGAAATTAAAGTCTAAAGGCTCATAATCTGCCAGAGCTCTACTGGCCAGAAAATTCGCTATTGCACTTCCTTTTACCGCCTTTTGGTTTACATAAACTATGTCAAACTCAGAAAGTAAAATTTGCCATCGGGTCATCCGTCCATTCAAAGTAGTTGACTCCATTAGGTATTTCAGTGGGTCTAGCTTCGAGATGAGCCAGGTTGTATGATACAACATGTACTGCCTCAATCTTTGGGTTGTCCAGATCAAGGCACAACATAGTTTCTCAATTGGTGAGTACCTTGTTTCACACTCAGTAAACTTTTTGCCTTTTCTTTCTTTCTTGACTCATCATGTTGGCCGAGCACACATCCCATTGAATTATCAAGTACCATCAAATAGAGGATTAAAGGCTTATCTGGATTAGGCGGTGTCAATACTAGAGGATTGGACAGGTATTGCTTTACTTTGTCGAAGGTCTTCTGACATTCTTCGTCCCACACACCTGGATTGTGTTTTTTAAGAAGACGAAATATGGGGTCACATTTCTCAGTCAGTTGTGAAATGAACCGAGCAATGTAATTTAATCTTCCTAAGAAACTTCGAACTTCTTTTTGCGTGCGAGGTGGAGGCAATTCTTGTATAGTCTTGACTTTGTCTGGGTCAACCTCAATCCCCTTTTCGCCGACTATAAATCCTAGCAGTTTCCCTGACCTGGCTCCAAAGGTACACTTTGCCGGGTTAAGCTTTAGCTAGAATTTCCTCAACCTCAAAAATAATTTCCTTAAGACATGAACATGGTCCTATTCATTTCGAGACTTGGTGATCATATCGTTGACATAAACCTCAATTTCTTTGTGCATCATGTCATGGAATAGGGTTACCATGGCTCTCTGATATGTTGCTCATGCATTCTTCCGCCCAAATGGCATTACTTTATAGCAAAAGGTTCCCCACATGGTTATGAACGTGGTTTTATCCATGTCTTCAGGAAGCATCTTTATCTGGTTGTATCTTGAGAAGCCATCCATGAATAAGAACAATAAATAACCCGTTGTATTATCCACTAAGGTGTCGATATGAAGTAATAGAAAATTGTCTTTTGGGCTAGCCTTGTTTAGATCCCTGTAGTCTACACACATTCGTACTTTCCCATCTTTCTTAGAGACGGAGACGATATTTGCTACCCATTCCGAGTACTTAACCACTTGCAAGAAACCTGCGTCAAATTGCTTCTTGACCTCCTCTTTATTTTCAAGAAAACATCCGCCTCATCCTCCAAGTTTCATTGGGTGGCTTGTATTCTTCTTTTATGGGCAAACGGTGTACCACGATATCGATTAACTTAACCCGGCATGTCTTGATATGACCATGCGAAGACATCCTTGAATTCTTAGAGTAACTCGATGAGGTCTCACCTTGTCTCTACGGTGATACCGATTCCAATCTTCACTTATTTCTTTTCTTGTCCGTCTCCTAGGTTTACTGTTTCTACTGACTCTTTGTGAGGTAAGATTTGTTTCTCCTCTTGTTCTACCATCCTTAGCAGTTCAGGAGATAAGTCACAGCCTTGGTCATCTCCAAAATCCTGAAAATCTTCCACACCCATATCTTACTCAAAAGGACATTCTGAGTCATTGGTAGCGTTACTCAAATCATTGATATTTGGGGACCTGTTATGGAGATGAATAAAGGCTCATAGAACCACAGAATCTAGGCATGCTTATTGGTATCATAAATGAAGAATAGAAATGTTTAGAAGAATATCTAAAGAAAGAATAATAACGATGAATGAAATGAACATAGAAGAAAATTTGTTCAAAAGATGGTGGAGATGTATTACTCTTATTGCTTCTAGACTTAAAGCAACAAGTGTGTTCCGAAGTATTACTCTGAATGAGTTCTAAAAGCTACAGAAATCTACTCCGCAATTCAGTTGTTTAGAACACTGCCTGGCTCATAGGGGCGAATGCCATTCCGATTTTCTTCCTCAATTTTCCCCTCAGATATAGCATTGACGTGCATGATTTCTTCATTTTGCGTTCCTCGTCCCGGATGGATAACCCCTCCTGATATAAAGGTCTCACGAATATGAGGAATTATCATCGGTTCCCATTTAATCTCATCTCCACCCAAACGCGCTTTCCTTCTTTCTTGCTTCTTTTCTAACTCTTTCTTCTTTTGCTTTGCGTTTGGCTTGAATCCTAAGCCAAAGAAGTCCCTTTTTTTTTTCAATCTCGGGACTTCGATTCTTCCTTGGAGATACCTTTCCAGTCCCTTTTCGGGTACGGCTCCGTTTTCAACCATTAATTGCAAACCTATTTTTGTGGTTTTGGATAATTGGGGCACTGGGATCTTGTTTCCCTCGATGACGAATGTTGCGTTGATGAATTCTAAAGAGCAGAAGGAACATTCAGTCATTTCGTCATTTGCTTCTAGATATGGTGCACCATTGGTTACGGTTGCGATGATGTCTTCTTCAGTATTTATTATTACCAAATGGCCTTCTGTGACTAATTTCAATTTTTGGTGCAAGGATGAGGGGACTGCTCCTGCTGAGTGTATCCAAGGTCTCCCCAACAAACAGTTATACGACGGCCTGATATCCATTACTATGAAATCCACTTCATATGTACCTGGGCCGATTAAAAGAGGTACTTCGATCCTCCCCATGACTTTCCTTTCAGTTCCATCGAATGCCCTTACTACATTGTAGCAGGCCTTCATGTGAGAGCTATCAATGGGTAATCGATTCAACGTCGATAATGGCAGGACATTGAGCGCCGATCCGTTATCGACTAGTACCCCTGGTAGTGTGTATCCTTTGCACCGTGTAGTAATGTAGAGGGCCTTGATGGAACCCATACCTCCCGGCAGAATCTCATCATCATTAAAGAAAATAAAGTTATCAGCACTTATATTACTAATTAGACGATCCAACTTGTTAACGGTGATATCATTAGCAACATAAGTTTCATTCAATACTTTCATCAGTGCATTGTGGTGCGCTTCTGAGCTTAATAGCAAGTCAAGCACAGATATACGAGCTGGCTATTTATGCAGCTGCTCCACGACGCTGTATTCACTATGTTTTAAAAACTTCAAAAATTCCCTAGCCTCGTCTTCCTTCACTGGCTCATTTATAGGAGCTTCCTGTTTGGTCGCACTTTCTCTCTTTTGTTTGGCCACCAAGGTTTTCTCTTTTGTAAGCTCGATCCGTGGGTTTACCGTGTCGTAACGCTTCCCGCCACGTATAGGAGCCTACTTCCGGTTTTCCTTTGCGATCTTGGACAAGTCTCCTTTCCGTGAATCGTCACATTACAGTTGTAGTTTTAGGAAACCTTTTTGTTATCTTCATATGAAAAGGCCGCAGGTCTTCGGATCACAATCCTCGGAGGCTCCTGGTTTCCTTTTGTAGTGCGGGACGAGTCCCCTATTTCAGGAATCGTCAGGTTGCAGTTAGAGTTCTGGGAAACCTCTTTATTGTCTTCATACGAAAAGACCTCCAATTTACGAATCACGATCTTTGGAGTTGTCTTTATCTCGACTCCATCGTTCTTTGGTCGCAAGATGATGACCAAAGGATAGTTAGTTTTCGAGGCTTTTATTGCTGATTCATCTTCCAACACGCAAATGCTTCTTTCTTTTCAGCCTTCATTAATTTCAAAAAACTCCAATTCTTTATTGTCCATCAGCCTTTGTACCAGAATTCTGAACTCAATACAGTCTTGGATTTTGTACCCCTCCATGTTATGAAACTCACAGCCTTTTCTTGTTCTGTCATGCTTTCCTATCGGACTTGATACAGCTAATCCCCTCTTCATCATTTCTTTCCAAACTCGTTTCATCGGAGTCATTACTTTGTCAACATCCCTTTTAACTCTCCTTCCCATGTTCTCACCTATCATATTAACCCCATGCTTAGGCAGCGGGTGCCCTGTGCTGGGGGTATCGTCTACTTCTATAATGCCCATCTGGGTGAGTCTTTCTACCACTTTTTAAAAGCAAGACAAGATTTATTGAATGCCCCACAATCCTGCGTGGTACTCACACTTTGTCGTTCGCGTCATACCACTTAGGTATGGGGTTGCGGGGGTTTTAGGTAATGTGGGAAACAATATGTGCATCGAATAAGTTCGGTACATTTTCTTGTACGTGATCGGGATTGGCGTGAATTGGATTTTCTCCGTGTTCTACTTTTCTTTGGATTCACGCCTAGAGGAGCCACGATGATCGCCGATTACATTACCGGGCGATTCTGATGAAGAGGCTTGGATAATCTTTACTTAGGTTATTTACATCGTTCTTCTTTTCTTTGGGATTGTCTTTCTGGCACTTTCTCCCACTTCTATCTTGCCACATCTGATTGAATTTTCTATCATCTCCCTTGACATCACGATATCTGAAAAGCTTTTAGTGGCACTTCCCAGTATATGATTGATGAAAAGAGCTTTCAACGTATTAATAAAGAGCATGGTTGTCTCTTTTTCCAAAAGCGGTGGCTGAACTTGTATTGCTACCTCTCTCCATCACTGGGCATACTATCTAAAACTTTCACCCGGCTTTTTCTCCATATTTTAGAGCGTGAGCTTTTTCTCTATATTTTAGAGCGTGATTCTACCAGGAGCAATATCAGCCACATGGTCATAATGTTTCATGAAGGCCTGTGCCAGGTCCTTCCACGTTTTGATTTAGGCACGACCAAGCTGGTTATACCATTTGGTCGCAGACCCGCCAAACTGTCTTGAAAACAGTGAATCAGCAATTGGTCATTATTAAGGTGCCCCGCCATCCGCCTGCAGAACATTGTGATGTATGCCTCGGGACAGCTAGTCCCATTATATTTCTCGAACTCTGGTGATTTGAACTTTGGCGAAAGGACTAAGTCCGGGACCAGACTTAAGTCTTTAGCGTCCATCCCGTAACGTTGGTCGGCCGTTTCTATTTCTTTAAACTTTTCTTCTAGCCACTTGCAACAGTTCTCAAGTTGCCTTGGCAAATCTATTTTCGCCTTGTCCATTTCTACCAGTTCATCAAAATTGGGGACCACAGGGTTAGCCAAACTTTCCCCTGGGTTAGTACCTGAACCAGTCGGGAGGTGGGTCGATATCGCGGTACCAACCTGATATTGTGGTCTAATAGTAACAGGCGTCCTTTGGGGATGCACGTCCGGTGGCGCTTGGGTATTCCGTGGGGTAAAACCCAGAGGGTAAATAGGTCATCATTATCGCTTTCCTAAACTAGTAGCAACGCCTTTCCTTTCTCACGCTCATTGGCCAACAATCGCTGCATAACCGATTCATCATGTTATTCGAGATTCTTGCATCCGTTCTATCATGTCCTGTTGTATCTTGATTAATCGTTCTTGCATCTGTTCCTGTATTTCCTTTTGCATATGCTCTAATCTTTCCATTCTTTGATCCATGATTTTTGTTTTGCCTCGTGTATTGTAGCGATGTTCCGTGGTAATCGTCATAATTTAAGGTTCCTTTGTGAGATTTAATGCACATGATGCAATGTAATGCTAATGCATGAAATGTATGCAAAAAGGCATTAATTCGATTCAATTTCCATTAGAATAACTTTTCTAGAAAACAAGTTTCTTTACATAAAATGGATTACATATAAGGCCTCGCCTAATACTTAAGGCCTTGACTTCCTCAAGAAGCCCGACTAACTCTTGACCTTGCTCGACTTCGATTCATAAAATAAACTTAGTACATCACTTGAATCGCTAAGGTTTGAAAGTGATCCGCCACCTCTCACACTTGAGCCACGGCTTGCCCCATAATGTAATCCCGGTCTCTGACTTGATTCTGAGAGTGATGAAGTTGTTGCTTCCAACGCTCCTCATTGACTTCAAGAAGCTCCACCGTAGCTCACAACCATGTAAAGCAGATTCTAGCTCTTCGATTCTTATTTTCATTTCTTCAATTTTACTCGAGACTAGCCTTTAATTCGACTACAGAGTTACGGCTACGATGCTGATACAATGATCTTTCCAGCTCATCACGAGCCTTTAATTCCTCTTTCTCATTTTGAGTTTCTACCAAACTTCTTTTCGAGTAACTTCTAACTTGAGTATCTCGAGTTCCTTTCCCATTGATCGGCTCTATGTTTTTCCTCTTTAAGTTCTTGACGCCATTGCTCGACATTTTCCTAATCCAAAGAATTTTATTGACCTTCGCAGCTTCTTGTAGTCTGTTTTCAAACTGTCCAAATCTTCCTTAGCCTTATTTTTCCCTTTCTTCAGCTTTTCGCTTCCAGCTTCTGAATGTCAACATCCAATCCTAACTGCATTTTCTCTTCTTCTAATTGTTCTATCCTTTTCC
Source organism: Gossypium rotundifolium (assembly GCA_025506655.1). Lineage (NCBI taxonomy): Eukaryota > Viridiplantae > Streptophyta > Magnoliopsida > Malvales > Malvaceae > Gossypium > Gossypium rotundifolium. The sequence goes on along the minus strand of CP106727.1, from coordinate 58,009,926 downwards.
CTAATTTCATATTCTTTTTCTCAAAATCCTGTTTGATGATTTCGAGCTCCGATGGGATTACCTGCAGGTGCTCTTCCACTGATCGGGTGTTTTCTTGGCCTGATGTGAGAATGTTGTCGTTGATTCTCTGACTCCACCATCGGTCATATTCGGGGGTTGTCATCGGGTTAGTGGCAAACCTTTTCATTCTGTGAGTCCAATTTCAAGCACTCGATATTTCACGAACTCTCTTTTTACAATTATCTCCTTTATATTTAAACTCGCATTGAATTAGACCTTGTGTTGCGGGTATAAACTGTCTTGATCTGTACTGTCTCAACACGAGGAGAGGAGCATATCCGATAGCTCCCTATATTCCCAGTAGAGGAACTCAATCAAAGTCTCCACACCGATATAAGATCTCATTAGGAATCATTAAAGAAGCTTTCCATTCTATGTCTTCTTCTTGCAGGTTTTGCAAAATCATCATCCATTTTTCTTCTATAAGATCGCCTTGCCTTGGCGTGGCTGTTAATTCTTTTAGCGAGGAATAGTCCTCGGAAAAGATTCGACACGAAGCTTTTTCCGCTTTCCAAAAATGACTGTTAAACCATGCTAGTAAGAGTTGTGCACAACCGGTGAATCTTCCTTCGCCTGCTCTTCGGCACGCACTTAGGGACCTGAAAGTTTCAGCCAGAATTGCAGGAACGGGTGTGACTCTTCTATCTAATTTGTCAAATAAGTCTGAGACCGCCTCATCTACATGCCCTAGAGCTTTAGGGAAAATAATCAGTTCACAAATGCTCAAGGCAAAAATGTCAACCCTTTTCTTTACGTTAGGATGCGCTATGATCAAATCCCTTAAATTTCTCTAAGGGATGCACTTACAATCTCCTTTTTGTTTTATCCGAGCTGTAACCCACTACTCGCTCATCCCCATAATATTCATCAGCTTTTTAAGAATGTGGGGACATTAATGTGTCTTGCATAAACTTTGTCGGTTTGAATTTTTGGGCAACGGAGTAAAGCATGTATTCTTCTATAGTAGGTACCAGTCCGCTTTCTAAAAGTAAAACAACTATAAGCGGATTCCAAAATTGGGCTATAGCTCACAATAAGTCTTGGTCTACCTTGATGTTGAGCAGATAAGGCAGATCACCGTAATGACAGTAAAATAGTTGCTTGATCTCGTTGTCCCATTGACTCCATATCTCTTTCATCTCTTGAAGATTATTTTGGGTTACATTGATACGTGTGAAGTCCCATAATTCTGACATGTGCCATTCTGTAAGACTATCACCTTTTTCTTGTTGCACTGTCTCGGCCCATATTCGACGGTCGCATTGTCCTCCACTTTATCAAAAAACCCCATTTCCATGACAAGCTATCTATTTAGCAATTGAATGTGAATCAACACCTTTTTTGATGAATATGCCATGCAAAAATAAAAATAAAGCAAATCAGTATTTCATACACAGTAAGCAAAGAATAAAAATAACTAATCTAGTATCCACTAGGGTTTGGCATGGCTCTACCTAGGGTGGGTTCTTAGGGCTTACTATATGAGGTTCAGTTCTAAAGAGGGTACCAAACCAATGATTCCTTGATCCTCACCCATTATAGGCTCATATAGACCGAAGTTCGATTCGGGGAATACATTTCCCTATGGCTGCACGGAGATGAAAATCTCACGAAGACATAGGCACGGATGTATCCCGAAAGCGATCCACTATCCTGCACGGAGGTGAAGACCTCACGAAGGAGTAGTTTCTCACTCCCACTTAAAGGTTCGACCACAACGGTCATGCAATGCAATGCCGAAATTAAAACAACATGCAATAAAAGGATTGAAATTCTCAAATCTAACTTTCAAATTTCCGACAAAAGACAGAAAATAATCAATTTATGGCTTGACTTTCTAAATCACTCCCCAGTGGAGTCGCCAAGCTGTCGTAACCATTTTTTTGGAAAACAAAAAGGGGTTCGACTTTGGTTTTTTTTTAAAACGAAAAAAAAGACAGAGTCGCCACCAATCCTTTTTTGTTGAGGTGTGATCGAGTCACCTCGTAAAACGATTATTTTTAATAAATAGTTTGATTTATCAAAACAACGGTTTTGGTCTACGTAATCCAAAAAACGAGTTCGGGAGTCGGTTACGCACGAGGAAGGGTTAGCACCCTCGATACGCCCAAAATTGGTACCAAAATGATTAATTAATGTCTTAATGTCGGAAGTTTGAAAAGGTTTTATAATACGGATCCTTTAAAAGTATTAGGATATTTGAGATTTCTTTGTTCTGAGAGGGTACAAACATCACATCCAGCACATTAGGACACGATGTTTTAATCTCTCGTAATCAAAGTCATTTCGTGATTCGCGAAACTTCGTAAAAGGGATGTTAAGTTATTTAGTTAAACGGAAAATCGCAACCCAGCACGTTAGGGCACTATTCTTCGAATTTCTAAATACGAAACATTGTCTTTATTTTAAAACTTTAGATGAAATATGATGATTTTACAAAATGTATTTTGTTTAACTAAGAAAACAAATATAGGTGTAAATAAAATAGAAAATATAAAAAATAATAATAATAATAATAATAATAATAATAATATAATAATAATAATATAATAACAAAGTAGTAATGGAAGTAAAAAGAATAAAAATAAAATAAGAAATAATAATGACAAAATAATAATGATGATACTCGAAATGAAAGTAAAATAATAATGATAATACGTAAAAATAATGATGGAAATTAATAAATGAAATAATATATATAAAATAAATAAATAAAATATATACATATAAAAATAATATAATAGTAGTAATAATAATGATAAAATAATGGTAAAAATAGATCATATAATATTAATGAAAACAACAAATAATAATAATAAATAAAATAATAATCTTAGTCATAATAATAGTAGAAAAATAAAATAATAACACATATAATTGTAATAATAAATAATAGAAATAGCAAACAAATAATAGTAAAAATATAATCAAAATAACAAATAATAATAATAATAATAATAATAATAATAATAATAATAATAATAAAGTTAGTGAAACAAAATAATAATAAAATATGTACATAAAAAATATAATAATGGTAATAACAATAATAATATAATAACAAAAAGACTAAAAGGATTGCAAAATAACTAAAACAGGATCAAATTGCCTTTAAAATGAAAGTTTGGGGGTCAATTCGAAATAAAATAAAAGGAAAAGGGCCTATTTACACGCGCAAAAGGACTGGAGGGGCCAAAGAGGTAATAAACCCCTTCGGCCAACAGTAGAAAGTACCAGATTGAGAACCGAGTAAATTGTGGGGTCAAATTTGAAAATAATAAAAACTTGATTAAAAGAGGTCAAAAAAAGCGGAAGGGCCATTTGCGCAATTAGACCCAAAAACAAAAACACGCGGATCCTCTGGTCGGGTCGGGTCAACACACGGATCCCAAGGGCAAAACGACGTCGTTTTAGGGTTAAAGGCCAGCCCCCAAAACGACGCCGTTTCAGGGGGCTATTTAACGCCCCATAACCCCAAAAAAAATCATTACACCCGATTTTTTTTTTTAAAAAATTCCTTCATTCTCCCTTTTTTCTCTACAGGGGGAGCTTCCGGCGAGTGGGCCGTCGTTCACCGTCGTCGGCGCTGTTGGCCGCCACCAAGCATTACCATGGTAGGAATGGTAAAATTTTATTTTTTTATATTTTTAGAGAAAATATTATATTTATATATATTAATCTAAAAAACGATAAATGATAAACGATAAAATTGCCGAAAATAAGAAAAAAGAAAAAAGAAAAAAAGAAAAGAATAAAAAGAACTTCGCAAATGGAATCACCTCTGTCCTCTGTTTTTTATTCTTTTTTTTTGTTTAATCTCTGTTCTTGAGTTTGTATTGATTTTTTGCTTGCTGTTTTTGAATGTTTGAATCTGTCTATTCTTCTCTTATTAATCGAAAAAGAAAAAGGTCCTGGTTACACCGTTTTTGCTTGGCTTTATAGCCATCTTCCTATTGCTTTCTGTCTTGTTCGTTTAATGCTCGCATGTGCAAGTTGCCAAGTGGAGCAAGTGGCTGGTGGTGCGAGGAGTCGATGGTCCAAAGGGCAAGTGGGGGTTGGTTCGGTACGCATAAGTAGCTAGGGTTAGGTTATGATTTTTTTTTGATTTTGGTGTTTGGGTAATTGGGCTTTAGTGAATTTGGGCTGATTTGTTTAGTGGGTTAGGGGCTTTGTAATTGGGCTTTAGTGGGCTATTCGGGTTTGGGTTGTAAAACGGGCCCCGGGCAATTTGGGCCTTCTACAAACTTTATGTAAGTTACTTCTTATAAAAATACTTTAAGTTATTTATTGTATTATAAGTTATTAAATATTTTTAATGAGTTAGATTGTTTACATTTTCTTATATAAAAAAATCTACTCATTCCTAAAATTAAATAAAAATTGTTTTGGTTAAGTGGATACATTAATATTAGATTGCTGTTTATATTTTAGGATAAGTTTTAAGGTGTAATATATATTTTTTAAAAGAAAATTCATTAATTCATTTCATGAATGGGATTATATGATTTGTGGGAAAAAAAATAACAAATACTCGTCGTAGGTGATGAAGAACAAGTTCCATCAATACAAAAAAGGCTTTAGTTGCTCATCAATAGAACATTATAACACGTTGATAATTGGATCTATCACAATTCAAGCACGATATATCTGAAGTGACTGCATACACTTAATACAACAAGAAAATCAACCCAAAATGGTTGAAAGCGATTGACAAAAATCGACAAAAAAATTTGAGCATCCACTAAACTAGAGAGGATGGCGACAAAACCATCCTAAAATAATATGCAAAAGCAAAATTAAAAAACTTACGACAAGAGCCTACAAAAACTTTGAACATTTGGAGAGAAAAAACAAAAACGGGTGGTAACGAAACCAGGAGACTAACATTGCCACAAGCAAACAACTTGGAGAGAAAAAACAAAAGTTTTAGGGTTTTTTAGAAGGTGTAATATACTTAAAATAATTTTACAAAAAAAAATCATGTTCTAGAGTAGTGTTTTTTTACATAAACACCGTAAAATTTAGCGGTATTATTTATAGCGGCGTTTTTTACGGCACCTATAAAAATGCCACAAATTATTTTAACGGCGCTTATAGAACCAAAAAAGACTACTAAAAATTTGTTTAGCTGTAATATAAAGACATTAAAAAAAAAAATGCTAACCTTCTCTTTGTCTTAAACAAATTGAAACATTTGATATTCGACTGGCGGATGATAATCACAAAGTTTATATATTAAACCTTGTTTGTTCCTATTCATAATCACTCCAACTTTTAGTAATAGGTTTAATGTATTCTGGAAAATATACGCTACTTTTTAACCATTATAAAATATTTTCAAAAACTATCATTAAAAAGAATGATTAGATTCAGTGATGCTTAAGCAAAACGATTAATAAAAGATATGATTTTGCTTTGAAAATACAAAATGACAGTAGATTTACCATTAATATATCTACTGTCCTTTATTTAACAAATCCTAATCATTAAGTTACACAAATCAATTTGATAAATATGTCTTTTCCTACATGAATAACCCTACAATATAAAAATTGTTTGGTGAACAAAATTCCATTCAATTTGTTTTGAGTTAATCAAATCAAGTTAACTTGAATAAGTAATTTAAATTTTAAGTTCAAATCAAGTTGAATTTTACAATTTAAATAACAAATTAGTGTAAATACCTCTTTGATTCTTGTCAATTATTGAAAATGAGTAAATTGTTCTCTTTCTCAACAAAATTTACAAAAAAAAAAAATTTAAAATATTTATAAAAATTCTAAAATTTATATTTTAAAAAATTATAAACAATATATAAAAAGAAAGTTAAAATTTTAAAATATTCTAAAATAATAATTTTGGACACCTAAATAAATTAATTGATAATTCAAGTTTATCATACTACAATATTTTTTTCTTTGAAAAATTATCAAATACATATAGTTATACTATAATAAGATTTTATTGTGATATATTTAATTTTTTAATTTAACTCGAACAATTTTACTCAGATTCAATTTGACTCTAATTTTATTTTTCTCGACTCGATTCGAAAAAAAATTTAAATCGAGTTAGGGTGATAAAAAAAGACTCGACAACTCAATTAATTCAATTTTTTTTACTCGATTAGACTCGATTCGATCAGACACTTATCCAAAAAGAAAGAGGTGTACCTTAAATTGGGCCTATTATTTTAATGACTAACGATATTGTTGTGCGAAGGATTTCCGGTTTTTCCTCAAGTATTATCACCAATAATCCCTACAAGAGCATGAACCATCTTTAAAATGGTGGTATCTGTTTACATCTCTCAAAATAATTTTCCTGGACACAATTTTAATAATGAATTTGAATGCAGTACGGCAATCAACGCAGACGCTAAGATTCTTTTTAATTCTAATTGGAGCTCCTGCCGGAGTGGCAATCAACCCAAAGGCTATTGCAAGTTTTTCACTATGGTGGTATAAAAGCTTTTCCTTTTCATCCCGTTCCACATCATGAAGATCGAACTCCACCTTGGGGATGTACCTAGCTTTGCTCAAATGCTCACTTAGCTCATCAAGCTTTGCGTAGATTTCTTCACTCCAAACATGGCTTCGGTCACCCACTGTAAAAGTGTATATCTTGTCTTTAACCGTAATCCAACTAACCCCGAGTTCTTTCTTCACGTTACAGTCTTTCATGAGTATTCTCATCTTTGCTACATTATTCCACATGCCAACTGATGCATGTATGTTAGCAAAAAGAACAGCAGTACCGATTTCTCCGGCTCAAGAGTCAAAAGCATCTCTGCAACACGTTGGCCGATCTCAACATTCTTGTGTATTCTAGCAGCACCAAGAAGTGCACCCCATACTGATCCATCAGCTCTAAAAGGCATGGTATTTACAAGTGCCTATGCCTCGTCTAATCTCCCGGCTCGACCAAGTATGTAACAGTCTGGTTTATACCCTAGTTGAAACAGTAGTTTTGGGACCACAAATCCGAGTCTGAATAATATTTTAATATTTTTTCTATGCTGTTGATGTGTGATTAAGCATGTGTTAAATTTTCGTAAGTTAAATTGTCCGTCTGTATGTTTAATTTGACAAAAAGGATTAAATCGCATAAAGTGTAAAAGTGGCCTTCTATTTGATTAAGTGCCTATTTGATGTGGCTTTTAAATGTGGAGGCCTTATGAGAAATTGAGCCAATATTTACTTAGTGGATGTTTAAAAGACATAAGTGACCTTATGTGTATATGATATTAAATGTTTATTAAAAGGGTTAATATGGTAAATATATGTTAATATGTTTGTAATAAAACAAACAAAAAGAAAAGATGAAGGTTATCATCTTACTTGGGTGCCAAAATTGAAGAAAGAAAAAGAAGAAAATTTGCTAGGGTATTCGGCCATATATAAGCAAAATTAAGGTATGTTTTTACTTTGAATCTTAATGATTTTTATGTTTTTGAGATTGTTGCTCAGTCTACTATCAAGCCCATGTTGTAATTTGAAGAATTAATGATGTTTATGAAATGTACCATTGATGAAATGGTGAGCTTTGTGATGAGTTTAGGTGTTAAATGAAAGATATGTGTTAAGTGAACATGTTTTGTTCTTGAATTTTTGATGAATTTAGCTAATTAGGGCTAAATTGTGAAAATAGCATTTTGAGGGACTAAATTGTAAATTTGATGAAATATTTGGAACTATGTAGTCCTTAGGGAGGTTCAGCTATGCATATGTGTGAACAAATTTTGTGAATTTGATGTTTTGTTGAAAATGGATTAAATTGATAAAATGTGCAAATGTGAAGGCTAAATTGTAAATAGCCCTAAATATGTGTCTTTGGATTGAATTGAATGAACTAGTTAATAAAAGAGTTAATTTTGAATATGTTTAGATCAAGAATCGATGAAAACAGATGTGGATCTCGGAAAAGAGAAAGTAACCGAGTAGCCGTTTTCATTCCGATAAATCGAATATGAGGTAAGTCATATTGCTAATAAATATAATTGTATTGAATTGAGTTTATTTACATGATTATCAATGATAATGACTGGATTTGTGATACTATGTATATGAATTCTGAGATAAGGTCGACATAGTGATAAGTCGGAAAAGTTTTGTATGAACTTGGGAATACATAGGTATCTGTTTTGTTTTATCATATAAGACCACGTCTGGGACGTTGCATTGATTTGAAATTTTGTATAAGACCTCGTCTGGGACATAGGCATCATTATCTGATTATATATAAGACCTCGTCTGGGACGTAGGCATCATTATCTGATTATATATAAGACCTCGTCTGGGACATAGGCATCATTATCTGATTATATATAAGACCTCGTCTGAGACGTAGGCATCATTATCTGATTATATATAAGACCTCGTCTGGGACGTAGGCATCATTATCTGATTATATATAAGACCTCGTCTGGGACGTAAGCATCATTATCTGATTATATATATAAGACCTCATTTGGGACATAGGCATCATTATCTGATTATATGTAAGACCATGTCTAGGACGTTGGCAACATTATGAGCTTTTATGTAAGACCACGTCTAGGACGTTGGAAACATTATGAGCTTTTCGTGTAAGACCATGTCTAGGACATCGGCATCATATTGATTCGTGTAACAATCTGTCTAAGACTGAAGTATCAAATTCTGAGTACATGTAAGATCTCGTTTAGGACGTTGACTTTGTACGACTATTTCAAGTTTTTGAGCATCCTAGTAGATTCCTATCGCTTCAACGGGCAAGTTTGCAATATGAATGGTATATCCGAGCTATGAACAATTAAATGAATGAATATCCGATTCAGGTGCATTGAATGTGCATTAAGTATGCATGAATGGTAAGTATGCATATGACTCTGATTTGAAGAAAAGTATGTTTGAATAGGATAATGTGAATGAGATGCAAGAAAGATTATGAATGAGCTATTTGTTTCAAATGGGTTTTGAATGGATAAATGTGATAAAGGTAGTCATAGGAATGAATCAAGCATATACATGATAAATTGTTAAGTGAATGAGATGTGCAAATGTATCAAATTGCATATATACTTCTTATGCCAAGTTTATTTGTATATGACTTACTAAGCTTTTGGAAAGCTTATTCTGTGTGTGTGTCTTCTCTATTTTATAGGTCGTCGAAGCTACCGAAGGCTCAGGATTGTCAAGGATCGTCATCACACTACTAAACTTATTTTGGTACCCTTTTGAAAATGTATATGGCTAATTATGGCATGTATAGGCTAGATAGGTGTATATGTTTATGAAGTGAGCATGGCCATGTGTATTGGCAAGCTTTTGAGTTGATAAATGTTTGAATGAAAGAGTTATGAAGCATATATTTGATATGTTTTGGTTGCCATATATGCATATAATGTTTTGGTATATATTGCTTGTAGGAAGACCTTAAGTGGGTGGCACATTGGCCTTGTAAAAGGGCCTATAATGTCACATGGTTGAGGCACACGGGTGTGCCTAAGACCGTGGGTAAATTGGCAGAATATGGATTAAATTGCACACGGCCTCGACACGAGTGTGCTTGGTGGCCGTGTGATAAATGGCAGTATGTGATCTATCAATACACGGCCTTAGCACACGGGTGTGCTTGGTGACCGTGTTGATTTTGGCAGTATACTACCACGGGAAAGACACACGGGAGTGTCAAGTAGCCGTGGGTGAGGCACGGCCTACCCCCACGGCCGTGTCCCCTGTATATTAGAAAAACTTCAAATTTTTATGAAATTTCTTATGTGTTTCGGTTTAGTCCCGACTCGATTTATAAGCATGCTTAGGGTCGCGATGACCTACTTAAGGGACATTATGATTGATATTGATGAATGGTTGTACGATCAATATTGTAAATGTTTTTGATCTGTCTAGTAACGCCTTTATCCCTAATCTAATGATCGGACACATGATAGGGGTGTTACATTTGATTGGTATCAGAGCTACGGTTTAGTCGATTCTCGGACTAACGTAGCGTGTCAGAGTCTAGCCATATATGCCATAATTTGAACTGTGATAGTGTGATGAATCCTGACGTGTAAATTGTGATTTCTGTATAGCAATGGATCCCGAAAGAACTGTAGCTGACGACGTAGAAAGTAATGTGCCTACTCCTGCACAAGGGACAAAGCTTTTGATTCGAGGCCGGCTACGAACGATCAGGAGGGAGAAGCTAAACAAGCTTTCTTCCAGATGATGAGTGAATGGTTCACTCAATTTATGAGGAATAATTTGACTATTTCGCAAAACTCACCCCCGGTTAATCCCCCTCAGACATCCGATATACCTCCAACTACAAATCTGAATTCGTGGAATAAGTCTTCGGTTGATAAGATTTGTATGTATGAGGCTGAAGAGTTTCGAGCTACTAATGATGATGATGCTGAGAAAGTCGATTCTGAAGCTCGTAATAAAAGAAAAAGATCGATAAGTAATTTCTCTCAACCTTTGATGAAGAAATATAGAGATGCAAGCAATAGATTAAATGTTTCAATCGGACATACGAGTAGAGATCGTGTGAGACCAAATGTTGGTACGGGAACTCAAGCTCAAATTGAATCAAATGATGGAAATACTAAAAACAACAAACCTGAGTGTAGATAGTGTGGAAGACGACATGTGGGAAAATGTTGGGGCAAGTACAACAATACAGTTTGTTATAAATGTGGATCACGAAATCACTTCATTTGAGATTGCCCAATGATGGTAAGTGTTGAAAATGTCAGATCTAAGTGACTCAAGTGTAAGCGTTGTAATAAAAGACATTCTGGGAATTGTAGATTGAATAATCAAGCTTGCTTCAGATGTGGATCATTAGATCATTATATTCGAGACTGCCTAGAGTCTATTGAACAAGAGACTACTTAGGATCCAAGATTAGGTAACGCCCTAGAGAGAAATAGATCTTCCCAAAATACAAGAAATGTAAGTAATAATCAGAGGCCTACAAGGGATACTGTTGCAAAATCTAAATTTAGAGAGCCATCTAGAACGTATACTACTCGAGCTTGTGAGGAAACCTCATATTCAGATATTATTACGGATACGTTTACTCTTTATGATATTTCTATGATTGCATTGATAGACCCTGGTTCTATGCATTTGTATATATGTATGAAATTAGTATTCAGCCAGACCTTGCCTGTAGAGTCTACTGAGTTTACTATAAAAGTATCGAACCCTTAGGTAAAAATGTTTTGGTTGACAAAGCATGAAAGAACTGTCCGTTAATGTTTCGAGATACTTGTTTTCTTGCTGATCTGATGCTTTTTCCATTTGATGAGTTTGACATTATTTTGGGTATGGATGGGTTGTTTATGCATGATGCTGTTGTGAACTATAAAAGAAAGACAATTGATTTGAGGTGTCTGAATGATGAGATTGTACGAGTTGAGTTTAATGATTTGAATGGAATGCCTGCTGTGATATCTGTTTAGAAAACTCAAAGTTATGTGAAAAAGGGTTACGAGGCATATTTTACTTATGTGATTGATTTGAAAGTATATGAAAAGAAAGTTGAATTAGTGCCAGTAGTCTATGAGTTCTCTGATGTTTTCCCTGAATAATTGCCGGATTTCCTTCTATTTGTGAAGTTGAATTTGGTATAGATTTGTTTCCTGGTACGACCCTTATTTCGATAGATTCGTATAGATTGACACCAATGGAATTGAAAGAGTTAAAGTCACTGTTGCAAGAATTAACCAACAGAGGGTTCGCAAGGCCGAGTTTTTCACCCTGGGGGTGTTAAATTTGTTTGATGATAATTCAATGTTAATTGAATTGAAAGCAAAACCATTGTTTTTACAACAGATATGTGATGCTCAAAAAATTGATAATGAAATGTTAGCGAAACGAGTTCGGCGTGATTCAAATTCTAATTCCGAGCTTTGAGTTGTTGATGATTGATTGAGATTTTGAGATTATGTCTGTGTTCCAAGAAATCCTTAGTTAATCCAGTTGATTATGAATGAAGTATATAATAGGCATTTATCTGTTTAGTTGTGTAGTACAAAAATGTATCATGATCTGAAACCACACTATTGGTGGTCTGATATGAAATAGGATATTGTTGACTTTGTTTTGAAATGTTTAGTTTGTCAACAAGTGAAAGCTGAACATCAAGTTCCGTTTGGCTTGTTATAGCCAATTCTGATTCTCGAATGGAAATGGGATAGAGTGACTATGAATTTTGTCTTTGGTTTGCCTCGGACTTTGAGAAAGAAAGATGTGATTTGGGTCGTGGTTGATCGATTGATGAAATCTACCCATTTTATTCCAGTAAGATCTGATTATTCACTTGACAGATTAGGCGACTTTATATTTCTGAAATTGTAATATTACACAGAATGGCACTATTTATTGTGTCAAATAGAGATCCGAGAGTCACATCACGATTTTAGAAGAAAATTGTAAGAAGCTTTGGGCACGAAATTTTGTTTCAGTATAGCTTTTTATTCGCAAACAGATGGTTAGTCTGAGTGGATCATTTAGACTCTAGAAGATATGTTAAGATGTTGTGTTCTTAAATTTAACGGTATTTGGGAACAGTACCTACCTTTGATAGAATTTGCATACAACAATAGTTTTCAGTCAAGCATCAAAATAGCACCATGTAAAGCTTTGTACGAACGTAAATATCGTACACCTCTGTATTAGACTGAACTCCATGAGAATAAGTTACACGGTGTTGATTTGATAAAGGATACAAAACAAAAAGTGAAATTGATCCGAGATTGTTTGAAAGCAGCGTCCGATCGTCAGAAGTCTTATGCAGATTTGAAATGAAAGAATATAGAATTTGAAATCGGTGACAAAGTATTTCTAAAAGTGTCTTTGTGGAAGAAAGTACTTTGATTCGGACGTAAAGACAAGTTAAGTCCAAGATTCATCGGGCCGTATGAGATTATTGAACGTGTCGGACGGTTGCATATAGATTCAGGTTGCCCTTTGAACTAGAAAGAATCCATGATATGTTTCATGTCTCAAAGGTCAGTAGATATCGATCTGATCCGTCAAATGTGAGTGCCCCATCTGAGATTTAAATATGATTTGACATACGAAGAGGAACCGGTCCGTATCTTAGCTAATGATGTGATAGAATTGAGGAACAAGAAAATTTCGTTAGTAAAAGTACTATGGAATCGGCACGGAATAGATGAGGCTACGAGGGAGCTTGAGTATTTAATGAGATAACAATATCCGACTCTATTTAAAGGTAAGATTTTCGGGATGAAAATCCCTAAGGGGGAGAATTGTAATAGTCTGGTTTATACCCTAGTCAAAATAGTGGTTTCGAGACAACAAATCTGAGTCTGAATAATATTTTAATATTATTTTCTGTGCCGTTGATATGTGATTAACCATGTGTTAAATTTTCGTAAGTTAAATTGTCCGTCTGTATGCTTAATTTGATAAAAAGGATTAAATCACATAAAGTGTAAAAGTGGTCTTCTATTTGATTAAGTGTCTATTTGATGTGGCTTTTAAATGTGGAGGCCTTATGAGACAATTGAGCCAATATTTACTTAGTGGATGTTTAAAAGACATAAGTGACCTTATGTATATATGATATTAAATGTTAATTAAAAGGGTTAATATGGTAAATATATGTTAATATGTTTGTAATAAAATAAACAAAAAGAAAAGATGAAGGTTATCATCTTACTTGGGTGCCGAAATTGAAGAAAGAAAAAGAAGAAAATTTGCTAGGGTATTCGGCCATATATAAGCAAAATTAAGGTATGTTTTGACTTTGAATTTTGATGATTTTTATGTTTTTGAGATTGTTGCTCAGTCTACTATCAAGCCCATGTTGTAATTTGAAGAATTAGTGATGTTTATGAAATGTACCATTGATGAAATGGTGAGCTTTGTGATGAGTTTAGGTGTTAAATGAAAGATATGTGTTAAGTGAACATGTTTTGTTCTTGAATTTTTGATGAATTTAGCTAATTAGGGCTAAATTGTGAAAATAGCATTTTAAGGGACTAAATTATAAATTTGATGAAATATTTGGACCTATATAGTCCTTAGGGAGGTTCGACTATGCATATGTGTGAACAAATTTTGTGAATTTGATGTTTTGTGAAAAATGGATTAAATTAATAAAATGTGCAAATGTGAGAGCTAAATTGCAAATAGCCCTAAATATGTGTCTTTGGATTGAATTGAATGAACTAGTGAATAAAAGAGTTAATTCTGAATATATTTAGCTTAAGAACAGAAGAAAACGGACGTAGATCTATGAAAAGTGAAAGTAACTGAGTAGCCATTTTCATTCCGATAAATCGAATACGAGGTAAGTCATACTGCTAATAAATATAATTGTATTGAATTGAGTTTATTTACATGATTATCAATGATAATGATTGCATTTGTGATACTATGTATATGAATTCTGAGATAAGGTCGACATAGTAATAAGTTGGAAAAGTTTTGTATGAACTTAGGAATACATAGGTATCTGTTCTGTTTTATCATATAAGACCATGTCCGCAACGTTGGCATTGATTTGAAATTTTGTATAAGACCTCGTCTGGGACGTAGGCATCATTATCTGATTATATATAAGACCACGTCTGGGACGTAGGTATTATTATCTGATTATATATAAAACCTCGTCTGGGGCGTAGGCATCATTATCGATTATATATAAGACTTATCGTAATCATTATCGATTATATATAAGACCTCGTCGGGACGTGGATTATATATAAGACCTCATACGGGACGTAGGCATCATTATCGATTATATATAAGACCTCGCCGACACGTAGCATCATTATCGATTATATATAAGACCTCGTGCGGACATAGGCATCATTATCGATTATATATAAGACCTCGTGGGGGTGAGCATATAAGACCTCGTTTGGGATGTAGGCATCATTATCTGATTATACGTAAGACCACGTCTAGGACATTGGCAACGTTATGAGCTTTTCGTGTAAGACCATGTCTAGGATATCGGCATCATATTGATTCATGTTCTGTCTAAGATTGAAGTATCGGATTCTGAGTACATGTAAGATCTCATTTAGAACGTTGGCTTTGTACGACTATTTCGAGTTTTCTGAGCATCCTATTAGATTCCTATTGCTTCAACGGGCAAGTCTGCAATACGAATGGTATATCCAAGTTGTGAATAATTAAATGAATGAATATTCGATTCAGGTGCGTTGAATGTGCATTAAGTATGCATGAATGGTAAGTATGCATATGACTCTAATTTGAAGAAAAGTATGTTTGAATAGGATAATGTGAATGAGATGTAAGAAAGATTATGAATGATCTATGTGTTTCAAATGAGTTTTGAATGGATAAATGTGACAAAGGTAGTCATAGGAATGAATCAAGCATATACATGATAAATTGTTAAGTGAATGAGATGTGCAAGTGTATCAAATTGCATATATACTTCTTATGCCAAGTTTATTTGTATATGACTTACTAAGCTTTTGGAAAGCTTATTTTGTGTGTGTCTTCTCTGTTTTATAGGTCGTCGAAGCTACCGAAGGCTCGAGATTGTCAAGGATCGTCATCACACTACTAAACTTATTTTGGTACCCTTTTGAAAATGTATATAGCTAATTATGGCATGTATAGGCTAGATAGGTGTATATGTTTATGAAGTGAGCATGGCCATGTGTATTGGCAAGCTTTTGAGTTGATAAATGTTTGAATGAAAGAGTTATGAAGCATATATTTGATATCTTTTGGTTGCCATATATGCATATTATGTTTTGGTATATATTGCTTATAGGAAGACCCTAAGTGGGTGGCACATTGGCCTTGTAAAAGGGCCTATAATGTCAGGCAAAGACCGTGGGTAAATTTGTAAAATATGGCTTAAATTGCACACGGCCTCGACACGAGTGTGCTTGGTGGCCGTGTGAGAAATGGCAGTATGTGATCTATTAGCACACGGCCTTAACACACGGGCGTACTTAGTAACCATGTTGATTTTGGCAGTATACTACCACGGGAAGGACACACGGGAGTGTCAAGTAGCCGTGGGTGAGGCACGGCCTACCCTCGCGGCCGTGTATCCCCTGTATGTTAGAAAAACTTCAAATTTTTATGAAATTTCTTATGTGATTTAGTCCCAACTCGGTTTATAAGCATGCTTAGGGTCTCGATGCCCTACTTAAGGGACATTATGATTGATATTGATGAATGGTTGTACGATTAATTCTATAAATATTTTTGATTTGTCTGGTAAAGCCTTTACCCCTAATCCGGTGATCGAACACAGGATAGGGGTGTTACAAAGTAGGTCAATCATGCAAGTATAATGCTTTTACATAGGCTCAAATCCAAAAAACTCCTTCATTGATCTGAAGTATTTTTGGGCTTTAGTAACAAAACCTGCATGGTTACAAGCACAAAGGACACTGATGAAAGTTATCTGATTCAGAAAAACACCATATTTAAGCATTTGATTAAAGATCCGTAGGGCTTCTTTCCCATGCCCATGTTGAGCTAGTCTTCCTATCATTGCAGACCATGAGACTATTCCTCTCTCAGGAATACTAGAGATTTCACAACCATTTCTTTGTCTGAAATGGTGAACTCCCTTTATGCACTCGAGCAAAGAAGGGCTAACAAGTAGGAGGAGCATCTTGAGGGAGCTTTCCAAGCAAAGGCCAAATAAGGCTCAAGTCAGAATGCAAAAAAGCCTTAGGTTAATAAGAAGGACAAGCCAAGGAGAGATTCAGGCAAGAGGAGGTTTCCACCATGTAAGCACAGCCAAAAGACCACACATGTGGAGAAGTATTGCTGATACAAACCATACATTCAATGTAGAAGTTGCAAACAATTTGGACATGTAGAGAAAGTCTGCAAGAACAAGGGGAAGGCACCAACACAGCAGCAAAATCAGGCACAGGCTGCTAAGGACCTTCAAGCTCAGGAGGAGCATGTCTTCGCAGCAACATGCTTTGCAACATCTAACAAAGCCAAAATGGAGTGGCTAGTGGATAGTGGCTGCTCACACCACATGGAAGCTGATGAAAAGTTATTCAAGGACCTCGGTAGAAGCTTTGCCTCAAAGATTAGAATTGGTAATGGGAATTTGATTGAAGCCAAAAGCAGAGGCAATGTGGTGATCAACACTTGTTCAGGTAACAAAGTGATTTCTGATGTGCTTTTTGTGCCTGACATAGATCAGAATTTGCTAAGTGTTGGACAATTGGTAGAAAAAGGTCACTCACTTGTTTTTGAGAATGGTTTTTGCACTGTTAAAGACTCACATTATCAGGAGCTAGTCACAGTAGCAATGACTGATAGGTGTTTCATGCTCGATGTAAATCTGCTTAAAAAGAAGGCTTACACCAGTTTGGTTGATAGTGCTGGCCTATGGCACAAAAGGCTAGGCTATTTCAATTATAAATCACTAGACTTGCTGTATAGATTGAACCTGGTTGATGATATGTCTAAGGTTGAAGTCAGAGAGATTGTTTGTGAAGTCTGCCAGCTTGGTAAGCAAGCCAGATTACCCTTTCCAATTAACAAGGCATGGAGAGCTCGAAAAAAGCTTAAGTTGGTTCATTCTGATATCTTTGGACCAACGAAGACTCCTTCCTTGAATGAAATTCATTGATGATATGATAAGATTTTGCTGGGTTTATTTCTTGAAGCAGAAGTCTGAAGTGTTGAAGCCTTTAGCAAATTCAAGGCTCTAGCTGAAAATCAGACATGCTGCAAGATTAACGCCTTGAGAACTGACAATGGCTCGAAGTACTTGTCTGATAGATTTCAGAAGATGTGTGAGCAGGCTAGGATCCATCATCAATTAACCATAATGTATACTCCTCAAAAAAATAGAGTGTGTGAAAGAAGAACAGGATTCATACTCCGTTCTTCTCCTTTAGTTTATCCTAATAAATCAATAAAAGAAGAAACGGAGATACGTAATGTCAAAAAGTTGAAGCCGTCCAACTTTTTGACTTGCGAAAATATATAAGTTAATAGTATATGCATTTCGCATTTTTCATCGAGTGATGTCTTTCTTAAAATATTGTTTTTTAGGGTGCTTTTATTGTCTCTCCATTTTTTACCCAACGCCTTCTTAATATAGTCATCGGAGACCTCTAAAGCAAATCTACCACAAATTTTTTTAAAAAGTTAATATAAATGAAGGTTAAATGAAAGTATTATAAATTACATTCACCTTTTATTACCTTAATATTTTCGAGAGCTGATTTTGTTGGCATCGGCATGTGATGCCATGATTAAGTAGTTAATGGGCAACATATTGAATTTCGTGCTATAACGCCTAAATAGCACGCCAACAATCGAGCTTCGATTCGATAGGTTGGCCATTATCGTTCTCCTTACTTCAACACATTGGGTAGGTCATAAGTCATATAAATCTGTAAGCACCGTCGTCCACGAGCTCTGGCGTCCCCCACCCTCGGTTGAAAAATGATATATTATTATATTAAAATTGAAAAATGAATCAATAATAAAATTCAACATGCATGTAAAATAAACTTAACATTACTTTGGAATTCTCCATGCTCGTCATCTATGTCGTAGAGTAGAAGATCCAACAAGCGTATCTCCATCCACTATTCGTCTTCCGAATTTGGAGTATAATTTCTAATATTTAAACCTCGTAATCGTCTTCTAGGCATTTTTCCGCAATAAACATAAAATGGTTCAAAATTTTAGTAACAAATAACAACAATAATAGGACATTTAAAATAGTTAAATTATATAACATGACCAACTTGAAAATTATAATATTACATATAAATAATAAATCATTAAATCTTACTACATCATATTTAAGTAAATATCTTCGTCCACATCCTAACGAACCCATTGAAATTGTTGACTAGTACTAGGGATATTTTCGTTAAGTCTTGTTACGGAAAAGGCAAAGTTTCGATCTTTCGACTATGGAAAGAAGAACAGATTACTTCATTTCGGCTCCAAATCTATTGATGGAAAGAAGAACGAGGGAAGTCATACATTCCTCCGCCAAGTAGCCCTCAGTAATTGATCCTTCCGGATAACGCTTATTGGCGATATGACTTCAATTTGGAAAGGAACCTAAACACGGTATACAACATTAACAAAAGTTGCAACTAAAGGCATTAAGTTTGAATGAAGGAATATTTTGCAAATAAATTAAGACCTTTCAATGGGATACATCCATCGATGAAAGCAGGTCCACCAAGAAGTGCTTCAGCGGAGATGAATTAACAAGTGCACCATAATAGTGAAGAAGAAGGGCGGGAAGATCTTCTCCAGTTGCATAAAGTCAATGCGGCTCGATCTTGTAGTCTCTCAAGTTCTTGAACATTCAAAACTTTACCACAAATGCTTTTCATTATATTTGACGGTTCAATTACGAGAGCCGTCACCTTTTTCGACATACAACACCGCATAGCAACTGGCGATAAGTCTTGCATCAAGATGTGATAGTCATGCGATTTTAAGCCATATAGTCTTGATCCTTAAGACTCACACATCGCGATATATTTGATGCATACGCATCCGGACCTTTATATCCTTCAACACCGTCATGAACACTTCTTTCTCCGTCTTTGACATTGAAAAAATAGTAAGCGACAAGCGATATTTCATATTCGAAAGTTCTGGGGATGAAGCTCACGTTGAATTCCCATGTGGACTAAATCAAGTCGACTCTGAAGATTATCTTTCGATTTTCCATCGACATTCAAAATAGTCCCAATGATGTTCTCGTAGACATTTTTCTCTATGTGCATGACATCAAAATTATGGCGTAAAATCTGATGCTTCCAATAAGGCAACTCGAAAAAAATACTTCTTTTTTTCCACAAGTCCGCCTCATGAGGATCATCCTCTTCATCAGATTCATCATCAGATTCATCCGTACATCTTCTATTTCTTTGCGGGTTAGCCAGTTGATTCACCTTCCCATAAATGAAATTCATATCTTTTAACATTAAGAATATTTCGGATCCACCGTCTCTGCGGAGGAGCTGGTCGAACTCTTGAGTACCATCAAATGAGCACTCAAATCTAAATGTATGATTTTCCGGTAACCACAAGCGATGCCCCATGTCGAGAACTTCTTCCTATTATATAACCATTGCGAGCATGTTTACGACTAACACGGACAAGCATAACATCCTCGGTACTCCAACCGGATAAATTAGCATAAGCCGGAATTCGTTAATAGTCCACATTAAAGCCGCGACGTAAATTAAAGTTCTCTTTTCTCATTGCATCGTATGCACGAACACCACCCATAGTTGTTTTAACTCCTCAACAAGTGGCTGCAAATAGGCGTCAATATCATTCCCGGCCCTTTCTCTCCGGTATAATCATAGACAAGATAAAAGAAGATTGTTTCATGCAAACCCATGGAGGCAAATTGTAGGAACAAGCACCACAGGGCAAATCTTGACGTTGTGCTCATGAGTTTGTGGGTTAAATCCATCGGATGCTAGCCCAAGCCTCACACTCGAGGATCGCTTGCAAAGCTTGGAAATTTTGAGTCAAAAGATTTGCAAGGTAAAGAATCAGGGATGCCTTAACAACCCATCATCTGCTCGTCCATCCCGATTGCCAATGCGTCATTGATTCGGTATCTTCGACGACATGAAAAGCCGTTGAAGCCTTGGTATTAGCGGAAAATACCGTAAAATCTTAATCGGTGCTTCTTTGATGTGTATCGTGTTCAGCCTCATTACCGTCCTCTGTATTTCTATTGATCCAACGGATTGGCCGCATGACATGGCAACTATTGGTTTATCCGGTCGCCCTAATACAACATCGATCATTTAGGCAATCGTGAATTTTGTTGTATCCAAGGCCCAAATCCTTTATCAATTTCTTCATGTCTTTGGAAGATCGAGGATTTTTGCAAGCGGGAACATTTCTTGCGAAACTCTAACAAAGATTGTCAACGAGTTTTCGGTCCACCCCCAAACATTTAAAGTGAAAAAGACGAATACTGAATGACAGTTTGAAAATTTTGTTGATGGACATGGCCAGATGCTTGCTATTTGAGAGCAAGCTGCCAAGCAAATTTTGGGCTAAGGCTGTCAATACTTCAGTGTATATGCTCAAAAGTTGCCTACACATGCTGTCAAGGACCAGACTCCTTTTGAAGCCTGGCACGGACTCATGCCAACTATTTTACACCTGAAAGTGTTTGGCTGTGTCTATTATGCCCTCATTCTAGTTGAAAAGAGAACCAAGCTTGAAAGAAGAGCTGTTCCAGACATATTTGTTGGCTACAGCAGCACCAAGAAGGGCTACAGGGTATATGATCCCTTAAACAAGAAGATTTTGGTGAGTAGGGATGTCAAATTTGATAAAGAGAAAACTTGGAGCTGAGATGGTTCTAATGCAAGTCAGATTGAAGAAGATCAACTAGACAGTAGCTTGGAAACTATTGAAGCTGAGTCTAGCAATGAAGATTTTGATGATGCTCCTGTGAGAGGGACCAGGTCCATTAATGACATCTATCAAAGATGTAATATGGCCATAGTTGAGCCTTCGAGCTTTAAAGAGGTTGTGAGAAACCAACATTGGAAGAAGGCCATGGAAGCTGAATTAGAAATGATTCACAAGAATGACACTTGGGAATTGGAGGACAGACCATCTCACAAGAAGGTTATTGGTGTCAAGTGGGTTTTTAGAGCCAAGTACAATGCTAATGGCTTATTGAACAAGCACAAGGCAAGGCTTGTGGTGAAAAGGTATAGCCAACAGCATGGCATTGATTTTATGGAGACATTTGCTCTAGTGGCTAGGCTAGACACCATCAAGCTTCTATTTGCCATAGTTGCTCAGAAATAGTGGAAGGTTCATCAATTGGATGTTAAGTCAGCATTTTTCAATGGCTTTCTTAAGGAGGAGATTTTCATTGAGCAGCCTGATGGTTTCGAAGTTCAAGGAAAAGAGGACAAGGTCTATAGGCTGAAAAAGGCATTGTATGGCCTGAAACAGGCACCAATGGCCTGGTATGACAGGGTAAACACTTACCTGTCTAGGCTCAGATTTGAGAAAAGCTTGAGTGAGCCAACACTCTATGTGAAGAAGTCCAATGATGAGACCTTATTGATTGTATCTCTCTATGTTGATGACTTGCTTGTAACAGGAAGCAAAGATGAATTGATTTGTGAATTCAAAGTGCAAATGCAAGAGGTTTTTGAAATGATAGAATTGGAAGTCATGGCATACTTCCTTGGCATGAAAGGAAATCAATCTGATCATGGCATTTTTATTAGCCAACATGCCTTTGCATTGAAGATCCTTATCAGATTTTGCATGCAAAATTGCAAAACAATCATCACAATAGTGGTTCTAGAAGAGAAGCTGACTAGCAGTGGAGATCAAGCAAGGGTTGATGAAAGGGAATATCGAAGTCTAGTAGGCTGCTTACTTTACTTGACAGCAACCAGACCTGACCTCATGCATGCTGTTAGTCTTTTGTCAAGGTTCATGCATTGTTGTGACACAACTCATTTCAGGGTAGCAGAGAGGATACTCAGGTATGTTAAAGGAACCTTGAAGTTTGAGGTCATGTTCAAGAAAGGAAGTGAGCTTAAGCTGGTTGGCTATTTAGATAGTGATTGGGCTGGCTCTGTTGATGATATGAAGAGCACCTCGAGCTACTTCTTTACCCTTGGCTCAGGCGTGTTTTGCTAGAGCTCAAAGAAGCAACAAACTATTGCTCAATCCACAGTTGAAGCAGAGTACATTGCAGCAACAACAGCAGTTAATCAAGCCATTTGGCTTAGAAAGTTGCTATGTGATCTGAATGAAGAGCAACTTGATCCTACTGAGATCAAAGTCGACAATTATTCAGCAGTGGCAATAGACAAGAATCCAGTTTTTCATGGCAAGACAAAGCACTTTAAGATTAAGTTTCATTTTGTTTGAGAGGTTGAGCAGTCTAAAGAAGTTAATCTTGTTCATTGCAGCTCACAAGATCAATTGGCTGATATTTTGACAAAGCCTCTTTGTACTACAAGGTTCAAAGCTTTAAGAAGCAATATTGGTGTTTGTTGCATACAGTCCAAGGAGGAGTGTTAAACTTTGGCCTGCATTGTAACAAGAAACCAGCATGCAGAAGCAGCATTGGAGCAGAACCGAGTGCAGTGGCTTGTTTAGTTCATTTTGTTCCTATGTAACTTTGTTTAGTTATTTTGTAATGTGTTCACAAAGTTAGTAGGATTAGAATTTGATTTGAAATTGATGTTGAAGCTGATATGTCATCTTGCTTTTGTGTGTAATTTTAGCTAAGCTTTTAGTCATGTATTAGTGGGAGTAATTAAGTCATTAGGTAACTCTCAATTCTCCTATGTAACTGATGTATATATTCAATTTTTAATGAAATGGTATGAACAAGTTTTTAGCCATCCATTGTTCAAAGTTTTATTACTGTTGCTTTTTTTCCTCTCATTTTGCTTCCTTTGATCACATAGCAAGTTCAAGTTTGTTTTGCTATGTTGCTGCCAAACTCCAACACCTCTATCTAGCTTTTCTAGATACAGCTTAAGAGCTTTTTCACCTTGTCCGGACTGAGAATAAGCTGTGATCATAGATGTGAAACCCACCAAATCTACAATCAAGCACTCTCTGAATATTCTTATTGCATCCTCAAGAAGGGCACATTTTTCATATCCATCGATAAGGTTGTTTACAACATAACTGTCAGACTCAAATCCTGATTTTGCAGAGAGCGCATGGACCTGTTTGCAAACGTAGTTCACTTGCAAGCTAGAAATGGATTTGAGGATTGTCAATAATGTTGTTTGATTGATTTCAATTTCTTCCTCATGCATCAAATGAAATAGCAATATAGCTTCCATGTCTTTCCCATTTTGTGAATGCACAGAGATAACAACATTCCATGCAATCAAGTCTTTGTCGGCCTCAAATTAAAAACCATTCTTGCATCATTCATCAAACCACTTTTCGAATACATGTCTATAAGTCCAACATGCACAAAAGGATCTGATCCTACATTTAGCTTTATCAAGTTACAATGCAACTGTCTGCCCAATTCCTTGAGACCAATGCTAGAACAAGCTTTTAGAGCACTCAACAAGGTAAACATATTTCAATGTATTCCAGACAATCTCATTTGCCCAAATAACTCTAAAGAAAAATCATGCTTATCATGAA
Source organism: Gossypium rotundifolium (assembly GCA_025506655.1). Lineage (NCBI taxonomy): Eukaryota > Viridiplantae > Streptophyta > Magnoliopsida > Malvales > Malvaceae > Gossypium > Gossypium rotundifolium. The sequence continues at coordinate 57,985,714 of CP106727.1, read as the reverse complement.
GAATGCAACCAGAAATGAGAGCATTCCAAGAGACAATATCTAGTTTCGTTATCTCCTTAAAAACAACAACAGCATCCTCAAGGTTCCCTATCTTGGCATACATGTCCACAAGTGCATTCTTCGAGAAAGGATCTGAATTTTAACCTAGCTTTATCAAGAACCCGTGAATTTTCCTTCCTCCACCTCTGTCCATCAACCCAGTGCAGGCGTTTATCATGCTAGACAAACTAAATTCATTAGGCCTTATTCCACTCAAAACCGTTTCATGAAACAACTCCACTGCTTCACCAAAGTAATCACTCTGCACATAACAAGAAAACAATGCATTCCATGAAACAACACTCCTTTCGGTATATCCTCAAAGAGCCTCCTAAAATTACTAAATTTCTCGCATTTTGCGTACAAGACAACCAAACTGTTACCTACATATTCATCAAACTCGAACCCGATAACCACATGTCCACGTGGTATCTTGATACTCATGGGTGTCAAGTTTAATTATATTTTTTACATAATCAATTAGTAGAACCTCCACACCTAAAGACGTTTCGATCCTTTGAGTGTTCAAGTCCTTGTAAAATTTTAAGAACTTTAAACTATAATTGTTTATGTATTTTGTAACAATTGTGGATAATATTATTATATTTAAAGAGGTCTTGACATTCGTAGGTATCGAGGTTGTAGTAAAAATTTTAAAAATATAAACCTTAATCTATAAACAATTATATTTTTTGAAAATGAGAAAACTCAAAAATTTAAAGAGACCTTAACACCAATGAGTGGAGAGGGTCCTATTAAAAACCTTAATGATACCCTAACCTTAAATTCTATAATCCCACTAGCTTATTTTTCACAGGAAAACCAAACGTTCCTTATATACAATTTATATTATTCACTTCTTTTATAATGGCTTCCCCCTTATTGAGATTTAAAAGACATGTCACTCAAAATGAAGAAAAAATAGAGTATTCTCTAATGACTCAGCGTTGCAATAATTTGAAAATAGAATAGCTTGATGAAAAAATCATTCCTCACTTAGATATGTTGGTTTTCATCACATTAATCAAATTAGAAATTTTACTAAATAAACAATGAAGACTTGAGATTATGTAAGAACCTCTAAGCTCTTTTGCTCAGCAAGCAAATTGCTTGTTTCCATGCGTAGGTGACAATTGGATTTTGGACTGACCGATTAGTGTTAGTAGCATCCAAATCTCACATCTTAGCTCAGCTAACTCTTTGTAAAGTTCGTTGTGTTTTGTAAGTTGAAATGGCATGTACCTAGGTAGTTAAGGTGAAATATTATAACACCCCTATACCTGACCCGATTTGCTCGGCCAAGGTACAGGAATGTTACATTTGATGACAGAGCAACTTCTGTCATGGAAAGATAAACTAAGCTTTGTTCGTTTAATAATTTGATACGACACGTACACTATTGTTGATAATACTATTTTCAGTTAAAGAAGATAAATTCTTTAAGAAATATATTGCTTCCAACGAAATTTTCAAACAAAAATCTAGTTTTAAAACTCATGTATCAATACCCCTATAGGTGGTATGGATACCTTGGCCTTGGTATTGATACCCTTGTTTGGTACTAATACCAATTTTAGCTTCAAAGTTTCAAAAAAATTCAACAAAAGCCATTGGTACCGATACCTTAGTTAAAGTATCGATACCTGCCTTGAAGTATTGATACCCTTGGCCATGTATCGTTACGATTTCATGGTTAGAAGTTCTACAAATTAAAGGGATCCCCTCACTTCCCTCTTGAATTTAATTAAGTACTTACATAACTCTACACTTAAGACCATCAGACTTTCTTTCACTATCGATATTTACTAAGTACATGCCATATACTAATCCATAAATTCAATTCATACATTTTTTTTCCTTTGAATCCTTGTTGATGTGATAAGATGTATCGAAAGTATCACCTCGAATGGTTCAAATCTAAACCTTCTCTTCAATCTTTCACCTACACGTTTAAAACACGTGTTAAGCTCGTGAAAGCTTAATAAGTACCTAGGAATTTAGATTTTATCATTTCTTTAAATTTCTATTTATCATAAATGTTATGACTATTATATTTTACGATTATATCTTAATAGCCAATAGTTTATACCATATTTATAAATTTATCTATACTTTGCTTTACTATTTTTCTTTTATCTTTTTATCATTTCACGGATTATTAGGAACGAGACTTTTATAAAAAATCACTTAAAATGACTTTTTAGGTAACCCATGCTAGACACGTTTGAATCAGATGGATACACGGAACATATCACATAACATGCAGCACAATAGTGCTAGAAGCACGAGCACCAAAGTGCATAACAATAAGCACCAAAGTGCTAAACTCACGTAGATCAAGATTAACACGGGAGTGCTCAGGTTCCTATCGCATGCCAACTATATCCACGAAGTTTAACACTAGTCTACATGGGCATTTCATGATACTAGATTTATCATAATTAATCACGGATGTCTTATTTCATTACACTTTCTCATTCTTTTTGTTTAGGATTTACTATTTAATATTACGAACATATGATCTTAAAAATCAATAATTTTAAAAACATTAGCTTTTCATTTCCATTTTAGGACTATTCACGATCATTATTCATAATTCACAATTTTCACAATCCAACTACATTTTGTACTGATTCAATTTAGTCTTCATTTTCATGAAATTTAATATTCACTATTACTTAGCACTCTAATGCATTATTTCACCACGATATCTATTTTCACATATCAAACTTATATGCACTTTACTTTTATTATTTCAAACATAAATTCCACAAGTTCATGATTTAGTCTTTAATTTCCACAACTTAAAGAAAAATATAATTTGAATTACAATGCTCATGTATTTTTTATTTTCTACTACATTCTTCACTTATTAATTTTTTTCTTGCAAACCTTCATAACTTTTCAATTTAGTCCCTTTTATCATAAAAATTCAATATTCACTAATTAATCATATTAAATCAATTTTTCCTTGTAACATTCTAATCACTTACTTTAATTCAATTTCTCATTTCACATATTAGAGTTCCATGTATTTCACTTTTCTTATTTTAACCACATATTTCCTTAAGTTTTACAATTTAATCCTTGTTATCATAAAATTTCATATTTTCCACAATTTCACTTTTACAATTCTTTGTGCATATTCCATCAAGTCATAACACATTCATTAAAATTTTATCATAATTTCCTTATTCAATTATTAAATTAATTCATACTTCATTTTACCAACTTACTACCTATTACACAAAGTTCACATTTTAATCCTTAAATAACAAGAGAATTCATGGGTACTTACCTCTTTTCTATCCAAAATCACTTGATCTTCTCTTTATCACTTAATTCACCTTCTCAACTTCTTCTTTCCTCAACATGTCAAAAACATAATACTTTCCTAAGAAATCTTTACTTTAGTGTTATTTCTATACTTTTCTAATACTATGAAACTTATAAACAACATAAAACCTTAACATTCATACCTTGTTCTCTTAAAGCTTGATTTTCTCTCTTCTCCAACTTTTATTTTCTTGAATCTAAATTGATATTCTTTCCCTCCATAGACTCTTTATCATTTTCTTCTCTTGGTAGTTATGTGAATTCCTTGAATTTCTAAGTGAAAATGATAGATTCTTTGTGGAAGGACTTAATTGTAAAGAAAAGAAATTTCTTTCTTCATCTTTCCTCCCTTTTATATTAACAATATATAATAAAATATTGATAAAATATTTTTTAACTAATTAATTAATTTAAATATCACCAACATCATCATTTCACTTCAAAATTATCTTTCTTACTAAATGGCCATTTTGCCCTTTCTGATCGTTCATAATTCCATCTTTGAATCATTACTTTATTTGGTAAAATTACAATTTAGTCCATATTTCTCCATTTATTCAATTTGGTCCGTACATGCCAATTCCATATCATAATAAATTGGGTTATTTTTACTCTTGGCCCTTCAAATTTCTTATTTTTACACTTTGAAACCTCAAATTTTGGATATTTACACTTGAACCATAAAATTTTCATATTTTTACTATTTAGTCCTTACTTTAAATTAACATATCTCAACATACTTCTTAATTGAATTTTCCTTAACATCACTCGACTTTCTCTTTGATCATCTTTATATCCTTTTCTCACTTTATCGAAAAATCAATTATACACTATTTCAATCTACTACTACTTTTATAATATATATTATCGAGTTCTTACAAATATCGAGTCTTGATGATGTGTTGCTTTATTAGCATAGTTATAAGTATGTTTTGGTCATTTTGTGACTTTTGGTCATAGCATTTAGCTATGTATATATGAGCTTTGGTATTGTTATATAGCTAATTACATATAACATTATAGGATGTATTAGCCACGATGATTGCAATTGTTAATAATGTGTTTTTAGATGTTAAATTGATGCCTTATGGTAGAATGGAATAATGGTTTTATACATGCATGATTTGGTGGACTTGGTGCATGAAGAAATGTTGTACTTTTGGCATTTTTACCATTTAGTCTCGAGACAATGAAGCTATTGTCTTAAGAAATCAAGAAAAAAAAAAGATAATTTCTAGCATTCTGGGTAATGGTCTCAAGACATATTGAACAATTCTTGAGACATCAACTGAAATGTCTTAAGATAGATGCCCCTTTGTCTCGAGACATATAAATATCAAACCTAAAAGTCCAGAATTAGGGGAGCTATGTCTCAAGTCCAGTCTCGAGACATAAACCCTATTATCTCGAGACATCCAACATTGAATGTAAGGATTAGAAATATGGGAAGCTTGTCACAAGACATGGTCTTCAATGTCTCGAAATAGACTACTAAATTTTGTAAATTGAGATGGATTTGAATCATGAATTTGATTTTGACCTTCTATAACCCGAGACTTTTTTAATGAGATTTGTTGGATATCTATAATGCATGATCATATCCAGAATTGAAAATGGTTTGAATATGTCATATTTTTAAGTTTAATTAGTCTATCAATTGTCGAAACCATTTTAATTTGAAAAATGGGGATCTATTTTGAAAGACAAAAACAGGAGTCGCCATTGATCTTTTTTGCTTAGGTGTGATCAGATCACCTTATAAAACATGTTTTGTTCAAACAATTAATTTTGGCCTACGAAATTCAAGAAAACAGGTTCGGGAGTCGGTTACGTACGAGGAAAGATTAGCACCCTTGTAACGCCCAAAAATTGGTACCTAATTGATAAAATCATGTCCTAATGTTGATAATTTAAAAAATTTAAAATAAGATCCTTTTATTTGAAAGAAAGCTAAAAACTCACTTATCTCAAAGAAATAAAATGTCGCACCTAATAAGTTAGGATGTAACATCTCAAGACTTCGAAATTAAGCTTGCCTTTATTTGTAGAAAATCCTTACCTCGAGATACAAAACATTATATCTAATAAGTTAAGATATAACATTTTGAATTTTGGAGAATAAGTTTTGATTTGAAGTTTATGGGTTTTTTAAAAAAAAGATACGTGATACCTTAAGTTCCACGAGAAAAATTAAAACCCAGTGAGTTAGGGTATAATTTTTCTCGAAGTCGCCAAATATCATGTATCGCTGTATTTAAAAAAAACTTTTGAATAAGATGCGACAATTTAGCAAAATGTTTTTTTATTAAAACGATTTGAGTAAGATATTGCATTAATATATTACAAAACATAAATACCACATAGCAATTCTCCATAATTACAAGTCATATTAACAATTAACACTAATATAAACAATTAAAGAAAGAATAACGTAACATAGCAAATGATACATGTAATAAAAGACTATGCTAAAGCAATAACAAGCAAATAAAAGAACATAAATAAACAAATACAAGATATAAAATAAGCAACAACAATTAAAATCTATGTGAAAGATAAAAATTTAAGAAATGAATATTAAACTCTACAAACAAGATCAAATATAAAAGTAAATAAATGAATGATATATTTAAACACCTGAATAAATATTATAAAAATTAAAAAAATGACAATTTCTAAAACGATTAATATGTATAAACAATATATTTTAAATGAATGATATAAAACTTAGAATATATGAAAAAATATAAAGGATAACTTTTAATAAATATATATTAATAATTTAATAAATATAAATATAAACAATAATACATGAAAAAACAATTCTAAGTAAATAATATATAACTTTAAATGAAAATATATTTATAATACAATAATCATAAAAACTACATATTTATAATATAAACAATATAAACTATATATGTTATACAATATACAAAACTTTATACAATACTAAGGATAAAATGATTTAAATGTTATATATAATATAATATAATAATACATAATATACAACATAAAAAGTGTAATATAATAACTAATGTGCACATTTTAAAATAATATGTAATATATAAATAATATTAAACTTAATAAAATAACCTAGTATAAATAATAAATAGTAATAATTTAATACATATGTAATACTAAAATAATTAAAAATAAGAATAAAAAATGAAAATAAAAAGATTTAAAAATCAAAGAAACAACGGAAAAAAATAAAATAAAATTGTAAAAAGGATGATGTTGGAACGCGTGCCAAACTATAGGGACTTATTGGGAAATTATGCACTATCTCCTAAACGGCGTCGTTCCATCATCTGTCTTTAAAATGACCTTAGGGACCCAATTGAAACAGAGGCAAATTTTTAGGGCTGAATTAAAAATAAAAATTAAATTGAAATAAATTAAAAATAATAAAATTGCGGAAGGACCAAAGAAGCAAATTGCCCCTTTTATAAAAACACGTGGATCCTCCCCGGGTATCGGGTCAACGCGCGGCTCTCCCCTTTAAACGACGTCGTTTTGGCCTTTAATGGTGACCCCCAAGACGACATCATATGGATGGCCTATATAAGCTAAAATTAATCCAAAAAAATCATTTTAAACACCCTTAAAAAAACAAAATAGAGGCTCCAAAAAACTCTCTTCTCCTTGGCCTAAGGCCGAAATCCGACTGGACTCGGTGGCGGATTTGCCATCAGTATCTTATTGCAAGACGCGTCACCTCAGACGGCGGTCAGAAAGCCAAATTTCTCCATTTTGAAGCTGAATCGAAGGTAGCCCTTTTTATTATTTTTTAAACAGTATTTGTAAATATATAAAAAAATTGCATAGATCGAAAAGAAAAAATAAAAAAAAAGATTAAACGAAATAGGATAAATGGAAATCACCTCTGCTATTAGGTTTTTTTAATCTCTGTATTCTTTGTGTACATGTGCGTGTATATTGTGTCCATTTTACAGATTGTGCTAGGGTTTTTATAGCCCCGAAAATAATAAATACAAATATTCTATCCATATTTGTTACTTTTGCGGTGTTTTTTCTTTCCTTTTTGCAGGCGAACGACGAGAAGTCCGGCGATGGAGCGTGATCTGCGAGCCGATTACGGCTTGACGAGGGGCCTTTGCTGGGTGCTTGCGGCGCAATGGAAACCTAGGGTTTCCTGAGGCTGCAAACTTGTTTGGGCCACTGGGTTAGTATTGGGCCGCTGGTGTAATCGGGTTCTGTGTTAGCATTTAGGTTTGGGTTTTAAGACCGTTTATTGTAAAAAAAACTGATGGACTTTTAATTTTTTTTTCTTTTTGGTTTTTTATTATTTGATATGGGCCTGGGCACAAAAGGGCTATTATAGTTGGCCCTCTTTGCTCATTGTCGTGTAACGTGAATAGAGCAAAGACTATAAAAGGACCAATTTTGCCTGGTCTTGACAAGATTTGACTTCGTCTTCTCCAAATGGCTTCAATCTGCTTCACTGCAACTTCAAGAAGGCAATATCCGCTATCTTTAATCTACTCCACTGCAAACTCAGGGATGCCAGACGGGTATCTTCGATCTGCTTCGCTACAATTTTTAGGAAGGCAAGATCTGCTATCTCCAATCTGCTCCACTGTAAACTTAGGGATGCCAAATTGGTATCTTCGATCTGTTTCGCTGCAATATCAAGAAGACAAGATCTGCTATCTTTAGTTTGTTCCACTGTAAACTCATGGAGACAAGACTGATGTATTCGATCTGCTTCACTACAACTTCAGGAATACCAGATCTGCTATTTTAATCTGCTCTATTGCAAACTCAGGGAGACAAGATCTGATGTCTTTGATCCGCCTCGCTGCAAACTCAAGAATACAAGATCTGCTATCTTCAGTCTGCTCCACTGCAAACTCAGAGATGGCAAATTGGTATCTTCGATCTGCTTCGCTGTTATCTCAGAAAGACAAGATATGCTATCTTCAATCTGCTCCACTGTAAACTCAGGGATGCCAGGTTGATATCTTCGATCTAATTCACTGTAACTTCATGAATGCCAGATCTGCTATTTTTAATCAGCTCCACTGCAAACTCAAAGAGACAAGACTGATGTCTTCGATCTGTTCACTTCAACTTCAGGAATGCTAGATCTGTTATCTTCAGTCTGTTCCGTTGTAACTTCAGGGAGACAAGATTGATGTTTTCAATATTCTTCCTGCAACTTTAGGATGGTAAGATCTGTTATCTTTAGTCTGCTCCACTACAACTTCAGGGAGACAAGGCTAATGTTTTCGATCTTCTTCCTGCAACTTCAGGGAAGTAAGATCTGTTGTCTTCAGTCTGCTCCGCTGCAACTTCAGGGAGACAAAGCTAAAAGTGTCGATTTACTCTACTACATCGTCCTATAGAGGACATGACCTGTAGAATGGGTATATGTTTATGCCAAATAATTAGGATGCCCTGATCAAAATGAGTCAAATGCTCCTATTTAGACATGTTATGATATATGAATGCAAAAATGTTATGAGAATGATTCCTATTTCAGGTGTCATCACTTATTTATTCATCAAGGTTTCATCTTCGTTCCTCTTAAAGTATCATATTCTACTCAAATAATTTGCCCCATGAAAATTTTAAGGCTCACTCTACTTGAACTTTAGGGACACAAGACTGATGCCACCTTCAAACCATCCCACCAATATTGCAGGATTTAATCCATTCCTACAGGATCTCTTTCAACTTCAATCAATTCCACCACATTTTAGGGTTTTTAAATCTTTCCCGTCAACTTGGTCTGTTATATCATTCCCTAAATGTTATAACCCAATGAGAATGCTTGTAAAATGATCCTCTCTTATGATTAATATTGCTTCTTCTTTTTTTGTCGCAACAACTCATTATTTTGTCCAATCACCATTTAGACAAAGAATTCAAAGAAATAGTCTTAATCGAGACTTTCTCAAGTACTTCCAATCCTCACACATGGAAATTTTTAAACAATTGTCATGTTTTAGTTTCTTGTATTATCTAGAAATTTCCATAGTAATATGCAGAACTTCCTTTGTGAAAATATTATTAGTTCATCAATCATTATTTCAATGTAGCATGCTTATGAATAATGGGTAACAAATAAACTAATCTCAAGGATAATTAGAGTTAAATAAATTATAAAAAATACAAAGAAATTTAACTGGGAACATATCTTTGAGAAGAAAAACGATTCAAAGATAGTAAATTGATATAAATAGGACAAAGACCAGATGCCCTAGATATTGCAGATTGGGCTTCTATATACAAACTCCATGAAGACTGCTTTGAGCTTAACATGCGTTTAGAAGATCCAAAGTACTTTGTTGATGTCTCAATATGTAACATACTTCATTTCTTGTTAATTCAGGTATGGCAAGATCACTGCATGCCCTTCAAAATTTGAGCCACCCTTTCAAGTTTTCAACTCAAAACCCTTTTGGTCTTAAGGCGCCATTTGCGGGTTTTTTCCTTGGCCTCTCCTTTTTTTTTTTTTTGAAGTCTCAAAGTGCCCTTTGTAGGTTTTCACCTTGGCCTTTTCTCCTTTTTAAGCAAAATATTTTTTAATTGTGTCCAAATTCACAGGATTGGATAATCTTTTCCCATCCATTTCAGTCAAGATCAGTGCACCTCCAGAGAAAGCCTTCTTCACCACATGGTCCTTCCCAATTCGGCATCCATTTTCCTCTGAAATCCCTTTGTATGGGAATGATCTTTTTTAGTACAAGGTCCCCCTTGTGAAACTCTCTTGGGCAGACTTTTTTATCATAGGCTCGTATCATTCATTTTTGGTATATCTGACCGTGACGAATAGCTCTTAGCCTCTTTTCCTCAATCAAGTTCAACTGATCATATCGAGATTGAATCCATTCAGATTCATCCAATTTTATTTCTGACAAAACTAGAATGGAAGATATTTCTACATCAATAAGTAGAACTGCCTCCATCCCATAGACCAATGAGAAAGGAGTTGCCCCAGTAGAGGTTTTGACGGACGTCCGATAAGCATAGAGTGCAAATGGTAATTTCTTATGCCAATCTTTATAAGTCTCAGTCATTTTCCCTACTATCTTTTTGATATTTTTATTGGCCGCTTCCACTGCCTCATTCATTTTTAGACGATACGAAGATGATTTGTGGTGTTTGATTTTTATTTGACTACAAACTTTCGCTATCGTGCTATTGTTTAAGTTCAGTGCATTATCTGATATGATCCTCTCGGGCATTCCATATCGACAAATGATCTCCTTCTTCAAGAACCGACTAACTACTGACTTGGCGATGCAAATGTAGGAAGCAGCCTCTACCCATTTCGTGAAGTAGCCAATAACCACAAAGATGAATTGATGCACATTCGAAGCTTTCGGTGAGATCAGCCCAATGACATCCATGCCCCACATGGAAAAAGGCCATGGAAAAGTCATAACATGTAAAGGTGAAGGTGGTACGTGAATTTTTCCTCCATAATTCTGGCATTTATGACATCTTTTGGCATAGTTAATACAATCTCCTTCCATGGTGGACCAATAGTATTCGAATCTCATTATTTATCTAGCCATTGTGAACCCATTAGCATGTGTTCCACAAACGCCCCCATGAACTTCTTCTAGAATCTTCCTAGCTTCAACAGTGTCAACACATCTCAATAGTACCTGATCTTTTCTCCTTTTATACAAGATATTCCCATCTAAAACATAGTCACAGGCTAATCTTCTTAACATCCTTTTGTAATTCTCCGTTGCATGATCAAGGTACTCACGATTTCTAACGTATCGCAATACATCATGATACTAAGGGTGGTCATCATTTTCCTCCTCTTCCATGTTATTACAATGAGCTAGAACTTCAAAAATACTTATCTGAATATGTCTCATATCCTCTGGTTTATTTACTTTAATCATAGAAGCCAGAGTTGCCAAAGCATCTACCATCTGGTTTTCATCTCGTGGGAGATAATTAAAAGTAATGTCATCAAACTCCTCAATTAGTCCTAAAACTATTTTTTGGTAATCGATTAGTTTGGGGTCTCTTGTATCCCATTCTCCTTTAAGCTGGTAGATTACTAATGCAGAATCTCCATATACTTTTAGCACTCTGATTTTACGTTTTACAGCTGCTCGAATTCCCATTATGCATGCTTCATATTCTGCCATGTTGTTTGTGCAATCAAAATTCAATTTGCATGTGAATGGATGATAATCACCACTAGGGGATACCAAGACTGTCCCAATTCCATTTCCTACAGCATTTGACGCTCTATCAAAATTTAGCTTCCACAGACACTCTTCAGTAGTTGCCACATACATTAGCTCTAAATTGGGGAAATCAAATTTCAAATATTCATAATCCTCCAAAGCCCTACTAGCCAGAAATTCGGCTATTGCGCTCCCTTTTATAGCCTTTTGGTTCACATGGACTATATTAAATTCAGAAAGCAGAATCTACCAACTTGCCATTCTTCTATTCAGAGTAGTTGACTCTATCATATACTTTAATGGGTCAAGCTTCGAAATTAACCAGGTTGTATGATATAGCATATATTGTCTCAATCTCTGAGTTGTCCAAATCAAGGCGCAACATAATTTCTCAATTAACGAATATCTCATTTCACATTCAGTGAACTTTTTACTGAGATAGTATATCGCCTTTTCTTTTCTTCCTGACTCATCATATTGACCAAGCACACATCTCATAGAGTTATTGAACACTGTCAAATATAGTATTAGTGGTCTATCTAGATTAGGCGGAGATAGTACTAGGGCATTTGACAGATATTGTTTGACTTTGACAAAAGCTTTCTGGCACTCATCGCCTCATACGCCTTGGTTGTGTTTCTTAAAAAGACAAAATATGGAATCACATTTCTCAGTTAATTGTTAAATAAATCGAGCAATGTAATTTAATCTTCCAAGAAAACCTCGAACCTCTTTTTAAGTGCGTGGTGGAGGCAATCCTTGTATAGCTTTAACCTTATCTGGGTCAATCTCGATTCCTCTTCCACTAACTACGAAACCTAGTAATTTCCCTGACCGAGCTCCGGGTTGAGCTTTAATCGAAATTTCCTCAATCTCAAAAACTTCTTCAAAACTTCAATGTGTTCCTTTTCTATTCGAGATTTGGCGATCATGTCATCAGTATATACTTCAAAATCTTTGTGCATCATGTCATGGAATAAGGTTACCTTGGCCATTTGATATGTTGCTCCTGCATTCTTTAGCTCGAATGACATCACCTTATAGCAAAAGGTTCCCTACACTGTTACTAAAGTAGTTTTCTCCATATCCTCAGGGTGCATCTTGATCTGATTGTATCCTGAAAAACCATCCATGAAAGAAAACAATGAGTATCTTTCCGTATTATCCACCAAAGTGTCAATTTGAGACAAGGGGAAGTTGTCCTTTGGGCTGGCCTTATTTAAGTCTCTGTAGTCTACACACATCCGAGCCTTTCCATATTTCTTAGGAACAGGTACAATGTTGGCTACCCATTTTGAATATTTTACAACTTGTAGAAAACTAGCATCAAACTATTTCTTGACTTCCTCTTTTATTTTTAACACCACATCAGGCCTCATCCTTCGTAGCTTTTGCTGAACTGGTTTGCATTCTTCTCTTATGGGAAGGCGATGCACTACAATATCAGTGCTTAGCCCAGGAATATCTTGGTATGACCATGCAAAGGCGTATTTGAATTCTTGCAATAACTCAACGAAGTCTTGCTTTGTCTCCTCGGCTATGCATGTTCCAATTTTCGCAACCTTTCCTTCCTCTAAGACTATATTCTCTACCACCTTTTCATGGGGTAGAATCTATTTTTCTTCTTGCTTTACCATTCTTAACAAATCTGGAGACAAGTCACAATCTCTGTCACCCTCAAAATCCTAAGATTCCTCTAAACACATGTTTTGCTCAAAAAGACCTCTGAATCTGTAGTATCATTGCTCATGTCATTGACCTCTAGGGACCTATGGTAGGCACAAAAGAATGTACAAAGAACAAATGAATTAAGAACAACTATTCACATGATATGAATGAGAATAACAAAAAATTTTGGAATGAAATTAGAAGATCAAAAGAATATAAAAAATGAAAGAATATTTGCTCGAATTGATCATTAAAGATGTATTTTATTGAAACAAAAGATGTTTGAACATGAGCCTATTTCACAAAAGAAATCTTATTTCTCCTAGGCTTTAAAGCAACAAGTATGTTCTAAACATTACTCTATGCAATCTCTAAATACTACATGAAGTTCCTCTGCAGTCCAGTTGTTCAAAACACTTCCAAGTTCATAAGGATGAATGCCCAACATGTTTCTTTGCTCGATTCCTTCCTCGTGTATGGCATTGATGTGAAGATTTTCATTTTCCAACAATCTTCTCTCAAGGTGAATTATCCCTCTTGATACAAAAGTCTAGGTTATATGAGGGAATGTCATCAATTCCCACTTAACTTCTTCCCCATTCAGCCGTGCCCTTCTTCTCTCTTGCTTCTTCTCTATTGCCTTCATCCTTTGTCCAGCATCTGGCCTGAAACCCAAGCTAAAACGATCTCTTTTCTCTTTCAGCATCAGAACTTGAATCCCTCCTTGGAGATGCCTACCCAATCCTTTTCCCAGTAAGGCACCTTTCTGCACCATCATTTGTACGCCCATTCTCGTGATCCTGGATATCCTAGGCATCGAAACCTCATTTACTTCCAAAATGAATGTTATGTCACAAACTCTAAAGATCGAAAGAAACACTCAATGGCCTCCTCATTTGCCTCTAAGTATGGCGCATCATTGGTAACAGTCGCTATGATGTCTTCCTCTGCATTTATAGTAACCAGCTGACCTTCTGTTACTAGTTTCAGTTTTTGGTACAGTGATAAAGGCACTGCCCCTGCTGAATGAATCTAAGGCCTTCCCAACAAGCAATTATAGGAGGGCTTGATATCCATCACCAAAAAATCCACTTCATATGTGTTTGGCCCAATCAACAACAGTATGTCAATCCTTCCCATCACTCTTCTCTCAGTGCCATCAAATGATCTCACTATGTTATGGCATGTCTTCATGTGAGAACTGTCTATAGGCAACCTTTTTAGCATAGACAATGGTAAAACATTCAAAGCCGATCCATTATCGATTAACACGCTTGGTAGAGTATATCTTTTGCAACGAGTAGTGAAGTGCAAAGCCTTAGTCGATCCCATGCCCCCAGGTGGAATTTCATCATCACTGAAATAAATGAAGTTGTCGGCACTTATATTACTAACCAGACGGTCCAATTTTTGATGGATATATCTTTAGTAATATAAGTTTCATTCAGCACTTTCATCAATGCCTCACGATTTACTTCTGAACTTAAAAGTAAGGCTAGCACTGATATACAAGCTGGTTGTTTGCGCAACTGCTCTACCATGCTGTATTCACTATGCTTCAAGAATTTTAGAAATTCTTTAGCCTCTTCCTCTTTTACAGGTTCATTGATAAGTGCCTCAGCCCCTTTCTCTTGCTCAACTACCAAGGTCTTTACTTTCACAAGCTCAGGTCTAACGTTTACCGAGTCGTAATGCCTTCCACTACATGTGTAGGATCCTTTACTTTGGACCTCCTTGGAAGTGCTAGCTAAGCTTTCCCTTCCCGGTATTGTCACATTACAGTCATAATTCCAAGGTACCATCTTGTTATCCTTATAAGGAAAGGAAACAGGTTCCTGGATTATGACCTTTGGTGTCACTTGTATTCCACCTTCCGTACTTCTTGGTCAGGAGATGATTATCCTCAAGTAATTGACTTTTTGCTTTGTCAATTCCCCTTCTGTTGCGTATATGTTTCCTCCCTCTAAGCCTTTTTCATAAAATTTCAATTCCTTATTGTCCATAAGGCCCTGCACCAGGTCTCTGAACTCAACATATTCTTGAATTTCGTGCCTTTCTACTTTGTGGAACTCACAATAGTCCCTTACTCCTTCGTATCCTTCCACAGAATCTGATTCTACTAATCTTCTTCCTATCATTTCTCTCAAGACCATTCTCAGCGGGGTTTTTACTTCCGTAATATCCTCCTTGATCCTTCTCATGATATTTTCATTAGTCGTATTTATCCCCTTATCTCCATGGTTAGGTAATGGGTTCTCTGCACTAGGTGTATCATCAAACTTCACAATCCCCATCTTGATGGGTCTCTCCACTACCTTTTTGAAGGCAGTGCAGTTTTCTATTGAATGCTCCGGTATTCTCGTATGGTAATCACATTGAGCGTTTGAATCATACCATTTGGGATATTAGGGCTATAGCGGTTTTAGATAAAATGGTGACACCACATGTGCATCAAATAAACTTTGATATAGCTCATTATACGTCATTGGAATTGGCGTAAATTAAAGCTTTTTGGAGTTTTGCCTTGTGCCCGATTCCTATCTTACTAACCCTTGTTGCCCAGTAGTAATTACTTTTGGCTGGCTAACAGTAATTACCTTCGTGTACCCTTTATTGTATGTACTCGTATTATTCACTTCATTCTCCTTTTTCTTGGGAGCAGACCTTTTGGTGGTTTCCCCTACTTCAATCTTGCCACTCCTTATGACATTTTTAATCATTTCTCTCGCCATCACTATATCCGCAAAGCTCTTGGTGGTACTTCTTATCATGTGAGTAATGAATGGGGCCTTCAAGGTATCAATAAAAAGCATTGTAGTTTTCTTTTCTAAGAGCAGTGGCTAAACTTGCATGGCAACCTCCCTCCATCTTTGCGCATACTACCTCAAGCTTTCATTTGACTTCTTCTCTATATTTGCAAAGTGATTCTGTCAAGCGTCATGTTTGTGACATGATTGTATTGCTTCATAAAAGCTTGGGATAGGTCCCTCCAAGAGCTAATCCTAGCACGGCTCAGTTGATTGTACCACCAGGACGCTGCCCCCACCAAACTATCTTGGAAGCAATGAATCAAGAGTTGATCATTATTAATATAGCCAGTCATCCGTCTACAGAACATGGTAATATGGCCTTCAGGGCAGCTAGTCTCATTGTACTTCTCAAATTCTAGCATTTTGAACTTATGAGGAAGCACCAAATTTGGAATCAAGCTCAAGTCTTTAGCATCAATTCCATAGTGATGATCAGCATTTTCCAAGGCTTTGAACTTTTCTTCCAACCATCTACAATGATCCTCTAATTGCCTTGAGGATTCAATTCTTGTCCCTTTCCTCTCTGCTTTATCTAAATCAGGGATAACAGGATTAGTAGGGTTATCTCCTGGGTTAGAGCCTGTGCCGACTTGGAAGTTCATGGGCACTCCAGTATCAGTTTGCCCTTGTTGAGGCCTAATCGTGACAGATGGCCTTTGGGGATACAATTCAGGTTGTGTTTGTGCATACGGCGGGGTAAAACCCAGAGGAAAGTCCTCATTATCTTCTTCGGTATTAGTTATGGGACCTTGTCCTTTGTCTATCGCCCCATTCAGTAGCTGAGCCATTTGAGCCATCATATTTCCTTGGGCTTCCAGATTTGGTCTCTCATCTCTTGTTGGAGCTTTACCAATTGTTCTTGCATCTAGTCTTGCATGTCCCTCTGGAACTATTCGAGTCTTTGATCCATATTTTTTGTCTTAGCGCGTGTACCATAACGGTGCTTAGTTTTCAGATTTTTCTTTTTTTCCCTCTCTCTTTGTAATAATTTCAACTAATTAGGATCTTTCTATGGACTTAAATGCATATGATGTGATGTAATACAAATGCATGAATGCAAAAAGGCATCGATTCAGATTCAATTTCATTTAGAAAACTTTATTAGAAAACAAAATCCTTTACATAAAACGGACTACAAATATGCTTTCACCCTGATGCCCAAAGTCTTAACTTTCCTAAACAACAAAGCTAACTCTTGACCCCGATCTGACTGTAACTCATACTTCATGCTTAGCGTATTGGCCTGTACTGCCAAAGTCTGTAAATGATTCGCTACCTCTCGAATCTGAGCTATGGCTTCACCCATAAGATAATCCCTATTTCTAACTTGATCATGAGAATGATGAAGCTCTTCCTTCCAACGCCCTTCTATTGCTTCAAAAAGCTCAATTTGGAGTTCGCAGTTTTGTAATGCAGATTCTAACTCCTCGATCTTGCCCTTCATTTCCTAAATCTTGTTCAGACTTGATTATAGCTCGATTGCAGAATTACGACTTCGATGGTGATGAAGAGGCCGTTCGAGTTCAGCCACTCTAGCCTTTAATCCACATTTCTCCTTCTGGCTTTCTACCAAACTCCTTTTCTAGGGCCTCATTTTGCGCCTGCATTTCTTAGAACTTCCTTTCCTAATGGTCAGCTTTGGCCTTCTCCTCTTGAATCTCTTGTTGCCACTGTCTCGAAATCTTCCGCAATCCGACATTTTTCATTGATAGACGTAGCTTTTTATATTTTGTCTTTAGATTACCCAGATCTTCCTCGACCCTTTTCTTCCCTCTTCTTAATTTTTTGGCCTCTGATTTCTAAACATCCACATCTAATCTCAGGTACATTTTTTCTTCTTCCAGCTTCTCTATCCTCTTTTCGATCTCTGAACTCTTCCTTTCGAAATCTTGTTTTATGATCTCTAGCTCTGATGGGACCACTCGTAAATACTCTTCGATCGATCGAATGTCTTCTAAACTTGGCACAAGGATATTGTCATTGACTCTTCTACTCCACCATTCATTGTACTCTAGGGTCGTCATTGGACATACGTCCACTCTCATCATATGACAGGTCTGATTCTAGGCATTAGAAATCTCCTTAACCGTTTTTTGTAGCTATCTCCTTTATACAGAAAACTCACATTAAGCCAACCCATGTGTAGCCGGTATGAACTGCCTTGATCTATATTGCCTCAGTACAAGCAAGGGTGCATATCCAATGGCTCCCCAAATTCCAAGTAGAGGGACCCAATCAAAATTCCCACACCGGTACAGCACTTCATCAGGAACCATCCAGGGAGCTCTCCACTCAACATCTTCTTCTTGGAGATTTTGTAGAAACGCTATCCAAAAGCTTTCGAAACTATTTTTAATTTGAAAAATGGGGATCGATTTTGAAAGACAAAAACGGGAGTCGCCACCGATCTTTTTTGCTTAGGTGTGATCAGATCACCTTATAAAACATGTTTTGTTTAAAACATTAATTTTGCCCTACGAAATTCAAGAAAACAGGTTCGGGAGTCGGTTACGTAAGAGGAAGGGTTAGCACCCTCGTAACGCCCAAAAATTGGTACCTAATTGATAAAATCATGTCCTAATGTTGAAAATTTAAAAATTTAAAATACGATCCTTTTATTTGAAAGAAAGCTAAAAACTCACTTATCTCAAAGAAATAAAATGTCACACCCAATAAGTTAGGATGTAACATCTCAAGACTTCGAAATTAAGCTTGCCTTTATTTGTAGAAAATCCTTACCTCGAGATACAAAATATTATATCTAATAAGTTAAGATATAACATTTTGAATTTTCGAGAATAAGTTTTGATTTGAAGTTTATGGGTTTTAAAAAAATAGGATACGTGATACCTTAAGTTCCACGAGAAAAACTAAAACCCAGTGAGTTAGGGTATAATTTTTCTCGAAGTCGCCAAATATCATGTATCGCTATATTTAAAAAAAAAACTTTTGAATAAGATGCGACAATTTAGCAAAATGTTTTTTTTTATATATAAAAATGGTTTGAGTAAGATATTGCATTAATATATTACAAAACATAAATATCAAATAGCAATTCTCCATAATTACAAGTCATATTAACAATTAACACTAATATAAACAATTGAAGAAAGAATAGCGTAACATAGCAAATGATACATGTAATAAAAAGACTATGCTAAAGCAATAATAAGCAAATAAAAGAGAATAAATAAACAAATACAAGATATAAAATAAGCAACAACAATTAAAAATCTATGTGAAAGATAAAAATTTAAGAAAGGAATATTAAACTCTACAAACAAGATCAAATATAAAAGTAAATAAATGAATGATATATTTAAACCTTTGAATAAATATTATAAAAATTAAAAATTATGAAAATTTCTAAAATGATTAATATGTATAAACAATATATTTTAAATGAATGATATAAAACTTAGAATATATGAAAAAAATATAAAGGATAACTTTTAATAAATATATATTAATAATTTAATAAATATAAATATAAACAATAATACATGAAAAAACAATTTTAAGTAAATAATATATAACTTTAAATGAAAATATATTTATAATACAATAATCATAAAAACTACATATTTATAATATAAACAATATAAACTATCACTACACCAAAACATACCTTTAGCGGCGTTTTTAGTGGCGTTTTAAAGAAAAAGCATAAATATTATACATTAGCGGCGTTTTAAGGAAAACGCCAAAAAAAGATCAATAGCGGCGTTTATTAGTAAAACGCTAAAAAAGGACATATTATCGTTTATTTGTAAAACGCCGCTAAATCTTCGAACATTAGCGCGGTTTTGGTAAAACGCCGTTAAAAGTCGATCATTAGCGGCGCTTGTAAGAAAACGCTAAAAGTCGAACATTAGCGGTAGCTTTTGGAAAACGCCGCTAAAATCTGAACATTAGCGGCGCTTTTGTAAAAACGCTAAAATCTGAACATTAGCGGCGCTTTTGGAAAAACGCGCTAAAATCTGAACATTAGGCGCTTTTGGAAAACGCCGCTAAAAGTCTGAACATTAGCGGCGCTTTTGTAAAAACGCCGCTAAAAATCGACCATTAGCGGCTTTTTGGAAAACGCCGCTAAAAGTTAAATTTTTAACTTTAGTGGCGTTTTTTATAAACGCATAAAAAGAATATTTTATTTTAGGGTTAATGATTTAGGACTTAATTAAGGTTTAATATTGTCTATAGTTTATAGTTTTAGGGTTTATGATATAATGTTTATTATTTTGGGTTAATGGATTATGTTTTATAGTTTAGGGTTTATGCATAGGTATCTAAATTAAGTTTAGGGTTTAGAGTTTTTAGTTTAAGGTTTAGTGTTTTCTCGTTTAGGGTTTATGTTTTATTATTTATTTAAAGGTTTATAGATCATGGGTTTTGGATAATGTACTTTATGGATTCTTGTTTAAGTGTTGGGGTTTAAGGAATAGGTTAAGGGTTATGGAATATGGTTTGGGGCGATTAACCTTTAGGGGTTATTGTTTTATGGTTTAAGGGTTTAAAGTTTAGGGTTTTAGGGTTTAGGGATACTATGCATATTGGTTTATAGTTTATAGTTTATAGTTTAGGGTTTAAGGGTGCATGTATGATTTAGGGTTTAGGGTTTAAGGGTTAATTAGGGTTTATGGGTTAATTAGGGTTTATAGTTTATAGTTTAGGGTTAGTTTAGGGTTTATACACATCAAAACGTGTTAAATCCTAAAAGTATACATGAACTTTAATTTGATCCAAATCTTGTAAAATATAAACATAATTATAGATATTATTAACATCATTTTTATTATTACATGCATAAAAATTTATATTTACTCGTATAAAAACTAAATTGATGTATTTTATAATTTAAAATAATGTGTATGATTAAATCAAAATAAAATTTCAATGTAATTATAGATATTATTTTATAATTTATGGAACTTAAGAAATAATTAAAACATTAGTGGCGTTTTTACAAAAACGCAAAAACGCACTACTTTAGCCAAAAGCGGTGTCGTTTAGATGTGCTTATGGCATTAGCGGCGTTTTTATGAAAACGCCGCTAAAGATCGATAATTAGCGGCGTTTTTGTAAAGCGCCAAAAGTGTAAAGTTATACGATGTCGTTTTGTTTTATCCATTCCGAGCCCCTTATTGGACGACGTCGTTTTGACAAAATTGAAAAAATTTTAGTGGCGCTAGTGAATAAACGCCGCTAAAACTTCGATATTAGTGGCGCTTAGGTTGCAAACGCGCAAAATGTATTTATTATTGAGCAAAACGGCACGTTTTTCCTTAGTATCGCTTTTATCCCCAATCCAACCCCGAAAAACCCTAAGTCCTTGTTGTTTTTGCCTCTAATTGAAAACCCTAAATCCTCTTTGATTTTAAAAACTTGGTCGAACATCCGCTTCCTTGCCTCATCTCCTTTGCCGCATCTCCGTTGACCTTCCCGTGTCCCATCTCCTTCGACAATCTGCTACATCACCGGGTAAGTCTTAATCATCGTGTATTTTGATTGATCTTTCTTCTTTGCGTTTGTTTTGTTTAATTGACTTTGTGTAAATTTGCGATAATCGTATTGAAGAACTTCACGCATCTGCTTGCAATCTTGTCCACTTAAAGTCACTTTGCTTAAACAATAACAAAGTCGGCCAGTATTTAATACATCGCTCGCATCATTTCTAACTTCTTTCTCACCGCACAACACTCGTAGTTTTTTCAATTTCTTTTGCCCTTTGCGTAAGTCGTCTTTGGTTACCTAAGTTACTCGGCCTTGTGTGTGAATGTCAAATATGAGTATGTACCGACTTAAGTATGATCAGATTTTTCTAGATTTCTCCATGTATTTGGAGGATCCTTGGAAGTTGTACCCTGTATCCTTGTATTAGACACAAGTTTTGGACATGGGCACCTCAAGAAAAATGAGGAGTCGGGGAAACATCACCAATATACTTCTTTCTATTAGAAATTACGCCTCGATGTCTTACAAGAAATATGCCAATGTTTCTCAATTGTGTTTTGTCTAAGTCGGAAGCTTTCAAAGACATCCTTTAAGATTTTGGTAGAGACCTTATGGTACAATTGAAAATTAATCTTTGAAATGGATAAAATACTGAATATTTGAGAAGATTAGGTTTGAAAAGCTTGGTTTGAATATTTGTTGCTGATCATGTAGGTTCATGCAATGACATGTGTCCAATCTTGGCATGTGTCGAACACGGATATGTTCAATTTTAGATTTTTAAATGTATTTGGAGAGTTATATCCTTTATACCTATGTCCGAAATGTGTACTTTAAGAAAAATGAAGAGTCCAGACAAACATAGTTCTTAACATAAAGAATGAATACCTTCCTTTAAATAATTGAATCATACGGAAAAATATAATTATAAAATCAAGCGGTGTATCTTATGTGGTGGAGAGCTAGATTTCACTTTGTGCATTGGTCTGATAGGACACAGGTTCTTGATTGCTCCAACTCTTTATATATTCTTTAGATATCCTTACCCGTGACATGTTTGACAAAATTTTGGATATGGATATAGGATTGAGCTTCAAGGACCCGCTAAATACATGGAAAAACCTAGAAAATTTGAATATACTCATACTTAACACTAACATCTTAGTCCAAGTACCATAGCACGGAACTCCCTATGTGAATGCAAACTTATACAAATATGTACATAGCAACTCATGCAAATTCACTAATATCCTTGTATTAGACACAAGTTTTGGACATGGGTTTGTTTTTATTAGGTTCTGACTTCTTTTTTATGTTTCATGTTTGTCATTGATCGTTTCTTTTTGTCTTTGTGTATTTTTGCTTTGATTTACTTGGGTTTATCTGGAACTTGAATAAAATGATTCCTTTTTGAATTATATAGTTGAGACTTACGTTGTGAATATCTGATTTTCGAAGAACTTGAATAAAACCACTAAGTAACCTTAAAACTTATAAAACATGACTTGCACACATAGGTAAGTGATTTATCAATCTATTTACATCAAAACAATACCAACTAAGTTCATTTTCAACTAAGAAACAAAACCAATAGTTGAAGTAACAAAATGAAACAGCAGCTTGAACATTAGCTGCAACTTTCTCTGCTTCTTGGCTACATGCAGGCCAACATCAACACTTGTCCTATTAACCACCTTTAATCATTAGTTGCATAAGTTAAATGTTATAGAGCTGGCTCATGGATTAAACATGTGTAGTTCATAATCTATTTACTCATGACATTTACCGAAAATTTAACAATTTCGATTCTATTCCATGATCTCAAAATTTTTCCTCTCATAGTTTTTACTATTGCCGGAAGATTCGGATTAGTCTTGCCAATAAATTCAACCGGACTCTTCATTTTGTATATCATCTTTGGAAAAATATGTATGCAACCTTGAACATTAAGTTTGTATCACATAATTCTAGAATTGATGAATTAAATAGTACTGTATTGATTACAATGTCAAAATTGAAAATAACTATGTTAGATCCAAGGTTTTGATTGCATAGAACATTAGTGAATTAGAGTCTTTTCTTTTCAATATTGGTCAGAGTTCCAATAATATTGGTCTCATGATTCAATGATTTGTTGGTTTATGGTAAGCTTGATGTTGTATATTGAAGAGATAAGTAAGATGTGTACACAAACCAGAATCATTTGAAAAATTTTAGTTGCTTTTCTCATACTAAAGTACAAAATTTCACTAAATGGCAAAATCCCATATTTGATTAAGAAGGATTTACGCTTTTAAGATAAGGTTTGCTTTTTTCTGTGTACTTATTTTCCTTAAAGTTTACTCAATATGCTTGACTGGTTTAGAATTTTATCTGCAACAGTAAATGATTATATTGTTTACTAAATCATCCTTCCTATTTTATTTTTCTAGTATATTTGGGGCTGTTTGATTCTGGTATTTGATCTCACGAAGTTGGCAGCACCATTTCTGACATTTCTGTGTTCTCTAAACGTTTCTTAGAGGTACGTATATGCTGTTTAAGCGTTTTGATTGGTTTAAATTTTCGTTTTACAGTAGTTGCTAAAGTTAATCAATTCATAACATGTGCCAATGTTCTGGTTGAAATTAAAAATGGTTTCGGATTCTGAATATCTAATTCCTTTAAGGTTGTTTATGAAATTCAATACTAATCCTACTTGAATATGTCAAACATATGCTTTTTACGAACTTAATAATTTAAGAACTGATTCGATCTTAAATTATAAAGTGAAATAATTTTTTAAAAACATCAAATTAAGAGGTATTTTCTTGAAAGTTTTTGTTGGAAGTGAAATAATTTTATTATATTAAATTATAAAGTGAAATAATTTTTAAAAACATCAAGTTAATACAAATAATTTGAATACTATAATTATATATGTATAAAATTATATAAAAATAATAATTATTAAAATATATAAAATTAAGCTTTAATAATAATATAGTAATATATTATATAACTATTATCAAACATTGCAACCGATTACCTAAATCCGACCTAAACTCTAAACCCTAAAATCATAATCCTTAAACCCTAAACCCTCAAACCCTAAACCCATAAACTCTAAACCTTTAAACCCTTAAACCCTAAATCCATAACCCTTAAACCTTAAACCCCAAACCTTAAACCCCTAAACCCTAAACCCTAAACCTCTAAACCCAAAACCCCTAAACCTCTAACCCCTAACCTCTAAACCTTAAACCCTTAACCCATAACCCTAAACCCCAAACCTTAAACCCCTAA
The DNA here is from genome assembly GCA_025506655.1 of Gossypium rotundifolium. Lineage (NCBI taxonomy): Eukaryota > Viridiplantae > Streptophyta > Magnoliopsida > Malvales > Malvaceae > Gossypium > Gossypium rotundifolium. The sequence continues at coordinate 57,960,939 of CP106727.1, read as the reverse complement.
CCCTTAACTTTAAACCCATAAACTCTAAACCCCTAAACCCCTAACCCTTAACCATTAACCACTAACCTTAAACCCCAAACCTTAAACACTTAACCCTTAAACCTAAAACCCCAAACCTCTAACCCCAACCTCTAACCCTAAACCAATAAACCTTAAACCCTTAACCCATAACCCTAAACCCCTAAACTTTAAACCCTAACCCTTAACTTTAAACCCATAAACTCTAAACCCCTAAACCCCTAACCCTTAACCATTAACCACTAACCTTAAACCCCAAACCTTAAACACTTAACCCCTAAACCTAAAACCCCCAAACCTCTAACCCCTAACCTCTAACCCTAAACCCCTAAACCTTAAACCCCTAAACCTTAAACCCCTAACCCTTAACTTTAAACCCATAAACCCTAAACCCCTAAACCCTTAACCACTTAACCATTAACCACTACCTTAAACCCCTAAACCTTAAACCCTTAACCCCCAAACCCAAAACCCCCAAACCTCTAACCCTTAACCTCTAACCCTAAACCAATAAACCTTAAACCTTTAACCCATAACCATAAACCCCTAAACCTTAAACCCCTAACCCTTAACTTTAAACCCATAAACCTTAAACCCCTAAACCCCTAACCCCTAACCCCTAAACCCCTAAACCCTAAACCTCTAAACCCAAAACCCCTAAACCTCTAACCCCTAACCTCTAAACCTTAAACCCTTAACCCATAACCCTAAACCCCTAAACCTTAAACCCCTAACCCTTAACTTTAAACCCATAAACTCTAAACCCCTAAACCCCTAACCCTTTAACCATTAACCACTAACCTTAAACCCCTAAACCTTAAACACTTAACCCCTAAACCTAAAACCCCAAACCTCTAACCCCTGACCTCTAACCCTAAACCCTGGGCCTTAAACCCTAAACCTTAAACCCCTAACCCTTAACTTTAAACCCATAAACCCTAAACCCCAAACCCTTAACCACTTAACCATTAACCACTACCTTAAACCCCTAAACCTTAAACCCTTAACCCCAAACCCAAAACCCCAAACCTCTAACCCCTAACCTCTAACCCTAAACCAATAAACCTTAAACCCTTATCCCATAACCATAAACCCTTAAACCTTAAACCCTAACCCTTAACTTTAAACCCATAAACCTTAAACCTCTAAACCCCAACCCCTAACCCTTAAACCCCAAACCTTAAACCTTTAAACCCTAAACCCTTAACCCCAAACCCAAAACCCCAAACCTCTAACCCCAACCTCTAACCCTAAACCACTAAACCTTAAACCTTTAACCCATAACCATAAACCCCTAAACCTTAAACCCCTAACCCTTAACTTTAAACCCATAAACCTTAAACCCCTAAACCCCTAACCCCTAACCCTTAACCACTAAAATTTTAAGTTAATATCAATCTTCATAACTTTGAAAAAGATTCAAAGTATATAGGTTTGAAACTTTGACGGTTGCCTTATATCTCATCATTAGATATAACGGATCCTCCCTAGGTGTAACAATGCCACGTCGATGGATCTTAACGAAACACCAAATTAAATATTGAAACTCTACACCATTGAAACCCTAAACCCTAAACCCCAACCCTTAACCACTAACCTATAACATTTAACCACTAAAATTTTAAGTTAATATCAAAGCAGTATAATTTTAAGAAAAGATTCAAAGTATATAGGTTTTGGAAACTGACGGGTTGCCTTATATCTCATTGTCGATATAACGGATCCTCCTAGGTGTAACAATGCCACGTCGATGGATCTTAACGAAACACCAAATTAAATATCGAAACTCTACACCATTGAAACCATTGAAACCTTAAACCTTAAACCTTAGATCGGCTCCTTGCGAGCACCGGTGGATCCGAAATATTGTTAATGTTGAAAGATATGAATTTCATTTATGGGAAGATGAATCAACCGCAAACCCGCATAGAAAAAGAGGATCTAGGGATGAATCGATGATGAATCGATGAAGAGGATGATCCTAATGAGGTGACTTGTGGAAAAAAGAAGTATTTTTTCGAGTTGCCTTATTGGGAGCATCAACTTTACGCCATAACCTTGATGTCATGCATATAGAGAAAAATGTCTGCGAGAACATCATTGGGACTATTTTGAATGTCGATGGAAAATCGAAGATAATCTTGAGTAGACTTGATTTAGTCCACATGGGAATTGGCGTGAGCTTCATCCCCGAGCACTTTCGAATATGAAATATCGATTGCCACCGCTATTTTTTCAATGTCGAAGACGGAGAAAGAAGTATTCATGCGGTGTTGAAGGATATAAAGGTCCGGATGCGTATGCATCAAATATATCGCGATGTGTGAGTCTTAAGGATCGAAGATTATATGGCTTAAAATCGCATGACTATCACATATTGATGCAAGACTTATCGCCGTTGCTTTGCGGTGTTGTATGTCGAAAAAGGTGACGGCTCCTCGTAATTGAACCGTCAAATATAATGAAAGTCATTTGTGGTAAAGTTTTGAATGTTAAAGAACTTGAGAGACTGCAAGATCGAGCCGCATTAACTTTATGCAATCTGGAGAAGATATTCCGCCTTCCTTCTTCACTATCATGGTGCACTTGTTAATTCATCTCCGCGTGAAGCAATTCTTGGTGGACCTGTTTTCTATCGATGGATGTATCCCATTGAAAGGTCTTACTTTATTTGCAAAATATTCCTTCATTCACTAAATGCCTTTATTTCCAACTTTTGATAATGTTGTATATCGTGTTTAGGTTCCTTTCCAAATTGAAGTCATACTTGCGCATAAGCGTTATCCGGAAGGATCAATTGCCGAGGATACTTGGCGGAGGAATGTATGACTTTCTGCTCAAGGTATTTGGAAGATGTTGAAACGAGAATGAATGCAGACCAAGTAGAAATGTTTGGGCTCACAGATCATAATTTGGTGAAACTTATTTATTTCAAAGTTTGGAGAACCGATCGCAGAGTCGAAATTACGTAATTAGACGATAGATCGTGGGTCCAAGCACATCGACACGTTCTTTTCATCACGATTCAATGGCTCAATTTGAATCGTTCTACAATTTGATAAATACTCATCAATTATGATTTGTTTGTCTTCTAACAAAGTCAAACCTTTTTTTCGTAGTCGGTACAAACAAATATTGAGAGCTCGTTCACGATCTCAAGATTAAATCGACGAGAAATTAATAAGTTGTTCGCAGAATCATTCCATGAATGGTTAAGCCAAATGGTATGCAATTTAAATTTTCATTGACAAGTAACAATATTTTCTAATAATATTCATAATTACTCGATTTACTTTCGATGAATAGGTTTGGAGTCGAATGAAGTAAATGATGACGTTAAATGGCTTTCACAAGGTCCAAACAGAATAGTTAAAAGATATAGTGGCTTCCTCATCAATCGGATCTGATTTCATACAAGGTATCGCGAGAGATTGAGGAGAACTCAAAATTGGAATTGTTGTTAATTCTTCGATTACAAGTTATGCTAGTGCTAGGGACGATGTCCGGTCGAGGGAATTTGGAATATTTGGACTTATTCTTGACATCATTGAGTTGGATTATTACGGTAAATGCAAAGTTGTCCTATTTCGAGGTGATTGGGCTGATGTGAATACGGCTCATGGAATTAAAAAACGATCAATATGGTTTTACAATGGTAAATTTCTCTCGATTAATTCACACCGGAGAACAAGCGATGGACGAGCCGTATGTGTTTTCTTCTCAAGTTAAACAAGTTTTTACTCGAAAGATCCAACGATAAGGGTTGGTACGTTGTACTTGAAACACCCTAGAGACTTCTTCGACGTTGGCGGTGGAAGTAGAGATGACATAGTCGAAAGATCGAAACTTTGCCTTTTCGAACAAGACTTAACGAAAATATCCCTAGTACTAGTCAACAATTTCAATGGGTTCGTCGAGGATGTGGGCGAAGATATTTACGAAATATGATGTAGTAAGATTTAACGATTTATTATTTATATGTAATAATATAATTTTATGTTGGTCATGTTATATAATTTTCATGTGTACTGCAGAAAAATGCCTAGAAGACGATTACGAGGTTTAAATATTGTCCATGAAACTCCAAATCCGAAGAACCTAATAGTAGTGAACAAAGAAATGTTGTTGGATCTTCTACTCTGGGACATAGATGACGAGCCCGGAGAATTTCAAAGTAATGTTAAGTTTATTTTACATGCATGTTGAATTTTATTATTGATTCATTTTTAATTTTAATATAATAATATATTATTTTTCAATTTGAAGGTGGTGGGACGCAAAAGGTCGGGGCGTACATTACTTCAAGATTTATACGACTTAGAGCCTAACGATCGTGTTAAAGTAAGGAGAAACAATGATGGCCACTGTTGGATCCGAAGCTCATTGTTAGGAGGCTATTTGGGCATTTTAGCACGAAATTCCAATATGTTGCCCATTAACTACGAATCATGGCATCAAATGCCCGATGCCAACAAAAATCGTGCCCTCGAGAATATTAAGGTAATAAAACGTGATTGTAATTTATAATACTTTTATTTAATTTTCATTTATATTAATTTTTATACTTTTTTTCTTGAGGTAGATTTAATTTAGAGGTCTCGATGACTATGTTAAGAAGACATTGGGTAAAAATGGAGAGACAATAAAAGCACCCTCAAAAACAATATTTCAAGAAAGAGATAAGCCTCAACGAAAAATTAAGAAATGTTCCACCGGAATGTTGAGGTACCAATGGGAAGATCAAGTTAGATTTTGGAATTCACAAAAGGAGAGGTATTACGTAAATCTAAAATCGTATAAATTATTTGGTTTATAGTATTTACTATATATATAATTCAAATTGCATTATGTAGGACCGTGAGCGAGTTGGGATAAGCAGCAGATGAAACAAAAATTCACGCACCACGGCGGAGTTCTAGAAGTTTTGCTTGTGTAGTGACGAGAGGTAATATAATTTATTAATTCATCAAATATTAATTACTTTATAGTATTAAATTATATTTTTCTCGCTAAAATGTAGGAAACTTTGACTGTCAAAAAGTTGGACGTTGACTTTTTGACATTACATATAGAAAGAAAGATGGATCTCCGATGACATCCGAAGTCGCAGAAATTTTGGTATATTTACTTAATAATATTTTATTTTTATAAATATTTCTACCGCTTTAATTATAATAGTTTAATTCATCGTTTATAGTTTTAAATTTATAATGTTAAATTATGTTGCATTCTTTCTTATTTATATATTTCGTTTCTAACTCTTTCATTGATTTATTAGGATAAACTAAAGGAGAAAAAGCGGAGTATGAAGCGGTACCGCTTGATCGATAGTTCTGTTAATCTTGAGGAGATTGATAATGTAATTATTACGATGTTTTGGGTCCCGAAAGGTACGATCGCTTCAACCGATAGTTCTGTTAATCTTCTTGTATTATTAATAGAATTATCACCGATGTTTTTGGTCTTGAAAGGTATGGTCGGGTTGAATTAAAGGATCCGGAGTTACCCAGACCCAATATTTTGATCCGCCTCCAGCGATACATGCCTTCCGGGCAATCTCGTCTTTCAAGTTCAAAGGCTACAAAACCAGATAGCTCAGATGCAAGAGAGCACGGTTGAGCAGAGGGAGCAAATTGCCGATGTTCAAAGAAAATATGAAGAACTCCAGCAACAGCTTAGAGCGGATGCGGAAGCGGCACAAGCAAGGGAGGCAAAGAAGAAGAATGAGAGAGGCGCGCAATTGCGAGGGAGGCGAGGCGAGATCGATGCTAGCGAGCAAAATAGAAAATCTGAAGAGCTCCAAGACCGACTTGACATATGATGCACGATGTTTCAAAGATGTGAAACGCCATCTTAGACATTTAGTTTTCGTTGTAAGAAGTTTTGACATTATTACATTTAAACAATATTTTCGATTATCATTCATTTAATTTATTAAATTTCAAGTATCATTTATAATTAATGTAATTTGTGTGATTTTTATGTTAAATTTGTTGTTTTGCGTTGAAATTATATCTTTGTTATTGGTTGGTTTTTAGTGCGGGAGGGTATAATATTGAAAAATTTTATTTTTTAAATCAGACAAATTAGCGGCGTTTGTAGAAAAGCGCGCAAAATCTCAAGAAATTTTTGCGGCGTTTTTAGAAAAGCGCCGCTAAAGGCTCTGACTTTTAGCGGCGTTTTTGGGAAAGCGCTAAAGACCCCGACTTTTCATGGCGTTTTTAGGGAAAGCGCCGCTAAAGGCCCCGACTTTTCGGCGTTTTTGGGAAAGCGCCGCTAAAATCTTACTTTTAGCGGCGTTTTTGGGAAAGCGTAGCTAAAGGCCCCGACTTTAGCGGCGTTTTGGGAAAGCGCCGCTAATGACCAAGACTTTAAGCGGCGCTTTATAACAACGCGCTAAAGATCGAGATCTTTAGCGGCGTTTTTGCACAAACGCCATAAAAATTTCCGGCCAGTAGTATTAGCGGCGTTTTTGTAGCGTTTGAAAAGCACCAAGAATACTTTTTGTATGTTTATAAACGCCGCTAAATGTCCAAAAAACGCCGCTAAAAAGTCTGTTTCTTTGTAGTGTATATATGTTATACAATATACAAAACTTTATACAATACTAAGGATAAAATGATTTAAATGTTATATATAATATAATATAATAATACATAATATACAACATAAAAAGTGTAATATAATAACTAATGTGCACATTTTAAAATAATATGTAATATATAAATAATATTAAACTTAATAAAATAACCTAGTATAAATAATAAATAGTAATAATTTAATACATATGTAATACTAAAATAATTAAAAATAAGAATAAAAAATGAAAATAAAAAGATTTAAAAATCAAAGAAACAAGGAAAAAAAACTAAAATAAAATTGTAAAAAGGATGATATTGGAACGCGCACCGAACTATAGGGACTTATTGGACAATTATGCCCTATCTCCTAAATGGCGTCGTTCCATCATCTGTCTTTAAAATGACCTTTGGGACCCAATTGAAATAGAGGCAAAATTTCAGGTTGAATTAAAAATAAAATAAAATTTAAATTGAACTAAATTAAAAATAATAAAATTGCGGAAGGACCAAAGAGGCAAATTGCCCCTTTTATAAAAACACGGATCCTCCCCGGGTATCGGGTCAACGCGCGGGTCTGGCCTTTAAACGACGTCGTTTTGGCCTTTAATGGTGACCTCCAAAACGGCGTCGTATGGATGGCCTATATAAGCTAAAATTAGCCCCAAAAAAATCATTTTAAACACCCTTAAAAAACAAAATAGAGGCTCCGAAAAACTCTCTTCTCCTCGGCCTGAGGCCAGAATCCGGCCTGGAGTCTAGTGACGGCCACCGCACGTGCCACCTCAAACGGCGGTCGGAAAGCCAAGTTTCTCCATTTTGAAGCCGAATCGAAGGTAGTCCTTTTTATTATTTTTAAACAGTATTTGTGTGTGTATATATATATATATATATAAAATTGCATAGATCGAAAAGAAAAATAAAAAAAGATTAAACGAAATAGGCTAAATGGAAATCACCTCTGCTATTTGGTTTTTTTAATCTCTGTATTCTCTGTGTACATATGTGTGTATATTGTGTCCATTTTACAGATTGTGCTAGGGTTTTTATAGCCCGAAAATAATAAATACAAATATTCTATCAATATTTGTTGCTTTTGCTGTGTTTTTTCTTTCCTTTTTGCAGGTGAACGACGAGAAGTCCGGCAATGGGCACGATCTGCGCACCGATTGCGGCTTGACGAGGGGCCTCTGTTGGGTGCTTGCGGCGCAATGGAAACCTAGGGTTTCCTGAGGCTACAAACTTGTTTGGGCCACTGGGTTTAGGTTTAGTATTGGGCCACTGGGTTAGTATTGGGCCGCTGGTGTAATCGGGTTCTTGGTTAGCATTTGGGTTTGGGTTTTAAGCCTTTATTGTAAAAAAAAAAAAAAAAAAAACTGATGGACTTTATATATATATATTTTTTATTTTTGGTTTTTTATTATTTGATATGGGCCCGGGTACAAATGGGCTATTACATTAATGATTTAAGCTAGTGTAAGTTGCTTTGACAATGTAATATGGCGTCACAGATTCGAAACTGACGACCGGGTTAGGTGTGGTGTCACATAACTTCTCCATAAACATATTTAAGCAAATATTTCCTTTTTTTCATTATTGAAAGGCTTAATACATTATATCATACCGTGTTTGACACTTTTTTTCCCCCTAATATGATGCTTATGCTTTTTCTTCTAATGTCGTACTTGAATTTGACAAAATTTATATATTTTGGTACTCAAGGAAATAATGTTAACTATTTAGTATTTAATTTGAGTTTTAGAATTGATTAGATGAAAATTCATAATTAACTAGTAATACTAGTAATTACATTTTATTTAATGAACCCTAGAACTAGAAAAGAATCACAATTATCGACTATATTTAACAGATTAAACAAATTCACAATTAAAACTAAATTTATTCTATTAACAAAATCATAAAAAAATCAAACCCAATAACATTAGTACTTAACTTTAATCAAATCAACCCTAAATGTTACATTTGAGTACCAAGATGTATAACTTTTGTCAAAAAAAAAATATTACAATGGACGAAAAATATATAAGTATCACATTAAAAATATCAAAATTTTATTGAAATAAAACAAAACCCTACTTATTTACATGTTATTTTGCCTATTAATTTTCCATTAAAAAGGAAGTGTTTTTTAATGGAAAAACTGAAATTATAATGAAGTTGGAAAGGAATTTGAAATAATTAAGTAAATTAAATATATAGTATAGGTTTATATTGGAGTAGAGCTCATGCTATCATTCAATTGAATATTTTTTCTTTTGGGTTGAAGTCTATCCGATCTAAACTACTTGAAAGTCCAATCCATTATTTTTAAAAAATCAAATATTTTATAATTAATTTTAAATAATAAAATATAGTTAAAGCTGTTCAAGGATTGGGTTTTTGCAACTTCACTCTAAATATGGAAAGGTTAGGATAAATTGAAATTTAACAAAACTGTAGGCTCGTTTCTATTTAAAGCTGAGCTTAGGTTAATCTCACCATCTATATATTTTAAATGTATATTTATATTTTATACATATAAAATTTAAGATATAAAACCAACCCAAACTCAAATATTATTTACTTCAAATTCCAAACCAATGCTTAATAAATAAAAGGCTTAATTACAAATTTAACCACTAACGTTTATATGTTTTTGTGAAAATGGTACTAATTGTATTTTTGAGCCTTATTTCACCATCAATCTTTTTCTTTTTTCAAATTGCTTTTTAATGATTTGATGAAAATACCATTAAAAAGTTAACAGGATGATGTGAAATTTTATATGTGAAATATTTTAATGAGATATAAGTTATTGCTTAGACAATTCAATAAAATAATTACATGTGGAAAATAATAAAATAAATCATGAAATTAAAAAATAACTCTTAATTTAAAGAAAATAAACGTAATTATCTAAAAAAGTTTCAAAATGAATGCACACATTCAAGATTTTCATTTGATTTATTAATTATTTTTTTGAAACCTCTCAAGAAACATATGCATTCATTTTGAAACATTTTTTAGATAATTACATTTATTTTACGTAAATTAAGAGTCATTTTTAATTTCACATATGATTTATTTATTTTATTATTTTTCACATGTAATTTTCTTATTGGGTTAGCTAAGTAATAAATTACATTTTATCAAAAATATTCCATACCATCCCCGTTAAAATTTTTAACGGTATTTTCATTAAATCTGTTAGAAAAAGCAATTCGGAAAAAAAAAAACAAAGATTGATGGCCAAAAAAGGCTACAAATATATAATTAGGGCTATTTTGACAAAACATGTAAATGTTAGTGGTCAAATTTGTCATTAAGGCTAAATAAAAATCAAGAAAGGAAATTTTAGTCGTTGCAAGTGTATATTAGAGATGTTCATGGATTAGGTTGAGTTGGGTTCAAGACAGGCTTAGAGATGATTTAAAAACACTTTATACTTGCCCAAATCCAATTCGACTCAAAATATGGACTTAAAATATTGTCTAAGCTTGTCCATATTTGTAAATAGATAGCCCAACTCATTTTAGGCCCATATTATTTTTTACTAAAAATTTAAGAAAATTATTTATATTATTTTTAATTTAATATTTTTAATTTATTAAAATTTTATATATAATGATCTTAACATTTTTTTAATGTTTGAATTATAGTAGTATACTACTATTGATTTAATTTTTATATGTTATAAATTAAAAAATATTAAAATAAAATAACATAAGACATTAGATTTTTTTTTTTAAAAAAAGTCAAGTTGGGTTTGGGCCTTGAATGTTCAAGCTCGAACCTAACCCATATTGTAAATGAATCTAATTTTTTTTGTCCAATATCATTTTTCGAGTTTAATATTTTTGCTCAATCCCTCTCAAATTTAAAGCGAGCATTCGGACTTGGACGAATAACCCAACCCATGAACAAATCTAATAAATACTCAACTCTTGAACATTTAGATAGGCTTAGAGATTGTGCCTCCTATTTGGAATTCTTTCATTAGACAGTTTTCATAAAACTTTCCGTACATTACACCTTTTAGGGAGAATGTAAGTCTGAACTTTGATGACAATATTATTGAGATAGGTAACTATAACTTTCAAATATAAACCATAAAACAAATATGAAAAAAAAATCATTACAAAAAAAAAATCATATTATATTTATTTTTCTCGAGTTTGTATTTTATTTTTTCTAAGAAAATCAGTATTAGATGTGTTCATGGGCCGGGTCAGGCCCAACTAAAAAATTAGATCCATTTACTAGGCTCAGGCCTAGTCCACCCCGAAAAATGGGCATAAAATTTTGCCCAAACTTAACCCAAATAAAAATGCTAAAACTCAGGCCTGACTCGACCCGCCCGTATTAATTTTTTTTAAATATATATAATACATCAAAAATACTAAAAACATCAAAATAAATATTTCCCAACAAATTGAAAATAAATTTTAAATAACACTAAGATGCAACTTAACAAGCAAATGTCTCTAAAATAATAACAAAATTAACAAATGCCTTTAAAATAATAACAAAATTAACAATAAAATAAGTTTTATACAATATCCAAACAAGAACAACAAAATAGTAGTAATATAATAGTAAAATAGTAGTAAAATAGAGAGAAAACAATAAAAAAATAACGTTAAAAACAAAAACAAAAAAGTAGATTTTTTTGTCCTTTAGTGAATTCGGGTCGAGCTCAAGCCAAAAATGCCACCTGCCCATTTTTTAAACGAGTCTTATTTTTTTTGTCTAAGCCCATTTTTCGGACTTATATTTTTATCTAAACTTTCTAACATTTTAGACCGGCCTTCAAGCTAGGCTGGATGGTCCGACGCATGAACAGGTATGATCACTATAGTGAGCTAAATCTTTGGGATCAATAAATCCCACCTTCAGTCTAATGTACTAACATATTAAAATGGCAAATTAAGTTAAAAGGTGAATTGTAAGTGTTAATGACATGAATAATTCTTCTAATTTAGAATGGTTGATATATGCAATTTACTTGATCCACGAACACCTCAAATAAGAATTCATACGCTGTGTGATTTAATTCCCATAAAACAACATTATCAACTAATGGGCAATTAGACTTCTGAATCCAAAACAAAAAGTATTGGTAGAAGTCAATAAAAGTTATCTTTTTATTGAAGAAAACTCAGATGGATTCTTGGATACCCTAAAGTCTCTAACATTCAAATCTCACTTTGACTTGCTCCTGCTTCTAGTAATCTTCACGAGGGTGCCTAGTATCATAGGAATGCATATTCCCTGGCCCTGCCCACACAAATCTCCGCAGTGTCCTCTCGAGACATCGTTGCAGTTACAAACACCAGAAACTATGGTGTTTTGTTCAGCACCTATTGTGCTTTGCAAGTACAGTACTGAGCCCGTGTCGCGTTGTCTGAACCCGATAAGCTTCCCCAGAGAAACGCTGTTGTCTTGGAAAAATGATGCTGTGGACTGTTTGAAAATGGAAAAATTAGAGAAGAAATGGTTGTTTCGAGTTACTGAACGTACGTACCTCAGTGTCAAGGTTTGAAGAGGAACAGAATGAAGAAAAACTGGGGGAGGGAATGTGCAGAGAGTGTGCAGGTTCAACGGCTGGAGTTGAATACTGTATTCTTTCTTGTAATCGGAGTTTCATGGCCATTATTTGTAACCCAAGTGGCCACCCATTGGTCGTCTCTTGATTCTGCCAACAAACATCAATTTAATATAACAAATGAAATGAAATTCGTGGAAAGGAAAAAAAAGAAAAAAACAAGACTGATTATTACCTCGTCTGCCATGGCTTGAACTCGTCCTAGCAAGAAAGAAATGAAACGAATGGGCAGTGACTGAAAGAAGATGATGATCATAAAAGCTGTCACAGGGGGAAATCCCTATAAACTGTTTAGCAGCAATCGTGTAACGGTGAGGGTTAGTAATCAAGTGGGTCATGTGGGAGATTCTTTCTTGAATGAGGAACTATTAATGGGATTGTCCCCTGGAAAGGGTGTTCAACTTTGCCAATCACATGAAAGAGGAGATTTATATACGCAATTTTTAACTCAGATAATCACATTTTTTTCAATTTAATTCATTATTTCAGATATTAATATTTTTTTTTATCCTTTAATTTAGTTCCATTGTTTCAAAAACCACTTTTGGTGCATGTATCGGCTTCAAAACCACTTTTGGTGCATGTATCGGCTAAGTTAAAAGAGATATTAGTAATAGTTAAGTGTGAGGTTATTACAAAATTATCAAAATTAATTAAATAGATTTAAGTCTTAAAAGTTTTCATAAAACCTACTATTAGTACTAAATTAACAGCAATTTATATAAGCTAAATCTTCTAATTTATAATTGTGTCAAAGAAAAACTTTAATTTAATTAATTTTCACTATCAGTATGTTTATTTTCAGTCAATACTTAACCATTGTTTTTTTTTTTTACATTATTTAAAATATTGAATTTTTATACATACCATTTTATCTCTTGATTTGAAAAGAAATCTCAATTCATAGTTCTGTCAAATGGTTAGAAGATAAAATATAATTCTCTTTCACAAAATAAAAGCTACTTAAGTGCTTTTTGGTACAATAAGAATGTAATATGTAAAAATTAAGACGAACACAAACACAAGATACACTATAACAACTTGTTTTATAGTGGAGTCGAAAATAGTCGATTAGGATCACAAACCCGACGAGTAAAGTTCATATAATTAGTATTTGAATTATATGAGTCAATAATAATTTTATATTAAAATTTGATTTTAATGAATTTAATCAATTGAATTAAAAGTTAGTATAAATGATTCGTTCAAAAGTCAAGTGGTTATTGAAAACGAGATATTAAGACCTCATTTTGTAATTTAAAGCCATAAATATTTTTATTAAATATTTAAAGAGTCGTATTTTATGTGAATTAAAGTTTGGTTCTGTAATTTGATGATTTACTACTCAATTAAGGCAAAAGGATTAAATTGTAAAAGAGATAGAAGTTAATTGCTATAGATTCAAAATAGTAAAGGGATCAAAATGGTAATAAAACATGGTCAAAAAGTTCCAAGCGGTGGTGGATATGATTAAATCCACTAGCTTTTAGACTATTTCCTCATTTAGTCCTAATTAATTTAGGATTAAATTGGAATTAAGCTTGTTTAGCTAGAATTATAATATAATTGAAGGATTATTGTGCAATTGGACTCTCCTTAAATTATCTAATAGTAGAAATTATATGAATTCTCTAGATTGTGATAAATTGCAATTAGTTCCAAATTAATTGAGGATTTACTAATTAATTTATTTTCTTGTATGGTCAAAAATGGTGGTTCCGAGGCCACAAATTTGAGGTTCAGACCATAAATATTAATTATTTAATATTTATAGGGTTATTAATTTTATGTTAAAATTTGGTTAATAAATTTTATTGTTTAGATAGTTAATTAAGTAAAAAGGACTAAATCGTAAAAGTCGCAAAAGTTGAGTTCTATTGTAACATCCCGGTTTAGGGGTTATACGTTTGGAGCATAACTCGAGTGGTTAGCAGGCTTATGGTCATGTTGGATGGATTTTGAGGGGTTTGGAGAACCCAAAAAGGTAAGGGATGACTTAGGAAAAATTTGAATCTTAGGGTTAAGAAAGGGAGTTTGGCTTTGGAGGCCTTAAGAGAAAAATTTGGAAGGTTATGACACAAGAAGGTCTTTGGTGGAGTGGCATGGAGGCGCTACTTGGGCTGTGGGAAGGTGACGCCTTAAGGTCTCAGGTTCGAATCAAAGAGGTAGCAAATTGGTTTTAATTTTTATGTTTTGGCGTTACAAGGAAGAAGGCCTTAAAAGGAGTTGGGGCGTGTCTTTGACACAAGCAGCACCTTGGCAAAGTGGTTCCCGTGCGGCACTTAGGAGCTGGAGGTGAAGACAGGCGCTGGTTCGAGTGGCTGGAGAAACATTTTGCGTGTTTTATTTTTCATATGCGGTTATGGGCTTGAGTAGGAAGCCTTTAAAGTTAAATGTTGGGGGCTTTATGGCATGAAAGTCAATGTGGCCGAGTGGCCTGGGGCGTTGGAGGAGAGGAGTACAGCAGCAAGGTCCCAGGTTCGAACCAAGAGATTGGCGTTGGAGTTTATTTTTTTTTCTTTTGGCAGCAGATTTGAAGGTATTGGCCGGCACATGGAGTCTTCAATGGATAAGTGGTTATGTTTCAAATTCGTGGGAGAAAGGATTATTATTAGTTTATCTTTTATTTTTTTAGTGATAAAGTTATAAAATAGGAAGGAATTTGGATTAGAATTAAAAGGAATTGGTGGCCGCCAAAGGTATTTGGGGTGTTTAAATTAATTTGGAAGGGTGGTCTTTTGCTTTGTTTTTTAAATTAAAGTGGTGATATTGGATAAAGTTTCTATTAGTATTTTATTTATTTATCTACTTAGTTATTTTTAAGTATAGGATTATTATTTATTGGATTAAGTGAGGATAATTGTTGAAACCATTCAAACTATTTTGAATGGATTAAAATAGAAGTGGACTAATTCAAATTAATTTGAATTAGTAGGTGTGTTAATTCTATAAATAGGGTGTGCTCATCCCTTAACCGAATTTTAGCCCCATTTCTTTTATGCCAAATTATTTCTAATTCTTCCCTTAGCCTCTTGCCGAAACCAAGTCAAGGAAAACACTTCCTCTTTTTCTTTTATTCTGTGGAAGCCATAGCCGAACCACTATAGCATTCACCTATTTTTTCTCGTGACTTGTTTAAAAGCCGAAAGTGTTAAGTGTTTCTTTCGTTGCTTAAGCCGAAATATTCTTTTGACCCCCATTGCCGAACCCTTCAGTCTTTCATCCCCTCCACTATTTTGCAAGTCCTTGAAGCCAAACCTCAATTCTAGCGTGGTACGAATCCTTGTTAGCCGAGGGGATCTATTGTTAACCAAATGAGAGGGAGCAATTAGGGTCATTTGAATTCGGTTACTCATCAAGGTAAGTAAGTTAAGGGACTTGTGGTATTCGGCCATAGGCCATTTTATGGGTTTTAGGTGCTAACCGATTGTGATTTTGGAGGTTTAGGGGCTAGTCGATGAGTAAACAAGCCTTTGGGATTTAAGATCTTTGGTAAGGATGTTAAGTTATGGTTCTTTTTCGTTTAAGATCTCGTACTTGTCGATTAACAAAGTGTTCTGATTAAGCGTTTTGATGGAGGCCAATACCAGTCAAGGAGGACAAGAGAAAGTCTCTATTCCGAAGTTTAAGAAAAGAGCTGTCTCAGCAGTTCGAGATTGGATGCCGGTGTGGGCGGTATCGAAAGCGTGATTAGGCAAATAGCCGTAGTCTCGCTAAACGATAGCATCGGGATCGAGAGTCTAGAGCTTCAGGTTATAAGGTGTGTAGCTAGCCTACTGTTTCCGGGTTTTATGTGTATAATGTGTTTACTAACAATGCAGTGATGAATGTGACATAAATACCCTTAAAGGGTATAGTGATGATCAGGTTAGTACCGAACCTGTGGAAATGTGATTACTTGCTTGTATATGAGTATGCTTGTGGATATTAATAAGCATGTGCATGCATTATCATGGTTATATTTTATGTGGCATGTGCATGGGTGGGTTATGAAAAGAAGGTACGGGTGTACTTCGAGTACGTGGTTGATGAGTGGCTATGTGCCTCATCGTGATTGATATAGGCTATGTGCCATATCGTGGATTGATGAGTGACTGTGTGTCCCATCGTAATTTTGGTGTTAGCTACGGCTACATCAGGATTGGCGCCGACTGAGGTCGCGTTGTGGATTTTGTGCTTAATTGCACGTGGAGTTAAAAGGAGAGGGTGATTTAATAATCCCCTGGTGTGTGGTAGGCTGGATAAGGGGGTGTGTAGAGGATGGACCTTAGGCTTGGCTTGGGATTCATTTTTGCATAAATTGTGGCATGTGATAATATGTGATTGTGGACTTGTAAAAGAAATGGGCTAAGCCCAAGATGTGGAGGGTATGTGGCTAATTACCCGATCATTTGATAAGTGCTATGAGTGTGGGCCAAGCCTGTAATGTGATATGATCTGAACATGATATATTATATCGATGCATGGGTTATTATGTGGTTAGCATGTGGGAATTCAGGTGGTTAATTACACACGAGTCCGTGAGACTCACCCAACTTTTAAACCTCGCAGTGATTCGTGATTAATGGACCGGGTTGGAGTGGATACAAAGGTGGCCATGCGAAGCGATTTTCATGCGATAGATGTTTTACTAGTTTTAGTTGATTATTAATGATTTTTATATTATCGGTATTTTGGAATTTATTCGATGTAATAAGGGCCACTTTTATTTAAAGTATTCTATTTATGATTGTTGAAGTTTATATTATACCTAGAAATATTTTCACAAATGATTTATATTATAACAACTTATAATAATGTTCTTTTTAATTCGGAAATTTTCAACAAGCTTATACCATCCAATAATTTTAATGGACATAGTTTTCAAAAAGTTAACAAAATTTTCAAGTTTTATTCCAAAGTCAAAAAGGTTTTTCAAACATTTTCCGCAGTGACATACCAAATCCGGTCAGGACTTGTGGGCCGAGTTAGGGGTGTTACAAATTGGTATTAGAGCCCGGTTCAAAACTCGGCTTTGAGGGTTTGGGCCCAAAAACATTTTCAAAATGAGTTTTTTCGAAATGTGGGCTTTTATAAAAGTTTACAGGTTATTCTGACATGGCACCTGTACCTCCAGCCCGAAGTCCACCAGGTAAGTACTTCTAAACTATTGAAGTGATTTGTTGATGTGAATTATTATGGGCTTAGTTTGGGATCGAGATTAGAATATTAGGGCTTTTGGACCCTAGGACTAGTCTACCCAAACATATGCATAAGACTTAAGGATTATTAAACCCACCGTGAAGCAAGTCGCCGAGTTAAGGTGTGGCAACCACAATGCACGCATGTCTAGGAGTGGTATTCAAGAAGAGCTTGGTATTTAAGCAGTCCTAGCGACTCACCTCCTCTTTACTCGAGACCTACAGTGCGTAGTCATGCAGTTCACCTTAACCAAGAGGGCTTTTCATAGGCTAAACCAATTATTCAAACCCGAAAGGGACTAGCTTTACTGTTTTAAAAACCCTTAGTTTTAAAATTTTCAAATTTACCCCTACGATTTGTAAACCCTAAATTTGATTTTGGAAGACATTTTCTCGATTTACAAAATTACTGAAATACCCCTACATGCAAAATTACAAAAATGACCCTGTGTTGTAAAATTATCGCATTACCCTCAACTTTTCTTAAAATGATTTTACTTTGCAAAATACCAAAATCCTTAGTTTTCAAAGTATCAGGATACTCCGATTTGGGGGAAAAATTTACGAAAATACCCCTGTGTTGAAAATTACTAAAATGCCCTTGACTTTTAAAATTTTCAGTTTATCCCTAATTTTAATAAAATTCTCTTACTTTGCAAAAGTATCCAATTTTCTGTATTTCAGAATAATATCCTGACTTTGGAAATTTACAAAATTACCCGATTGATAAATTACCAAAATACCCCTGGTTTTCAAAATCTGTTATACCTTCAATTGGCGAAATTTTCGAAATACTCTTGATTTTGGGAATTTTAAAAAGATCCTGACTTATTAAAGTTTTCAAATCGCTTTGATTTATTACCAAAAATACCCCTGTAGGAAAATGACGGAAATACCCCTGGGGTAGAAACGGGCAGAAATGTCCGAATAGTGAATGTGTGTGGTGGATACCACCGAATGAATGAGTGTCTCTGTTTTGAACATGAATGTGACTCCAGATATTAAGGTAGTGAACTTGAACCGAACCTTGTGTGATCGAAAGAACCACTTCTAGAATCTCTTCTCATAAAATTGCTCGTGGATAAATAGTGGAACAAAATTTCTAATGCATAAAATTTCTTAAATCAGATTAAATCGCGACGATAGAGATGAGTTCTAGGGGACGCGGTAGAGGTAGAATGGCAGCATCGGAACCGGTAGGGTCTGGCCATAGGTCGAAAAGTGAAGTGCCGCCACCAGCAGTGGGCGCGGAGGAGCAAGATCAGATAGGTGAAGATGACGCAGTATCGCGGGCCATGTTGCGAGTGCTAGAACGAGTGGCAGGAGTTAGTAGGGGAAATGGAACTCGAAAGTCAGTATCGGAAAGGCTTAGATCGAATGGAGCTGAGATCTTTAGAGTAGTGTCAAGAGTAGCTCCGAACGTAGCGGAATATTGGCTAGAAGCAGTCGAAAGAATCATGGATGATTTGGACTGCACCAATGAAGAAAAGCTGAAGGGCGCTGTTTCATTACTTCGCGGCGAAGCTTATCGTTGGTGGCTCACTGTCAAACAGGGTGTACCGACAGATCGATTGGATTGGGATTACTTTAAGGCCAAGGTTGAAGGAAAGTACGTAGGAGCCAGTTATTTGGACTCGCAAAGGAAAGCGTTTCTAAATCTAGTGCAAGGGAATAAGTCGATAGCAGAATATGAAGCTGAGTTTGTGCGACAAGTCAGTACGCCAAAGGAATCATGGCTACTGATTACAAAAGGAGTGTTCGATTCGAAGATGGGCTACGAGATGAGTTGCGGGAGTTGATCGCTCCGCAGAGAGAAAGGGATTTCGCCATTCTGGTGGAGAAAGCGCGGATCGCTGAAGAGGTTAAGGAGACTATAAGAGAAAATTGAGAGAAGAGTAAGAACGAGAATAAGAGAGGTATTGGGCCATCAGCATCGTTTGGTAATGTCCAGAAAAGACCAAGGATCGAGAATTCTGTACGTGCACTTGTACCAGCTGAACGGAATCATTCATGTGTTAAGTGTGGGAGAATTCATTCAGGAGAATGTTGGGGAAATAGTAAGAAATGTTTCCGGTGTGGGTCGAAGGCCCATTTGGTTAAGAATTATCCTCAGACAACGAGAGGTCGAGGTTCGAGCCATGGAGGAAATGGTACCGGCGGAGGTGCTAGAAGATCGGATGCGAGTCAGCCATGGACTTGATATCAGGTATGTTCTTTATTTTGGGGCACCCTTTATTGTTTTGTTGATGTGAAGTTTAGTTCGTTCTAGTATGGCTAGTGAAGTATAGGAACTTTGGAAGTGAACCTTAAGACTGTGTCTAGAAGGCAGTATAGATTTATTAAGATCAGAGTGCGCAGCAGAAGCGTAGAGTCGCGAGTTATGATCGTCTGCTAGTAAGTAATTTCGGGGACGAAATTATTTTAAGGAGGGTAGAATTGTAACATCCCGGTTTAGGGGTTATGCGTTTGGAGCATAACTCGAGTGGTTAGCAGGCTTATGGTCATGTTGGATGGATTTTGAGGGGTTTGGAGAACCCAAAAGGTAAGGATGACTTAGAAAAATTTGAATTTTAGGGTTAAGAAAGGAGTTTGGCTTTGGAGGCCTTAAGAGAAAAATTTGGAAGGTTATGACACAAGAAGGTCTTTGGTGGAGTGGCATGGAGGCGCTACTTGGGGTCAGGGAAGGTGACGCCTTAAGGTCTCGTGTTCGAATCAAAGAGGCAAAGAACCTGGTTTTAATTTTTATGTTTTGGCGTTACAAGGAAGGAGGCCTTAAAGGAGTTAGGGCGTGTCTTTGACACAAGCAAAGACCTTGGCAAAGTGGTTCCGTGCATGCACTTAGGAGCTAGAGGTGAAGACAAGCGCTGGTTCGAGTGGCTGGAGAAACATTTTGCGTGTTTTATTTTTCATATGCGGTTATGGGCTTGAGTAGGAAGCCTTTAAAGTTAAATGTTGGGGCTTTATGGCATGAAAGTCAATGTGGCGAGTGGTAGGGGCGTTGGAGGAGAGGATGCAATGAAGAAGGTCCTGTGTTCGAACCAAGAGATTGGCGTTGAGTTTATTTTTTTTCTCTTTGGCGTGATTTGAAGGTATTGGCGGCACATGGAGTCTTCAATGGATAAGCTGGTTATGTTTCAAATTCGGTGGGAGAAAGGATTATTATTAGTTTATCTTTTATTTTTTTTTAGTGATAAAGTTATAAAATAGGAAGGGAATTTGGATTAGAATTAAAAAGGAATTGGTGGCCGGCCAAAGGTATTTGGGGGTGTTTAAATTCGAGTGGAAGGGTGGTCTTTTGCTTTGTTTTTTTAAATTAAAGTGGTGATATTGGATAAAGTTTCTATTAGTATTTTATTTATTTATCTACTTAGTTATTTTTAAGTATAGGATTATTATTTATTGGATTAAGTGAGGATAATTGTTGAAACCATTCAAACTATTTTGAATGGATTAAAATAGGGAAGTGGACTAATTCAAATTAATTTGAATTAGTAGGTGTGGCCGAATTCTATAAATAGGGGTGTGCTCATCCCTTAACCGAATTTTAGCCCCATTTCTTTTATGCCAAATTATTTCTAATTCTTCCCTTAGCCTCTTGCCGAAACCAAGTCAAGGAAAACACTTCCTCTTTTTCTTTTATTCTGTGGAAGCCATAGCCGAACCACTATAGCATTCACCTATTTTTTCTCGTGACTTGTTTAAAAGCCGAAAGTGTTAAGTGTTTCTTTCGTTGCTTAAGCCGAAATATTCTTTTGACCCCCATTGCCGAACCCTTCAGTCTTTCATCCCCTCCACTATTTTGCAAGTCCTTGAAGCCAAACCTCAATTCTAGCGTGGGCCGAATCCTTGTTAGCCGAGGGGATCTATTGTTAACCAGCGAGAGGGAGCAATTAGGGGCTGTTTGAATTCGGTTACTCATCAAGGTAAGTAAGTTAAGGGACTTGTGGTATTCGGCCATAGGCCATTTTATGGGTTTTAGGTACTAACCGATTGTGATTTTGGAGGTTTAGGGCTAGTCGATGATAAACAAGCCTTTGGGATTTAAGATCTTTCGGTAAGGATGTTAAGTTATGGTTCTTTTTCGCTTAAGATCTCGTATTTGTCGATTAACAAAGTGTTCGATTAAACGCTTTGATGGAGGCCAATACCGGTCAAGGAGGACAAGAGAAAGTCTCTATTCAAGTTTAAGAAAAGAGTCGTCTCAGCGCTTCGAGATTGGATGCCGTGGTGTGGGCGGCGTCGAAAGCGCAGATTAGGCAAATAGTCGTAGTCTCGCTAAATGATAGCGTCGGGATCGAGAGTCTAGAGCTTGGGTTATAAGGTGTGTAGCTAGCCCTCATTTCCGGGTTTTATGTGTATAATGTGTTTACTAACAATGCAAGATGATGAATGTGACATAAATACCCTTAAAGGGTATAGTGATGATCGTTTAGTACCGAACACGTGGAAATGTGATTACTTTCTTGTATATGAGTATGCTTGTGGATATTAATAAGCATGTGCATGCATTATCATGGTTATATTTTATGTGGCATGTGCATGGGTGGGTTATGAAAAGAAGGTACGGGTGTACTTCGAGTACGTGGTTGATGAGTGGCTATATGCCTCATCGTGATTGATATAGGCTATGTGCCATATCGTGGATTGATGAGTGACTGTGTGTCCCATCGTAATTTTGGTGTTAGCTACGGCTACATCGTGGATTGGCGCTGACTGAGGTCGCGTTGTGGATTTTGTGCTTAATTGCACGTGGAGTTAAAAGGAGAGGGTGATTTAATAATCCCCTGGTGTGTGGTAGGCTGGATAAGGGGGTGTGTAGAGGATGGACCTTAGGCTTGTCTTGGGATTCATTTTTGCATAAATTGTGGCATGTGATAATATGTGATTGTGGACTTGTACAAGAAATGGGCTAAGCCCAGATGTGGAGGTATGTGGCTAATTACCCGATCATTTGATAAGTGCTATGAGTGTGGGCCAAGCCTGAATGTGATATGATCTGAACATGATATATTATATCGATGCATGGGTTATTATGTGGTTAGCATGTGGGCGAATTCGGTGGTTAATTACACATCGAGTCCGTGAGACTCACCCAACTTTTAAACCTCGCAGTGATTCGTGATTAATGGACCGGGTTGGAGTGGATACAAAGGTGGCCATGCGTATGATTTTCATGCGATAGATGTTTTACTAGTTTTAGTTGATTATTAATGATTTTTATATTATCGGTATTTTGGAATTTATTCGATGTAATAAGGGCCACTTTTATTTAAAGTATTCTATTTATGATTGTTGAAGTTTATATTATACCTAGAAATATTTTCACAAATGATTTATATTATAACAACTTATAATAATGTTCTTTTAATTCGGAAATTTTCAACAAGCTTATACCATCCAATAATTTTAATGGACATAGTTTTCAAAAGTTAACAAAATTTTCAAGTTTTATTCCAAAGCCAAAAGGTTTTTCAAACATTTTCATGAGGACATACCAAATCCGGTCAGGACTTGTAGGCCGGGTTTGGGGTGTTACATCTATAGATTAAAGGAACCAAATGATAATGAAAATGTAAGGCAAGGCACTTAGATGGTAAATATACCATTTGTGAAAGCGATGGATGGTTTAGTGAGTATTTACATGAATTTTAATTAAAATTAAAATGACAAAATGGCAATTTTGTAAATATACTGAAAAGAATCAAATTAAAAGATAAAAATGAAATAATTTCTCATGTTTCTTCTTCAACCAACCAATTTGCCATTGTTGAAAGGGTGAGAGCTTTGGTTAGCTAGGTTTGCCAATTAGATCATGAGCGAGTTGAAAATCAGGGGAAAGATAAATTACTAAATAGTCTTAGTACCTTTGTCATTGTTGTAATTTAGTTAAATTACGTTTTAAGGGCTCGGACGATCGGATCAACACAAGAAATCACACTATATTGGAAATCTATGGTATACTTTGATTTCGATTGGTATATATGGCATGTATCAGGTCCTTTTTGTATTTATGATATTGGTTCTTAGATTTTAAGCAAGTTTTACTTGAACTTGTGTTGTTGATTGAAGAACAAATGGAATTAGCATGTTTTACTAAGATAAACTTGTGGATCAAGAGTGAAAATATTGACATTATGATGAACTATGGTCTGAAATGGAAATAGATGTTTGATGTGTAAACTATAACTTGTATATTCAACTTGAAGGTGTAATGTCATGAAATACATTGTGGTGTCAATGATGGCACATTGGTTAGGTACTTAGGTTGATTTGTTTGACATGTTTGACTGTTATTGAAGATGACTTTTGGCCTATAAAGTTGTGTATTTAAATGTGTTTAGGTACCTAGGTAAATGGGTGAAATTTGAGCTTGTAATTGGTTATTTTTGTGCTCACACGGCCTGGGACACGGGCTATCCCACGGTCGTGTGATGCACACGGGAAACACACATGTGTGTGTGCCCTGAACGTGTTTCAAAACAATATAGATACATTTTTCACATGGCCTGGGTCATGGGCTGTCACACGTCCGTGTGATATGCATGGGCAGCCCACACGAGCGTGTACCCTGAATGTGTTTCAAAATAGTATAGGTGAAGTTTTCACATGGGCTGACACACGGCTTGTGACACGGTCGTGTGACTCAACATTAAATCAAATACAGGCTAGCACATGGCCATGTGGAATTGTTTCGAAAGGTACACGGTAGGCTACACACCCGTGCCCTTGCACCACATAGCTTTGAGCATGTCACACTACTGTGACCCTCTTTGAAAATTTACAAATTTTCCTTGAATATTCTAATTTATTTTAAATTGGTCTCTGATTGTTCCCAAACTAATTTTAAGGCCTTGTAAACCTGATTTAAGGTTCATAAGTGTATGTTTACTTCGATCTAAATTATTTTAAAAAATATATATATTGTTAATTATCTAGTGAATTGGATGCTATTATTACTAAATGTTTTGAAATGTACAGTGGTACTCCATAACTCTATTCTGGTGACGGAAGAGGTTATGGGTGTTACGTTTAGTGGTATGAGAGCTAGGTTTAGTTAATTCTTGAATTGAATGTAATATGTTTAAAGATTAGAATGTATATGCCATATAAACTTGTGATAGTGTGATATTAATTGGTTCGATCTAATCCATGTTTCATTGTAGATTTTAATGATATCATCTAATTCTAAACTTGATGAAACTAATGAAGTTAACAATAACATCCCGACTATTGATTCAGGTGCAAGTCATAGTATACTGGTTCTACAACTGTTTGAAAAATGAGGGCAAGAATATTTCTTACATATTTAATAAATGTTAATAGAATCTGATTATATTGACCTTGATTAGAAAAAAAATGGTAAATGTAATATTTCGACTTTTTTTAACAGAAGGTAAATTATAGTTTATCAGTTTGTAAATATCTGGTAGTGAAGACAAAATATCTTTTGATTTAATGAGTCAGTTGCTTATAGAATTAGTGCGAGTTAATTTAGTGGTTTTACAACTTTTACCGCCAATATGTTCCTTATGGCATCCTTAGGTCCTCAATAGATTGAGATAGTTTGTTGGGTTTCAATTAATTAATTAGAATGCTGAAGAATTCAGTGGTAAAATAGGTGATGTTTCGACTAGGACTGGGTACTAGGTTGAAAATATCTAGGGAATTCTGAGGATATGGCTTGCTTCCTTCTGATTATATCAGATGTATCATGTCTTTGATAGGCGGTAAGGTTTATAACTAGTGGTCGACATTAACAACGGTTGTACTGAGAGACGATATTAACTAGGATTTCTCTATTTTTAAATTTAGAAAGAGAAATATTATCAAATGTCATTTGGACAGGAATTTGTATAGGTCAATGAAAACAATTGAGAAAAAATATTGTGTTTGTGAATAGTGTTAACAATATCTATGTCTCAAAAAGACAAATGCCCTGGTTAGAGTAATAACATAGGAATTAAATTTAGTAGGATCGAAGACACGGTTGTTAGATTTGGAGCTACTGCATCTGTTATTATTTTTGGTACGTTCTATCTCTTCGATATTATTTATTGCGTATGCACTGGGTGATGTTGGATCAACTTACTCACATATCTGCACTACATTAGTAACAGATAAGGATCTATTTCTCGAATCAAATGAGTTTGATATTTGAGTCATAATCCAGTGGGTTAGAGTGTTATGGTTAGGTAACATCCCGAAATAGGGCCTAAACGGAACAATGGTTGCGAAACCACAAATTCGAGATAGAAAACTTTATTTTGATTAATTTTTATGATTTATTAATTGATTAGATGCATGTGTTAGAGTATTGATAGAAAATTTTATGAAATTCTTGTCTAATTTGCTTATAAGGGTTAAATCGTAAAAGTTGATAAATGAGAGTTCTAGATACTAAAGGACTTAATTGAAGAGCATAATTGAAGTAGAGGTCCTTAAATGGTAATTATACCATTAGGCTTTCATGGACAAAATGGACAAATATAGGTAGAAAGAACCAAAGTTTTTAATGAAGGGTAATTTAGTCATTTGGTAATAAAAGAAATTAAAAGGGAAAAAGATGGCAAAATATGCTCATCTTCTTCCTTAGGACGAAACTTCAAGGGGAGACTCCATAGCTAGGGTTTCCAAGCTTCCAAACTCCATAGTAAGTCAATCCAAGCCCGCTTTTCATGTTCTTTACGTTTTGGAATCCGGTAACTTGGTTTAGCTTATTCTAGCAATAATTTAACTTAGGGTTCATATTTGGAAAAATACCCATAGGTGAAATGTGTTTATTTTGATGTTTTATGATAGAATATGAAAGCTGAAATTATGTTAAACAACTTTTGCTAAGCGATTTTACGTAAAAACGAGTCAAATGACATAATCGGTAAAAATATCTAATGTTCATAAGTACATGTTAGAGTGAGAATTTGATGTTGCCATAGAAGGGAAAATTGTTAAGAATGTCCTAAAATGTAAGAAAATAGGATGAAGTTTAATTTTCGAGCCTAGGGGCAAAATTGTAATTTTGTGAAAGTTAGGGGGCAAAAACATAATTTTTCCATAATGTGATTTTGGATTGAATTAAATAATGTAAATATCAAATAAGCTAAATGTGTTATTATAGATCGAGAAGAATGTGAAATCGATCTTGAACGAGGGAAAGGAAAAGTTAAGGACTAAATTGTAAATTTCGCCATATTTTGCACCAAGGTAAGTAGTATGTAAATAATTCATTATTTTTATTGATGTTTTATATTTCAGCATGTTTAATGTATTGTATCTGATTTTTGGATCATAATTGACTATTGAAAGAATGAAATAAAATGTTAAAAAGTGAGTTATTTCCCGTTTGAACCTTCGGTATCGAAAGATGTAATTGGCATGTAGCTAGGTCACATGAGTGGTACTAAGTGTAGGCCACTATGTGCACAAGAGAGCTACAAGAGATTTTGTATACATAGCTAGGTCACATGTGTAGTACCAAGAGTACGCCATGTGTACAAGAAAGCTATATGTAGCTAGGTCACATGTGTGGTATATGGAGTGAGCCACTATGTGTACAAGAGAGCTACGAGAAGGCTAGGTCATATGAGTGGTGCTAAGTGAAGGCCACCATATGTACAAGAGAGCTAGGATTATAAGTACAATCGAGCTAGGTCACATGAGTGGTACTGGGTGAAGGCCACTATGTGTACAAGAGAGCTTCGATTTCAAAGGTGGGCTGTGTGCGAAACCACCGGATATTCGTTATTATTCCGAAGCGTTCAACGGGAAAACTAACTAAATGAAATTATGTGAGATGTTGTAGTGATAAGTATATGTATATGTATGTATAACGTATGAGCAACATTCTCAATATGTGATTGGAAATTTGAATGGTTGTTATAAGTAAGTAATGAATACAACTAAAGTGAGAGAAAGCAAAATTTTACAATAAAACTGTTTTGGACAGCAGCAGTGATGTGGATTTGAAAAATCACCAAAAATGGTAGAAATTGAATTATAAGTTGTATAAGACATTTATTTAAATCTTATTGAGTATATTTTCATATAAAAGAAACAGAGAAAGCAAAGGATTGGTATATTTTGAGATATTTAGATTTTTGTGAGACTGGTTCAGAGTGATTTCGAGATCCCCTGTTCTGACTTGGAAATATCATTTAAAATTGTACAAAAATAATATTGGGACATAATTTATATGATTATATTCCTTATCCAGTCTATTTTTGGAATAATCAAACTAAAATATCATTTGAATTCTGTACAAAAAGATAATTAAATTTTAGCAAAGAATGGTCGGAATTATCAGACAGCAGAACAGGGGAGACTTTGAAGAATAAAATGTACTAATTGGCTAAACAAAAAATTCTGAAAATTTTATAGTAAAACGATATATGAATATAGTTTCAGGGAAAATTTATGGATCTTAATTTGGAGTTTCGTAGCTCTAGATAAAAATAATTTAGTGACTGTGATTCGAATGGACAGCTTGCTCCAAATTTGAATTAATAGTGACTTTGAATGTAGATATGATTGTGTTATCTTGTAAACATATTAAATCCATTATTTATTATTTATATACTTACTTACTAAGCTATATGCTTACTCTCTTTTCTTTTCCTTGTTCTATAGTGTCATCAAGCTAGCTCGGGATTCGGTGATCGTCGGAGATCCATCCACACTATCAACCTTCTTTTGGTATTTTGAAAACAATATTTTGGAAATTATGGCATGTATAGAAGACTTAATTGTTTTGTTATTTGTAATAACAAATGATTATTTTGCTTATGGGTATTGATGACTATCTACGGAAAAAGTTTTAAATTTATATGGATTTTACATTTTAAATTTTGTACAGTAGTATGAATCATGTCCGGTAATGCCTCGTACCCTGTTCCGGCGACCAACCTGGGTGAGGGGTGTTACAGGTTATTTTGATATGTCGAAACTATCTACTGAAAATATATGATTGTGACTTTCCTGTTTATCTGATGTTACTACCATTTCATGATTTTAACATTATTTTGGGAATAGATTGGCTAAAAGTTATATGATACTATAGTAGACTGTAGACAGAAATGAATTGATTTGAAATGTCAGACTGGTGAAATGATCATAATGAGTCTGGTAAATCAGATAGTACAACCAGAGTTATTTCAGTTATCTCGATACAGAAAATGATTTGGACGATTGTAAAATATTCGTGGTATATTATATATCTATCTACTTGATACTCAAGAAATAGGATCAAAGATTTATCATGTACTGATTGTAGGGATTTTTGACTAAATGTGAAAATTGAATAAATTTAAGACGAAGAATAATTATATTTTATCTCGTATAGATGACCTGTTTGATAAACAAATAACACAGGATTAATTTCGTAAATTTATTGTGATAAATTACACAAGGGCTTTGTTTGAAGAATTTTTTAAAAATTCCATTCTAGAAACAAAACCGATATTCTAAATTGAATTTTCCAACACCATCCTCGTCGATGTTCATACAAGAAAAAGATGGACTACTAGATCCACTACAGTTCTAATATGTTGTACTATACTTAGGTTATACTTGGTTGGAAGAAAAAAACAAAGGGATGGAAAGAGGGAGTGTAAAAGTGGAAAGAAAATGAATTTTAAATGTGCTTGGTAGGGCAAAAAATGAGGAAAGAAAATAGAAGAGATGCCCATTCTAAGGCGTTAAAATTGATCCTTCTAAATTGGAATGATAAGACGAGGAAAAATGAGAGAGATGCATGTTATTTCAAAATTTAGCATTTTTCAAATGTTTTATTTTATTTCCTTTTATTTGTTAAGTACTCTTGATTCAAAAGGGTACAAGTACACAACTGAAAGTGGAGTTAAGAAGATTTCTAAGGGTTCCCTTGTTATGATGAAAGGGCAAAGAAAGACTGCCTAGTTATATGTGTTACAAGGTTCAACTGTTACTGGTGATGCAACCCTCTCTTCCTCTTCTGTAACACCTCAAATCTGATTTAGACATTATGATCGAATCCGGAGATGTCACAAGGTAGGGTTTTGAAAACAGAGTCATTTCGTCAAATCATTCAAGTTTCAAAGTCCATTTTCGTTTATAACTATTTTTGAAAGTGTTATTTAATTCCTTTATTTACTAAAACATAATTTACAGCGAAAGTCTTTAAACCGTAATATTTTAGAAATCTAGTTTGTGTTTTCAAAACAATCTTTTTTTTTTGTAAACCGTGTTTTCCATCATGCATCGCAATGAAAGAGTAAAAAACCGCATCCAAAACCAAAATAAAAACCAACAGTCCAAAGAGTCCCAAAAATTACAAACTCTCAAGTGAAACTAGAATTATAATTAATAAAAATGTAATTTACTAAGTAAAATGGTTCTCGATCAAGTGGTCACTGTTTAGCCTCCGTCGATCGACCCATCTAAGCCAATGGATTACCTAAACAGAACAAAGAAACAAATGAGTTTTCGTAAACTCAGTGTGTAACCCAACAGAAATAGACATGCAACACATATAGTAAACTAATACACAGTCAGATATAGATTCGGACCTAAGCCCTTTACAGATTCAGATAACAGAATAGATATATAGATTAGAAATACAAAATCCTACCCCTATCCTCTAAAAACCAACTCCGACCATCCCATCACACTATGTGGGGTTAAAAAAAAAACTACCCATCCCTACACACCATATCGTGCCATTACGACACATGTCAGATAATGTGCAACCAAGCTGCTAGAATATAGGCGATGATCGCCATACATAATACTTTCTCCACATATACAAATCCCATCCCAATCAGATATATATAATCGAGTTATCATGCTCACATGTTCATATACAGATATCAGACATATATATATACATCAGACTAATTAGACATGCTTAATAGTATCATATTTAGAACAAAATATCAAACTAACAAATCACATAGTTTTAGGGTTTGGTTAGCCCTTACTAACCCTACGGTAGGCCCACAGTCGATCGGAATGACTCATGCGACCCTAGGAAAAATTTCAAAACTATGGGCCCACAGGCCCAGATTGGCCTTGCCCGTGTGGTCCCCACGGCTTGGCCCAAAACCTACACGCCCGTGTGGGCCCACATGCCCAACTTGGTCTAGCTCGTGTGGCCCACACGGCCACACCCATATCGTCACATGGTCGTGTCTTGCGCACGGCCATGCCCTCGTCAAACACATGGCTGTGTCTCGCATATGGCCACTCACATGGCCAGCCACACGCCTGTGTAGCGTCGACAGTAAGCTGTTTCGACTTTTTTTTTGAAACTCTATTTTTCGTATTTTGGGAACATACCTTTTACAGTTTTGATGCAAAACCAGCCTTAAGACCATCAGCACCTAAAAACAGAATCTCAATGTCCTATTAACAATCGATTTACAAAAAAAACCAATATTAAATCGAGCAACGTTCCACACTTACCATCGCAAAATGACTACACGGAAAGTTAAACCGTCGAAGCGAAAACTACAGATTCATTGCCTTCACCTACAAAACTGATCGCAGAATTTGAATTTTCTACAGCAATCGTCACACCAAAAAACGAAAACGAAACGAAAAGCTTACCTAGATCGTGCAAAAAATAAAAAAGAGAAAGTAAACCAATTGAAGAGAACGAATGAACAGAAGAGAGAAAAACAACGTAGATGCTGAACAAAAAGGACCAAACGGTAGAATCGAAGAAGAATGGTAGAAAACTAACGTCATAAAAATTGGATGAGAGAGAAAAATGAAATTTGAAAACAAATAAAATTAAATTTTTAAAAATAAAAATAACATCACAAATCCTTTATTTCTCTCCCGCTAACCCACTAACCTATAACCACCTCAAAATCCCAACACCACCGAAACACTAACACACAACCGAGTAAAAAATAACATCAGCGCTTGCGCAGGGATTCGAACACAGGACCTCCAACACCAACTCCCCTACCACTCGAACCAGCAGACTCATTTTGATATGGATTAACAGACAATTATATATAAGCTCGCTCAACAAGGGTAAGGTTTGGATAAAAAATAACAAAATTTGCTAAAGGTAGGACTTGAACCCAAGACCTCAAACACACACTCAGAACAATTAACCACTGAAGTAGATACATATTTATGTCAGATATTTACAGGAAGAAAAATAAGTTATTCAGGGCATTACATCTTTCTTGTCAGATGATGATGTTACTAGAATTTGGCATATGCATCCATGGCATATGAGTGAGAACGACATGACAAAATTGAGCAAAAGAGGACTTCTTGATGGACAAGGCATTACTAAACTGAAGTTCTGTGAGCACCACGTTTTTGGGAAACAAAAGAGAGTTCGGTTTATCAGAGGAATCCACAACACAAAGGGAACATTGGATTATATTCATTCTGATCTTTAGGGACCATCTAGAGTGTCTTCGAAGGGTGGAGCTAATTATATACTAACGACCATTGATGATTTTCCAGAAAAGTTTGGGCATTCTTCTTAAAGCAGAAAATTGATGTGTTGTCTACATTTAAGAATTGGAAGATTAAGATCGAGAAGTAGATAGGAAAACATATAAAGCACCTTCACACAAATAATGGGTTGGAATTCTGTTATGATGAGTTTAATGAATTCTGCAAATAAGAAGGGATCGTAAGACACTTAATAGTTCGCCATTCTCCACAACGAAACGACGAGCAGAACGAATGAATAGAATAATCATGGAAAAGGTTATATGCATGTTGTTGAACTCTCATTTACCAAAGTTGTTCTAGTCTGAAGTGACCTCTACAATATGTTTTTTGATTAATTGATCTCCTTCCATTTCCATTGAGAAAAGACTACACAAGAGGTATGGTCCAGTACTCCTGTTGATTATTCTGATTTGAATATTTTTGGGTGTCCCGCGTATGCTCATGTTGATAATGGGAAATTGGAGCCTAAACCTATTAAATGCATTTTTCTTAGTTATAAGACTGGTGTTGGAGGGTATAAGTTATGGTGTGTTGAGACGAGGGAAGTTGTAATTAGTAGATATGTTATTTTTGATGAAATTGCTATGCCGCCTAACTTACCTCTTAAAGACTCTTTCAATAAAGACCAACAAAGTTCAAACACGTACCAAGTAAAACCTTAAAGTGAGGAAGTTGTGGGTTTCTCATATTCTGTTAGTTTAGTATTTTTTTTCTCTTAAGACTAAATTACCAATAAATGCCGAAATTTTTTAAAATTTACCAGATTAGGCCATTTTTTTGGAAGAATTACGAGAATAGACCGATTTTACGAAAACGCTTCCAGCTTTCCACCTCTTCAGCACTAAAGTGGCAACACCAATAAATATTTTTATATTATGGTGCCACCTATTAATGTGAAAATAAAATTTACAAAGGAGGTCTTTATATAGACTCAAAATCCCATTTCTCTTATTTTCTTAAGCGATGAGGGATATGTGTATATAAAGACTCATAATCCATTTGCAGCTTGTTTTTAGATAATGTGGGATTGCTTACTCTTTCAAACTAACAACATGATATTAAAGACTACACTTAATATCTATATTTAAAATATTATGTGTTACTATATGTGTAAGTTTGTCTTTCTTTTTCTATTGGACTTTTTATATAACGATAATATTTGTATAAGAGTTTATAATGTTTTATTTTGTTCGAGTTTAATGTTATACAAAGTTTTATTTTTAATTTTAAAAATTAAGTGTAACTTTTAATATTATGTTGTTAGTTAAAAGAGTAAGTAATCTCATATTGTCTAGGAACAAGTCGCAAATAGATTATAAGTCTATATATACCCATATCCCACATCGCTTAAAAAAATAAGGAAAATGAGATTTAGGGTCTATATAAAGACCTGTTTTGTAAGTTTTATTTACACATTAATGGGTGGCACTAGAAAATAAAAAAAATATTGGCGTTGCCACTTTTAATGTTGATGTGGTAGAAAATGCTTCTAGCTGGAAGTGTTATTCTACAAATCACCTGAAAATGCTTACAGTTGGATGTGTTTTTTGAATTTCACCTACAAATGCTTCCAGCTGGAAGCATTTTTGTAAAAGTAGCCTATTCTTGTAATTCTTCCAAAAAAATGGCATAATCTTGTAATTTTTAAATTTTTTTTGGCATTTATTGATAATTTAGTCGACTCTTAAGGCTTTGTTTTTTTGAAAGTTTTGAAACTGTATGATCTGTTTTGTTCATGCATTAGAAGTTTCCTTTCGTCTGGTAAAACTAAATCGAGTATGATAGAAGGACCAAAATTATAATTTGACCAAGTATATAATTTTGGTAGTTGGCTGGGCAACATCCTGACGACGCGGACGCCCGCTCTTAATTCCAGATCCTAGCCAGCACGGCGCTCTATGTATTGCTTTGGTCTTCGTGACCAAACGATAAATTGTTCAAAGTCAGATTTCTTGTACACCTAAACGTGATACAACTTCAAATCTAATATACTTGGATAATATCATTCATCAATCAAACTTGAATTTAATAACAAAAAGAAAAGGTAAAAATAATTAGTTTTGAGTTAAAATTTTTATTCGTAATAATTAAGTTTCACTCATCTTTTAATATATAATAAATAATAGTTTTATACCTGTGTGACGTTCAAAAATTAGTTGCATGTGTCAATTAAAATATAATAAATGGATTTATTATTTTATAAATAATATTAGAAATCACTTTAAATTATTGTATAATTATTTTATAGATTTTGTACACGTAGCTTTGTATTAGAAGTTGGATTATAATTTATTCATTCTACTAAAAATGAGAAAAATTATTTCTTTCACGTTAGATCAAAGAATAAACTAATCGTTTTATTAAAAAATTATCGATTTTCTTGTTAAATATTAACATTGCGTATAGAGTAACAAAATAAGCAAATTTAATCATGTTGATATGATGATATTTAAAAATAAAATTATTAAAATAAATAATTAGTTTTGTAATTATTTTAAAATCCTACGTCTAGGATGAACCTGAATATTGTTGAGGTTCATTCCAACTTAGACAACCATTTCTTGGACATGATTTTTCAAATAATTATAAAAATATAGAAAATTATTTGAAGATTATTAAGAATTATAAGAAATTATTAAAAGTTGTTAACATCAATAAAAATATTTAAAATTAATAAAAACAATGTTCAGAATGAATGTGGACAAATGTTTCATTCTAGAGTGGTGTCCAAGTTCATGTTTTGTTGTCCAGCAGAAATTTTTTTTTTTTTAAATCCAAGTGGTTGTGTTGTTTATAACGATAAACCCTTTTATCAAAATTGTACTTGTGTTTTGGTATATGTGGTATAAGATGTTTTCCAATTTTTGGCCAACATGATATTCTCCGCTATACTTGAACCTTGACTTGCTTAGAGTTTGAACTCCAACCCACAAATCAATGAACACTATAAAAATTTTCAATTGGTACTCAGTAGGAATATCAATCTCTCTCAAATGCTAGAAACCAAAAAACGAACTCTCCCAAAATTAAAATATATTTAGAAGAGTAAATCTCATTGATTTTGACAGAGTGCCAATACTAAGAATGGCGTCTATTTGACCTAGCCAATGGTCTCTATTTATAGAGAAAATCAAAAGAGTTTCAGTTGAACAAGTACAAGTAAAATAATAATATTATAACTGAAAACATGTAGTCCTATTAAGACTATCAAAATAATAATATTTTAATAGAAATCATTCATCTTAGAAAAATGAGTCATGACCGCGTTACTTTTCCATCTGCCATGTAATGCCAATAGGAGGATATCATTTACCCTTTACTTGAACTATAAATTCTACTATTGTAAGTGAAGTTATGTTATGAAGAAGTCGTACACCCAACGTACTAACTTTCAACTCTATTACCAATTGAACATAGGCTTTCAATACATCATAGTATAAGAGTCACACACTAATAGTTTGTCACTCACTCAAGATTGAGGTAAGTCACACTATGAACACCCAAGCGAATAAATCCATAAACAAATCGAAGATTCATTTTCCTTGAGTTTTATCCAATGTATTTTCTATCTAGACAATAACATTTATGTCTCTATCTTTTAGGAGTCACCCACTCTAGTACCCAAGACAAAGCATCTATTAACTCGAACTTGATAGACAACATAATAGTCTTTTAATCAATTTGCTTAATTTCAATTAGACTATGGACCATTTACATTAGCTACTAATATAAGTTGTCTTCTCGCATTATGATCCAACTGATAAGCCATAAAAGTAACATGTTTTTAATCCCATTCTTGATGCATTTTTGGATGAATTATTATGTGAATTAGTGAATTTGATACTCTTAATCCTTTAAATTCATGTTTCTATACTTAGGTAAGCATAGGGGAGAGAAATGAGCGAAAAATAAGCCAAAATCGAACATAAGGCTGGCCACATGCCCATGTGAGCCACACGGGCTAGCCACACGCCCATGTGCCTGCCCATGTCAATATCGCTCCCTATTTCCCTAACACGCAGAAAAAGCCAATTTTTAGGGTTTCTGAGCATTCTAAAGTCTATAAATACACACTAGAAGAGGACCTAAGGGGAGATACAGAGCTAAACAAAGAAAAGACTCGAAGAACGCCAATGGATTCAACTCAGAAGCAGGATCTCCTTCAAGACTGAAGATCTCCATTCAATTTCTCTCGAAGTTTTTGGGTTTCTTTATGTTTTGTTGTTTTCCTAATTTTGAGATGTTTTCCCCCAAAAGTATGAACTAAATTCCCTAAATACCTAGGGAGGATGAAACCTAAGACGGATCTTATTATTTTATTTTTCTGAATTACATGATAAATATTTGTTCTTGATCTCAATTATGTGTTCTTATTTCATGTTTTAATGTTTTCAGGATATTAAGTCATGATTGATGTGCTTATTCAGTGGAGCAAAATCCTGTTAAAGAGTAGATCTAGCATAATTGAGTGGAGTTGCATGCAATCCTAGATATAGGACGACGTAAATCTACCAAATTGGAGTCAAATCTAATAAAGGAATCCATAGATCGAGTTAATACGACAATAGGGGTTTTAATTAGAAAGAGATTTCAATTAATCAACCTAGAGTCAGTTATTTTTACTCTCGAAAGGGATATTAATATAATTTAGGGATTTCTACGGATCAAGGCAAGTGAATAAATTGTTTAATTCAGATTTAGAATAATATGTGCAGTCTATGTGGATTCTTTCCTGGGTATTGTCTCTCTCATCGGTTTTCTTCAAATATTTTCCTACTTTATTCTCTGTTTCGTCTTAGTAATTAGATTAGATAAGATTAGGTTAAAATAAATCACTTCAATTTATTCGGCTAGATAATAAAAAGGTAGTAACTACTAGTACTTTTAGTCCTCGTGGATACTATATTCCCGACTCACCAAAGCTATACTGCCGTTTGATAGGTGCGCTTGCCGTATTTTAGTTAGTTTGTGATGTCATCAAGTTTTTGCGCCGTTACGGGGACTAAAATATTCGGAACACTTAATTTTTATTACTTTAGTCATTTTTATTTTATTTTGTTTTATTTTTGTTTTTAGTTTAATTTTATTCACTATTTTTTCTTTTGGTTTGCTTTTGGTAGCTTTCTTTAGTATATGACTAGAAGGATCCGTCAGGACCTCTCATATTTAACAGTGAGTGTAACAAACCAAATTTGACCCTAATCGGAACGGTGGTTCGGGACCATGAATCATAGTTCGAGAAATATTTAAATATTATATTTTAAATTTATTATATGTGAATTAATGTGTGTGAAAGTTTCGTAGAAAAATTTTATTATTTGTGGATTTAATTTAGAAAAAGGACTTAAACGCGTAAATGGTAAAAGTTGCAAACTATAGTAAAATGCACCAAATTGATTGTGGCTTTATAAATGGAAGTCCAAAAAGGGAAATTAGCCCATTATTCATGATAGTGGATGGTAATGGTCTTACATGACCTTATGGTTATTTTTGAATTTTATTATTAAAAGGTTAGTTTAGTAAATTGATAAATAAGTAATATATGTTATTATTATTATCAAAATGAAACCATTATCATCTTACTTTTCTCAAGGCCGAATATAAACTAAGAAAAGGGGTTAGGGAAAGCTTTGAATTTCGGCAATTATAAAGCTTGATTAAGCTAAGTTTAATCTTTGATTTTTGTTGATTTTTACGTTTTTGAGATCGTTGCTTCGTATATTACCCGACCCATGCTTGAATTTTTGAGAATCATGTGTATATGAGGTTCGGTCATTGATGTGTTCTTATGGTTTTGATATTTGATGGTTTTAGATTAAAGATGTGTTAAAGATTTACAAGTTTTGTATTAGAAATTTTGGTGAAATTTTGTATTTAGGGCTATTTTGTAAAAATAAAATTTTAGAGGACTTAATTGCAAAATAAATGAAATGAGAGGGCTTATAAATTCCTAGGAATATTCGCCCTTGTATAGTCTTGGCAAATTGTGTGTATTTTGTGTTTTGTACAATTAGGACTAAATAGTAAAATGTGAAACCTTAGGGGTAAAATGGTAATTTGCATGTTTATGTGTTTTGGGACTAAATTGAATTGAAATGTACTTGAATGAGCTGAATTTAATGTGTTTTAGATCAAGAGCAAAGAAAATGGAATTGGATCTGGGAAAGACGAAAATTCTCGAATAAGCAGGTCTAAGTTGTCCATTGACGACCAAGGTAAGTCCTTAAGCTAAAGTATGTTAAAGAATTATTTATGAATAAGTTCAATGAAATTATTTGATAAATTTGAGTATGAATATATGTATTAGCCGAATGTAAAGGCTTTAAAATGGATTAGATGTGTTTTTGTATATATGATAAGAATATGTACATTAGTGGTGATATGTGAATGTGCATTGTGTATATGTTTAGTTAATGATGATAGTGTTAAGGAATGAAATTTGATGGACTGGTTTATGAATTATTTCGGGCTTATTGCCTAGCAGGCCTTGTGCCGGTGATTTGATTCGGGCTTATTGCCTAGCAGGCTTAGTGCCGGTGACATATTCAGGCTTCGTGCCAAGCAGGCTTAGTGCCGGTGACATATTCGAACCGTGCCTAGCGTGCTTAGTGCTTGGTGACATATTCGGCTTCGTGCCTAGCGTGCTTAGTGCCGGTGACATATTAGGGCTTGAGCCTAGCGAGCTTAGTCTTTGGTGATATGTTCGGGCTTCGTGCCTAGCGAGTGCTTAATGCCGTGATACTTTAAAATGAAGAAACCATAATTTATCGAGGTGTAACATAGTGAAACTATTGAGTTAAAAACTCAGGTAAGCTTAAGTCCCATTGAATTCATCAGAAGTAAGGTAAGTTGTGATTAATGTTACTTGAGTTGAAATATTATGTTAAGAATGGTGTTATGTGAGTTTGAGTTGGTAATCAACATGTAATATATGTACTTGGTGCTTTGATGAGTTGTAGGTTGATGGTAGTGAAGTATAAGTAGTTGAGTTAATACATCACTAGTATTCGGTTTTGTATCAATTGCATATCGAAATATACATATACAATGTTTTACATTTATTGATTAAAAAAATGTTAAAGTGCTTGATTAGTGAATTATCTTTTGCTTAAGACTTACTAAGCTAGTGAGCTTACTTGTGTGTGTTCATTGTTTCGTTTTATAGATCATTGATTCAACTACGGGCTCAGGGGATCATCAAGAAAGTCGACCACACTATCACTCTCTTTGGTATATATATGTTTTGTTTACTTTTTGAATCAAAGGCATGTATAGGCTAGCTAAGTTTTCGAATGATATTATGATAATGTGTAAAAGCCATTCGAAAGTGGCTAGTTCTTAATGTTGATGCTCGATGGAATAAATCTATCCTTGATGTGATATGCGTGAATGTTTTGTTTGGAAAATGAATGAGGATGATATATATATATATATATATGTATATATGTTTCATCTTTGAATAGGTATGTTTGTGCATGAATGATTGCCGTGTGGTCATTAGGTGTAAATTTTGTTAACTGTTGGAAATGGACATAGGTAGGAATTTATTAAGAATGGGATTAGTCTTGATATATATATATATATATATATATAACTTTCGAATGTATGTTTATGTATATTAGTCATACGAAAATGATTTGAATTGGATCATTAAAATTTAGCGTGGTTATTATGAATTCTTAAATCAAGTGTTAAGAGTGTTTGTTTTATCAATTCAACTATGGGTTAATTATAGTTAACATTTGGTTGCTATGTCTCATAAGCAAGGTGGTGAATGAGTTGATTTATGTATATGATAGGTGTGGTGTCTTTGTAAATGGAATTTCATTGAAGTAATTATGGACTTGGGCATTTAAAGAGATGTTGTACGTGTTTTAATGTTTAAGATTTGACTTTTGAATTTATGGAAAATATGCGTACCATACATATATGTTTGTATAAGTTACAATAATAGATTCGAACATGTATAAGTTATCATAATTACATATGTGATTAATTTGTTATTATAAAGAGAAAATTTTGTGAAGTTGGTTTTGTTATATGCGAACATAGATTTGGATCTTTGATAGGTGAATATTCGAAATAGAAAATAGTATGTCTTGTCTCATGCAATGTATTTATATATTTGATATATATATATATATATTATGGTGTGTTATAAGATTGTAACATATATAATTATTGACATGTGTTTGATTTGAGTTCAGGAGTATTAAGGTTCAAAATTTTGAATAAGATAAGTGTATTAATGTATTTCATTTGAAACATGGAAGTAATGAATGTCTAATCTAAATGTCTATTTTTAAGTGCATGTTATTAGGTAATACCTCATAACCCAAATCTGGCGACAGACACGGGTGAGAGGTGTTACATTTAGTTGATATCAGAGCTACGGTTTAGTAGATTCTAGGACTATCGTAGTGAGTAAGAGTCTAACTATACATGCCTTTGAATTGTATATATGATAGTGTGGTGACTTCTGACAATTTCAATTGTATTTTATATATAGTAAATGGATTCCGATCCCGATAGAGTCGTAGCTGATGATGTGGAGAGCGTTGTGCCTGGTCTCGCACGTGGATCAGCGCTATTAAACTCTCGACCAGTTTCGGGTAGCCATGAGGGGGAGGCTAAACAAGCCTTCTATCAGATGATGAACGAATGGTTTACCCAGTTTATTCAGACTAATCCGGCTGTACAACAACCTCCACCCCCGAATAATCCAACTCCTATACCTTCAGCACCCCCGATAATAGATCCGATGAGATTTAGCAGGCCTCCCGTTGATAAAATCAGGAAATATGGGGTGAGGAATTCAAGGCCAATGATAATGATGACGCAGAGTGAGCCGAGATGTGGCTTGATAACACTATTCGGGTACTCGATGAGTTATCTTGTACTCCAGATGAATGCCTAAAGTGTGCTATATCTCTACTTCGGGACACTGCCTATCACTGGTGGAACACACTAGTATCCGTAGTTCCGAAAGAAAAAGTAACTTGGGACTTCTTCCAAATTGAGTTCCGTAAGAAATATATCAGTCAAAGATTCATCGATCAGAAACGAAAAGAATTTCTGGAATTAAAACAGGGCCGCATGACTGTGACGGAATATGAGCAGAAGTTTGTCAGATTGAGTCGTTATGCTTGGGAGTGTATATCTACCGAAGCCATTATGTGTAAAAGATTTGAAGATGGCCTGAATAAAGACATAAAGTTACTTGTTGGCATTCTTGAAATGAAAGAGTTTGTGACATTAGTCGAGCGAGCTTGTAAAGTCGAAGAGCTCAGAAAGGAGAAAAAAAAAGCTGAAGTAGAAGCTAGAGACACTCAAAAAAGATCATCGAGTAAAATTTTCCATTCTGTGCATAAAAAGTTCAGAGATGACCCCAGTCGACATAAAGCCACTTCAGACTTACCTAGACGTGATCGACCTCCAGTGAGTTCCCGAGCCACTTCGATAGCTAGTGTCAGTAATGTTCCACAGAATCGGGCCGAGTGTAAACATTGTGAGAAATGGCATCCTGGGAGTTGTAGAGTTCGTGATCGGTCCTGCTTTAAATATGGATCGTCGGATCATTTTATTCGAGAGTGCCCGATGTTAGCTGAGCAAAATGCAACTCAGAACACTAGACCGAGCAAGGCCAAACAAGGGTAGACCACTCGGACATTCGGGCAATGTAGGTGGCGGTCGAGAGGGGCGAAGGACACCGCAATACGATCAGAGGCTAAAGCTCTAGCTAGAGCTTATGCTACACGAGCCAGAGAGGATGCTTCCTCTCCCGATGTCATTACCGGTACTTTCACCCTTTATGATACTACTGTGATTGCATTGATTGATCTTGGTTCGACTCATTCATATGTATGTGAAACTCTAGTATTCGGTAAGACTCTGCCAGTTGAGTCTACTGAGTTTGTGATTCATGTGTCCAACCCTTTGGGTAGATGTATACTTGTTGCCCTTTGATGAGTTCGATATAATTTTGGGAATGGACTGGTTAACTTCACATGATGTAGTGGTGAATTGCAAAAGAAAGCTTATTGATTTGAGATGTCAGAACGGTGAGATCATCATAATTGAATCCAGTGATTTAAGTGGGTTTCCTACAATAATATCCTCGATGTTGGCCCGAAAGTATGTGAGAAAAGGGTGCAAAGCTTATTTGGCCTATGTATTAGATAATAAAGTGTCTGAAAAGCATATTGAATCTGTACTAGTTGTATGTGAATACCTAGATGTGTTTCTTGAAGAACTACCAGGTTTACCACCAGTACGAGAGATTGAGTTTGGCATTGAATTAGCACCGGGAACGACTTCGATCTCGATATCTCCGTATCGGATGGCACCTACTGAGTTAAAAGAGTTGAAAGCACAGTTGCAAGAGTTAACAGATAGGGGTTTTGCACGATCGAGTTTCTCTCCTTGGGGTGCAGCAGTACTTTTTGTGAAGAAGAAAGATGGAACGATGCGAATGTGTATAGATTATCGGCAACTAAATAAGGTAACTATAAAGAATAAGTACCCATTACCTTGGATTGATGATTTGTTTGATCAGTTGAAAGGGCTTGAGATTTTCAAGATAGATTTGAGATCGGGATATTATCGATTCTTGAGTCGAGATACGATGTGCCAAAGACGCATTCCGGACGAGGTACGAACATTTTGAGTTTCGGTTATGCCTTTTGGACTCACTAATGCACTGCTTTTTTGGATCTAATGAATCGGGTCTTGAGACGGTTTTGGATCGGTTTGTAGTAGTGTTTATTGATGATATACTAATCTACTCCAAAGTGTTAACTCAAATGAATCGGATAAAGAATTTGTCATTTTAGTGATGCTTCTTTGAATGGGTTGGGTTGCGTTTTGATGCGAGAAGGCAAAGTTATAGCCTACACTTGAGACAATTGAAGCCGCACAAAAGAAATTATCGACTCATGATCCGGAATTAGCGACCATTGTTTTCGCATTGCAAATTTGGCGTCATTACTTATTCGGTGAGAAATGTCACGTTTATTCGGATCATAAAAGTCTAAAGTATTTGATGACTCAGAAAGATTTAAACTTGAGACAACGCAGATGGTTAGAATTGTTGAAAGACTATGAGTTGGTGATTGACTACCATTCGGGAAAAGCCAATGTTGTTGCGGATCGTTAAGTCAAAATCATTATTTGCTCTTCGTGCGATGAACGCACGAGATGGTTATGTCACGTATCATAGCCGAGTTACAAGCAAGACCGATGTTTATTCAAAAATTTGTGATGCATGAAAGTTGACAAAGATTTGATTGCTAGACAATTTAGTGTGAAAAGATACGAATTAGAGTTTCAAATTGATGCAAATGATGCTTGAACTTTAAAAGCCGAATGTGTGTTCAAGAACTCGGAGTTGATTCAAATGATTACGAGTGAGGCTCATAGTGGTCAATTATCGATACATCCGGTAGCACAAAATGTATAATGATTTATATGATTTTATTGGTGGCTCGGCATGAAGCGGGATATATCTGAATTTGTGTCAAAGTGTTTAATTTGTCGCAAGTAAAAGTCGAGCATCAAGTGCCTTCGGGTTGCTTGACCGATCATGATACTGAACGGAAATGGGATAAAATCACTATGGATTTTATATCTAGTTTGCCTATGACACCGAGCAAGAAAGATGCGATGCAGGTTAAAGTAGATAGATTGACCAAATCACTCATTTTGTACCGGTTCGATATGGACTTTTCACTCGATAAACTTGCTGAGTTGTATATATCTCAAATCATGAGATTACATGGTGTGCCGAGTTCTATTATCTCAGACAGAGACCCGAGATTCACATCGCGATTGTGGAAGAAGTTACAGGATGCTTTAGGTACTAAACTTCATTTTAGCACCGCCTTTCACCCGCAGATAGACGGTCAATCTGAGCGAACCATTCAAACACTTGAGGACATGTTGAGATGTTGCATTCTCGAGTTTGAAGGTACGTGGGAAAAGTACTAACCTTTGATTGAATTTGCTTATAATAACAGTTTTCAATCAAGTATCAAAATGGCACCCTATGAAGCTCTATATGGTACGCAAGTGTCGATGCGCCATTGTCTTGGACCGAGCTCAGTGAGAATAAGATACAAGGGGTTGATTTGATTAAAGAGACTGAATAGAAAGTGGCTATAATCAAAGATAGTTTGAAAGCTACATC
Organism: Gossypium rotundifolium; assembly: GCA_025506655.1. Taxonomy (NCBI): domain Eukaryota; kingdom Viridiplantae; phylum Streptophyta; class Magnoliopsida; order Malvales; family Malvaceae; genus Gossypium; species Gossypium rotundifolium. The sequence continues at coordinate 57,916,920 of CP106727.1, read as the reverse complement.
AGATCGTCAAAAGTCTTATGCTGATTTGAAACGTAAAGATATAGAATTTCAAGTCGGAGATCGGGTATTTTTGAAAGTATCTCCGTGGAAGAAAGTACTTCATTTTGGTCGGAAAGGCAAACTGAGTCCGAGATTTATTGGATCGTATGAAATCATCGAACGTATTGGGCCTGTTGCTTATAGGTTGAAGTTACCCTCTAAATTAGAAAAGATACACGATGTATTTCATGTTTCTATGCTCTGTGAATCTGATCGATCCGTCACATGTGATTGCTCCATCTGAGATTGAAATCCGACCTGATATGACGTATGAGGAAGAACCGATTCGTATTTTAGCTCGGAAATGAAAGAGTTAAGAAACAAAAGGATTCCATTAGTGAAAGTACTATGGAATCAGCATGGAGTTGAAGAGGCTACGTGGGAGCCTGAGGACTCAATGAGGCAACAATATCCGACGTTATTTAACGGTAAGATTTTCGGGGATGAAAATCCTTAAGGAGGGAGAGTTGTAACAGACCGAATTTGACCCTAATCGAACGGTAGTTTCGGGATCACGAATTCGAGTCTGAGAAATATTTAAATATTATATTTTAAATTTATTATATGTGAATTAATGTGTGTGAAAGTTTTGTAGAAAAATTTTATTGTTTGTGGATTTAATTTAGAAAAAGGACTTAAATCCATAAATGGTAAAAGTTGCAAACTATAGTAAAATGCACCAAATTGATTGTGGCTTTATAAATGGAAGTCCAAAAAGGGCAATTAGCCCATTATTCATGATAGTGGAAGGTAATGGTCTTACATGACCTTATGGTTATGTTTTGAATTTTTATTATTAAAAGGTTAGTTTAGTAAATTGATAAATAATTAATATATGTTATTATTATTATCAAAATGAAACCATTATCATCTTACTTTTCTCAAGGCGAATATAAACTAAGAAAAGGGGTTAGGGAAAGCTTTGAATTTTGGCAATTATAAAGCTTGATTAAGGTAAGTTTAATCTTCGTTTTGTTGATTTTACGTTTTGAGATCCTTGCTTCAGATATATTACTAACCCATGCTTGAATTTTTGAGAATCATGTGTATATGAGATTGACCATTGATGTGTTCTTATAGTTTTGATATTTGATGGTTTTAGATTAAAGATGTGTTAAAGATTTACAAGTTTTGTATTAGAAATTTTGGTGAAATTTTGTATTTAGGGCTATTTTATAAAAATAAAATTTTAGAGGGACTTAATTGCAAAATAAATGAAATTAGAGAGCTTATAAAGTCCCTAGGAATATTCAGCCTTTGTATAGTCTTGGCAAATTGTGTGTATTTTGTGTTTTGTACAATTAGGACTAAATAGTAAAAATGTGAAACCTTAGGGGTAAAATGGTAATTTACATGTTTATGTGTTTTGGGATAAATTGAATTGAAATGTACTTGAATGAGCTGAATTTAATGTGTTTTAGATCAAGAGGGAAAGACGAAAATTCTTGAATAGCCGGTCTAAGTTGTCTGTCGACAGTCGAGGTAAGTCCTTAAGCTAATGTATGTTAAAGAATTATTTATGAATAGGTTCAATAAAATTATTTGATAAATTTGAGTATGAATATATGTATTAGCCGAATGTAAAGGCTTTAAAATGGATTAGATGTGTTTTTGTATATATGATAAGAATATGTACATTAGTGGTGATATGTGAATGTGCATTGTGTATATGTTTAGTTAATGATGATAGTGTTAAGGAATGAAATTTGATGGACTGGTTTATGAATTATTTCGGCTTATTGCCTAGCGTGCCTTGTGCTTGATTTGATTCGAGCTTATTGGCTAGCGTGCTTAGTGCCTGGGTGACATATTCGAACTTCGTGCCTAGCGAGCTTAGTGCTTGGTGACATATTCAAGCTTCGTGCCTAGCGAGCTTAGTGCCTGGTGACATATTCGGGCTTCGTGCCTAGCGTGCTTAGTGCTTGGGTGACATATTTGGGCTTGAGCCTAGCAAGCTTAGTGTCGGTGATATGTTCGGGCTTCGTGCCTAGCAGGCTTAATGCCGCTGATACTTTAAAATGAAGAAACCATAATTTATCGAGGTGTAACATAGTGAAACTATTGAGTTAAAAACTTAGGTAAGCTTAAGTCCCATTGAATTCATCAGAAGTAAGGTAAGTTGTGATTAATGTTACTTGAGTTGAAATGTTATGTTAAGAATGGTGTTATGTGAGTTTGAGCTGGTAATCGACATGTAATATATGTACTTGGTGCTTTGATGAGTTGCAGGTTGATGGTAGTGAAGTATAAGCAATTGAGTTAATACATCACTAGTATTCGGTTTTGTATCAATTGCATATCGAAATATACGTATACAATGTTTTACATTTATTGATTAAAAAAAATGTTAAAGTGCTTGATTAGTGAGTTATCTTTTGCTTAAGACTTACTAAGCTAGTGAGCTTACTTGTGTGTGTTCATTGTTTCATTTCATAGATCATTGATTCAACTATGGGCTCAGGGGATCATCAAGAAAGTCGACCACTCTATCACTCTCTTTGGTATATATATGTTTTTTTTACTTTTTGAATCAAAGGCATGTATAGGCTAGCTAAGTTTTCGAATGATATTATGATAATGTGTAAAAGCCATACAAAAGTGGCTAGTTCTTAATGTTGATGCTCGATGGTATAAATCTATCCTTGAAGTGATATGCGTGAATGTTTTGTTTGGAAAATGAATAAGGATGATATATATATATGTATAAATGTTTCATGCTGAATAGGTATGTTTGTGCATGAATGATTGCCGTGAGGTGATTAGGTGTAAATTTTGTTAACTGTTGGAAATGGACATAGGTAGGAATTTATTAAGAATGGGATTAGTCTTGATATATATATATATATAACTTTCGAATGTATGTTTATGTATATTAGTCATACGAAAATGATTTGAATTGGATCATTAAAATTTAGTGTGGTTATTATGAATTCTTAAATCAAGTGTTAAGAGTGTTTGTTTTATCAATTCAGCTATGGGTTAATTATAGTTAACCTTTGGTTGCTATGTCTCGTAAGCAAGGTGGTGAACGAGTTGATTTATGTATATGATAGGTGTGGTGTCTTTGTAAATGGAATTTCATTCAAGTAATTATGGACTTGGGCATTTAAAGAGATGTTGTCTGTGTTTTAATGTTTAAGATTTGACTTTTGAATTTATGGAAAATATCGTACCATACATATATGTTTGTATAAGTTAAAATAATAGATTCGAACATGCATAAGTTATCATAATTACATATGTGATTAATTTGTTATTATAAAGAGAAAATTTTGTGAAGTTGGTTTTGTTATATGCGAACATAGATTGGATCTTTTATAGGTGAATATTTAGAAATAGAAAATAGTATGTCTTGTGCATGCAATGTATTTATATATTTGATATATATATTATGGTGTGTTATAAGATTGTAATATATATAATTATTGACATGTGTTTGATTTGAACTCGGGAGTATTAAGGTTCGAAATTTTAAATAAGATAAGTGTATTAATGTATTTCATTTGAAACATGGAAGTAACGAATGTCTAATCTAAATGTCTATTTTTAAGTGCATGTTATTAGGTAATACCTCATAACCCAAATCTAGCGACAGACACGGGTGAGAGGTGTTACAGTGAGATCAAACTACAGCTCACAGAAATCATAGAGAAGCAAGGTAGAGTTGATAGAGTATAGTAGAAGAGTAAGAGAAAGTTATTTTTATTACTGAGGAGATGGTTGAAAATCAGAATAATCAGCTACCTCTTGTGGTTGCCGTAAATCCTGCTCCTCGTACTATGTACGATTATTCCAAGCCCAATTTAACTAGGGCTGAATCGATTTTTGTTAGACCTGCTATTGCTGCAAATAATTTTGAACTGAAACCTAATACTATTCAAATGATTCAACAATTTGTTCAGTTTGATGGTTTGTAAGACGAAGACCCAAATACTCATTTGGCTAATTTCTTGGAATTCTACGACACTTTTAAAATTAATGGTGTTTCTGACGATGCCATTCACCTTCGGTTGTTTCCTTTCTTATTAAGGAATAAGGCTAAACAGTGGTTGAACTCCCTACCACAAGATTCTATCACTACATCGGAGCAAATGACCGAAAAGTTTTTATTGAAGTATTTTCCACCAACTAAGACAACTAGGTTGAGGAATGATATCTCTTCCTTCATGCAAACGAATTTAGAGACTTTATATGATGCATGGGAGAGGTATAAGGATTTATTGAGAAGGTGCCTTCACCATGGGTTACCTTTATGGCTATAGGTTCAAACCTTCTACAACGGTTTGAATCCCTCAACTAGGCACTTTATCAACGCAGCTGCCGGTGGTACTTTGAATAATAAAACACCTAAGGAGGCTTATGAGTTTATAGAAGAAATGTCACTGAATAATTATCAGTGGCAAGTCATGAGGACAAAACCGATGAAAGTAGCCAGTGTTTTTAACGTTGATGAGGTCACCATGTTGTCAAATCAGGTAGAACTTTTGAATAAAAAGATTGATGGTTTATATAGTTCTACGCAGGTACATCCGGTGATACAATGCGACGCAAATAGAAGGGATGAACAATCTAGAAATCGATCCTACAGCCCTAGCACAGAGAGCAACAAGTCAACATATGGGTAATAATTCTAGACCTCAGAATAATCTTTATCGTAACACTTATAATGCAGGTTGGAGAAACTATCCCAATTTCTCTTGGGTTGGTCAAAGAAATCAAAGACCACAACCCCCTCCAAGCTTTCAACAACAACCTTACCAAGAGAAAAAGCCAAACCTTGAGGAGATGTTGACAAAGTTTATTTTAGTGTCAGAAACCCATTTCCAAAACACCGAAACAGCACTAAAAAATCAACAAGCGTCAATTCAAGGGCTTGAGAATCCAATCGGTCAATTGGCAAAGACGATTTCAGAATGACTACAAGGTAGCCTGCCAAGCAACACCGAAACTAACCCAAGAGAGCAGCTTCATGCGATTACAGTTTGAGATGAAGAAGGGTTAGCTGAATCTGAATCTGAACTGAGGCAAGAAACTGTGGTAAGCAATGGTAAGGTTGAGGTAGGCGACAACGAATAAAAACAGGTAAGTAAGGAGTGTAAACCTCGTGTAGCATATCTAGATGTGACAAGAAAAGACCACACAAATGAACAATTCAGTAAATTCCTTAAAATTTTGAAAAAGTTGCATATTAACTTACCGTTTATTGAAGCTTTTTCACAGATGCCAAATTCCATAAAATTTTTAAAGGAGCTTTTAGTAAACAAGCGGAAGTTAGACGGTTCGTCGCATGTAGAGCTAAATGCATTTTACTCAGCTATCTTACAGAGCAAACCCAGCAAATTGAAAGATCCATGGAGTTTTACTATTCCTTGTTTTATTGGTAGTTTAAATGTTGATAATGCTTTAGCTGATTTAGGGGCAAGTATTAATGTCATGCCCTATAAAATGTTTAAACAATTAGGTCTTCAGAAACCCAAACAAACTAGGATGAGTATTCAATTAGTAGATAGAACCATTAGATTTCCTAGGGGTATTGTTGAAGACGTACTTGTAAAAATTGACAAATTCATATTCCCAGTTTATTTTGTTGTTCTAGACATGGATGAGGATAGTGACGTACCTTTGATTCTAGGTCGGCCCTTTTTAGCAACTGCTAGAACTATTATTGATGTTGGTATAGGTGAATTAATACTTTGTGTAGATGATGACATGATTAAACTCCAAGCTCGTGATTCTGCTAAGATATCTAATGATAAAATTGATTATACGAGTTCTGTTAATATGAGTAACTTTGTGACTCAACATTTTTTGCAGGAAACACCTCGAAAAAATGTGATAGAGCCATGTTCCAGCTTATGCGACAAAAACAGAACAACTCATGAAGAACGAAGGCTGTAGATCAATGAACCAGATGAATGGTGAACACATGTCAAGCAGAAACCGAGAATACACGACGCAGAACCAAAGCAACGCCATGATGAGCATAAGGATGGAACAAACCAATTTAAGGTTGGGGACCAGGTAATGCTAGATAAAACGGATCCTCGAATTGCCACTTTAGAGCTTAATGCAAACGGAGCAACTCCTTTTATGGTACTAAATGTCTTTCCATACGGTATAGTCGAGGTAACTCATTTTGAATTTGACAATTTTAAGGTAAATAATACTCAACTCAACCCTTATTTTGATAATAGAATTACTAGCGAGAAAGAGGAGTTTCAACTCTGCAAACCGTCGTGACCATGCGAATTTCAGGTAAGTCGAGCTTTGACTTTAAATAAGCGCTTCTCGGAAGGCAACCGAGTGTTAACACTACTAATTTTCTTAAATTTAGTTCATGATATTTTTTTTAAAATTAATTAATTTTCAAAATCTTAAACAAAAGGTGTGTTTTTGACCCACACGGCCTGGACACACGGGTGTGTGGAGCACACGGCCTAGACACATGGGCATGTCACAGGTCGTGTGTGAAATGAGGTAATCGACAGAGAGTTACACGGCCTGGCGGCTTTGCCGTGTGACCCACACTGCCTAGCCATACGGGCGTGTGGGACCTCACATGGGCGTGGGAGAAGCGAAGGAAAACACATACGGCCTGGCGACATGGCCATGTGACCCACACGGCCTGAACACACGAGCATGTCCTAGACAGTGTGAAACCTGGAGCTAATTTTTTTAATGTCAGAGAGTTACACGGGCAAGGCACATGGCCAGGCCACACGGGCATGTGGGATCTCGCATGGGCGTGGGAGAAGCGAAGGAAAACACACATGGTCTAGCATATGGTCGTGTGACCCACACGGCCTGGACATACGGGCGTGTCCATGGCCATGTGAAAACTGGGTTAATCACCCCATTTTTATTTTATTTTATTTATTTATTATTATTTCTTATATTATTTATTTTTATTTTACTAATTTTTATTTTTTATTTATTATTCTTATACTTATATTTAAATTTTGTTTTTACTATTTCTTTTTTTAAATATTTTTACTATTATTATTACAATTACCTTTAAGTTTATTGGTATAATTGAGTTTATTATTATTATTATTATTACTTTTTCGTTTTATTTTTTAAATTTTGTTTTAGTTGCTTTATTATTATTTTTTATTTTTATTTTCTTCAACTTATTTTCACTATTATCTTTTGGAATATATATGGTTGTTTTAATTGAGTTATAACCCCTTAATCTTCTTTATTATTTGTGTTTATTTTCTTATTAGTTTGCTCGAAATCATGAGTTACATTTAGATTTGATTACAATTCCGCTTTTCACTATTCTGGGAATTTCATCCACTAGTTAGGGCAGTTTCAATTCTCTCCCTCTCTTATGATATTTTGTTTCTATTGTGATTATCTATTTTTGTACATTTAGGACAATGTAATCTTAAGTTTGGGGAGGTTATTTATATGATTATTAGAAAATCCCTGAATTATGTCTTATATTCAAGTAATTTTCTCATTTTACTATTAGAATGAATTCTTATCGATTTGTGATTTTTGTTGATATGTTTTAGATTAAATTCATAGGTAATTATGCATTGATTGTTTAAACTTTAGGACATTAGAGAATCAAGCATGATAAGTCTATTTTCAGAATAAAAAAAATTACTGGGTTGTTTCCCTAAATTAATGTATTACCTTGAAGTTTGAGATTTGTAAGATTGATATCAAAAACCATAATTTTGTGAGATTTTGAGCTTTAGAGCATACACTTTTCTTGCTCACTTTATTATTGGTTATGAGTGTGTCAATACTGATTGGTTATTCTAGAACCTGCTTCAATTATACATGTTGAGACCACACCTTTGATTTGATATACTGAGATGGTAAAGGCACCTAAGTTTTAACCCACTTATATCAAAAAGCGTACCTTCATAATTAACCCTTAGTGAACCCCTTTGAGTCTAATAAACCGTTTCTTATTCTACCCTAAATATTAACCCATAACTCATTCTTTTTGATTCATTGAGAATTTTTCATATTGTATTGACTCCCTTTTTGTCGAGATTTAATTTGGTCAGTTGCCTAACTATGTTCTTTTGTTTTAGTTGTTAAATTATCTCTTTTTATCCATAACTCAAAAGAAAAAAAAGTGGAAAAAAAGTAAAAAAAATATGTACATTTATTTTAATTATTACTAGTTCTATATTATTTGAGCTTAAATGGTTAATTTCACATTTTGAGAAGAAGCTCGTGTTTATTATTGATAAGTTTTCAATTGATGTAATTATTTAGTATTAGTTTATTTTTCTAGTTAGGTAAATTGTCAATTCGATCTCGATTCTAACCCTCTATTTCATCCTTTATGCACACATTTAACCCAAGCCACATTACAACCCTTCAAAAACCTTTTTATTTGTGTATCATCTCATTTTATTGTGGTGGAGATTTGATTTTCATGCAAGCCTATGGTAATGACTTTCCATGTTTGACTTTTGAGTGCTTATTTTTGATCCTTAAACACCTTGAGTGATTTGAGTGAACCTTTAGTGAGGATGTCAAATCTTGTCTTTTTTGAATTAAAGGTAATTACTTAGATAAGGGGAAATACCTATGTTTTCATGCTTTAAAAATGTGTGACTTGGATTGTTTGAATCTTTAGTGCTCTTTTAGTTGAATTATCAATGTGTGATTATTTGTGAATTATGATAAAATATTATTGATGAGAATTATGAAATGAGAAAGTTTAATTTTAATTGTGAGTTGACGATTTTGCTTAAGGACAAGCAAACGCTTAAGTGTGGGGATATTTGATAAGTCATAAAAGTAACATGTTTTTAATCGCATTCTTGATGCATTTTTGGATGAATTATTATGTGAATTAGTGAATTTGATGCTCCTAACCCTTTAAATTCATGTTTCTATACTTAGGTGAGCATAGGGGAGCAAAAGGAGTGAAAAACGAGCCAAAATTGAGCAAAAAGAGCTGTTTCTAGGATCCACGTGGCCTGGGCATTTGCATGCGGGCTGGCCACATGCCCATGTGAGCCACACGGGCTGGCCACACGCCCATGTGCTTGCCCGTGTCGATGTTGCTCCATGTTTCCCAAACACGCAAAAAAAGCCAATTTTTAGGGTTTCTGAGCATTTTAAAGCCTATAAATACACACTAGAAGAGAACCTAAGGGGAGATACAGAGCTAAACAAAGAAAAGACTCAAAGAACGTCAACAGATTCAACTCAAAAGTAGGGCCTCCTTCAAGATTGATGATCTCCATTCAATTTCCTTCGAAGTTTTTGGGTTTCTTTATGTTTTGTTGTTTTCCTAATTTTGAGATGCTTTCCCCCAAAAGTATGAACTAAATTCCCTAGATACCTAGGGAGGATGAAACCTAAGACTGATCTTATTATTTGATTTTTTGAATTACATGATAAATATTTGTTCTTGATCTCAATTATGTATTCTTATTTCATGTTTTAATGTTTTCAGGATATTAAGTCATGATTGATGTGCTTATTCGATGGAGCAAAAGTCCCTATTTAAGAGTAGATCTAGCATAATTGAGTGGTGCAATACTAGAAATAAGACGACGTAAATCTACCGGATTGGAGTCAAATCTAATAAGGGAATTCATAGATCGAGTTAATGTGATAATAGGGGTTTCAATTAGAAAGAGATTTCAATTAATCAACCAAGAGTCAGTTATTTTTACTCTTGAAAGGGATATTAATATAATTTAGGGGTTTAGAATCAAGGTAAGTGAATAAATCATTTAATTTTGATTTAGAATAATAAGTGAAGTCTAGGTGGATTCTTTCCTGGGTATTGTCTCTCTCATCGGTTTTCTTCAAATATTTTCCTACTTTATTCTTTGTTTTGTCTTAGTAATTAGATTAGTTAAGATTAGGTTAAAATAAATAACTTCAATTTATTTGGCTAGATAATAAAAAGATAGTAACTACTAGTACTTTTAGTCTTCATGGATACGATATTCCTGACTCACCAAAGCTATACTACCATTCGATAGGTGCGCTTGCCTTTGTCGTATTTTAGTTAGTTCATGACGACGTCACCAACCATATAATGCAACTTAATATTATCTAAATATTAGGTAATCATTAATGAGCCAATATCTGCTTGTTCATTTTATTTTGCATGCAAAATCCCTTGAGGACAAGAACAAACGATATTAATGTGATTGATGAAATTTTATTAACCCCATCTGCTCAAAAAGTTAATAGTACATTATGATGAAAAACTGGACTAAAGGCACTAGATCTCAACACATAACATGATTAAAGAATTCAAATATACATACATGTGTGTTGGTAAAATTTATAATTTAGTCCTTCATATTTCTTTCATTTATTCAATTTGGTCCATGTACACCAATTTCATGTCTTAAGAAATTTGATTATTTCCAATTTTGGTCCTTCAATTTATCTCATATTTCTATTTCAACGTCCCAAATTTTGAATAATTATACTTAATTCTCAAATTTTTTTATTTCTTTATGATTTAATCTTTACTTTAATTTAGTATACCACAACCTACTTATCTTTTATCATCTTTACATTCTTCTTCCCATTTCTTTGGAAAATCAATTATACATTATTTAATTTATTACTATTTTTTATAATATATCGATTTTAGGGTATTACATTATGTGGTCCAAGGGAGTAGGTTGGCTTTGTGAATCCTTCTCACATGCAAAAACAACAATGCATTAATCATAAAGCTTATTAAGATTTCAAGGAAAAATAAACTCACTCCCCCCCAATATAGGATTAATAATTGAACTATCAAGTGCATATAACATTAATAAGGAGATATCAATTAAAACATATAATTGTACCCCAAACACAATTATATAATCTTTAAGCTCATCAAAGAAGTTGCATTCTTTTTACTTAATACATTTCCACATCTAAAACAATTACAACACAACTTTCTCTAGTTTAAGTAAACCATCATAGCATGTTCAATTATTAAAAGAAACAAAATATCTCATAACTCATTATTTTTTGTTCATTAAACACATTGGTTCAAATTTTTAGACTCTTTACTCTTGATAACCTTAGTAAAATAAGATTAGAAGACACAAGATTCCAATCAAACTCCTTAAGTATTCCACACAAGGTGCATCCACCCAACACACCAATACATACACATAAAAAGAGGCCCATAATGCAACTAAGACTTGTGCCGATATGTCATTAGATCTGTAACACCCCAAACCCGGTCTATGCATTAAGACTAGATTTGGTTTGTTACATGAATCGAGCTATCTTAAAATCTTCAATGAGTTGAAATCTACAATATTATTTTTAATTACAAGGTTTAATAAAAATCGGAAGAGTATTTTAAATTTGATGTATATTAGAAAACATTAGTTAAAAAAACATCATTAACATTGTATTATCAAAACCCTTAGATAATTTATTTAAGAGTTAAAATAATAAAATATTTATAAAGGAATTTCATATATTTGAAAACCCAATTTAATTTGATAAAAACATCATATAATCATAAGCCCATATTTAAATGTCCAAAATATAGTTTAAAACCAAACACACATAAAATCCATGAATTATTAATAGAGGCCCTTATTACATTAACCCAAAATAGTAAAATACTTATTAAAAAGTTCAGAGTTTAATAAACCCATGTTTTGTAGTATGGCCTCCACGAAGTCATCCTCGGCCCAAGTCCACGTCAATTTCCATTACCTGAGATGGAAAAATTTGAGGGAGTGAGTTACTTAGAACTCAGTGTATAACTCACTTACTTTGTCCACTGGGCCAGATTTTCAAATTATGGATTTGGGCCTTGAGCCCATAAGCAGAATTAACAACATAATTAATAACATAATTAATAGCATAATGAATAACATAATTAATAACATGCATGTAAAATGAATTTTTCCTCCCAAACCTAATTCCATCCGCTACACACCCCGTACCAACCATCACACACTGTGGGATCAAGTCAACCCACCCCGCCATCACACCAATCGTAGGCATTAAGCCATTTTATATTTGTGGCGAGCCACCGAACTAGATTGTGACAAAGTCACCGAACTAGAGGCATTGAGCCAATTATTATTTTGTGGCGAGCCACCAAACTAGAGGCAAATAGCCATTTATAAATTTTGTGGCAGAGCCACCGAACTAGAGGCAATTAGCCATAATTTTTGTGGTAAAGCCACCGAACTAGATTTTTGGCAACAGGCGTTTCTTCTCTTCATCATTTTCCCAACCCATGCAATATGTATGCAAAGTAGTCTATGATCATATAATGATTTTATTAAAAGGCCCATTAACAAGAGTCAATATTTGATTTTATTAAGGCCCAAACATTTGGCCCATTTTAGCAATTTAATATCTTAGGCCCAAAATTACGATCTAGTAGGAATTTGGCCCATTTAACGATCTAGCGGGATTTCACCCGTTTAACAATTTAATGTAGATTACGACCCATTTACGATCTAGCGAGTTTTCGCCCATTTATCGATCTAATGAGATTTCGCCCAATTATCGATCTAACGTAGATTTCGCCCAAATTATCGATCTAACAGAGATTTCGGCCCAATTACTAATTATCAAATTTATCGGTCCATTTTATGAAGACATGAAAATTTATATTTTTCCATCTAACTCATCGAGGGCTTTTTCGTAATTTTCACCATATTATCCGTTTTCATGTAATTTCACCAAATACCAATTATTACGTTTTATACTGATCTAGTCATTTTTACGATTTAACTCCATACCACGAATAACATCCAAACCCGAGAAAAGTGTGAAGTTACACACCTCGATATCGTGAGTACTAACCCTTCCCGCTCTTCAACACCTAAACATAATACGATCTTATTAGGACATTATCATGAACAAAAATATGTTATAGACATTTGATCCAAAACCTTACCCTCTTGATTTTGGATCACTTCAATTTTCGATTTCTCCTCGTTTATCGATTCGTTATTCGTTGATAATCCACTAACGTACAAAGGCTCGGGAGTTCTTACTACTTCGAATAATTGATTTCCTTCGGTAGATGGTTCGCAACCCGGTGGAAAATCCTAGACTATCAAATCGCCTTCGTTTATACTTAGGGGGAATAGTGGATCCGCCCCTCTTACGATAACTAAACACCGCCCTTTTCTTCCCTATTTTGAAGATCTTCAATATCAAAAGATCGTTAATCCTAATAATATAGCGAAATAAAAATTCTAAAGATCTTAAAGGCGAGATTTCCTTACCACAAATATTCTTGTTCCACAAGGAGAATCGATCCAAACGTTCTATGTCACTCACGACCACTTGATTTCCGATCTTCCGTTATCGCACTAAAGTATAACATAAATAAACGTTAATAGAATGAGCGTTTATTTTGATCTAAGAAAGCCTTCATACCACCATCAATATTCGGCCATGACTACTTCTAACTAAACGAAACTAAAAAGAATTCTTACCCTTTTGTCCACGGTTGAAAAGAAAGGATTGAAAATGATGTTTGTGAAAGATAGAGGATCCGGCTATATGACCAAAGGAAATAGAAAAATGATTCGGCTATGGGTACATCAACATTCGGCCATGAGAGAAAATAATGGAGAAATTATAAGTGTCAAGAATAAAAGATGAGAGAAGAATGATGATGATGTTGTTTAAATTTTCAAAGAGAATAAAAGAGAAAGAAGAAAGAGATGAGTTTTGGGAGAGGTGTATATTCGACAATGGGGAGAAGAAAAGAAAAAGAATGGCCTTTTTGTGTTGGTAGAATCGGCACTATGAGAAAGGCACAAAATTGGACACTAAAGTGAAAAGCAAAATGACCAATTGGTCAATATAATCAAGGCTTACCAAGGATCAAATTCGGCTAAAGGAAAAGAGGTTGAGAGAAAAGTTGCAAAACTTTGCACAAAAACTAAAATGACCAAAAGTAAACTCCTAGCCCTTACTAAGCTACTAGCAAAATTCGCCAACCTCCTCCCTAGCCATATTGTTGTTCAAATTCATTGGTCAAATGACCATGAATTTGTTTCAAAACACTTTCCTTGATACTTGCCCTATATCTCCATATCTTTCCATATTTCCTTGATTCCCTACCTTAAATTCACTCTTACCTTATTCCTTTGATATACTAACCAAAAATAACAAGGTCAACACTTACCATAAATAAGCTTGGCGACACTTACCATAGAAGAGCAAAATAAAAGTTGTCTAAATGCTATTTAAGGGATTCGAACCTCTTCCTCATGCACTAATTCATGCGCCAACACCACCATGCCATGTACTCATCTTGTGTCACTTATTAACACTTAAATTAACTTAAGTATTAATGACACTTGCTTCTCTTCAATAAATTTTCAAATATAAAATTTATTCCTTACCCAAATTATGCTATACTCTTCTTCGGACTATAATAAACAAGAAAATAAAAGTAAGAAAATTTTCCTTCATAATCTAAACACCAAATCATGCAATTTATCAATAGGATTTTTAGGGTGTTACAACTCTACCCTCCTTAAAGAAAATTTCGTCCTTGAAATTTACACAGTTGAAAGAGGTGAGGTATTGTTGTCAATTGCATCCTCAGGCTCCATGTAGCTTCCTCCACTCGTGGTTACGCCATAGAACTTTGACAATAGCACGGTTTTCTTTCTTAGCACCTTAATATCTCGATCTAAGATTTCCACTGGTTCCTCCTCAAAAGACAAATCTGAATTCAATTCCACTTCTTCTACCGGTACTATGTGCGAAGGATCCGATCTATAATGCCTCAGCATGGAAACATGAAAAACATTATGAATTTGACCCAACTCCGGAGGTAACTCAATCTGATAGGCCACTGGACCAACACGCTTCACCACACGGTATGATCCAATATATCTAGGGCTCAACTTGCCCTTCTTTCCAAACCTGAAAATCTTTTTCCAAGGTGAGACCTTCAAGAAAACCTGATCTCCCATATCATACTCGATATCCCTTCACTTCAGGTCTGCATACAACTTCTGTCTCTCTGAGGCTTCTTTCAACCGTGCTCGAATAACTTTTACCTTTTCCTCTGTTTCAGATATCATCTCAGGACCTAACATCTGTCGTTTTCCCAACTCAGTCCAACAAATAGGAGAACGACACTTACGACCATACAATGCCTCGTAAGGTGCCATCTGAATGCTAGACTAATAGCTGTCTTTATATGCAAATTCTGCCAGTGGTAGATAATCCTCCCAACTACTCCTGAAGTCGATTACACATCCCCTTAACATATCTTCCAATATCTAAATTACCCTCTCTGACTGACCATCAGACTGAGGATGAAAAGCCGTACTGAAATTCAACTTTGTCCCCAAGGCTTCATGTAGAGCTTTCCAAAATCGTGATGTAAATCTGGGATCTCTGTCTGATATAATAGATACAGGTACCCCATGCAACCTCACAATTTCAGAATCGTACAACTTTGCCAACTTTTGCAATGAATAATCCGTCTGTTGGTAGGAAATGAGCGATCTTAGTCAAGCGATCAACAATTACCCAAATAGAATTTTTCTTAGTAGGTGTTAAAGGTAACCCACTAACAAAATCCATAGTTATCCGTTCCCATTTCCAAAGAGGAATTTTACCGGTTGTAACAATCCGACGGTAATTGATGTTCGCCTTCACTTGTCGACAAGTCAAACATTTTCCCACAAACTCAAATCTCCCGCTTCAACCACGCCACCAATCATTCACGAAAATCTCGATACATCTTATTTCCTCCGGGATGCATAGCATAAGGGCTACTATCGCCTCCCGTAGAATCATTTGCCTCGGATCTGAGTCCTTAGGCATACATACTCTTCCTTGAAAGCACAACACACCTTCCGTGTTTATTCTAAAATCCTCGATTTCACCATTTTCAATTTGTTGAAGTAAAGGTCCCAACTTTTCATCTGATGTCTATTTTTCCTTGATTTGTTCCAGCCACAGCGGCTTCACCTGAAGTTCTGCTAACAAACTTCCATCCTCATACAAACTCAAATGAGCGGACAATGCTCTCAAATCGAATCGCCTTACGACTTAACGCGTCGGCTACCACGTTAGCCTTTCCAGGATGATATTCGATTGAGAAATCATAATCCTTTAATAATTCTACCCATCTTCTTTGTCTTAAATTCAACTCCTTTTGGGTAAGGAGGTATTTAAGACTCTTGTGATCCGTATAGATGATAGATTTCTCACCGTAGAGATAGTGCCTCCAAATCTTTAAAGCAAAGACCACAGACTAACTCCAAATCATGAGTACGGTAGTTTACTTGTGCGGTCTCAATTGGCGAGAAGCATAGGCCACCACCTTTCCATTTTGCATCAACACACAACCTGCACCGTGTGAGACGCATCACAATAAATAGTGAATTCTTTTCCACCTCGGTTGAATCAAAATCGGAGTTTTCGTCAGATTTTCTTCAATTTCTCGAAGCTCTCTTGCGCTTTTCGGTCAATTATCTGAACTCCCTTTCGCAGCAGTTTAGTTAGGGTGCGACAATCAACGAAAACCCCTCTACAAAACGCCTATAGTATCCACCAAACCCAAGAAACTCTAAATTTCACCACCGATGTTGGTGGTTTCCAATCCGAATAGCCTCAATTTTCCGAGGATCCACACTTATTCCTTGGTGATACCACATGACCAAGGAAAGTCACTTCCTTTAGCCAAAATTTAACATTTACTAAATTTGGCATGCGATTGCTTATCACGAAGTAGGCGTGATACGATCCGCAAATGCTTGTCATGCTCCTCCTCATTTCTCGAGTAACCCAATATGTCATCTATGAACACTACCACAAACCGGTCTAAATATGGTTGAAAGACTCGGTTCATCATGTCCATAAATGCGGCTGGTGCATTGGTTAATCCAAACGGCATCACTACAAACTCATAATGTCCGTAACGAGTCCGAAATGCCGTCTTATAAATGTCCGCTTCTTTCACCTTGAGCTGGTGATAACCCGACCTCAAATCAATTTTGGAGAAAACTGAAACTCCTTTTAATTGATCAAACAGGTCGTCAATTCTCGGCAGAGGATACCGATTCTTGATCATCAATTTATTCAATTGTCTGTAATCAATGCACATACGCATCGATCCATCCTTCTTCTTGACGAACAAAACTGGTGCTCCCCACGGAGACACACTTGGTCGAATAAATCCCCGATCCAGCAATTCTTGAATTTGAGCTTTAAGCTCAGCCAACTCCTTCTTGCCATTCTATAAGGAGCAATGGACACCGGGTCATCCCGAAAAAGCTCAATGCCAAATTCTACTTCCGATCTAGAGGTATACCGGGAAGTTCTTCGGAAATACATCGGAAATTCTTTCACGATCCTCACATCATTCACGAGATAACTCTTTGGCATCCAAAGTACGAGATAAAGGCTAGGAATGCTCCATATCCTTTCCGAACCAACTTCTGCCTTTAATCGAGATACCACATTTGCCAAGTAGTTCCTTTGCTCACCAATCATTATGATTTCCTTATCATCCGAGGTTCTTCTCGACATTCATTTTTCAGCACAATCCAATTGCGCCCGATGTTTAACCAACCAATCCATGCCCAGAATGAGATCGAACTCACCGAAAGGTAGTTCCATCAAGTTTGCCAAGAATAACTCTTCTTGAATTTCCAAGGCACATCTTTAAACATTTTATTAACAATTACGATCGTCCCTAAAGGACTAATTACTGTCATCTCACTATCGATAATTTCAGATTCTAAATTCAGGTTTCCAGATATGGCACTAGCAACATATGAGTGGGTAGAGCCAATATCTATTAAAGCAATAACAGGTACATCGAAGATGAAGAATGTACCAGTTATCACATCTGGTGCATTGCCGTCCTCGCGGCGTCTAACTGCATAAACCAGTCCAGGCTGTCTTGCATCTGCATTTCCTCTAGGACCATTGCCTCGACCCAGTGCACCTTAACCACAACCAACCCCATTACCACCACGACCTGGTCCACGACCTCTCGGTGGCTGCTGAGTACCTCTGGCCGGCTGTACATCATTATTACGAACTTCTTGAGTCGTATCCATACGTCGAGGACAATTTCTATACTGATGATCCATCGAACTGCATTTGTAACAAGCACCCGTTTTCCTCCAACACTCTCCAAAGTGTCTTTTTCCACATTCAGCACAATCTCGACTTCGATTATTTGTTACCGGTGTTCTACTTTAAACTGGTTTATCATTTCGAGGTCTCTTCTAAAATTTCTTTGAAGAACCAGACTGCTATGTCTCTCTTTGTTTCTAAATCTTTCTCGGTTACGGCGTTACGAGTTCTTAGCCTCCTCGGCTATCTTGGCCTTCTCCTGGCGTGGAAAAAGTTCTAACTTGCTATGGGGCAATCGGATCCCTCACTCATCATTAAGTCCATCCTCGAAACGCACACAACGTTCATGATCTGTTGATACAATTGTCCAAGCATAGCGGCTCAAGCGTAAAACTTCGACTTCATGTCTTTGCTCTTGTTTTACTCTCTTGTACAAGATTCAAAAATTCCTTCCTTCGGGCATCTACATAACTTGTTCCAACGTATTTTCCTTGGAAGGCAGCTTTAAAGAATTCCCAAGTAATCGGTGCGACTTGGTGCCTTCTCGAGCGATGAGCCACCATCGATACCCTTCGTCTCTTAACAAAGACACACTCCTTTCGGTTTTGCTCAACGATTGCATTCCATATCATCCATAATCCGTTCCACGCCTTGAGCCATGATTCACCACATTCGAGCTACAGGAGACTCCTCTAAAAACTTCTGCATTATTAGACTTAAGTCATTCTGAAATTGACCAACGAGTTGTTTGCCTAATTCTAGTTCCAGCGACCCTTTCTAGGACTCGCAGCATGGCTTGAGTCAAAGCATTGTCTTCTTCCATGTGATCGCGTGATCCCGTCTCACTCTCAATTGATGCAGGTGCATCCATTTCCGGCATATGATTTGGTGCTTCAGTTGTAGCACCTCGGCCTCTACCACGGCCACGTCTACCGCGTCCACGACCACGTCCTCTAGTGCTCATGATGGCTTATTTGTTTTTATCTGATTACAAGTTTTATGAATCAAAAAAAGTTGTTTCGGTGTTTATTAACGATGTTTTATGAGATTTGAGAGATAAAGTTATTTTTCGCAACATATCCTATAGTCTCAATCTCTCGATTTTCACATCTAAAACTAGAAGTTTTAGAGTGTTCCTATGATCATCATAGTAATCATTAAGAAATAAATACTTACTTGACTTGTTGCTTGGATGCTTGTGGTGCCATCTTGATCTTTAAAATATAATTGAACGATTTCATACATAAATTATTTTCAAACCCAAACCACGGTAGAAGTTTTTGAAACCGGCTCGATACTATTAAATGTAACACCCTAAACCCGGTCTATGCATTAAGACTAGATTTGATTTGTTACATGAATCGAGCTATCTTAAAATCTTCAATGAGTTGAAATCTACAATATTATTTTTAATTACAAGGTTTAATAAAAATCGGAAGAGTATTTTAAATTTGATGTATATTAGAAAACATTAGTTAAAAAAACATCATTAACATTGTATTATCAAAAACCCTTAGATAATTTATTTAAGAGTTAAAATAATAAAATATTTATAAAGGAATTTCATATATTTGAAAACCCAATTTAATTTGATAAAAACATCATATAATCATAAGCCCATATTTAAATGTCCAAAATATAGTTTAAAACCAAACACACATAAAAATCCATGAATTATTAATAGAGGCCCTTATTACATTAACCCAAAATAGTAAAATACTTATTAAAAAGTTCGAGTTTAATAAACCCATGTTTTGCAAGATGGCCTCCACGAAGTCATCCTCGGCCCAAGTCCACGTCAATTTCCATTACGAGATGGAAAAATTTGAGGAGTGAGTTACTTAGAACTCGAAGATATAACTCACTTACTTTGTCCATCGGGCGGATTTTCAAATTATGGATTTGGGCCTTGAGCCCATAAGCGAATTAACAACATAATTAATAACATAATTAATAGCATAATGAATAACATAATTAATAACATGCATGTAAAATGAATTTTCCTCCCAAACCTAATTCCATCCGCTACACACCCCGTACCAACCATCACACCTATGGGGATCAAGTCAACCCACCCACCATCACACCAATCGTAGGCATTAAGCCATTTTATATTTGTGGCGAGCCATAGAACTAGATTGTGACAAAGTCACCGAACTAGAGCCATTGAGCCAATTATTATTTTGTGGCGAGCCACCAAACTAGAGGCAAATAGCCATTTATAAATTTTGTGGCGAGAGCCACGGAACTAGAGGCAATTAGCCATAATTTTTGTGGCAAAGCCACCGAACTAGATTTTTGGCAACAGGCCTTTCTTCTCTTCATCATTTTCCCAACCTATGCAATATGTATGCAAAGGAGTTATGATCATATAATGATTTTATTAAAAAGGCCCATTAACAAGAGTCAATATTTGATTTTTATTAAGGCCCAAACATTTGGCCCATTTTAGCAATTTAATATCTTAGGCCCAAAATTACGATCTAGTAGGAATTTGGCCCATTTAACGATCTAGCAGGGATTTCAGCCCATTTAACAATTTAACACAGATTACGGCCCATTTACGATCTAGCAGAGTTTTCGGCCCATTTATCTATCTAATGAGATTTATTGATTATCGATCTAATGATTTTTCGCCCAAATTATCGATCTAACGAGATTTCGCCCAATTACTAATTATCAAATTTATCGGTCCATTTTACGAAGACATGAAAATTTATATTTTCCATCTAACTCATCGAGGGCTTTTTCATAATTTTCACCATATTATCCGTTTTCATGTAATTTCACCAAATACCAATTATTACGTTTTATACCGATCTAGTCATTTTTACGATTTAACTCCATACCACGAATAACATCCAAACCCGAGAAAAGTGTGAAGTTACACACCTCGATATCGTGAGTACTAACCCTTCCCGCTCTTCAACACCTAAACATAATACGATCTTATTAGGACATTATCATGAACAAAAATATGTTATAGACATTTGATCCAAAACCTTACCCTCTTGATTTTGGATCACTTCAATTTCGGTTTCTCCTCGTTTATTGATTCGTTATTATTGAGAATCCACTAACGCACAAAGGCTCGGAGTTCTTACTACTTGAATAATTGATTTCCTTCGGTAGATGGTCCGCAACCCTTGGTGGAAAATCCCGGACTATCAAACCGCCTTCGTTTATACTTAGGGAATAGTGGATCCGCCCTCTTACGATAACTAAACACCGCCCTTTTCTTCTCTATTTTGAAGATCTTCAATATCAAAAGATCGTTAATCCTAATAATATAGTGAAATAAAAATTCTAAAGATCTTAAAGGCGAGATTTCCTTACCACAAATATTCTTGTTCCACAAGGAGAATCGATCCAAACGTTCTATGTCACTCACGACCACTTGATTTCGATCTTCCATTATCGCACTAAAGTATAACATAAATAAACGTTAATAGAATAAACGTTTATTTCGATCTAAGAAAGCCTTCATACCACCATCAATATTCGGCCATGACTACTTCTAACTAAACGAAACTAAAAAGAATTCTTACCCTTTTGTCCACGGTTGAAAAGAAAGGATTGAAAATGATGTTTGTGAAAGATAGAGGATTGACTATATGACCAAAGGAAATAGAAAAATGATTCTGCTATGGGTACATCAACATTCGCCATGAGAGAAAATAATGGAGAAATTATAAGTGTCAAGAATAAAAGATGAGAGAAGAATGATGATGATGTTGTTTAAATTTTCAAAGAGAATAAAGAGAAAGAAGAAAGAGATGAGTTTTGGAGAGGTGTATATTCTAAGCAATGGGAGAAGAAAAGAAAAAGAATGGCCTTTTGTGTTGGTAGAATCGGCACTATGAGAAAGGCACAAAATTGAACACTAAAGTGAAAAGCAAAATGACCAATTGGTCAATATAATCAAGGCTTACCAAGGATCAAATTCGCTAAAGGAAAAGAGGTTGAGAGAAAAGTTGCAAAACTTTGCACAAAAACTAAAATGACCAAAAGTAAACTCCTAGCCCTTACCAAGCTACTAGCAAAATTCGCCAACCTCCCCCAGCCATATTGTCGTCAAATTCATTGGTCAAATGACCATGAATTTGTTTCCAAAACACTTTCCTTGATACTTGCCCTATGTCTCCATATCTTTCCATATTTCCTTGATTCCCTACCTTAAATTCACTCTTACCTTATTCCTTTGATATACTAACCAAAAATAACAAGGTCAACACTTACCATAAATAAGCTTGGTGACACTTACCATAGAAGAGTAAAATAAAAGTTGTCTAAATGCTATTTAAGGATTGAACCTCTTCCCTCATGCACTAATTCATGCGCCAACACCACCATGCCATGTACTCATCTTGTGTCACTTATTAACACTTAAATTAACTTAAGTATTAATGGCACTTGCTTCTCTTCAATAAATTCTCAAATATAAAATTTATTCCTTACCCAAATTATGCTATACTCTTCTTCAGGACTATAATAAACACAAAAATAAAAGTAAGAAAATTTTCCTTCATAATCTAAACACCAAATCATGCAATATATCAATACTCGGATTTTTAGGGTGTTACAAGATCATCTTTCCAAATGCACATATTCATTCCAAGGCGCACAAATCATTTAAAAGAGCACAAATCTAATTCCTATAGCATGTTAATCATATCTTAACTATCCTACCACGTTTATAAGGGCATAATTACCATTAACATTGTAACGCCCCAAAATTTAAATTTTTGTTTTTGCGGATGTATGACACAAATCTGTATCTGCTTCAGTGGTTAAGTATTCTAGGAGTGTGTGAGAGGTCCCAAGTTCAAGCCATGACTTGGGCAAATTTTGGTATTTTTATGAATAAAGCCCAATCTTTGGTCAAGATGCTTTTATTTAATTGTTGATAAGAATATATCAGAATGGGCCTGCTGGTCTGGTGGTTAAGCGGATGTTAGTGTGCAGGAGGTCATGTGTTCGAGTCCTTAGGCAAGAAGGGGAACTATTTTTTGTTTGAGGCGTGTGGTGTGGTGGAGTTCAAATTAAACTGGACTGCTGAGTAGTTGTGTTTTAGTGGGTTAATAGGGAGTGTTTTTAGGAGATAATTGGGGAGAAGTTATCAAAATAAGATTTTCTTCTTATCAGTTTTCTATTTTCTTTTTTCCCAACAAATTTTCTGACGTTAGACTTTTATTTCTCTTCCATTTTCTCTCCTTTCTTGTTCAATTTTGGTTTTGCTCCCTTTGGCCGAATCTTGTTTCTTCTCTTTACCCTATCTTTTTTTTTTCTGTATTTTTTGCGAGTCATCTCTTTGGGTGCAACTTTTGACTTCATCTGGTTCGGTAAGTAGAAAAATTTTCCCTTAGTTATTGTATTTCGAGTAGGCAATTAACAAAGGGTTTGTTTTACTGTCGTTTAGGTGCTGTTCAAAGGTTAAGCGGGTATTCCAGTGTGTGGAGACGACTGGTTATCGAATTCATCACGGTAAGTTTTTGAATCGTTTTTGGTTCAATTTCTCGAGTTTTAGGTTGGGGATATTTGGTTTGATTGACGAATCAAGTGATTAATTAAGGGATATATTGGTTAAATATAGGTTTTTGAAGGCTCGGGTTACTTTACAAAGCGAATCGATACCAGGTATGTACCCGAAATGCAAAAAATGGGATTCAGCGAAAAGTTGAAATTGCTCGCTGTCGAGAAATAAGAGAAATAAGAGAAAATGATGTGAAAAAATTGTAGAGAAATGAAATAAGGGTGTTATAAACTTGGAAATCAACATTTTGCACTAAAATAGTTTTGGACAGCAGCAGTATTCTAACTTTGAAAAATCATAAAAAATAGTGAAAATTGAGTTAAAGATTGAATAAAATATGAAATTAACTTTTATTGAGTCTAATTTTTCATGGAAAAATAGTGTAAGCAATGGAATTGTAAATTATGGGATATAATAAATTAAGTGAGACAAGGTCAGAATGATTTTGGGTTCCCCTGTTCTAACTTTGGAAAATCATTAAAAAATTTTAAAAAATAATTATGGGCTTAAATTTATAGGTTTAAATCCTTAATTAGTCTATTTTCAAGAGAAATAAATGGAAACATCATCCGAATTCTGTACTAAGAGATAAATAATTTTTTGTAAGGAAAGGTTGAAGCTGTCAAATAGTAGAATTGGGATAAATTTGAAGATTTTACTGTACTTATTTGATAAACTATAAATTTTGAAAATTTTATAGTAGAAAGGTATTTAAGTAGTTTCAAAAATAGCAAGCTGATCTTAATTTGGAATTCTGTAGCTCAAGATATAAATAATTTAGTGACAGTGACTCACGTAAATAGCTTTGAATGAATATTTAAGTGAATAGTGAAAACATATATGAATATTGAGCTAGTATGGGTTACATTAAAAATGGATCACACGGTCAAGGCCAATTTGGGCTGAGTGGGCCACACGGGCAGATCACATGGGTGTGTGAACCCATTTTTACCGAAATGTTTCTAAGGTTGCATGGGTCGCCCAAATCGACTATGAACCTACTGTAGGGTCAGTAAGCCCTACTTAGACCCCTAAATATGTGAAATTGACTAAATGATATCTGTACTGAGCATGTTAATATCTAAACTGAATATTTGTACTGAAATTGCATAATAGCATATCATACATTGTATGTTGCATTGCATTGGGTTGGGGGTTTTTATTTGGAGGAAGTGTACTGAAAGGCTTCAAGCCTAATTTACTGGCAGCTTAGTTGCAAACTACTGTTTTGTGTTGCATTCGGTACTACTTAGAGTGCAGGGATGGGTGGGTTGATTATATCCCCACATGGAGTGTAGGGTTGGACAGAGATGGTGTGTAGAGGCTGGTTGGGTAGGATTTTGCTACTGCATAACTGTTACTGCTACTAGTACTGTGATGGGCTAAGGCCCTACTGCATTTTTAGCACTGTACTGAGATGGGCTAAGGCCCAAACTGTCACTGATACTGAAAAGGATTTAGGCCTAAGACTGTTCAATTGTGTACTGTAAATACTGATTATTTGTTTGTTTCGTGGGATTACGCACTGAGTTTACCTTTTTTGTTTAATGTGCGTAGGTAATCCCCAAACTTAGACAGTTCGGTGCGACGGAGGACTCAACGGTGACCACAGTAATTTTTGGATTTTATGGTTTTCAATTTACGATTTATGATTTGGTTATTATTAATTATTTGGGTTGTAATTTAAGGACCCTCTGGGACTTTGGTTTTAAATTTGGGTTTTTATTTATTTATTTTACTTTATGGATTTATACATGCTGGTCGTAGGAAATTCGATTTTCAAAAAGTTAATATAATTTCTAAATGCATGATCACCTAGACTGTTTTATTAAAGCTTCTTCAATGAGGGATGTTTCAAAATAAATGTTTTAAATGAATAAAGACGACTTTCTAAGTTCTAACAAGGGTTTACTAAAGATAATAACATGGAATGTTTTCATCGTAATAACAAGGTTTCAAAAACACTATTGTGTGACATTACCAGATACGGCATAACGTCTAGGCCGGGTTTGGGGTGTTACATTTAGTGGTATCAGAGCCAGGTTATAAAACTCGACTGTGGATTATGGGTTTTATAAAAAATGGGCTTTCGAAAAATTGATTGATTTCCAAATGATTTGAAATGTTTTTACTGAGTTAGTGGTACGTCGAGTCTTCGGCGCCTATCTTGTAAGTATTCTGAGCTGTGATTTGTTTTAAACTTAAACTGTTATGGATAGTATATTCTGAAACTACTATAGGTAGTAAACTATTCTGAAAACACTCTAGTCAGTATATACTGAAAATTGTAGAGAAACTGACAACTACAGTGAGACTACGATTTACAAAAACGAACTCTGAATAATCGATACTGTTTTACATAAAACATTTTTTAATAAATACTGGAACTGTAACTGATTCATAAAACTATTATTACAGATAAACGTGATTAGACAATGAGCGCACGAGGTATCCGCAAATGGGGTACCAGAGGTTGAGGTAGAGGCTGCAGCGGAGCTCGAGCTGAGTCCTCTTCATTGGGTAGCATACCTAATTTAGATACGAGTGAGATGCCTGGATCGCCTGCTACTAAGACTGGATCTCAAGATCGCATGGCTGGGGACGACACATTGTCCCAGGCTATGCTAAGGATTTTAGAGAAGGTTGTTGGGCCCAATATTGGATCTGGGGCCAAGGGTCAGTTACAGAACGACTCCAGTCCAATGGAGCTGAGCTCTTCAGGAGTGTCATTGGAGTTGCCCCTAATGTGGCTGAGTACTGGATTGAGGCCACGGAGAGGATTATGGATGATTTAGATTGCACCCTTGAGCAGAAATCAAAGGGTGCAGTCTTATTGTTGTGGGATGAGGCTTATCAGTGGTGGCTTACTGTTAAGGAGGGCACTCAGCCCGAACGTCTGACCTAAGAGTTCTTTAAGATTGTCTTTCAGGGAAAATATGTGGGAGCCAGTTATGTGGATGCCCGTAGGAGGGAGTTTCTGAATCTGGCATAGGGAGATTGATTAGTGGTCGAGTTTTTGAGACTGAGTCGCTATGCACGAGGTATGGTGGCATCGGAGTATGAGCGATGTGTTCGTTTTGAGGATGGCCTCAAGGATAACTTGATGGTTCTGATAGCTCCACAAAGGGAGCGAGATTTTTCTGCCTTGGTCGAGCAAGCGAAGATCGTCGAGGAGGTTAAGTGCACTGAGCGCCAAAATCACGATAGAGAGAGAGGTAGGAATAAGAGGGATACGAAGCCCTCGAGTTCTGTATAGAGGCCTAAGAAAAAGCCAGAGCTGATGGGGGTTAGAGCTGGGCCCTCTGTTATTATTACTGGACTGCAACCATGTACTGATTATGGTAGACGCCATAAGGGTGAATGTTGGAGAAGGACTGGGGCGTGCTTGCGATGTGGGTTATTAGAGCACCGTATTAGGGAGTGTCCGTTGGGGGTCGATCAGATGTAAGCTCTGGATACTAGGTATGGCACAACTATAGAGGGTAGTGCAGTAGCCACCGAGGGGTCGTGGATAGGCTTGAGATGGTAATGGTATGGGTTGTGGGTAGAGGGCATCGGGAATAGGTGCTGGACAGGCTGAGGCGAGGCAGTCGACCCTAGTTTATACTGCTTGTCATCGAGAGGATGGAGATGCTTTAGACGTCATCACGGGTACATTCTTTATTCTTGATGTACCATATATTGCCTTGATAGACATAGGGCCTACTCACTCATACATAGCTAGTAACATATCTGGAAACTTGGGGATTTCAGTTGAGAGCACTACGAGTGAGGTTATGGTACTAAGCCCATTAGGGCAATTTGTTAGAGATAGCAACCTGTATTGGGACATTCCTTTAGAGGCATAAGGGGCAATCTTCCTAGTTGATTTGATGGAACTTCCATTTAGAGAGTTCGACCAAATTCTGAAGATGGACTGGTTGGTCAAGCATCGTGTTAGCTTAGACTGTGTGACTAAAAGGGTCGTACTAAGGACTGAGGAGGATAAAGAGGTAATCATGATTGGAGAACACTAGAATTACTTACCTAATGTGATCTTTGCATTGGTGGCAGAGAAGATGGTTCGTAAGGGATGTGAGGCATTCTTGGCCTACGTAAGTGTTTTAGATTTTGGGGATTCTACAGTTAAGGATATCAGAATGGTAAAGGATTTTCTGGATGTTTTTCTTGAAGAGCTACTGGGCTTACCTCTGAATCGTGAAGTGGAGTTTGGGATTGAGTTTCTTTTTGGTATAGCTTCGGTGTCTATCGCCCCTACTGAATGGCATCGAAGGAGCTTATGGAGCTTAAGGCTCAGATTCAGGAGCTGTTGGATCGTGGCTTCATTTGTCCCAGTGTGTTTGCATGGGGAGCACCTGTGCTAGTTGTGAAAAAAAAAGATGGGACGATGAGGATGTGTGTAGACTATCGGCAGCTGAATAAGCTAACGATTAAGAATAAGTACCCACTTTTGAGGATTGATAATTTTTTTGACCAGTTTCGAGGGGCTTCTATGTTCTCCAAGATTGATCTGCGTTCTGAATATCATCAGTTGAGGGTTGAGGAGGTTGATGTATTTAAGACGGCATTTAGGACTCGTTATGGATACTACGACTTCCTAAGGATGCCTTTTTGGACCGACGAATGCACCGGCAGCTTTCATGGGTTTGATGAACAAAGTATTCCGGCCCTATTTGGATCGATTGTGGTGGTGTTTATCGACGACATACTGGTTTATTCAAAATTGAGGATAAACATGATGAGCACCTTAGAGTTGTCCTTCAGACTTTGAGGGAAATGCATCTCTGTGCTAAGTTTAGCAAGTGCAAGTTTTGATTTTCGTGGTAGTTGGGAGGAGTATTTACCGTTAGTGGAGTTTTCCTTTAATAATAGCTACCAGTCAAGCATCCAGATGGCACCTTACAAGGCACTGTATGGTCGTTAGTGTTACACTCTTTTATGTTGGAATGAGTTGGGCGAGCGACGAGTTCTTGGTCCTGAGTTGGTTTCTGAGACAGAGGATAAGGTTAGAGTGATTCGGGATCGTTTGAAAGTGGCTTCTGACAGGTAGAAATTATGCGATTTGAAGAGGCGTGAGATCGAGTATTCTGTGGGGGACTTCGTCTTTCTCAAGGTCTCGCCATGGAAGAAAGTATTGAGGTTTGGTCGTTAGGGCAAGTTAAGCCCTAGGTTTATTGGACCTTACTGTATTTTGAAGCGAGTGGGACCAGTTGCTTATCAGTTGGAGCTACCTCTGGAGTTGGATCGTATTCATGACGTGTTTCACGTCTCTATGTTGAGGCGCTACCACTCTGATCCTACTCATATTGTCCCTGTTGAGGAGATTGAGGTTAGGCCAGACTTGACCTTTTAAGAGGAGCCAGTCCAGATTCTAGATCGTGACGTAAAGGTTCTGAGGAGGAAGTCTATCCCTTTGGTGAAGGTTCTATAGCATAATCATAGCACTGAGGAGGCCACATGAGAGCCTGAGGATGCGATGTGTCAGTAGTATCCTCATCTATTTTGATCAGGAAAATTTCGAGGATGAAATTTTCTTTTAGGGGGTAGAGTTGTAACGCCCCAAAATTTAAATTTTTGTTTTTGCAGATGTATGACACAAATCTGTATCTGCTTCAGTGGTTAAGTGTTCTAGGAGTGTGTGAGAGGTCCAAAGTTCAAGCCATGACTTGGGCAAATTTTGGTATTTTTATGAATAAAGCCCAATCTTTGGTCAATAGGCTTTTATTTAATTATTCATAAGAATATATAAAAATGGGCCTACTAGTCTGGTGGTTAAGCAGTGTTAGTGTGTAGGAGGTCCTGTGTTCAAGTCCCTGCGCAAGCAGGGGAACTAATTTTTGTTTGAGGCGTGTTGCATGGTAGAGTTCAAATTAAATTGGATCACGAGTAGTTGTGTTTTAGTGGGTTAATAAGGAGTGTTTTAGAAGATAATTGGGAGAAGTTATCAAAATAAGATTTTCTTTTATCGGTTTTCTATTTTCTTTTCCCAACAAATTTTCGACGTTAGACTTTTGTTTCTCTTACGTTTCTTCTCCCTTCTTGTTCACTTTTGGTTTTGTTCCCCTTTGGCCGAATCTTGTTTCTTCTCTTTCCCCTCTCCTTTTGTTTCTGTATTTTTTGTGATTCATCTCTTTGGGTGCAAATTTTGACTTCATCTGTTTCGGTAAGTGGAAAATTTTCCCCTTAGCTATTGTATTTCGAGTAGGAAATTAACAAAGGGTTCGTTTTTCTCTCGTTTAGGTGCTGTTCAAAGGTTAAGCGGATATTCCAGTGTGTGTAGATGATTGGTTACCAGATTCGTTGCGGTAAGTTTTCAAATCGTCGTTGGTTTAGTTTCTCGATTTTTATGTTGGGGATATTTTGTTTGATTGACGAATCAAATGATTAATTAAGGGATATATTGGTCAAATATAGGTTTTTGAAGGCTCAGGTTACTTTGCAGAGCGAATCGATACCAGGTGTGTACCCGAAACGCAGAAAACAGGATTCAATGAAAAGCTGAAATTGCTTGCTGTCCAGAAATAAGAGAAATAAGAGAAAATGATGCGAAAAAATTGTAGAGAAAGGAAATAATGGTGTTATAAACTTGGATATCAACATTTTGCTCTAAAATAGTTTTGGATAGCAGCAGTAGTCTAACTTTAAAAATCATAAAAAATATTGGAAATTGAGTTAGGGCTTGAATAAAATATGAAATTAAAGTTTATTGAGTCTATTTTTCATGGAAAAACAGTGTAAGCAATGGAATTGTAAATTATGAGATATAATAAATTTTGTGAGACAAGGTCAGAATGATTTTGGGTTCCCTTGTTCTGACTTTGGAAAATCATCAAAAATTTTAAAAAATAATTAGGGGCTTACATTTATATGTTTAAATACTTAATTATTCTATTTTCAATAGAAACAAATGGAAACATCATATAAATTCCTTACTAAGAGATAAATAAGTTTTAGTAAGGAAAGGTTGAAGCTGTCAAACAACAGAATAGGGACAAATTTTAAGATTTTACTGTACTTATTTGAGAAACTATAAATTTTGAAAATTTTATGGTAGAAAGGTATTTTAGTCTACTTTCAAAAACATCAAGCGGATCTTAATTTGAAATTCTGTAGCTCAAGATATAAACAATTTAGTGACAATGAGTCAAGTAGACAACTTTGAATGAACATATAAGTAAATAGTGAAAACATATATGAATATTTAGCTAGCATGGGTTAAATTAAAAATGGATAACAAGGCCAAGGCCAATTTGGGCGAGTGGCCACACGGGTGTGTGGGCCCACAGGGTAGATCACATAGGCGTGTGAGCCCATTTTTACCAAAATGCTTCTAAGGTTGCACGGGTCACCCAAGTCTACTGTGAACATACTGTAGGGTCGATAAGCCCTACTTAGACCCCTAAATGTGTGAAATTGACTGAATGATATCTGTACTGAGCATGTTAATATCTGAACTGAATATATGTACTAAAATTGCATAATAGCATATCATCCATTGTATGTTGCATTGCATTGGGTTAGGGGGTTGTTCTTCAGAGGAAGTGTACTGAAAGGCTTTAAGCATAACTTACCGGTAGCTCAGTTGCAAACTACTATTTTGTGCCGCATTTGGTACTACTTGGAGTGTAGGGATGAGTAGGTTGATTATATCCCCACTTGGATTGTAGGGTTGGACGGAGATGGTGTGTAAAAGCTGGTTGGGTAGGATTTTGCTCTTGCATAATCATATCGCTCTCGATCTTGTGATGGGCTAAGGCCCTCTTGCATTTTTGACCTTTGTCTTGAGATGGGCTAAGGCCTAAATCATCATCGATCTTGAAATGGGCTTAAGCCCAAGACAGTTCAACTGTGCACTATGAATACTGATTGTTTGTTTGTTTTTGCGGGATTACACACTGAGTTTATGTAAAC
Organism: Gossypium rotundifolium; assembly: GCA_025506655.1. NCBI lineage: Eukaryota > Viridiplantae > Streptophyta > Magnoliopsida > Malvales > Malvaceae > Gossypium > Gossypium rotundifolium. The sequence goes on along the minus strand of CP106727.1, from coordinate 57,885,389 downwards.
TCACCCTTTTTGTTTAATGTTCACAAGTAATCCCCAGACTTAGACGGATCGGTGCGACGGAGGACTCAGCGGTGTCCACAGTAATTTTTAGACTTCATGGTTTTCAATTTATGGTTTATGATTTGGTTATTATTGATTATTTGGGTTGTAATTTAAGGACCCTCTGGGACTTTGGTTTTAAATTTGGGTTTTTATTTATTTATTTTACTTTATGGATTTATACTTGTTGATCGTAAGAAATTCAATTTTCAAAAAGTTCAAGTAATTTCTAAACGCATGATCACCTAGACTGTTTTATTAAAGCTTCCGCAATGAGGGATGTTTCAAAAAAATGTTTTAAATGAATAAATACGACTTTCTAAGTTCTAACAATGGTTTACTAAAGATAATAACATGGAATATTTTCATCGTAACAACGAGGTTTCAAAAACACTATCGTGTGACATTGCCAGATACGGCCATAACGTCTAGGCCGGGTTTGGAGTGTTACAAACACAATTTTTACATCATCACATATTCATAAGTATACACTATCTATGCACACACATATAAGCTTATATAACATATATAATTCAGTTAATGACACAAGATAACCTCATTTCCACTTCACATGAACTTATTTTCACATACCACATAGAACAACAATGGAAAACACACAAGAATTTGTAAAATTTGATTTAGGAAAAAAATTTGTTGCATAATGGGAAATTATTTTTTTTTCTAAAATCAAACAGTTGTGTTATTTATAGAAATAAACTCTTTACCAGATCCTTTTTGGAAAAAAATTGCGATTCAAAAACAATTTTCTTACATAGCAAAAAATAAAAATTTTGAAAATAGAGTCGATTTGTAATATTTATAGCAATAAACTTTTTCTCGAAATAGTACCTATGTTTTGGGCTAGATGGATCCTAAACATTCCTAGCTTTCAACCGAACAACCTTTTCTGTTGTTCTCGTACCATGGGCTGCTTTGAGTGTGGGCTTGAACAATTTCAAATAACATAGAACCATAAATAATTTTCTTACTTTCAGTAGGAAATCTCTCTCTTACAGAAATTGCTAGAATTCTTATTCCCAAAAAATTAAAATTTATACTTAGAAATAAATATTGGAAATTTTTGGGCAGAGTAACAATATCTCAAAATTTGTATATAACTTAGTATATATGTTTAGCCTTATTAATGTCTTCTATTTATTGGGAGAGGAAGTAAATCCTACTTGAATTAGTAGAATGTATTTAATGTCAATTTAATAGAAAAAAATCCCCTAGTTGAACTAGGAGGGAGAGGGGCTAATTGGGTGTGCTTCCCAACATATGTATTATGATGGAGATTCGAGCCTCTTCTATAGTGGGTCTAATTATATGTGCTTACTAAATTTTTAACCTAACACATAATAATTTAGTCCAACCCAATATATGTTTTTCTAAGTCCAAAATAGACATTATTTATTAAATTAATTTAAATTAATTAAGTTTTCCAATTAAATAATTTCTCAACCCAATTCTAATACTGTTAAAATCATGACCACTTTACCATAAAAGAATAAATTAAAAATATATTTAATTTCTACATTCAACATATTCACAATGACCAATTAATTTAATTTCATTCGAACTTCAATTATTTAACTAAATAATAATTCAAATTCTTAAATTAATTCTTAGTTCATTTCCATACTTAGTGAGAAATTAAATTCATTTCCTAATATAACCCATTTCTCTAACATTATCATTTTATCCATTTACATTCATTTGATTTAACATGCAATTTATTTTTTTGTTTGTAACGAGCTAGTGGAGGGACTGATTAGACATATGTAATTAGGGCTCAAACGATTTATAATTAAGTTCCAACTTTTCACCTATTAATTATAAACTCATTTAGTCATGAGGTCATTCGACTATAGTATCATGACTGAGCTCTCTGATGGGCTCGAAACTAACTAATATTTCGACAAAGGCAAGAACACCTATCGAATAATAGTATAGTTGTGGTGAGTCAGGAATATCGTATCCTCAAGGAGTAAAATTACTAGTAATAACTATCTTTTTATTGTCTAGCATAATAATTAATGGGATTTGTTTTTAATCTAAAATTTAACTAACTAATTTACTATGAACGCGACAGAGAGTGTAACATCCTAAATAGGGCCTATGCATTTCCAGTTCAATTGTATGAAATGACAAGTTTCAAGTTCTATGAATAAATTTTTGATACTTTTGGAAACCTAGAAATGCATGAAAATGGAAATGAAAATGGAAATGGAAATGGAAATGGACATTTTGGAAACTTAGACATTTTGGAAACTTAGACATTTTGGAAACTTAGACATTTTGGAAACTAAGACATTTTGGAAACCTAAACATTTTGGAAACACGAACATTTTGGAAACACGAACATTTTGGAAACTGAACATTTTGGAAACTTGAACATTTTAGGAAACTTGGATATGTAAGAAAAATGGCAAGTTCTGAGCCATGAAAATTTTAGGAAACCTAGAAATAAGGCCTGAATGACAAATTTTAAAGCCCAAAATAGGAGATAAGGGCAAGAGGGCCTTAAAAGAAAAAGTTGGTGAATTTTGACATACAATCGGGCTTGGAAAAGTGGTGAAGGTATCACTTAAGGTTTATGGAAATGGCTCGAGTTCGAGTCACTTGAAAGCAATTATTGAAGGTTTAATTTTGCTTCCCAAGGCTGGGGGTGGACGACACTTGTTTGCTTACAAGGAAGAGTTTTATTTTATTAAAACTTGTCAAATTAAAGTGATAAATAAAGGATTTTCTCTACTAAGATAAATGAGGAATTAAAAGATGGATTAAATGCTTTAAATTTAATTAAGTGATAATTAATGGAGATTAAAATTATCACTTGGGAGAGTAGTGGCCAAGTTTTGGACTCTTGGTCTAGCAATTTTAGTTAAAAGAGGAAAAGTGAGACTTTTCTCTCATTCACTCTCTTTGCGAAATTTTGCTCTCTCTCCCCTCTCTTTCAAATTTCCCTAGCAAGGACTCCATCTTTTCTTTTCCTTCCCTTTGCCATTGCCTAGCCAAAACCTTTCTCTTCCAATCTCGGTTAAATCTCCATAGCCGAATCTCAGTAACTCAAGTCAAGGAAACAAGTGATTAAAGGCATCAAGGTAAGGATTAGCCATTCAATTTTCTTTCTTTCTTTTCTAGTTGCCGAAAGCAAAAGGCCTAATCCCTATTCTTTTTGATCATGGCCGAATATACAAGGGATCTCAAGTTTCACAACTACCTAATACAAAGATCAAGGATTTTAGGTAAAGACACTTGATTCTTGTTCCTTTAAATCGTTTAATCAAGGTTTAAGATAATAACCTCTCTTGTCTATGGTAGAATGTCAAAGGAGGAGTTTGGGATTTGATTCGAGGAAATTAAGGTAAGATATATTCGCCTAAGGCCAATTACTACTTATTAAAATTAGATCGATCTAACTTCTAAATACTAGGATTTTCGACGAGATATTCAAGATAAAGGAAACTTTCGGATTTGGAATCCGTAAGGTAAGCCTCTAAAATATTCGGCCAATGGTTGTAAGATTATCTAGATCAATTCCTTAATTTGTGAAAAGTCAAAAACTAACCCATATTGAAATACAAGGTTGGTAGAATATCGGTGAGAGGAAAACCAAACTTTCAGATTTGTATAAACACCAAATCGGCAAGGTGAGTTTTCCTTACAAATCCTACTAGGATTTGGCTTTGTTTTAGGCCAAAAGGGTTTATTAATGTGTTTTATTTGGTGGGCGAATATAGGAATTAATAGATCTAAAAATTAGATCGGGATTCTCGAGGTCTCAAGAAATCTATTAAGCGAAAATGTGTGTACCCTTACTATCCTTCGATATCTTATGGCTAAATAATTTAAATATATGATATGAATAATAATGTGAATGTGGCTATGTACCACAAATGTGGCAAAAGTACCTAGGTACGTTTCCTACTTCTGATAGGATTGTGAAAAATGTTATTTTAATAACATGCGAATATATGAATATGAACATGAAATTAAGTTATGCAATATATATGTTTTGGGGCATTGGGTTTTATGTGAAAGGGGAGAACAGTGTTGACTTGGTCTCACCAACGAAGGTGTTGACTTGGTCTCACCAATGAAATATGTTGACTACTATCACATTGCGAAATTTTGGTAACCGGTTACTAAAAGTGTCCAACGACACAACGTTTAAATTTGATTATAGTGTCTAAAGACACAACGTGGAGAGTAGCGGATGGAGGGTTGACTTAGTAGTCCCACGGTGTGCAGTGTTGTTGGTACGGGGAGAGTAGTGGATGGCTAATTAGGATTGGGTTTGGGTTGCATCATAATTTCATTATTGTATGGACTTAATGATTTGAACATGAATGCGATTTATTGAATGATAGTATTGTGTGCACATTGAGTCTGTTGACTCACCCCATTGTGGGAATTATTTTTCGGTGATGAGCGGATGATGACGGGCCGGGTGGACCAAGAGGAGGCCATGCTACATGCGAAAAATTTCCTTTATTTTGACTAAATTTTTTTTGTTACTTTTATTCTATTTTGGGTTTTACATGATGTAATAAGGCCTTAAGGCCCATGGATTATACTTTATGTTTGCTTATTGTTAAGTTTCATGCTAAGAACTTTATTGGATGTATTTCATTAAATGGGCTTACAAGATCAAATAAATGGGTTTCAATCTAAGCCCAACTGAAAATAATAGTTTTCCAAAATTTACAATTTTCTAAGTATCGAAATGATTTTGAAATCGGTTTACTTTAGGAACATACCAGATCTGGTTCGGGCTCGTGGGCGGGTGTGGGGTGTTTCATTTGATATCGAGCCAGCTTTAAACTCTCGGCACGTGGGCTAAGGCCCATAACGTTTTCAAAGCGAGCCAAATAATTTTCTTTGAAAATAAGAGGCTTCGGCATGGCCCTAAGTCTCCGAATTCATGATCCACGTAAGTACCCCTAACTATATGTGTGATTCATGATTTATATAAGGGTACAAAATGCATGGAGCGTAGAATAGAATGATAGGAACACGAACCCTAGGATTAGACTACTCAAACACAATCACATAAGACTTAATGTCTTGAACAAACCTATGGCTAAGTCACCTGAGCTAGTGGTGTGGTAATCCTTGTCGCATGTCTAGGATTGGATCCTAAAGAGCTTGGTATTTAAGGCCCTAGTGACTCACCTCCTCTTCAGAGGAATCCTACAGTGTGTAGCTTCGGTTCACCATAACTCGTAGGGCTCGGTGGTGTGGCAACCTCTGCGCATGTCTAGGAATGGTTTGGTGGGAGCTTGGTATTTAAGCGATCCGTGACTCACCTCCTCTCTACACGAATCCTGCTGGTGCGTAGCTTTGGTTCACCACGACCAAGAGGGCTCGGTCATAGGCTAAACATAATGACTAAAACCCGAAAGGAACTAGCCATGCTTTAAAAAAAAAAAGAGAAGAGAGAACAAAACAACAAACCCTAGTTTTTTTCAAACTTTAAAACTTTCTCTTAAATCTGAGAAAATTTATTTTACAACATTTTACGAAAACTCTTGATTCTGAAAATTATAAAATGCCCTTAGCGATAAAATTACCAAAACGCATCGATTTGTAAAATGATTCAACTACTCAACAACATTATCAAAATTTCATGATTTCATAAACATTCAAAACCCTAATTTTAAAATACCAAAATACCATGATTTTGGAAAAATTACAAAATTACCCCAACTTACAAAATTACCAAAATGACCCGACATCCAAAATTTTGCAACATCCCCATTTTGAAGGAACCATTTTTAAAAGAACCCTCAAAGTTTTACAACTTTTGAAATACCCAAAATTTATTAAATTTTATAAATTTACCCTGATTTGTGAAAAATTACCAAAATACCCCTGAGGTCAAAAAATTACCAAAATACCCCCAGATTTTGAAATTTTTCAAAAAATTGCCGAGACTTTGAAATCTTCAAAATACTTTTTACAAAAACATCAAGAAACATTTTTCTTCTGAAAAATTACGAAAATACCCTGTAGGACAAAAATTACGAAAATACCCCCGGGTAGTGGAAAACAACAACAACAAAAACTATAACGTTTCTCTGAATGAACGGAAGTTCATACTTGTTTGATGGATGAATGAATGAATGGAAAGGACTGTGTGTTGTATGATATGAAAGAACCACTCCTAAACTCCTTTTCATAAAATTTCTTCGCGAGTAATCAAGTGAAACAAAAGTACTAATTCATAAAACTTCTTAATCAGATCTTGACGCTAGAAAATGAGCTCTAGAGGACGTGGTCATCGTGGTCGAGGAAGAGGAAGGATGACGATGTTTGAACTCCGCTAGGTCGGGTCAAGGGTCCGACAATGAGATGCCACCACCACCACCCCAATCATAATGTTGAGCGGCAGGCTCGGACGGGAAGAGGCGTGTCGCAGTCGCTCGCGAGTTTTGGAATTGGTGGCGGTGCGGTGGAAATGGAGGAAATCAAAAGTCGGTACTGAACGACTCGAGCTAATGGAGCGTAAATGTTTCGAGAGTATCAATGTGGCACCCATGCAATTTGAGTCTTGGTTAGAAACAACGGGCGTATCATGGATGAGCTTGATCGACTCGGAGGAAAAGTTGAAGGGATGATAGCGTTATTCTGATGAAGCGTATCGATGGTGGTTGACTGTTCGGGATGGTACCGCATTTGAAAATTTGACACAGGAGTTTGTTAGGAGGCCTTTCAAGTATGTGGGAACCGGTATACTGGATGAGCAGAGGAAGGCTTTTCTAGGGTTAGTACAAGTGAGTAAGTCCGTCCAGAATATGAGGCGGAATTTACGAGGTTGAGCCGCTATGCTCGAGGGTAGTGGCAATCGAGCATGAACGCAGGTCCGCTTTTGAGGACGGGCCGGAGAGATGATTAAGATCATTAATAGCACCGCATCGAGCGGAATTTCTATTTTGGTAGAAAAGGCCAAGGTGGCCGAGGGATTAAGGATGCTACTAAGCACTGTGGATAAGAATAAGGTCAAAAGAGGGTTTGGGTCATCGGAAAAGGGTTATAAAGGCCTAGGGTTGACGGGCCACTAAATCAACAAAACGATCTGAGTGGCGATTCGTCCTTGTGAGTATTGTGGAAAGAGGCATCTAGGGAGTGTTGGAAAAAGATAGGAGCATGTCTTAGGTGTGGGTCTAAGGACCATATGTTTAAGGATTGCCCCAAACAATCGACGAGAGCCGACCCAGTAGCTCGGAATGTTAGCCGACCGGTGAGGTGGACGATAGCCTCAGCGGGGTCGTGGTTCGAGTAACCGTGGTAGTGGTACAGCAGAGGCCGTGGAACATGTGAGAGGTAATCTGAATGCTGATGCAAGACAACCGGGTTTGGTTTATGCGGTTCACCGAAGGAAGATGGAGACGCCACGGACGTAATAACCCAGACGTTCTTTATTTTTGACAAACCTACTTTGCTTTGATTGATGTGGGCTCGACCCATTCCTATGTTGCTAGTAGTGTAGTAAAAACACTAGGCCTAGACTCGAACTCTCGATAGGCGATGACCGTAGTAAGCCCATTAGGCCAAACTATAGTGGTAGACAAGATCTTTGAATGTACCCCTAGAGATTGTGGAGTGAGCTTTGAGCGGACTTAATGGAGTTACCCTTCGGAGAGTTTGAGCTTATACTCGGAATGGATTGGTTAGTAGAACACCGAGTGTTGGATTGTCTTGCTAAGCGTATGGAACTAAGAACCGGGAAGATGAGGTGGTAATAATGATCGGAGAAAGGAGGAACTATTTATCGAATGTAGTCTCTACCTTGAAGGTGAGAAGATGGTTAAGAAAGGTTGCAAAGCGTTCTTAGCTTTTGTAAGTGCAATAGGTGGAAAGGAGGAAGGTGTTAATGGAGTTAGGACGGTAAGGGATTTCGTAGATGTGTTTCGAGAAGAGTTACCGGGAATACCCCCAGATAGGGAGGTGGAATTTGGGATTGACTTGTTATCGGGGATAGCTCCTGTGTCAATCGCCCCATACCGAATGGCACCAAAGGAGTTAGTGGAGCTCAAGGCTCGATACAAGAACTGTTGGACCGTGGGTTCATCCGACCCAAGTGTGTCTCCGTGGGAGCACCGATCTTATTTGTGAAGAAGAAGGACGGAACTATCGTATTTGCATAGACTACTGTCGATTAAATAAGTGACCATTAAGAACAAGTATCCCTTGCCAAGGATCGATGACTTGTTCGATCACCGAAAGGAGCCGCATGTTTTGAAGATCGATTCTGATCGGGATACCATCGGTTGAAGGTGAAGGAGGCGATATCCATAAGACCGCTTTTAGGACAAGATATGGTCACTTGAGTTTGTGGTGATGCCGTTTGGGTTGTGAGCGCTCGGTAGCGTTCATGGATATGATGAATCGGGTTTTCAACCCTACTTGGATAGATTTGTCGTGGTGTTCATCGATGACATTTTGGTGTATTCGAAGTCGGAGGAGGAGCATGATGAGCATCTCCGAGTCGTGTTGGAAGTGTTAAGGGAAAAGAAGCTTTATGCCAAATTCAGCAAGTGCGAATTTTGGCTTAGGGAGGTGGCATTCTTAGGGCATGTGGTATCCGCAGAAGGAATAAGAGTGGACCCTAAGAAGATCGAAGCAGTGTTGGATTGGAAACCACCTAGGTCCGTGGCTGAAATCCGAAGTTTCTTAGGCTTGGCAGGCTATTACGTAAGGTTAGTGGAAGGATTCTCGTCAATAGCCGCCCTTAACCAAGTTACTAAGGAAGGAAGTACCCTTGAATGGACTAATAAGCGAAGAGAGCTTTGAAAAGCTTAAGAAGGTCTTGTGAGGCTCTAGTGTTAATTCAATAGGAGGCGGGAAAGATTTTGTGGTGTACTGTGATGCTTCGCATACGGGGTTAGGCTGTGTGCTAATGCAAGATGGCAAAGTGGTTGCTTATGCGTCACGGCAGCTAAGGCCTCATGAGCTTAACTACCCAACTCATGACTTAGAGCTAGCAGCGGTGGTTTTCGCCCTTAAGGTTTGGAGGCACTACCTTTATGGAGAAAGGTCAGTTATCTACACAGACCACAAGAGCCTTAAGTATTTATTAACTCAGAAGGAGTTGAACTTGAGGCAACGAAGGTGGGTGGAATTGCTAAAGGACTACATTGCTCAATAGAGTATCATCCGGCAAGGCGAATGTAGTAGCCGATGCCCTAAGTCGAAAGGTTATATCGGATCTCGGCTTTGTTCGCTCATATAAGTCTCAGTATGATGATGGAAGCTTTGTTGGCGAGTTACAAGTCGAGCCCACATGGCTAAAGGAAGTGAAGGAGGGACGATTGGTGATAATGACTTAAGTACTAAGTTGCAACAAGCACGCAAGGGGATTAGAGGATTATGATGTCAAAAATGAAGGAGTATTGTGCTACAAGGGTAAAGTCATATGTCAAGAATAAGGAGTTGAGACAAGGATCCTTGGAAGCGCATAATAGCCCTTGTGCTATGCATCCGGAGGCATCAAGTGTATAGAGACCTAAGGGAACAATTTTGGTGGTCCGACTGGCGAGAAGTGACTAAATTTGTGGGGAAATGTTTGACGTGTCGACAAGTTAAGGTGAACACCAAGTCCCATCGAGTTGCTTCAACCAATCGAGATTCCCCAATGGAAGTGGGAAAGAATTACCATGGACTTCGTTAGTGGGCTTCCCCTTACGCCTACTAAGAAGGACTCGGTATGGGTGATAGTGGACCGTTTGACCAAGTCCGCACACTTTATCCCAATCAGAATGGATTATTCTCTTCAGAAGTTGGCTAAGTTGTATGTGGCGAAAATTGTGAGATTACATGGAGTACCAATGTCAATCATCTCTGATAGAGACCCAAGGTTTACGTCTCGATTTTGGAAAGCACTTCATCAAGCTTTAGGCACTAAGCTAGACTTCACTACGGCTTTTCATCCACAATCAGATGGGCAGTCTGAACGAGTTATACAAGTGTTGGAGGATATGTTGAGAGGCTGTGTAATGGATTTTTGAGGAAGTTGGGAAGATTACTTGCCTTTAGCTGAATTCGCCTACAACAACAATGACTATCAAGCCAAACGTTCGGATGGCACCGTCTGAAGCATTGTATGGAAGGAAGTGTAGAACACCTACTTGTTGGACCGAGTTAGGAGAACGCAGGTTTTGGGTCGAGTTGGTGGCGAAGAAAGAAAGGTTGAGTTAATTCTGCACGGTTGAAGGAAGCCTCGATAGGCAAAAGTCGTCTGCAGACCTTAAGCGAAAGGAAATAGAGTTTGAAGTGGGAGATCAAGTGGTCTTGAAAGTCTCACCTTGGAAGAAGGTAATGAGGTTTGGCGCAAAGGGAAGCTAAGCCCAAGATTTATAGGGCCTTATCAAATCTTGAAGCGCGTTGGGCGATGGCATACCAACTAGAGTTGCCACCGAATTGCGGCGAGATGCACGACGTATTTCATGTGTCCATGTTACGTCATATCGATCGGATCCATCTCATGTGGTGCGGTTGAAGAGGTGGAACTAAGGCGGACTTATCATACGAGGAAGAACCGATTCGGATCTTGGAGCGTGATGTGAAAGTATTACGAAAGAAGGCAGTTCCTCTAGTCAAAGTGCTATGGCGCAATCATGGAGCGGAAGAAGCTTCGTGGGAGCGGAAGAGGCGATGAGACAACAATACCCTCAACTATTTTAGTTAGGAAATTTGGGGACGAAATTTTGTTTAAGGGGTAGAAGCGTAACATCCTAAATAGGGCCTATGCATTTCAGTTCAATTGTATGAAATGACAAGTTTCAAGTTCTATGAATAAATTTTGATACTTTTGGAAACCTAGAAATGCATGAAAATGGAAATGAAAATGGAAATGGAAATGGAAATGGACATTTTGGAAACTTAGACATTTTGGAAACTTAGACATTTTGGAAACTAAGACATTTTGGAAACCTAAACATTTTGGAAACCTAAACATTTTGGAAACCTAAACATTTTGGAAACCTAAACATTTTGGAAACCTAAACATTTTGGAAACTTGAACATTTTAGGAAACTTGGATATGTAAGAAAATGGCAAGATTCTGAGCAACATAAAAATTTTAGGAAACCTAGAAATAAGGCCTAGGAATGACAAATTTTAAAGCCCAAAATAGGAGATAAGGGCAAGACGGCCTTAAAAGAAAAAGTTGGTGAATTTTGACATACAATCGGGCTTGGAAAAGTGGTGAAGGTATCACTTAAGGTTTATGGAAATGGCACTGAGTTGAGTCACTTGAAAGCAATTATTGAAGGTTTAATTTTGCTTCCCAAGGCTAGGGGTGGGCGGCACTTGTTTGCTTACAAGGAAAAGTTTTATTTTATTAAAACTTGTCAAATTAAAGTGATAAATAAAGGATTTTCTCTACTAAGATAAATGAGGAATTAAAAGATGGATTAAATGCTTTAAATTTAATTAAGTGATAATTAATGGAGATTAAAATTATCACTTGGGAGAGTAGTGGCCAAGTTTTGGACTCTTGGTCTAGCAATTTCAGTTAAAAGAGGAAAAGTGAGACTTTTCTCTCATTCACTCTCTTTGCCGAAATTTTGCTCTCTCTTCCCCTCTCTTTGCGAAATTTCCCTAAGTAAGGACTCCATCTTTTCTTTTCCTTCCTTTGCCATTGCCTAGCCAAAACCTTTCTCTTCCAATCTCTGTTAAATCTCCATAGCCAATCTCAAGAACTCAAGTCAAGGAAACAAGTGATTAAAGGCATCAAGGTAAGGATTAGCCATTCAATTTTCTTTCTTTCTTTTCTAGTTGCCGAAAGCAAAGGCCTAATCCCATTCTTTTGATCATGGCCGAATATACAAGGGATCTCAAGTTTCCATAACTCTAGAATACAAAGATCAAGGATTTTAGGTAAAGACACTTGATTCTTGTTCCTTTAAATCGTTTAATCAAGGTTTAAGATAATAACCTCTCTTATGTCTATGGCCGAATGTCAAAGGAGGAGTTTCGGGATTTCAGATTCGAGGAAATTAAGGTAAGATATATTCGGCCTAAGGCCAATTACTACTTATTAAAATTAGATCAGATCTAACTTCTAAATACTAGGATTTTCGACAGATATTCAAGATAAAGGAAACTTTCGGGATTTGGAATCCGTAAGGTAAGCCTCTAAAATATTCGGCCAATGGTTGTAAGATTATCTAGATCAATTCCTTAATTTGTGAAAAGTCAAAAACTAACCCATATTGAAATACAAGGTCGGTAGAATATCGGTGAGGAAAAACCAAACTTTCGAGTTTGTATAAACACCAAATCGGCAAAGGTGAGTTTTCCTTACAAATCTACTAGGATTTGGTTTTGTTTTAGGCCAAAAGGGTTTATTAATGTGTTTTATTTGGTGGGCGAATATAGGAATTAATAGATCTAAAAATTAGATGGGATTCTCGAGGTCTCAAGAAATCTATTAAGCGAAGCAGTGTGTACCCTTACTATCCTTCGATATCTTATGGCTAAATAATTTAAATATATGATATGAATAATAATGTGAATGTGGCTATGTACCACAAATGTGGCAAAAGTACCAGTGCGTTTCCTACTTGATAGGATTGTGAAAATGTTATTTTAATAACATGCGAATATATGAATATGAACATGAAATTAAGTTATGCAATATATATGTTTTTGGGGCATTCGGTTTTATGTGAAAGGGGAGAACAGATGTTGACTTGGTCTCACTGCTTGAAGGTGTTGACTTGGTCTCACCAAAATATGTTGACTACGGTCACATTGCGAAATTTTGGTAACCGGTTACAACGGTGTCTAACGACACAACGTTTAAATTTGATTATAGTGTCTAAAGACACAACGTGGAGAGTAGCGGATGGAGGGTTGACTTAGTAGTCCCCACGGTGTGCGAGTTGGTGCAGGGGAGAGTAGTGGATGGCTAATTAGGATTGGGTTTGGGTTGCATCATAATTTCATTATTGTATGGACTTAATGATTTGAACATGAATGCCCGATTTATTGAATGATAGTATTGTGTGCACATTGAGTCATTGACTCACCCCATTGTGGGAATTATTTTTCGGTGATGAGCGTTGTGGATGGGGCGGTGGACCAAGAGGAGGCCATGCTACATGCGAAAAATTTCCTTTATTTTGGACTAAATTTTTTTTTGTTACTTTTATTCTATTTTGGGTTTTACATGATGTAATAAGGCCTTAAGGCCCAGTGGATTATACTTTATGTTTGCTTATTGTTAAGTTTCATGCTAAGAACTTTATTGGATGTATTTCATTAAATGGGCTTACAAGATCAAATAAATGGGTTTCCAATCTAAGCCCAACTGAAAATAATAGTTTTTCCAAAAATTTACAATTTTCTCTAAGTATCGAAATGATTTTGAAATCGGTTTACTTTAGGAACATACCAGATCCGGTTCAGGCTCGTGGGCCGGGTGTGGGGTGTTTCAGAGAGTAAAAGAAATAATTGAATAAACCAATGAATAAAGACAATACCCAAGGAAGAATCCACCTAGACTTCACTTATTATTCTGATTCTGAATTAAATGATTTATTCACTTGACTTGATCCGTAGAAATCCCTAAATTATGTTAATATCTCTTTCAAGACTAAAAACAACTGACTCTAGGTTGATTAACTGAAATCTCTTTCTAATTAAAACCCCTATCATCTCATTAACTCGATCTATTGATTCCCTTATTAGATTTGACTCTAATCTGGCAGATTCATGTCATCCTATTTCTAGGATTGCAATCAACTCTGCTTAATTATGTTGGATCTTCTCTTAAATAGGGACTTTTGCTCCACTAAATAAGCACATTAAACTTGAGTTAATATTCCTAAAAACATGAAAACAAGGATTAAGAACACATAATTAAGAACAAGATCAAAATTTATCACATAATTCAGATTTATTGAATGATAAGATTCATCTAGGTTTCATCCTCCCTAGGTATTTAGGGAGTTTTGTTCACAACGTAAAAGGAAAACATCATAAAATTAAGAAAACAAAAAGACGAAAAGAACCCAAAAACTTCTAAAGAACTTGATGGAGATCTTTAATCTTGGAGTGAATCCGCCTTCTAGATGATTCCGACAACTTTTTTTGAGTAATTTATTCAATCTACTCTGCATCCTCCCTTTAGGTCTTCCTTTGATGTGTATTTATAGACTTTAGAAGGCTCAGAAACCCTAAAAATTGGTCTTTTTCGTGTGAAAACAAAGCAGGGTACGATAGGGACACGGCGTGTGATCAAATCGTCTGAGGAAGCCCAGGCCATGTGGAAATTTGCATGGCTCTCAATTGACACGGGCTGGCACACGGGCGTGTGTCCAGTCCGTGTGGTTCACACAGGTATGTGTTTAGCCCGTGTGGTGCCTTAAGGTGGCCTGTTTTGTCCGATTTAGGCCCGTTTTCCACTCCTTTTACTTCCTTATGCTCACCTAAGTATAGAAATACAAATTCAAAGGATTAGGAGCATCGGATTCACCAAATTATATAAATAATCATCACAAAACACGCTAAGCGTGAGGTTAAAATGTGTTACTTTTATGATTTATCAAATATCCCCACACTTAAGCATTTGCTTGTCCTTAAGCAAAATCCTTAACTCATAATTAAAATTAAACTTCCTCAATTCATAATTCTCATCAATAATGTCTTGTCATAATTCACAAGTAATTCATATAATTTTTGTAGCACGAAAACATAGGTGTTTACCCTTACCTAAATAATTACCTTTGATTCAAAACCGACAAGATTTTTCACCCTCACTAAAGATTCACTTAAATCACTCAATGTGTTCAAGGTTCAAATTAAGCACTCAAAAGTCAAACATGATAAGTTATTACCATAAGCTTGCATGAAAATCAAATCTCCACCACTATAAAATGAGATGATACACAAATCAAAAAGTCTTAAAAAGGGTTGTAACGGGGCTTGGTTTAAAGGTGTGGATAAAGGCTGAATTAGAAGGTTAAAATCGAGATTGAATTGACAATTTACCTAACTAAAAAAATGAACTAATAATTACATCAATTAAAAACTTATCACTAATAACACGAGCTTCTTCTCAAAATGTGGAATTAACCGTTTAAGCTTAGATAACATAGAACTAATAATGAATATATTTCAAAAGTTTTTATTTTATTTTATTTTTATTTTTTTTATCATGTACAATAATAAGAAAGAATTTAACAACTGAAATAAAGAACATAGTTAGGCAACTCCTCAACTCAAATCTCGACAAAAAGGGCTAATGCAATAGGAAAAATTCTCAATGAATAAAAAATAATGGGTTTTGGGTTAATATTAAGGGTGAGTCAAGAAATGGTTTATTAGGCTCAAAAGGGGTTCACTAAGGGTTAATTATGAAGGTAGGCTTTTAATGGAATAAGTGGGTTAAAACCTAGGTGCCTTTATCATTTCAGTATATCAAATCAAGGGTGTGGTCTCGATATGCATAATCGAAGCAAGTTCTAGAATAAAAAATCAGTATTGACACACTCATAACCAATAAAGTGAACAAGAAAAATATATGCTCTAAAAGGCTCAAGGTCTCACAAAATTTATTGTTTTTGATGTCAACCTTGCAAATTTCAAACTTCAAAGTAATATTTAAATTTAGGAAAACAACCTGATAAATTTTTAATTCTGAAAATAGACTTATCATGCTTGATTCTCTAATGTCTTAAAAGTTTAAACCATCAATGCACAATTACCTATGACTTAATCCAAAACATATCAATAAAAACAATAAATTAATAGAAATTTTATTCTAATAGTAATATGAGAAAATTTACTTAAGAACAAGACATAATTCAGGGATTTTTAATAATACTATAATTAACCTCCCCACACTTAAGATGTACATTGTCCTCAATGTACAGGGATAGATAATAGCAATGTAAGCAAAAAATCATAAAAGAGGGAAGGAGGTGAAACTTCCTGAATTACGTATGAAATCCTTAGAAAGAAGCATGATGAACTAGGCAGAGGTGAAGGTGGGGGAGAATACTCTAGTAGTTTGTTCGTTCCTTAGTAGCACCTTGAACCTTTTAAAACTGCGGAGTCATCAGTAAAGTTGTAGGGAGTTTTAGTAATGGGCTTCATTATGGGTACTCGATAATAAATAGCCAGATATAAAAAGAAATCAAAATATACTAATATAAATCAAAGACAAGAAAGATAAAGATAAAGAGTTTAAAAATTAAAATAAAAGAAGAAGAAAAAATAAATGGACTCAGAGGTCCTCATCAACAGATGGTTCGTGAGGTGGGGGTGGTGGTGATATGTGGAAGTGCTGACAAATCTGTTGTAGAGTTGCCTCGAGGCCATCGAATTGTCGAGTCAATGAAGCAGCCACATGAACTGGTCTATGAGGAAGTGGTGGCGCAGAAGGTGGTCACACATAGGGAGGTCGTGCTAGGACCCTTCAGCTTTTTTTTTGAAGTGGGGATGGCGACTTTGGTGTTACCTCGAGTATTAGTTATGGTGTATCTAAAACAATTTTCAATAAATAATTCAAGCATCACCACAAGTAATATCGAAATAGTCGTAAATAACAATATATTCCTAACATAGTGAATTCAAAAGTTAAACAAAAAGAAGATATTTTAAATTATTATTAACAATAAAAATGCTAACTTATGGTACCCTTAACACATGAAATAAAAGAATCCTCAAATACTAATATAGAAAATAAACCTACTTAGAATATGTAACAAAATGGAAAATAGTCATCATCATAAGCTAAATCTAAATGGAATTAAAAATAAGAATAAAATAATAAACAAAATAAAGATAATAAAAATAAATAATAGAAAATAAATATGAATGAAAAATAAAGGGGAAAAAGAGTGACCAACGGTGGCAAGGATGGTGGCTGGAGTGGGGTGCGACGAGTAGGGGAATGACGGTGAAAGAAAGTTGGTCGACAGATTTTGGGTGGGGAAAAGGCTGGTGGCATAAGGTGGTGGTTGGTGTGGTGGCGGTGCAAAGAAAAGGGAATGGGAAAGGGGAAAGGGGATGGCAAAGTAAAAGGGAAGAGGGGGATCAAGGTGGCTGGAAGTGGGAAGGGGGGAAGGTTGCAGCGGCTAGGATTTGGGAGGGTTTGGGATAAAGAAAGGAGAAGAAAGAAAAGGGTATTGGGGGTTTTATAAATGACACAATCATGGAACGACTGTGTTGGGTCACACGGCCATGTCACACGCCCGTGTGGTAGAGCCTCTGGCCCGTGTTCATCGTGATTTGCAAAAGGTTAGTTTTCGCATGGCCTCAGGCACGTTTGTGTGTCTAGGCCGTGTGGTCCACATGGCTGCGTCACACGGCCATGTGCGAGGCCCTTCGCTTCTCTCACGCTCGTGTGGGATTCCACACGCCTGTGTGATCACTCACGGCCGTGTGTGTTGCCCATGGAGTCCCCCGACTTGTTTTAAATTTTGAATTTTGAAAAATTGAGCTCCAATTTTCACACGGCCTAGGACACAACCGCGTGTCGTGTCCGTGAAGCCCCCTGTCGATTTCTTTGAATTTTAAAATACTGAGTCCTCACATCCACACGGCTAGGGACACGCCCGTGTGGGACAAAAAACCTGCATTAAAAGCATGAATGAAAGTGAAAATAAACTAATTAGTAGGATTAGTGCTTGGGTTGCCTCCCGAGAAGCACTTGTTTAAAGTCTTAAGCTAGACTTACCTTTCATTCGCACAATCATAGTGGTTCGAGGAGTTGAAACTCCTGATTTCTGCTATAAATTTTGTTAAAATAAGGTTTTAGACGAGTACTATTTACCTCGAAGGTGCCAAATTTGGAATGAGTTACCTCGATTGTACCGTATGGGAAAATATTAAGTACTGTGAAAGGGGTTGTTCCATTAGGTTCAGAAGTGGCAACGCGAGGATCTGCATTATCCATTAGAACTCGGTCTCCAACCTTAATTTGACTCGTTTTATTTTTATGCTCGTCATGGCTCTGCTTTGGTTCATCGTGTACTTTCAATTTCTCCTTAAACTGTGTTCACCATTTTTCTAGTTCCTCGATCTGGACTCTTTGTTCCTCATGAACATTTCTGTTCTCAATATGAGAACTAGACCATGGCTCTGTCATCTTTTTTTGAGGAATTTTCCGCAAAGAAGATTAAACATTAAGTTCACTTACATTAATAGGACTTGCATCATCTTGATCACTAGATATTCTGACAGAATCACGTGCATAAATTTTAATCATGTCATCACCTACACGAAGTATTAATTCCCCTATACCAACATCAATAATGGTCCTAGCAGTTTCTAAAAATGGTCGTCCTAAAATTAAAGGAACGTCACTATCCTCATCCATGTCTAAAACAACAAAGTCTACTAGGAATATGAATTTATCAATTTTGACTAGCACATATTCAATTATACCCCTAGGAAATCCAATGGTTTTATCTGCCAATTGAATGCTCACCCTAGTTTGTTTGGGTTTCCCAAGACTTAGCTATTTAAACATTTAATAAGGCATAACATTGATACTTGCCCCTAAATCAGCTAAAGCATTGTTAACAGATAAGCCACTAATTAAGCAAGGAATCATAAAACTCCCTAGATCTTTTAATTTGCGGGGTAGTTTATTCTGTAAAATTGCTGAGCAAACTGCATTTAGCTCCAGATACGACGCATCGTCTAACTTCCGTTTGTTTGCCAAAAGCTCTTTTAAAAATTTTACTGAACTGGGCACTTGTGAGAGAGTTTCAATAAACGGTAAGTTAATATGTAAATTTTTTAAAAGCTTAAGAAATTTACCAAAATTTTCATTTGTGCAGTCTTTCTTCATCGTGTTGGGATATGGCACATGAGGTTTGTACTCTGTACTTACCAGTTTTGCTTTATTATAGCTTACCTCAACCTTACCTTTATCTACCATGTTTTCTTGCCTCGACTTTGGTTCATCTAACCCTTCAATATCTTGAGCAATAATGGCATGAAGTTGCTCTTTTGGGTTAGTTTCAGTGTTGCTTGGCAGGCTGCCTTATGGTCGTTCAAATATTAGCTTAGCGAGCTGTCCTATCTGGGTCTCGAGACCTTGAATTGACACTTGTTGATTTTTGAGTGCAATTTCGGTGTTCTGGAAGCGTGTTTCTGACACCGAGATGAATTTAGTAAGCATCTCTTCAAGGTTCGACT
This sequence comes from Gossypium rotundifolium, assembly GCA_025506655.1. Taxonomy (NCBI): domain Eukaryota; kingdom Viridiplantae; phylum Streptophyta; class Magnoliopsida; order Malvales; family Malvaceae; genus Gossypium; species Gossypium rotundifolium. The sequence continues at coordinate 57,866,186 of CP106727.1, read as the reverse complement.
TCTTTTCTTGTTGGTAAGGTGGCTGAAAGCCTGGAAGGGGTTGCTGTCTTTGGTTTCCTTGTCCTCCCCATGAAAAGTTTGGGTGGTTCCTCCAACCTGGATTGTAAGTGTTACTATAGGGATTATTCTGAGGTCTAGAATTATTACCCATCTAGTTCATCTATTTGCTTTCTATGCTAGGGTTTTAGGATGGATATTCTGTATTGTCTTTTCCTCCTCCATTCATATCGCACTACATCACTGGATGTACCTGCAAAGAACCACACAAACCATCAATCTTTTTGTTTAAAAGCTCTACCTGATTTGATAGCAAGGTAACTGCGTCGATGTTTAAAACACTGACTGCCTTTGTTGGCTTCGTTCTCATAACTTGCCACTGATAGTTATTCAGTGACATTACTTCAATGAATTCGTAGGTAGCTTTAGGTGTTTTTTTGTTTAGTGTATCACCGGCAGCTACATCAATCAATAGCCTAGTTGAGGGGTTCACACCATTGTAAAAGGTTTGAACCTGTAGCCATAGAGGTAACCCATGGTGTGGGCATCTTCTCAGTAGATCCTTGTATCTCTCCCATGCATCATAAAATGTTTCAAAATCCATCTGCACAAAAGAAGAGATATCATTCCTCAACTTAGTCATTTTAGCCGGCGGGAAATATTTAAGTAAAAATTTTTCAGTCATTTGTTCCTATGTAGTGATTGATCCTTATGGTAACGAGTTCAACCACTATTTAGCTTTGTTCCTCAAAGAGAAGGGAAACAACCGAAGGCGAATGGCATCGTCAGAAATGCCATTTATTTTGAAAGTATCACAGAATTCCAGAAAATTTGCTAAATGAGTATTTGGGTCTTTGTCCTGCAAACCATCAAACTAAACAAACTGTTGAATCATTTGAATAGTGTTAGGTTTCAGTTCAAAATTATTTATAGCAATAGCAGGTCTAGCTATACTCGATTCAACCCCAGTTAAATTAGGCTTAGCATAGTCGTACATAGTAAGAGGGGCAGGATTTTCGGCAACCACTGGAGGGAGCAGATTATTATCAGTCATCTCCTCGGTAGTATTAGTATCGTCCTCTTGCTCTTCCTCTATGTATTGTAAACTTTTCCTTATCTCCCCACGATTTCTGCGAGCGATACTTTCTATCTCACTGTCAAAAAGCAAGGGTCCTGACGGGTTACTTCTTGTCATAAACTAAAAATACCAGCCAGAAGCAAATAAAATAAAAGCTAGTAAAATAAAAACAAAAATAAATTGCAAATAAAATAAAAATGGCTAAAGTAATAAAAATTAAGCGTTCCTAATATCTTAGTCCCCAGCAACGACGCCAAAAACTTGATGGGCTCGAAACTAACTAATATTTCAACAAAGGCAAGCGCACCTATCGAACAATAGTATAGTTATTGTGAGTCCATAATATCGTGTCCTCAAGGACTAAAATTACAAGTAATAACTATCTTTTTATTATCCAGCCTAATAATTAATGGGATTTGTTTTTAATCTAAAATTTAACTAACTAATTTACTATGAACGTGACAGAGAGTGAAAGAAATAATTGAATAAACCAATGAATAAAGACAATACCCAAGGAAGAATCCACCTAGACTTCACTTATTATTCTAATTCTGAATTAAATGATTTATTCACTTGACTTGATCCGTAGAAATCCCTAAATTATGTTAATATCTCTTTCAAGACTAAAAACAACTGACTCTAGGTTGATTAACTGAAATCTCTTTCTAATTAAAACCCCTATCATCATATTAACTCGATCTATTGATGCCCTTATTAGTTTTGACTCTAATCTGGCAGATTCATGTCATCCTATTTCTAGGTTTACAATCAACTCCGCTTAATTATGTTGGATCTTCTCTTAAATCGGGACTTTTGCTCCACTGAATAAGCACATTAAACTTGAGTTAATATTCTTGAAAACATCAAAACAAGGATTAAGAACAAGATCAAGTATTTATCACGTAATTCAGATTTATTGAATAATAAGATTTATCTAGGTTTCATCCTCCCTAGGTATTTAGGGAGTTTAGTTCATAATGTAAAAGGAAAACATCATAAAATTAAGAAAACAACAAGACATAAAGAACCTAAAAACTTCTAAAGAACTTGATGGAGATCTTTAATCTTGGAGTGAATCCGTCTTCTAGATGATTCCTACGGCTTCTTTCGAGTAATTTCTTCAATCTACTTTGTGTCATCCCTTTAGGTCTTCCTCTGATGTGTATTTATAGACTTTAGAAGGCTCAGAAACCCTAAAAATTGACTTTTTTACGTGAAAACAAAGCAGGGTACGACAGGGACATGAGCGTGTGATCAATCCGTGTGAGGAAGCCTAGGCCGTGTGGGAATTTGCATGGCTCTCGATCGACATGGGCTGGCACACGGGCGTGTGTCCAGCCCGTGTGGTACACACGGGTATGTGTTTAGTCCGTGTGGTGCCTTAAGGTGGCCTATTTTGTCCGGTTTAGGCCCGTTTTCCACTCGTTTTGCTTCCCTATGCTCACCTAAGTATAAAATACAAATTCAAAGGATTAGGAGCATCGGATTCACCAAATTATATAAATAATCATCCAAAAACACACTAAGTGTGGGGTTAAAATATGTAACATTTATGATTTATCACTTTCCCCAATTATATACTATTACGAAAGCTACTCAATCAATGTTCGTCCATTATAAGTGTGTTACCCTCATAAGATATCCTTAATCTCTTTGCAATAAATCCATTCTCCTAATATGATCCTATTTTATCTCACAGTAACCATTACATGTATTATGAAAAGTCAGCTACTACCAAATAGTAATTAAGTCATTCATCACAAATGCAAACGACCTGTGACCACATTTACTTTTCATCTATCATGTAATGCTAATGAGAGGGTACCATTTACACATGTCTTGGGATATGAATTCCATTATTGTGAATGATGCTACATACTGTAGAAGTCGTATACCCAACAAACCAACTTTCTATTTCTTATCTATTCAAACTTAGGCTTTTACTTACATCAAAGTATATGAGTCACATATACATAATCCATCATCCACTCAGGATTAAGGTATGTCAAACTATGAATGTCATAAGTGAATAAATCCATAAATAGATTCAATATCTATTCTTCTTGGGTCCTATCCGATGTACTGTTAGTCTAGTCAATCACATCTATGTCTCTATCTTCTTGGAGTCACCGACTCTGATGCCCAAGATAAAGCATCTCCCCAATTGGACTTGATAGATGACATATTAGTCTTTCAATTAGTTTGCTCATTTTTTATTAGACTAAGGACATGTTTAGGTTTGTCTACTAATACAGTCTATCTTTCGTATTACGATCTAATCACGTAATACCACTTAGTATAAGTTAGACATTAGACAACCAGTGAACTAAAATTTTGCTTCTATTTTACTTTACATGCAAAAACCACATGAGCACAATATACAAATGGTATTAATGTAATTCATGAATAATTTCATTAACCAATCTATTCGAAAAAATTACAAGTGTAAACATGAATATACTACACTTAGGGCACCAAATCTAATAGTCTCCCACTTGTCCTAATGAAGTAGATGAGTCGTATTTTGCATTCTTATGCTCTCCACGTGTTTCCCAAAACCCTTATCTAGTAGAGTCTTGGTATATGGGTCCACAAGGTTGTCCTGTTATGCGACTTTTGACTTCATCCATGATTTTGTCTACCACTACCTCCTTTATGACAATTTCTATAAATGTGTTTTGTCCTCATGTGGTTTCTTTAGGGTTTAGCTATATCCACACTGTTATAGTTCCATAGCTTTTTCCATACTTTATATTCTACTATTCATAGTGAAGTTAGTAGTGTAACCTAACTTGACACTTATTAACACTATAGACCTACTACATAGGAAAAAAACATAGCTCGATGTTGATTTCCTCGAATTCTGACATGTTTAGAAGTCAGAATAAGTAAATCTGATGGAGTAATCTCCTCTAGAATACAAAAGCATATAATCTCTCATTTTCTGTAAATACTTGAGTATAGGGATAACTTTTTGCCAGTATCTTGAACCTGGATTTGCCTGATATTGACTCACGAACTGCAAAACAAATATCTGGGCATGTGCACAACATAACGTATATGAGATTTTCTACTGTAGAAGCATAAGGAACCTTTCTCATGTTTTTTCTTTCTTCCACTGTCTTAGGACAGTCTTCCAAAGAAAGATGAATTTTCGATACAGAAGGTTGATTTCCATTTTTGAATTAGTCATTGCATAACCTTCTAATATCTTATATATATATATGAAACTTGTGATAATTCTATTAATTTTTTCTTTTAATCTCTTAGGATTCAAATTCCTAGAAAAAATTGGCTTCTCCCAAGTCCTTCATGCTAAATTGTTGGGTTAACCACAATTTAACCAGTGATAATGCCCTTACATCATTTCTAATAAGTAGAATGTCATCAACATATAGAATAAGAAAAACCACCTTTTCATTCCCAATACGTTTATAAACACAAATTTCATCTAAGTTTTGCTCAAATCCAAAAGTCTAGATCATTTGATCAAATCCTTGATTCTATGAGTGGGATGCTTGCTTAAGTCCATATATGGATCTAAGCAGTTTGCAAACTTTATGCTCATTTCCTTTAGTTTTATATCCTTTAGGTTGCATCATAGAGATGCTCTCTTCAAGATAATTGTTCAAGAACACTTTCTTGACATCCATTTTCCATATCTCGTAATCGAGAGCCACTGCATTAGATAACAACATGCAAATTTACTTGAGCATGGAAACTAGAGAGAAGGTTTTATCGTAATCGATACCTTCTTTCTAAGTATAACCTTTTACTATAAGTTAGCACATCATTCAAAATATAGCAATTTGTATGAAGTTTTAGATGCTACCATAGTTAGCACATCATTCATAATATAGTAAGTCGTTTGTAATGCATATCTCCAAAAGGAGATTGAAAACTTTGAATAACTTAACATCGAATGAACCATGTCTAACAAAGTTTGATTTCTTCTCTCTACCATGTCATTCTATTGTGGAGTGCCCGACATGGTTAATTGAGATACTCATTCTCTATGAGAACCCTAAGAACTAATTTGATAAATTCCTCACTTTGATCAGGCCAAAGTGTCTTTATGTGTCAACCTAGTTGTTTTCCCATTTCCGTACAAAACTCATTAAATTTAGCATGGGTTTCACTATTGTGATGCATTAGGTACACATACTTATATCTAGAATAATCATCAATAAAGGTTATATAATACTCGTTCATGGGGCCGCATACATTAGTTTACACAAGTTCTAAGGGTTTCAGGGCCCTTATTCCTTTTTGCATTAAAAGATCGCATAATTATCTTCCCTTCCAAGCAAGATTCACATTGTGGAAGGTCAACTTCCTTAAATGAACTTAAGGTGTAATCTTTCACAAGTATAGTGTTTCTTTCTTGATTAATATCACAAAGTTTCAAATTCCAAAGGTGCACCTCATTAGAGTGAGAAGTTTTAAGTCTTTTATTCAAAATTTTAGTTTTAAGCAGTGCATTCATTTTTAGTTTGATAAAATAGAGATTATTTGGCATCCATCCATTACAGATAAGTTTCTGACTTCTAAATATTGTAATATTATTATTAAAATTCATGAGCAAGTGATCTTTATATAAACATGCAATAGAAATTAAGTTTTTTTAAACTCGAGACACAAAAAATGTCTTTTTAAAATGATCATCCTAAAATTATCAAAATAAAGATGTACATCTTCCACTGCTTTAGTTGTCACACTTGTCACATATTCGGTTCGCAACAATAGGCTCTTATCTTTAAGATATTTCATCTCCTTGAATCACTACGGAGAAATTTACACATGATTAGGGGCTCCAGAATCAATGACCTAGTGGTCTATTGAACCTTCCACTAAGCAAGCTTCCATCATAAAGAGTTTCTTACCTTTGCCCTTAGTGGCTAGGTAATCCTTCCACTTTAGTTGGACCATAGAACTTAGCATTGTTTCTTTTAGTGCATTTTCCCTTCCTTTTAGTGGAAGAAGCAACATCTAAGGTTGCTTTAACTTTTCAAATCAATTGACTATCATTAAACATCAACTCATAGGACTATAATTCTTCATGGGTTGTGTAAGCGTCAAATTCTTGCTCCCAAGGTTATATGTGGCCTAAAAGCATGCAAAGTCCTTGGAAAAGCTTTTGAACACCATTTCTATTTACGTGTTATGGTCTTGATTGGCTTGATTAGCTACAACCTCAAAAAAGTATCCCATAAGAGTAATCATATGGTTTTTGTAACACCCCGCACCCAAGACCGATACTGGATCTGGATACGAGACATTACTATGCTTGAACATGTACTTACGAGCTATAAAATTTCGTTCCAACTTTAAAATTTCACTTTCTTAGTCAACACATACATTAGAAGGGCCTACGACGCCTTAAACTCGTGTCTGAAAACTTTTGGAACTAAATCAAATAATTTATTTTTTTTGAAGCAGGGTTCACACGCCCGTGTACCCTTAAGCACGCCCATACCCTCAAATCGTGGGAAGCTAATGACTATTTCCGCACGGCTTAGACACACCCGTGTCTTCCAACCGTGGGAGACTACTGACTAATTTCACACGGCCATGACACGCTCGTGCGCTTAGACTGTGTGCTAATCCTTGATATACTAACTAAATCAATACAGTCTAGGCACACGCCAATGTCCAACCCGTGTGTACAACACGGCCTATACACACGGCCGTGGAATTTACCAATGGCCTATTCTGATTCATAATACTAAGGTGCAGGGTTAACACGGCCTTGACACACGCCCGTGTGTCAAATCGTGTGGGCATTTATAGGCTATTTACCAAGCCGTTAGCCACCCTTAAAATGAAGATCATATCCATACACAATTCAACGATGCAATAACAACCCAATTTTATGAATAATACTACATGCTTCATTGATCTCAATAAACATAAATACTTAGTCAAAATTGGCCAATCACTTAGCCATATACAAAAGAGTAATAAACTTTATAGCTTTTACAAAGGCCCTTCTAAAAACATGTCCACAAAATGAATGTTTCCTATACATGCCATACTTAGTAAAGTAACTTGGCTATACCAAAATAAGAGTTGATAGTGTGCTACGAGCTTCGACTCTGATGATCCACAAATTAGCCTGGCGGGACTACATGAAAGAAACAATCAAATACGTAAGCATTTAGCTTAGTAAGTTTGCATGTAAAGCACATGTCAATAAGCTTGCTTAATAAAAACCATTTAGCATAACAATAGTGTCGTAATTTCATCTCTAAAGCTTACTTACTCATGCATAGTTCTTACATGTCTATGATGCTCACTATACTCATTTTTTGTAAAGTAAACATGATACCTGTTTCACTTGATCACATTGACCAGCGTACTTAAACAATAATCATTATGATCTCTAATTATTCATTCATAACATGAGTAATATTTAATTCATTCTGATGCTAGCTTTGCTTTCTTAGCCCTCTTGTTACCTTATTATTAACCTTACTTGTTTGCCCGATGAACTTCTACGAATACCGGGGATACTAGATCTATTCCCACTTAACATGCCACCAAAGCCATATCTTAGGCATAATTTTACATGGAATTTCTCATCTTGGTTTTAAGGCCATGTCTTGACATGGACTTACATGAAGTCTTGCCCTTGATAACTTACTCAATGCCAAGCTTGCGTTGGACTTATGTGATATCTTGATCAATGCCAAGCTTGCCATGGACTTACATGATATCTTGATCAATGCCAAGCTTGCCTTGGACTTACATGATATCTTGATCAATGCCAAGCTTGCCTTGGACTTACATGATATCTTGATCAATGCCAAGCTTGCCATAGACTTACATGATATCTTGTGTGCCAAGCTATACATGATATCTTGTGTGGTATCTCGGGTATCCTAGGGAATTCATATTCAATCGGGGCTTGCTCATGTTTAATCTCTTTGTTCACAAAAATGATAGGCATTACAAAATAGCAATGTATTTTATACTAAGCAATTCAATGATAGTGATCATAAAGCTTAGAAATCATACAAACTTACCTCGTTTTCAAAATGAGTTAGTTCTTCAGTTTAGTCCACGACTTTATCCTTTCCACGATTGAGGTGAATTCTCGTATCCTCTTGCTCTATAATAGCAAATTAGCTCATTTTAATCATTTTATTAATATAAGCATCTCAATAGTCCTACTTAGGTAAAATTACCATTTTACCCCTAGATTTTGGCAAAATGACTGTTTTACCCCTAGGCTCAGAAATTAATTCTAATCAAATTTTTATCTTCAACAAGCCTAGGGAAACATTTAATGCTCTTAAAGATATCATCAACAATCAATATTTCACATACTTGCTACCAAGTTCATAACCTTTTCATTAAGGTCCTATTTAGTGTCCTCATGCTAACACCCTTTTTAAAAGTTGTTCATCTAACAACTAAGACTCAAGTTCATCCTTAAAATGCAGCAAACAACTAAAGTAGCTCTCATGGTAAAACTCTAAACCTTTCACAGCATTGCACAATAGTCCCCTCATTTGAAAGCTTAAGCTTTAGGGATATCAAAAGTACAATTATTTTCAAGAAAGGTTCACTAGAACACTTATTTGAATGGATGAGAGTTTGCTAAAATTTTTGAAGGTTTCTACTACTTATTTGCTGCAATTTTCGGTGGAGGGTGATAGGAGAAAAAGATGATAACTTTTCTCTCCTTATTCTATTATTAAAAGTCAAATTAGTCTACCTACTACTACTAACTTTGACACTAATTGAAAATTTTGTCTCCCATGCTCTCTTATGACCGGGCAAGCCTCTTTCAAAGGCTAAATTGCCTTTTCAATACCCCCATTTAACAATCCATAACCATTTGGTACTTCTAGCTTATAGAATGGAACTTTTGCACTTTATGCGATTTAGTCCTTTTTCGTAAATTAAACACGAAAACGTTAAAATTTAAATACCAAAATTTTAATGATCATATGCTATCATGCTCTAACTCATAATATATCATGAAAATAATTTCTCTGATCTTGAAATAGTGATCTCGAGATCACTATTTCGACTAGCCCTTAAATCAGGCTGTTACAATTCTCCCCCTTTAGGGATTTTCGTCCGATAAAATCTTACCAATGAAAAGATTGGGGTATTGATTTCTCATCGTTTCCTCGGACTCCCATGTAGCCTCTTCTATTTCGTGCCTTTGCCATAGAACTTTCACTAGGGCTATGCTTTTATTTCTTAACTATTTGATTTCATGGGCCAATATTTTGACTGGTTCTTCACCATAAGTCATGTCAGGGCGGATCTCTATTTCTAATGGAGTGATTATATATGAAGAGTCTGATCTGTAGCGTCACAACATTGACACATGAAAAACATCATGTATCCTCTCTAATTCTAATTGTAATGCCAAACGGTAAGCTAATGGCCCAACTTTCTCAGTAATCTCGTAAGGTCCAATAAAACGTGGACTTAGTTTGCCTTTACGGCCAAATCTGAGAACTTTTCTCCTTGGTGATACTTTCAAAAAGACTTTATCCCCAACTTGGTACTCAATCTCTTTCCTCTTTAAATCCGCATAGGATTTTTGTCTGTCTAATGTAGTTTTTAAACATTCTCGTATCACTTTTACTTTTTCTTCAACTTCTTTAACCAAATCAACCCCATGAATTTGGTTTTCCTTGAGTTCAGTCCAAAATAAAGGGTTCTCGACTTACACCCATATAGAGCCTCATAAGGCGCCATCTTTAAGCTCACTGAAAGCTATTATTGTAGGCAAATTCTACCAATGGAAGAAACTTTTCCCAGCTGCCTTGGAATTCCAAAACACAACATCTGAGCATGTCCTCGAGTACTTGAATTAACCTTTCTGACTGACCGTCAGTCTGAGGGTGAAAAGCTATGCTAAAACTCAATTTTGTACCCAAAGCTTCTTGCAACTTCTTCCAAAAAACGGACGTGAATCTCGAATCTCTATCTGATATGATCAATAAGGGAACTCCGTGAAGTCTTACTATTTCTGAAACATACAAGTTTGCCAACTTGTTTACGGAGTAATCCACTCATACAGGTATAAAGTGGGCTAACTTTGTGAGTCTATCAACCACTACCCAAATAGCATCTTTCTTGCTCGGAGACAACGGTAAACCCATTACGAAATCCATGGTGATACGGTCCCATTTCCATTCGGGGACTAAGATAGGCTAAAGTGATCCCGAAGGCACTTGGTGTTCAGCCTTTACTTGCTGACAAATAAGACATCTTGAAACGAATTCTGAAATATCTTTCTTCATTTTTGACTGTTGCTTCAAGTCACTATACATCTTTGTACTTCCCGGATGTACAGATAACCATTCGTTATGTGATTCGTACAAAATTCTTTGAATAAGCCCCTCTTTCCTCGGTACATAAATTCTATCTCTAAACGTCAAGTATCCATCAAAATTAATCCGAAAGTCGGATTCAGCATCTGACTCACATTGAGCTCTCTTGATTTGTAACTCACTATCTTCTTTCTGAGCCTCAAAGATCTCTTGAAGAAACATTGGTCTAGCTCTCGACTCAATTAAAAGAGAGCCATTGTCGGATAAGGATATCCTTGAATTCAATGCTCTTAAAGTATATAGAGACTTTCTGCTCAAAGCATCGACGATTACATTCACCTTTGCTGGATGGTAGTCGATGACCAACTCATAGTCTTTTATCAACTCTAACTATCTTTTTTGTCTTATGTTCAACTCTTTTTGCGTCATCAAGTACTTCAGACTTTTGTGACCGGTAAAAATCTGACATTTTTACCATATAAATGGTGTCTCCAAATCTTCAAAGTGAAGACTATGGCGGCCAATTCTAGATCATGCATCGAATAATTCTTCTCATGAGGCTTCAACTATCTCCGGAGGCATAAGCAATCACCTTACCTTCTTGCATGAGTACACACCCAATCCATTTAAGGATGCATCATCAGAGACTATAAATTCTTTCCCGATTCGGGTTGTACTAAGATTGGAGCTTTTGTCAACACCGCTTTCAACTTCTCGAAACTTTGTTGGCATCATTCAGTCCACTCAAACTTCACATTTTCTACAACAATTTAGTCATCGGGTTGCGATCATGGAAAACCCTTGACAAATCGTTTGTAGTAGCCATTAGGCCCGAAAACTTCTAATCTCGGTAATGTTCTTAGGCGACTTCCAAATCCATTATGGTAGAGATTTTACTAGGATCAACTCGGACTTCATCCCTCGAGACAATATGTCCCAGGAATCTTGCTTCATTGAGCCAAAATTCACTTTTACTGAATTTGGCATACAGCTGATTCTCTCGCAGGATCTGTAAAACTGTCCATAGGTGTTCAGCATGCTCTTTCTCATCTTGGGAATAAATTAGTATGTCGTCAATAAATACAACTACAAACTTGTCAAGGTATGGTCTAAAGATGCGATTTATTAAATCCATGGACACCGCAGGAGCATTGGTTAACCTAAAGGGCATGACTAAAAATTCATAATGCCCATACCTCGTTCGAAAGGCCGTCTTGGATACATCTGAGTCTTTCACTCTCAACTGGTAGTACTCTGATCTTAAGTCTATTTTGGAGAACACAGTCGCTCCTTTCAATTGATCAAACAGATCATCGATCCTAGGCAATAGGTATTTATTCTTTACAGTTATTTTATTAAGCTGACGGTAATCTATGTACAATCTCATGGTACCATCTTTCTTTTTCACAAATAAAACCAGGGCACCCCATGGTGAACAACTTGATCTTGCAAAGCCCTTATCTGTCAACTCGTGCAACTGTAACTTCAACTCTTTCAACTCTGTTGGAGCCATTCTCTAAGGAGTAGTGGATATCGGCATAGTACCGGGAGCTACGTCAATGTTGAACTCAATCTCTCTAACTGGCAGTAATCCGGGTAATTCTTCGGGAAATACATCCACGTATTCACATACTATCGGTATTGACTCAATTTTTAGCTCTGTCTCCTTTTCATTCAACACGAAGGCCAAATATGATTCATACCCTTTTCTTAAATATCTCGGTGCCATCATATGGGAAATTATCACTGGCGATTTATCTTGTTTATCTGATTCAACATGAAGAGTATCCCCATTCTCACATCCCATCTCAATGCATTTCTTCCCACAATTAACAATTACATTATGAGTAGTCAACCAGTCCATTCCAAGAATGAGGTCGAATTCATCAAATGGTAATAACATAAGATTTTCTTTAAAGCAATGACTTCTAATCATCAATGGGCAATCTTTACAAACTTTATTAACTAACACACTCTTGCCTAATAGATTAGACACCTTAATTACAAATTCAGTGGTATCTATAGGCATGCTCAAACTGGATGCTAATTTCATGCTAATGTAAGAGTGCGTGGATCCGAGATCTATTAAGCAATAACTTTAGTATTGTAAAGAGAAAAGGTACCCATAATAACATCAGGAGAAGACGCCTCTTCGCGAGCGTGAACGACATAAGTCCTTGTAGGCACCCTACCCTCGGGTCTCACGGCCTAGTCTTTCGGATTACCTCTTCCACTTGCCCCACTTCTCGAGTTTCTCTGCGGTCTCACTCTGACTATACTCCCAGATTTTGGGTCCTAAGCTCTTCCTTCTTTCGTCATATTGGGACAATCTTTTATATAGTGGTCTTGCGAACCACATCTAAAACATGCATTTTCATGTGCCCGACATTCTCCCAGATGGTGTCTGCCACACTGTGGGCATTCAAATTTGTCGGATATAAATTTTTACACTTGCAACTGAAGTCGTCTGTGCTTTGTTCCCTGAATACTGTTTACTTTTGTCCTTCTTGGAAAACCTTGTGGAAGTAGCCGATCGGGTAGGAAAATCTTTTGACTTCTTGTGTGAAGATTGGAATGACTTGTTCCACTGTCTCTTTCTAGAGTCACGAGACTCTATTTCAGACTTCTTCTTCTCTTTTATTAGCTCTTCGGCTTTACAAGCTCTTTCCACTAACACGACAAATTCTTTTAATTCTAGGACAGTAACAACAAGTTTGATGTCCTCATTCAATCCATCTTCAAACCTTTTACTTTTAATAGCCTCTGTGGATATACATTCGCGAGCATACTTGCTGAGTCGTACAAACTCATGCTCATAATCTGTCACCGACATCTTACTTTGCTTCAGCTCTAGGAATTCCTTGCTCTTCTGGTCTACAAACCTCTGGCTGATATACTTTTTCTTAAACTCTTCTTGGAAGAATTCCCATGTGACCCTTTCTCTTGGTACAATCGACACAAGAGTGTTCCACCATTGGTAACCAGAATCTCTTAAGAGAGAGATTACACACTTCATGCATTCTTCAGAGATACATGACAACTCATTAAATACCCTGATGGTATTTTCTAACCAGAATTAAGCTCTTTTGGATCATCCTCTTTTCTGGCCCGAAATTCTTCTGCCCCATGCTTCCTGATCCTATCAATTGGGGTTTACCTCCTCTTACCACTTTTACTACTTGAAGGGCCACTGGAGTAGCTTGTGGAACAGGTGGGGGTGAAGAGGGTTGTGCGTTTGGGTTCACCCAATGAACTCTGTATACCATGTGTTCATCATATGGAGGAAGGCTTCTCTAGCCTCTTCTTCTTCCCTTTGACTCACCGTAGTAGGTCTATTCTCATTTTCAGTCAGCACTATCCCTTCAGCGAGCCTCCGCATTACATTCTACGTTATCCGCCACATTCCCTTCGGAATCCATTCTTACATATGGCATGTATAGCTAGACTCATGCTCATGCTACATTAGTCCTAGAACCGACTAAACTGTAGCTCTGATACCACTAAATGTAACACCCCGCACCCAAGATTGATACTGGATCTGGATACGAGACATTACTATGGTTGAACATGTACTTACGAGCTATAAAATTTTGTTCCAACTTAAAAATTTTACTTTCTTAGTCAACACATACATTAGAAGGGCCTACGAGGCCTTAAACTCGTGTTTGAAAACTTTCGAAACTAAATCAAATAATTCATTTTTTAAAGTAGGGTTCACACACCCGTGTGACTTGGAATACGCCCGTGTACCCTTAAGCACGCCCATACCCTCAAACCGTGGGAAGCTACTGACTATTTTCGCACGGCTTAGACACACCAGTGTCTTCCAATCGTGGGAGACTATTGACTAATTTCACACGGCCATGACATGCCCGTGGGCTTAGATCGTACTAATCCTTGATTTACTGACTAAATCAACACGGTCTAGGCACATGCCCATGTCCAACCCGTGTGTACAACACGGCCTATACACACGGTTGTGGAATTTACCCGTGGCCTATTCTGATTCATAATACTAAGGTGCAGGGTTAACACGGCCTTGACACACGCCCGTGTGTCCAACCGTGTGGGCATTTGTAGGCTATTTACCAAGCCGTTAGCCACCTTGAAATGAAGATCATATCCATACACAATTCAACGATGCAATAACAACCCAATTTTATGAATAATACTACATGCTTCATTGATCTCAATAAACATAAATACTTAGTCAAATTTGGCCAATCACTTAGCCATATACAAAAGAATAATAAACTTGATAGCTTTTACAAAGGCCCTTCTAAAAACATGTCCACAAAATGAATGTTTCCTATACATGCCATACTTAGTAAAGTAACTTGGCTATACCAAAGTAAGAGTTGATAGTGTGCTACGAGCTTCGACTTCGATGATCCACAAATTAGCTTGGCGGGACTACATAGAAAGAAACAATCAAATACGTAAGCATTTAGCTTAGTAAGTTTGCATGTAAAGCACATGTCAATAAGCTTGCTTAATAAAAACCATTTAGCATAACAATAGTATCGTAATTTCAGCTCTAAAGCTTACTTACTCATACTTGGTTCTTACATGTCTCATGATGCTCACTATACTCATTTTTGTAAAGTAAACATGATACCTGTGTCACTTGATCACATTGATCAGTGTACTTAAACAATAATCATTATGATCTCTAATTCTTCATTCATAACATGAGTAATATTTAATTCATTTTGATGCTAGCTTTGCTTTCTTAGCTCTCTTGTTACCTCATTATTAACCTTACTTGTTTGCTTGATGAACTTCTAGGAATACCCGAGGATACTAGATCTCTTCCCACTTAACATGCCACCAAAGCCATATCTTAGGCATAGTCTTACATAGAATTTCTCATCTTGGTTTCAAGGCCATGTCTTGACATGGACTTACATGAAGTCTTGCCCTTGATAACTTACTCAATGCCAAGCTTGCCTTAGACTTATGTGATATCTTGATCAATGCCAAGCTTGCCTTGGACTTACATGATATCTTGATCAATGCCAAGCTTGCCTTGGACTTACATGATATCTTGATCAATTCCAAGCTTGCCTTGACTTACATGATATCTTGATCAATGCCAAGCTTGCCTTGGACTTACATATCAATGCCAAGCTTGCCTTGGACTTACATGATATCTTGTGTGGTATATTGGGTATCCTAGGGAATTCATATTCAATCGGGGCTTACTCATGTTTAATCTCTTTGTTCAGAAAAATGATATGAATTACAAAATAGCAATGTATATTATGCTAAGTAATTCAATGATAGTGATCATAAAGCTTAGAAATCATACAAACTTACCTCGTTTTCAAAATGTGTTAATTCTTCGGTTTAGTCCACGACTTTATCCTTTCCACGATTGAGGTGAATTCTAGTCTCCTCTTGCTCTATAATAGCAAATTAGCTCATTTTAATCATTTTATTAATATAAGCATCTCAATAGTCCTACTTAGGTAAAATTACCATTTTACCCCTAGATTTTGGCAAAATGACCGTTTTGCCCTTAGGCTCAGAAATTAATTCTAATCACATTTTTATCTTCAACAAGCCTAGACAAACATTTAAAGCTCTTAAAGCTATCATCAACAATCAATATTTCACATACTTACTACCAAGTTCATAACCTTTTCATTAAGGTCTTATTTAGTGTCCTCATGCTAACACCCCTTTTAAAAGTTTAACAACTAAGACTCAAGTTCTTCCTTAAAATGCAGCAAACAACTAAAGTAGCTCTCATGGTAAAACTCTAAACCTTTCATAACATTGCACAATAGTCCCCTAATTTGAAAGCTTAAGCTTTAGGGATCTCAAAAGTACAATTATTTTCAAGAAAAGTTCACTAGAACACTTACTTGAATGGATGAGAGTTTGCTGAAGTTTTTGAAGGTTTCTACCCCTTATTTGCTTCAATTTTTGGTGGAGGGTGATAGGAGAAAAAGATGATAACTTTTCTCTCCTTATTCTATTATTAAAAGTCAAATCAGTCCACCTACTACTACTAACTTTGACACTAATTGAAAATTTTGTCTCCCATGCTCTCTTATGGCCGGCCAAGCCTCTTTCAAAGGCTAAATTACCTTTTCAATACCCCCATTTAACAATCCATAACCATTTGGTACTCTTAGCATATAGAATGGAACTTTTGCACTTTATGCGATTTAGTCCTTTTTCACAAATTAAACACGAAAACGTTAAAATTAAAATACCAAAATTTTAATGCTCATATGCTATCATGCTCTAACTCATAATATATCGTGAAAATAATTTCTCCGATCTCGAAATAGTGATCCCAAGATCACTATTCTGACTAGCCCCTAAGTCGCGCTGTTACAGTTTCTGACCAAAGTTTTGAGCTTTTGCTGGGCATTTATCAAACTTGTTATAATAATCTGTAGAGCCAAGATAGCTTGGCCTTTGAACATGTCCTCTAGTTTGTCTATAATCGCTTTGGTAGTCTTACAGCTCTCAAGTTACTTATAAAGGGTGGTGGTCAAGCTTGCCAGCATATAACAATAAGCTATCTCATTAGACTCCTAGCATTTTCTAGCCTCAGCTTCGAGTGGTTGGAGGGAATTTATTATCAAGGTTTGTTTTTAGTTTCTCACAGCTCAAGATAATTATGAGGTTCCTTTTTCATTCCTTATAGTTATTTTTGTTCAATTTTGTTCTCATTGACTATATTTAATAAGGGAGTAGGTGTCATTTTTGAATTGAAAATAAAATACCAATTTATTAATATCTTTGTATTAAAAAAATATTTTGAAAACATTTTGCAACTTACGATATGCACTAAGATGATGCATGCGTATTATATTAAACCTTGAAAATATTTGTAAGTTGTTGCAATGATAATTCCTACACCCATTTAATTAAGTCACCGTGGGGTATTCTTAATCAACTAGTAAGAACATGAATTTCCATCTAATTAGTACATGAACCTAATTCCTTAAGCATTCACATGTATTAATAATCGTTTAAAATTTGGCCATCATCCTAACTTAAGTAGAGCTTCGTGGGAAGTTACTTAACTAGAAGATCTTGAGTCTATAACCATCAACTCAACACTTATCACATCATGTACCATAAATGAGTTATTGTGGGACAATCTCACTGAGTAACATGTTGTGACTAGTTTTCCTTTTTGAAGAAAAACTTCTTGTTATATTGCATGATAATACCTACAACAGGGCCGACCAACTATCATATGATTACAAGATAATTCTTCTTACTTTCAGGAAATCTCCTCAGTGATATCCACATGGAAATCCTACCCTTGGCTATTAAATTATCATGCCATCACAAGAGACCATTGATGGAGGCCCTAAGTCTTATTTAGGGACTTTCTCCCACTTAATCTTTTAAGAATATGTAAGGTTTTTAACGTTCCATTTCAATCATGAATGATTAATTAATGCATGACAAGTACATGTTGCCTTCTTTCCCTAAACTATATGACATGCTTATCATACATATGCATGAACATACATTTGCAATAAAATAAATATCATCATGCTATCATAGATAAAAACATAAAATTTAAATGACCTTAACCAACTAAAGGTTCCACGATTTCATCCGAAAATAATAATAGAATTACAAGAATCACCCTAAAGCATACTTTGGGTCTTCTATTTTGCCATCAGAGACTTCCGTTGCCGTATCGATTCACATTGCCATCATAGTTACTTTGTCACCGTTGTCGCCAACAGCCACTGTCATCAGCTACCACCACCGGCCCCTACCATCAATGACCAACATAGGACAACTAATGGCCTTCATTTTTGAACCACAATCGGTTTTTACCGATTTGGTTGGGTCGGGTTTGTGTTGTCTCGATCAACTTGGATGCGTCTC
This sequence comes from Gossypium rotundifolium, assembly GCA_025506655.1. Lineage (NCBI taxonomy): Eukaryota > Viridiplantae > Streptophyta > Magnoliopsida > Malvales > Malvaceae > Gossypium > Gossypium rotundifolium. The sequence goes on along the minus strand of CP106727.1, from coordinate 57,847,940 downwards.
AGTTTTCCTAGCTCTACTGAAAATATTGGATACATAAGTCTTATATCCATTTCTGGCTCACATAAATTATTCTAAAATAATAAAATAAATAAATTTTGCATGGATATGATAGTCCACGATCTAATTACATACCTAAAAATTAATATTAATTACATCCAAATTTTTAGAAATCACAACTTTGACAAAATTAATTTATCATATAAGTAATAAAATAATAACACACATTCATTCACATACATATCCTTAAAAATGTTCATAATAACAAAAATATCACGTCTTATCAAAAATTAATCACACATGAAGAAAAGAGATGATAAACCATAAAAGTAACATATTTTAATCCCACATTTAGGATACATTTGAATGATTTATCCCTTGATTTATGTAAAAAGGTGTTTTTAATCTTTTCTTTTCATGTTTTATACTTAGGAAAGCACCGGAGGATGAAAACAATAAGAAACGGGACTAAAACGGACCAAATGGGCCATATCACAAAATCAGCACGGCCTGGACTTAATCCCACACGTCCGTGCCTCTTAAGAGAAGTCCGAACACGACCTGATCACGATTAACACGGGCGTGTCTCTTCAGCAGACTCACCACGACCTGAAATCGATTCACATAGGCGTGTGCCATAGGCGTGTCCATACTGCAGAAAGAGCAATTCTATTCAGAATAGGGTACTTAGAGGCAAAGAAACACATTCCGAAGCCGATTCAAACACCCTAGTAGGAATTTTACTTGAATTAGGATATGTAGGGGCCAAGTAAAGCATCTTAAAGTCTATATAAACACCCTAGGGGGCAACTTAAGAGTGGAGTTTGGCAGAAACCTTCTGCCAGAGGCAGCGGTTAGCTAGGCCAAGGAGTCGAGCCATAAAAGCTAGATTTATGGGAATTACTTGGGGATAGCTAGTTGATCCATCTCAAGAAGCTGGAATTCTACTCAAGACGGCGGATTTCTCTTTCAATTCCTTCAGGGAGTTCTAGGGATTTCTTATGTTTTGTTTTATCTTTTCTTCTGAGATGTTTTCTTTTATTGTTATGAATTAAGCCCTTCAGATACCTGAAGGGGATGAAACCTAGATGAATCTTGTTATTATTTTCTGAACTATATGATAAATACTTGATTTTTTCTTAATTATGTGTGCTTAATTCTTGTGTTAATATTTTCGGGATATTAATTCAAGTTGGATGTGCTTAGGTGGTGGAGCAAAAGTCCTTGCTTAAGAGTAGATCTAGCATAATTAAGCGGAGTTGATCGCGCGCCTAGAGATAGGGTGACGAAATTTTGCCAGATTAATGTGAAACCTAATAAGGGAGTCCATAGATCGAGTTAATGCGATTCTAGGGGTTTTAATTAGAAAGAGATTTCAATTAATCAACCTAGGATTAGACGTTATTCGCCTCGAGAGAGGGTTTAACATAAATTAGGGAATCTTACGGATCAAGTCAAGTGAATAAATTGTCTGGTTCAGTGTTAGATAACAAGTGAAGTCTAGGTGGATTCTTCCTAAGGGTATCGTCTTAATCAATTGAGTTTTCCTCAAGTATTTCCCCAATTCATTCTTTTTGCCTTTGCGTCTTTAGCTTAGTAGCTAGTTAATTTAGATTAAGCAACCACTCACTTAATATTTAGGCTAAATAATAGAAAGAAGGTTACTATTAGTACTTTTAGTTCCTTTGGGTTCGACAATCCGGTCTTGCCTAAGCTATACTACTATTCGATAGGTGCACTTGCCTTAAGTCATTGCCAGAGTTAGTTTCCAAGTTTGATCATTCTTTTTATAAATTTTAAAACTCGACTGAAACACCCCACACCCGGCCCACGAGAATGGACCGGATATGGTATGTTCCTAAAGTAAACCGATTTCAAAATCATTTTCGATACTTAGAGAAAATTGTAAATTTTTAGAAAAACTATTATTTTGAGCTGGGCTTAGATTGGAAACCCATTTATTTAATCTTGTAAGCCCATTTAATTAAATACATCCAAAATAGTTCTTAGCATAAAACTTAATAGTAAAGCAAAAATAAAGAGAAATCCACTGGGCCTTATGGCCTTATTACATCAAGTAAAACCCAAAATAAAATAAAAGTAAAAGTCCAAACTAAATAAAATCTCCGAATGTAGCATGGCCACCTCAACGTCTCACCGCCCGGTCCAAAATCACTTTATTCATCACCGAAAATAGTTCCCACAACGGGGTGAGTCAACAGACTCAATGTGCACACAATACTAACATTCAACAAATCAGGCACTCATGTTCAAATCATCGGATCCATATAAAAATGAAATTATGATGCAACCCAAACCCAATCCTAATGGTCCATCCGCTACACACCACCCGTACCTGCCATTCACACCGTGGGGACTACTAAGTCAACCCTCCATCCGCTACTCTCCACGTTGTGTCATTAGACACTATTGTAACCGAAGTTACCAAAATTTCACAATGTGACCGTAGTCAACATATTTTCGTTGGTGAGACCAAGTCAACACCTTCACAGGTGAGACCAAGTCAACACCTTCAAACGTTGGTGAGACCAAGTCAACACCTTCAAACGTTGGTGAGACCAAGTCAACACCTTCTTCCCTTTCACATAAATCCCGAATGCCCCAAAATATATATCATGCATAACATACTTAATTTCATAATCATATACATATATTCACATGTTATAAAATAATATATTTCATAATCCTATCAGAAGTAGGAAACGTACCTGGGTACTTTTTGCCACATTTGTGGTACATAGCCACATTCACATTCTTATTCATATTTATATATTAAAATAATAGTCATGAAATATCGAAGGTTAGTAAGGGTACACACCTTATTCGCTTAAATAGAAGTTCCTTGAGATCTCGAAAATCCCGATATAATCTTTAGATCTGTTATCTCCTATATTCGGCCAAATATTAAAACATATTAACAAACCTATTTGGCTTAAAAACCAAATCCTAGTAGGATTTGTATTACTTACCTTGTTGCCGAATTCAATACTAATCGAATCCCAAAATCTATGCTATGCTCCTCCTTGTATTCTGCCAAGCACTAAATCTCATCCGGGGTTAGTTTTGGCTTTTGAATTAGATCTAATTATCAAAATAGGCCTTGGCCAAAGCTATAGACACTTACCTTGTGGATTTTAAATCCGAAACTCACCGAATAACTAGGGAACACGTGGCCTATGGTGTACCTTCTGGAAAAGAACTTCTCCTTCCTTGTAGCCTACACTTAGTAAATCCAGAAAGATCTCTTCAAAGTTTGGCAACCATGAACATTAATGGGATTAGCCCTAGATTTTGATAAGTCTAAAATATAAAAGAAATCAAACCAAACTTAGATCTTACCCTTATTTGAAGGAATCGATTGCACCTTCGCTCAACCTTCGAAATTCTACTTAGAGACTTAATGAACAATCGGCTATGATTCCTTTATGTATTCGATTTCAAAGATGAAAGAAGAAAGGAATAATAGGCTTAGAAGGAATCGGCTAGGAGGCTAAAAGAAAAGAAGAAAAGAATGGATGCTCAAGAAGAATATTCTAGAAGAAAAGAGAGAGGAGAATGAATAATGAATGGCCCTAGTCTCATCCTTTTATAGCCGAAATTACTAGGCCAAGAATCCTTAACTTGGCCACCACTCTTCCTTATTTTTCCTAATTAAAGAGTAATTCTTCATTTATCTCTTATTATTCACATATTTATGTGAATAAAACTCCTTTATTTATCTCTTATTATTCACATATATCTCTTATTATTCACATATTTATGTGAATAAAACTCCTTTATTTATCTCTTATTATTCACATATTTATGTGAATAAAACTCCTTTATTTATCTCTTATTATTCACATATTTATGTGAATAAAACTCCTTTATTTCTCTCTTATTATTCACATATTTATGTGAATAAAACTCTTCCTTTTCTAGAAACCCATGCCGTCCACTCAATATCCGGAAGCAAAAATAAAGCCTTCATTATTTGCTTCTGGATGACTCAAACTCAGCCCAAAACCTCTTGTATTTGGGCCATTTCCTAAGACCTTAGGTGGCATCTTCAGCCACATTTCCAAGTTCGTTATTGGGGCAAATGTCATGTATCAGATATTTTAGGGTCACTTGGCCCTAAGTTCCCTTTGGGCTCAAATTGACATTCCGGTCATTTTAAGTTTCCTAAAATTTTCACATGACTCAGATTTTTCGTGTTTCCAAAATGTTTAGGTTTCCAAAATGTTCGTGTTTCCAAAATGTTCAAGTTTCCAAAATGTTCGTGTTTCCAAAATGCTCAAGTTTCCAAAATGTTCAAGTTTCCTATTTTGGCTTGGTTTCCAAAATGTTCACTTTCCTAATTTACTTAGGTTTCCAAAATGTTCACTTTCCAAAATGTCTAAGTTTCCAAAAGTGTTCATTTCCATTTCCATTTCCATTTTCATTTCTATCTTCATTTTCATTTCCATTTTCCTTTCCATTTTCATGCATTTCTAGATTTCCAAAAGTATCAAAATTTATTCATAGTACTTGAAACTTGTCATTTCATACAATTAAACCTGAAATGCATAGGCCCTATCCAGATGTTACAGCTTCTACCCTCCTTAAAAATAATTTCGTCCTCGAAATTACTTAATCGACAATCGTACAATCTTTCTCACCGACTATGCTTACGTCACAAGACTCGATCTTAATAGAACCATCATACTTTCTAGGCACAATCTCTAAGTTCACATCCCTTAGAACTCATTTTCTAACGTCACGATTTAATCGATTTAAAAGTTTTATACATTAGTACTTGTTTCACTTTATTACTCACAAGAAATTTTATGAAAAAGAGTTTAGGAGTGGTTCTTCAGATTCATACATGCACACAGTCTTTTCATCCATTCATACATCCATCAAACAATTATGAACCTTAGTTCATTCAGAGAAACGTTGTAGTTTTTTTTCCTTTGTTGTTGTTTTACCACTACCCGGGGGTATTTTCGTAATTTGTCCTACAGGGGTATTTTCGTAATTTGTCAAAATAAGGTTCCTTGGTGTTTTTGTCACAAAGTATTTTGGAAATTTTAAAGTTCTCGGTATTTTGGAAAATTTTGAAATCCGAGGTATTTTAAATTTTTGGACATCGAGGGTATTTTGGTAATTTTTCCACAAATCGGGTAAATTGTAAAATTTTAATAAATCAGGATATTTCGAAGTTGCAAAACTTTGAGGGTTCTTTTGAGAAATTTATTTTCCAAAGACGATGAAGTTGCAAAAATTTTGGAAATTAGGGTCATTTTGGTAATTTTGTAAGTTAGGGGCAATTTTGTAATTTTCCAAAATCAAGGTATTTTGATATTTTACAAATTAGGGTTTTTGAATGTTTATAAAATAATGAAATTTTGGTAAAGTTTGTTGAGTAGTTGAACATTTTATAAACCAAGGGCATTTTTGTAATTTTACCACTAAGGGTATTTTAGTAAATTTGTAAATCAGAAATATTTTAGGAAAATTTATAAAAATATTCTTTTCAAATCAAGAGGGTAATTTAGAAATTTTAAAATTAGGGTTTCCATAAAATACGGCTAGTCCCTTTTGGGTTTTAGTTATTGGTTTAGCAGTGACTAAGTCCTCTTGATTAGGTGAACTACATTACGCACTGGTAGGATTCGAGTAAAGAGGAGGTGAGTCACTAGGACTGCTTAAATACCAAGCTCTTACTGAATCCACTCCTAGACATGCGCACAACAGTTACGACACCCTAGCTCGGTGACTTAATCATAGGTTTGTTTGATTAGGCATTTAAGTCTTATGTAATTGTTGGGGTAACTAGTCCTAGGGTTCAAGTACTTAATCTCTATTCTACGCTCCATTCCATTTCTACCTTCTACAAATCATAATATAAATCACACAATGGATAGAAGTACTTACCGGTGGATCATGGTCTGGAGACTTAGGTGCCATGCCGTAAAACCCTTATTTTTTCAAAGATAATCATTTGGCTCGCTTTGAAAACGTTTTGGGCCTTAGCCCACGTGCCGAGAGTTTAAAACTAGGCTCGATACCAAATCGAAACACCCACACCCTACCCCGAGAATGGACCTGGATCCGGTATGTTCCTAAAGTAAACCGATTTCAAAATCATTTTCGATACTTAGAGAAAATTGTAAATTTTAGAAAAACTATTATTTTGAGTTTGGGCTTAGATTGAAACCCATTTATTTAATCTTGTAAGCCCATTTAATTAAATACATCCAAAATAGTTCTTAGCATAAAACTTAATAGTAAAGCAAAAATAAAGAGAAATCCATCGGGCCTTATGGCCTTATTACATCAAGTAAAACCCAAAATAAAATAAAAGTAAAAAGTCCAAACTAAATAAAATCTCCGAATTGGCCACCTCAACGCTCTACCTACCGGTCCGTCACTGCTCATCACCGAAAATAGTTCCCACAACGGGTGAGTCAACAGACTCAATGTGCACAATACTAACATTCAACAAATCGAGCACTCATGTTCAAATCATCGGATCCATATAAAATGAAATTATGATGCAACCCAAACCCAATCCTAATGGTCCATCCGCTACACACCACCGTGCACTTGCCATTCACACCGTGGGACTACTAAGTCAACCTCCATCCGCTACTCTCCACGTTGTGTCATTAGACACTATTGTAACCGGTTACCAAAATTTCGCAATGTGACCGTAGTCAACATATTTTTGTTGGTGAGACCAAAGTCAACACCTTCGTTGGTGAGACCAAGTCAACACCTTCAAACGCTGGTGAGACCAAGTCAACACCTTCAAACGTTGGTGAGACCAAGTCAACACCTTCTTCCCTTTCACATAAATCCCGAATGCCCCAAAATATATATCATGCATAACATACTTAATTTCATAATCATATACATATATTCACATGTTATAAAATAACATATTTCATAATCCTATCGAAGTAGGAAACGTGCACTGGTACTTTTTGCCACATTTGTGGTACATAGCCACATTCACATTCTTATTCATATTTATATATTAAAATAATAGTCATGAAATATCGAAGGTTAGTAAGGGTACACACCTTATTCGCTTAAATAGAAGTTCCTTGAGATCTCGAAAATCCCGATATAATCTTTAGATCATTATCTCCTATATTCGCCAAATTTTAAAACATATTAACAAACCTATTTGGCTTAAAACCAAATCCTAGTAGGATTTGTATTACTTACCTTGTTGCCAATTCAATACTAATCGAATCCCAAAATCTATGCTATGCTCCTCCTTGTATTCGCCAAGCACTAAATCTCATCCGGTTAGTTTTGGCTTTTAAACAAACAAGAATTAGATCTAATTATCAAAATAGGCCTTAGCCGAAAGCTATAGACACTTACCTTGTGGATTTTAAATCCCGAAACTCACCGAATAACTAGGGAACACGTGGCCTATGGTGTACCTTCGGGAAAAGAACTTCTCCTTCCTTGTAGCCTACACTTAGTAAATCCCGAAAGATCTCTTCAAAGTTTCGGCAACCATGAACATTAATGGGATTAGCCCTAGATTTCGATAAGTCTAAAATATAAAAGAAATCAAACCAAACTTAGATCTTACCCTTATTTGAAGGAATCGATTGCACCTTCGCTTCAACCTTCAGAAATTCGGCTTAGAGACTTAATGAACAATCGGCTATGATTCCCTTATGTATTCGATTTCAAAGATGAAAGAAGAAAGGAATAATAGGCTTAGAAGGAATCGGCTAGGAGGCTAAAAGAAAAGAAGAAAAAGAATGGATGCTTAAGAAAATATTCTAGAAGAAAAGAGAGGGAGAATGAATAATGAATGGCCCTAGTCTCATCCTTTTATAGCCGAAATTACTAGGCCAAGAATCCTTAACTTGGCCACCACTCTTCCTTATTTTTCCTAATTAAAGAGTAATTCTTCATTTATCTCTTATTATTCACATATTTATGTGAATAAAACTCCTTTATTTTTCTCTTATTATTCACATATATCTCTTATTATTCACATATTTATGTGAATAAAACTCCTTTATTTATCTCTTATTATTCACATATTTATGTGAATAAAACTCCTTTATTTATCTCTTATTATTCACATATTTATGTGAATAAAACTCCTTTATTTCTCTCTTATTATTCACATATTTATGTGAATAAAACTCTTCCTTTTCTAGAAACCCATGCCGTCCACCTCAATATCCGAAGCAAAAATAAAGCCTTCATTATTTGCTTCTGGATGACTCAAACTCAGCCCAAAAACCTCTTGTATTTGGGCCATTTCCTAAGACCTTAGGTGGCATCTTCAGCCACATTTCCAAGTTTGTTATTGGGGCAAATATCATGTATCAGATATTTTAGGGTCACTTGGCCCTAAGTTCCCTTTGGGCTCAAATTGACATTCGGGTCATTTTAAGTTTCCTAAAATTTTCATGGCTCAGTATTTTTCGTGTTTCAAAATGTTTAGGTTTCCAAAATGTTCAGTGTTTCCAAAATGTTCAAGTTTCCAAAATGTTCGTGTTTCCAAAATGCTCAAGTTTCCAAAATGTTCAAGTTTCCTATTTTGGCTTGGTTTCCAAAATGTTCACTTTCCTAATTTACTTAGGTTTCCAAAATGTTCACTTTCCAAAATGTCTAAGTTTCCAAAAGTGTTCATTTCCATTTCCATTTCCATTTTCATTTCTATCTTCATTTTCATTTCCATTTTCCTTTCCATTTTCATGCATTTCTAGATTTCCAAAAGTATCAAAAATTTATTCATAGTACTTGAAACTTGTCATTTCATACAATTAAACTGGAAATGCATAGGCCCTATCCAGGATGTTACATCGACAAAGCAACGATCAAGTTTTTGGCGCCGTTTCCGGGGAACTAAAATATTAAGAAAGCCCTATTTTTATTACTTTAGCCATTATTTTTATTTTTTTCTCAATTTATTTTTATTTTTATTTTTATTTTAGTTATAACCTTGCTAATTTTCTTTCTTTCTTTTCCAACATAGGTACCTCTAGCTTATGACTAGAAGGAGCCCGAAAGGACCACAAGTATACGACAGTGATATTGAAGCTACCGCTCGCAAGAATGGCAGAGAAACTAGGCGAGCCCTAAATTACAGAGAAGAAGAAGAACAATGCGGATCCAATCCTACTGAAGGGATGGACGAGAATGATCCACCACTACAAGATATGGCAGAGAACAATGCTCCGCGTACTATGTATGATTATGCTAAACCTTACTTAACAGGAGCAGAATCGAGTCTTGTTAGGCCTGCTATAGCTACTAATAATTTTAAATTAAAGCCTAACACTATACAAATGATTCAACAATTTGATCAATTTGATGGTTTGCAGGACGAAGACCCGAATACTCATATAGCTAATTTTTTAGAGTTTTGTGATACCTTCAAAATAAATGGCATTTCGATGATGCCACACGTCTTTGGTTATTTCCCTTTTCATTAAGGAATAAATCCAAGCAGTGATTGAACTTGTTACCACGAGGGTCAATCACCACATGGGATCAAATGACTGAAAATTTTTTATTAAAATATTTCCCACCGGCCAAAACGGCCAAATTACGGAATGATATCTCTTCTTTTGTGCAGATAGATTTAGAGACATTATACGACACATGAGAGATACAAGGATCTCTTGAGATGGTGTCCGCACCATGGTTTACCCTTATGGCTCCAAGTCTAAACTTTCTATAATGGTGTAAACCCCTCAACGAGGCAACTAATTGATTCAGCTACCGGTGGAACCCTGAACAATAGAACTCCTGAAGTAGCCTACGAGTTTATTGAAAAGATGTCACTGAATAACTATCAGTGGCAGGTTACAAGGACAAAACCAACAAAATCAGCCAGAGTTTTGAACCTCGATGCAGTAACCATGCTATCAATGCAGGTAGAGATGATGAATAAAAAGCTTGATAATTTGTGTTCTTCGCAGGTACATCCAGTAATGCAGTGCAACGCAAGTGGAACTATGGTGAATCTTGAGTACCCACCCTACCAACCGGGCACAGAGAGCAAACAGATGAACTATATAGGTAATAATTTCAGATTTAGTAATAATCCTTATAGTAATACCTATAATCCAGGTTGGAGGAACCACCCAAATTTTTTGTGGGAAGGTCAAGGAAATCAAAGACAACAACCTCCTCAAAATTTCCAAAATCAACCATATCCACAAGAAAAGAAGCCAAACCTCAAAGAGATGTTGACAAAATTCATGGCAGCAACAGAAAATTATCTCCAAGACACCGAGGCAACACTGAAATCCTAACAAACATCGATGGAAGGGATCAAGAACCAAGTTGGGGAACTTACTAAGTTAGTCGGGGAAGTTACAAAGTTATTTGGAAAACTTACAAAGTTAATGTCCGAACGACCACAAGGCCGTCTATCAAGCAACACCGAGATCAACCCAAATAAGCAAATCCAAGCCATAACAGCTCAGAAAAATGTATGGTTAGATGAACCAAATTCAATTCAAGAAAGTGAGGTAAAAGAAGGTAAAATTGAGGTAACACAAGAAAAGCCAAAATCGGTAATCAAAGAATACCAACCTCACATACCTTATCCCGAAGCGTTGAAGAGAGACGATACAGAGGAACAGTTTGGTAAGTTTCTTAAACTTTTAAAGGAATTACATATTAACTTACTGCTTCTTGAAACTCTGTCATAGATGCCAAATTCAAGGAAATTTATAAAACAACTCTTGAAGAACAAGCGTAAGTTAGACGAGGAGTCGCATGTGGAGCTAAACGCAATGTGCTCAGCAATTCTACAAAATAAACTACCACAAAAGCTAAAAGATCTAGGGATTTTTACAATTCCATGTTTAATTGGTAGACTAACTGTTGATAATGCCTTAGTTGATTTAGGGGCAAGTATAAACGTCATGCCTTATAAAATGTTTAAGCAGCTAGGTCTAGGGAAACCCAAACAAACTAGGACGAGTATACAATTAGATGATAAAACTATTAGGATTCCTAGGGGTATTATCGAAGATGTTCTTGTAAAAATTGATAAAATTGTTTTCCCAGTAGATTTCGTTGTCTTAGACATGGGTGAGGATAATTCGATTCCTTTAATTCTAGGAAGACCCTTTTTAGCAACTGCCAGGACTAAGATTGATGTTTATACAGGAGAACTCATTCTTCATGTAGGTGATGAATCAATTAGTATACAAGCTCTTGACTTGGCCAGAACATCAAGTGATGAAGGTGAGAAAGTAAATTCAGTTGATAACCAACTTGTTCAACTTTTACCACAAGATCCACCAAAAAGCTACAAACCTGAGCGATCATAAAACTCATCCCAAAAAAGAAGAAATATATGAGGAATGAAGCCTTGAGGTCAAAAAATTAAGGGAGTGGAAGACCCACTTTAAAGAAGAACCAGAACAACACAAAGAAAAATCGAAAGAACTTTCAGACGAGCTCATAGGGACATCGAATCACTTCAAAATAGGAGATCAGGTACGGTTAGATAAAGCAAATCCTCGCATCACTACACCAAACGTGAATTCAAATGAAGACATCCTTCTTGAGGTAAGAAATATCTTTCCATACAAAATAGTCGAGGTAAGTAATCCCATATTCAACACTCTTAAGGTAAATGCTTCCCACTTAAAATTTATCATAAAAATAAAATTGATAGCATGAGGAATGATATTCAAACATTTTAACCACCCTAATTTTTCAAACACGAGGAAAGTCTAGCTTAAGACTTTAAACAAGTGCTTCTCGGGAGGCAACTCGAGCACTAATACTATCTCTTTTTCTATTTTTGGTTATTTCTTTTCTATTTCTATTTTTCTTCTTTTCCAGAATTTTAATGAATTAAAAGTGCAGATTCCCTGTAACATCCTAAAATTAGAATATTATGTGTTGCACGATATCTTGCGTGAGGCTTGTTAAATTATTAATCATGCATATTTTAAGGCCCTAAGAAGGCTCAGGGTTGAATTGGGCCCTAGTAAAAATTTGGTGTTTATGCCTATTAAGGAGAGATAGTAAGTGGCATCAATGCTTACAGAAACAAGTGAGTAATTTGCTAGCATAAATGAGCATATGGTAAAGAGGATGTGGCGTCACATGAAGGGCTTTAAGGGAGGAGGTTCAAATCCCACTTGGTGCAAAATTTTGATTATTTTTTTGTGTTCCCTCTCTAAGTGTCGGCCATGGTGGTATTTAAGGCAAGGAAGACTTTTTAATTATGGTATGGTGGCTAAGGAAATATGGTAAGGAGGAGGATAAGGGCTAATGAAAGAAAGAGTCAAAAGAAAAAGGCAAGAGAAGGGAGCATGTTGGCCTTTTTCATAAGTGATGTTTTGGAAAGTGTTTTTGGTCAACACTTATCCTTTTGCCAAAACAATACATGGTTCTGGTGAAGGAATAGGGAGAGCTAAAATCTTCTTTGGTCATTTTGCAAAGTTTTGTGCATGCTAAGGTTTGGTTCTCTTAGAATTTTGGGTACTCTTCCTTGCTAATATCTTTTCCTTTTTACTTTGGTCGAAACCTCCTAGTCCATTCGTGCATGTTTCACCTTTGTTTTGGCCGAAACCTCAATGCATTTTGGTCATTCTCTCTTTGATATCCAAAACACCTAGCCTAATTGTTCATCTCATTTTTTTATTTTGTTTTGCCGCAACACTCATCACACTATTACTCATCTTCCCTTTGAAAACCGAAACTAATTAAGCACTCCTTCCCCATCTTTCTTTTCTTTTCCACAAAATTCTTCAACCCTCTTTCTTCTTCTCTAATCCATACTCTCATAGTCAAATTTTCTTATCCATTTTTCCTCCATAGCCGAACCATTCAACCCATAACCCCTCCTTCACAATTTCTTTCTCATTTGTGTTGACACTCCTTTATTCGATCAAATCAGTAAGTGGTTTCTTTTCTCTTTTATTTTTTTCCTTTTCCGAATGGATGTTTATCACTATTTCGTTGTGAATCTTGTTTCTAAATCGAAATGGTGTTGCCTTTCACTCGTTCATATCTTAAGCATCCTCTTTTTCGTAGTGTTCTAAGTGGGTGGCCAAATATCATTCTAGCCTTAAGTCGAACGGTGGAAATTGGATCCAATATCGATAAGGTAAGGAGTTCTTTATGGATTATTTGATATCGTTCAATATTCAATTAGTTGCTAACGGAATAATAGTTTGGACTAATCGATTATATTTTTAGTGACTAAATCGCTCGATCTATCCACTTGTTGATCATATAATTCTAGTGGTAAGCCGAACCTTTTTCCTTAGTCAATCATTTCATATCAACATAATATCGTTTTGACTAAGATTTTATTTAATGGAGGCAAGTGGTACCGATTCGAAAGAAAAAGCGTTTGGAGATCACAAAAGGAGTGGATTTGCGATTCCTACTCCTAAGTTCAAACGAAGGGCAGTATCGACGGTTCGGGATTTTCCACTAGGTTGTGGACCATCATCCGGTGAGAATTGACAAATCGTGGTCGTTCATGATTTTGAGAGTAAGTATTATAGATCGCTTGGTTTAGTTTTGGATTAATAAAAATCTCGTCCATTAGATTAATCGAGTGTTATGTTCTCATAGGTGCTGACGATCAAGAGAGTTTGATACTTACCATAATTAGGTGTGTAATCTCACACCGTATTCCCATAGATTTTGAGATTCGATATCATATTGGAAATAGATCGTTATTATTTTTATTATTAAAAATCGTAATGTGGCATAAACCGGGAAATTGGCCTAAATTACACTTTTTGATAAATTTGTCAAAATTAGTATTAAAACTGTGAGAATTACGAAAATGCCCTTATGGGCCAAATTACAAAAATGCCCTTATGGGCCAAATTACGAAAATGCCCCTAATGGACCGATTTATTATTGTTTGAATCGGCAAAGCTTTTTTAATAAATTATTTGATTAATGGTTGTTAATTATATGTGAACATCTTCTTATGTATGTTGCATATTCATATATTGCATTGGGTTAGGAAAAATGTTGAAGAGAAGTGTAACCCGGTGGCATTGCCACAAAAATGTTTGTTAATATGTTTCATTATGATTCCGGTGGCTTGGCCACAATCAAAATATGTTATAAATGGTAATTTGCCTGCGATTGGTGTGTTTGGCAGGAAGGGATGGTACGGGTGGTATGTAGCGGATGGATTATTAGGATGGGTGGGGTTGCATACATTTATTTTATTACACATTGTTATTGCTAAATGGGCACTGGCCCAAGTTATTGCTAAATGGGTTCAGTTCAATGGACAACGGTAAGGGGATTATACACTAAGTTCTAGTAACTTACTCCGTTTCCTTAACCCTTGCAGGTAATGCTTAGTAACGTGAATTTGGGCCATGGATGACTCGGTGGAGGCCATACTTCAGAAATGGTGTTTTATTTTGAACTTTAGATTTCTATTTCTGTTTGCTTTATTATTTTGGGTTTTTTAATGTTGTAATAAGGCCTCTAAAATATTTTAATTTTGCTTTATGTTGGACGAACTTATTATTTTGCTTTAATTACTTTAAAATGGGAATTTTTCTAAAAATTTAAATAAAGATTTTCCAAAATAGATTAACAAATAGATTTCATAACAAACTTCTATGAATATTTTTAACTCAAAATTTTCTCTCGAAATATCAACGATATTTTCAAAGGTCACGATTTATAAAATCTCTAGTTCAATTTATCGATTTATCAATGAAACTTCGAGGTTAGTAGTATTTTATCAAATATTTCAAATCAAACTTGTTCTCTTGATTTTAACAAATCAATACCTATTTTAGTACAAATAAAAATGATTTAACATGTTTTCTCATGTGACATGTCAGATCCGGTCATAACGTATGGGCCGAGTTTGGGGTGTTATATTTTATGGTATCAGAGGTCGGTTGCAAAACTCGACTGTGGTTTGGGTTTAAAAGCGTTTTCCAAAGCTGTTCGAATTTTTAAATTATGAATGCATGTTTTGAAGGAAGTATGGCACCACGTATCTGGCACCAAGTTAAGTAAGTTTATGTTTTCATTTTATGAATATTGTGGTATGACTGTAGGAATACTCTAGAATTGTTAGTTTTAGGAGCTGAAACTATAGAGATTGAGACTATAGGATGCGTTTTGCAAAAATGACTTTACTATCTATACTTCATAAAATATTGTTTAATAAGCACTGAAATAGCATACTGATTCATAAGACTCTTAATCAGATTAAATCGAATTAGCAAAAATGAGTGCTAGAGGATGTGGACGCAGTAGATGTGGCTGTGGTAGAGGCCGTGGCGCTAGAGTTGTATCTGAGGCATCAGGACATATGCTGGAAATGGACGCACCAGTGTCACCTATGACTGAAGCTAGGTCAGATGATCGTATGAGAGAGGACAACGCTCTGTCCCAAGAAATGTTGCAAGTTTTAGAAAGGGTTGCTGGAGCAAGAACTGGGTCAACAGCTCGAGGGTCAATTTTAGAGCGGCTTAGATCGAATGGAGCTGAGGTTTTTAGGGGTATTTCGGGTGTGGACCCAAATGTAGCGGAGTACTGGCTCGAGGTAGTGGAGCAAATCATGGACGATTTGGATTGCACTGTCGAGCAAAAATTGAAAGCAGTGGTGTCTTTGCTGAGAGACGAGGCGTATTAGTGGTGGCTCACTATTCAGGAAAGCACTCAGGCTGATCGCATTACCTGGGAATTCTTTAAAACCTTATTTCAAGGAAAATACATCGGGTCTAGTTATGTGGATGCCCGAAGGAAGGAATTTTTGAATCTAGTCCAATGAGGTAAATCTGTGGCAACATACGAGGCAAAATTTCTATGTCTGAGTCAGGATGCCCGGGGGATAGTGCTGACTAACTATGAACGCTGTGTGTATTTTGAAGATGGATTGTGAGATGAATTGCGGGTTCTGATAGCCCACAGAAGGAGAGGAATTTTGCCACATTGGTGGAGAAAGCTAAGATAGCTGAAGAGGTTAAACACTCAGAGAGGCAAAATCAAGACAGGGATAGGGGCAGGAGCAAGAGAGACTCTGGGTATTCAGGTCCTGCCAGAAGGTTTCAGAAGAGGCCCAGGAATGAGGAACTAGCTCGAGCTAGAGTACCAGCTGCTACCAATCAATTACAGCCATGTGTAGATTGTGGAAAACTTTACTGGGTGAATGTTGGAAGAGAATCAGTGGTTGTTTCTAATGTGGTTCCAAGGACCATTGGCTTAGAGATTTCCCTCGATAGCCTGCTCAGACTCAAGGTTGTTCATAATGATTATGCGCAGTTAGTTAGAAGCGCTCAATAGCCGCCAAGAGGCCATGGGCCAGGTGAAGTGGTAATGGCATAGGACGAGGTCAGGGTGCACCGGGTAGAGGTACTGGTAATAGAGGTAACGCGGAGGCAAGAAAGCCAGGGTTGGTTTATGCGGTTAGACGTCGAGAGGATGGTGATGCACCTGATGTCATAACCGATATGTTCTTCATATCTGATGTACCTGTTACTGCTTTGATAGATATTGGATCCACCCATTCGTATGTCACTTGCGCTGTATCTGGAAATCTGAACATTAAATCTGAGATTATTGCTAAAGAAACAATTGTGATTAGCCCTTTAGGATAGTCAGTGATAGTAAATAAGTTGTTTAGGGATGTGCCCATAGAAATTCAGGGGGAAGTTTTTCTGGTGGATTTGATGGAACTGCCATTCAGCGAGTTCGACCTTATTTTGGGCGTGGACTGGTTGGAGAAACACCATGCAAACTTGGATTGTGCTGCAAAGTAGAAGGTACTAAGAACTTCGGAGGATAAGGAAGTGATGATGATAGGTTAAAGAAGAAACTATCTATTTAATGTGGTATCTACTTTAAAGGTAGAAAAGTTGGTGCGAAAAGGGTGTGGAGCGTTCTTAGCCTATATCAGTTCTTTGAATGCCAAAGAGTTGAAGGTAGAAAGTGTCAGAATGGTGAAAGAGTTTTTGGACGTCTTTCCCAATGAGCTTCCAAGATTGCCTTCAGATCGGGAGGTAGAGTTTGGCATTGAGCTATTGCCAAGAACGGCTCTGGTGTCCATTGCTGCTTATAGAATGGCGCCGAAGGAGGTAGCGAGCTTAAAGCTCAAATTCAGGAGTTATTGGATCGCGAATTCATTCGACCAAGTGTGTCACCGTGGGGAGCACCGGTTTTATTCGTCAAGAAGAAGGATGGGTCGATGCTTATGTGCATCAATTATAGACAATTGAATAAGTTAACGGTCAAGAATAAGTATCCGTTACCAAGGATCGATGATCTGTTCAATCAACTGCGAGGAGCTTTGATTTTCTCAAAGATAGATTTGAGATTGGGTTATCATCAATTAAAGGTCAAGGAGGCAAATATTCATAAGACTGCATTTCAAACTCGTTATGGGCATTACAAATTCCTAGTGATGCCATTCGGGTTGACAAATGCACCAGCTACTTTATGGACATAATGAGCCAAGTCTTCCAACCCTATTTAGATCGGTTTGTGGCTGTGTTCATAGATGATATTTTGATGTACTCGAAGAATGAAGAAGAACATGATTCGCATCTGCGGGTAGTATTGCAGATATTACGGGAGAAGCAATTGTATGCCAAATTTAGTAAGTGTGAATTTCGGCTGACGGAAGTGACCTTTTTGGGGCATGTTGTGTCTGCCGAAGGAATTAGAGTTGATCCCTAGAAAGTCGAGGCTGTTTTGGATTGGAAACCACCGAAGTCAGTGGCAGAAATTTAGAGTTTTCTAGGTTTGGTTGGGTATTATAGGCGGTTCGTTAAGGGGTTTTCATTGATTACTGCACCCCTAACTAAGCTGTTGCGTAAGGGAGTACTGTTTGTGTGGTCAGAGAAGCAGCAAATGAGATTTGAGAAATTGAAAAAGATTCTGACAGAAGCACTAGTATTGATTCAACCTGAGTCTGGTAAGGAGTTTATTATTTATTGTAATGCATCACGCACGGGCTTGGGATGTGTGTTGATGTAATATGGAAAGGTGGTGGCTTATGCATCTCATCAATTAAGGCCGCACGAGGTGAACTATCCCACACATGACTTGGAGTTAGCTGCAGTGGTGTTTGCTCTGAAGATTTGGAGACACTATTTGTACGGTGAGAAGTCAATTATCTATATGGATCATAAGAGTCTGAAGTACCTCTTTACCCAGAAGGAGTTGAACTTAAGACAACGGAGGTGGATAGAACTATTGAAGGATTATGACTTCTCAATCGAGTATCATCCAGGAAAGGCTAACGTGGTGGCCGATGCGTTAAGTCATAAGGTGATATCAGATTTGAGAGCGATGTTCGCTCATCTCAGTCTTTATGAAGATGGTAGCCTGTTAGCCAAACTTCAGGTGAAGCCTATTTGGGTAAGCCAGATTAAGGAAAAGTAGTTGATAGATGAAGCATTGGGTTCTCGACTTCAGCAAGTGGAAGGTGGTAAGATAGGGGATTTTGGACTGAATAGTGATGGAGTATTGTGTTTTCGTGGTAAAATTTTTATGCCCAAGGATTCGGATTTGAGACAAATGATTCTGCGAGAGGCGCATAGTAGCCCATATGCTATGCACCTCAGGGGAAACACAATGTACCGAGACCTCCGTGAGCAGTATTGGTGGCCAGGGTTGAAACGGGAGGTTATTGATTTCGTGAATAAGTGCTTAACATATCAGCGGTGAAGGCGGAACATCAATTGCTATCAGGGTTGCTACGTCCGGTGAAAATTCCATTATGGAAATGAGAAAGGATAACGATGGACTTTGTTAGTGGGTTACCCTTAACGCCTACTAAGAAAGATTCCGTTTGGGTAATAGTGGATCGGTTAACAAAGACTGCTCATTTCCTACCTGTTCGTAAGGATTATTCATTGCAGAAGTTGGCCAAGTTGTATGTAGCTGAGATCGTGAGGTTACATAGGGTACCAGTGTCTATCATATCAGACAGGGATCCTAGGTTTACATCACGATTTTGGAAGGTTTTCAAGCTTTGGGTACAAGGTTAAATTTTAGCACGGCATTTCATTTGCAGATAGATGGTCAGTCGGAGAGAGTGATCCAGATTCTAGAAGATATGTTAAGAGTCTGCTTGATCGACTTCAGGGGTAGTTGGGAAGATTTTCTACCTTTGGCGGAGTTTGCATACAACAATAGCTATCAATCCAGTATCCAGATGGCACCCTATGGGGCGCTGTTTGGTCGTAGGTGTCACACTCCTATTTGCTGGACTGAGTTGGGTGAGTATCAGCTTTTGGGTCCTGAGTTGATTTCGGAGATGGAGGAGAAAGTTAAGGTAATTCGGGCTCGGTTAAAAGAAGCTTCGGATACACAAAAATCGTATGCAGATCTGAAGCGTAATGATATAGAATTTGCGGTGGGTGATCAGGTCTTTTTGAAGGTCTCACCTTGGAAGAAGATCTTTAGATTTGGACGGAAGGACAAGTTAAGCCCTAGGTTCATCAGACCATACCGTGTACTGAAGCGTGTTGGGCTAGTGGCTTATCCGCTTGAGTTACCTCCGGAATTAAGTCAAATACATAGCGTATTTCATGTCTCTATGTTAAGGCGTTATCGTTCGGATCCATCTCATGTTGTACCAGTGGAGGAAGTTGAGTTAAGACCTAACTTGTCTTTTGAAGAGGAGCCAGTACAAATTTTAGATCGAGATGTTAAAGTGCTGAGAAGGAAGTCGGTACCATTAGTCAAAGTTCTATGGCATAATCACGGATCAGAGGAAGCTACATGGGAGCCAGAGGATGAAATTCAGAAGTAATATCTTCATCTCTTTTAATCAGGTAAATTTCGAGGCCAAAATTTTTTTAAGGGGAGAATTGTAGCATCCTAAAATTAGAATTTTATGTGTTACACGATATCTTGCGTGAGGCTAGTTAAATTATAATCATGTATGTTTTAAGGTCCTAAGAAGGCTCGGGGTTGAATTGGGCCCTAGTAAAAATTTAGTGTTTATGCCTATTAAGGAGAGATAGTAACTGGCATCAATGCTTATGGAAACAAGTGAGTAATTTGCTAGCATAAATGAGCATATGGTAAAGAGGATGTGGCGCCACATGAAGGGCTTTAAGGGAAGAGGTTCGAATCCCACTTGGTGAAAAATTGTGATTTTTTTTTTGTGTTCCCTCTCTAAGTGTCGAACATGATGGTATTTAAGGCAAGAAAGACTTTTTAATTATGGTATGGTGGCTAAGGAAATATGGTAAGGAGGAGAATAAGGGATAATGAAGGAAAGAATCAAAAGAAAAAGGCAAGAGAAGGGAGCATGTTGGCCTATTTCATGGGTGATGTTTTGGAAAGTGTTTTTGGTCAACACTTATCCTTTTGCCAAAACAATACACAGTTTTGGTAAAGGAATAGGGAGAGCCAAAATCTTCTTTAGTCAGTTTGCAAAGTTTTGTGCATGCTAAGGTTTGGTTCTCTTAGCATTTTGGGTACTCTTCCTTGCTAATATCTTTTCCTTTTTACTTTGGCTGAAACCTCCTAGTCCTTTCGAGAATGTTTCACATTTGTTTTGGCCGAAACCTCAATGCATTTTGGTCATTCTCCCTTTGATAGCCGAAACACCTAGCCTAATTGTTCATCTAATTTTTTTTTATTTTGCCGCAACACTCATCACACTATTGCTCATCTTCCCTTTGAAAACCAAAACTAATTAAGCACTCCTTCTCCATCTTTCTTTTCTTTTTCACAAAATTCTTCAACCCTCTTTATTCTTCTTTAATCCATACTCTCATAGTCAAATTTTCTTATTCATTTTTCCTCCATAGCCGAACCATTCAACTCATAATCCCTCATTCACAATTTCTTTCTCATTTGTGTTGACACTTCCTTCCTCGATCAAATCGATAAGTGGTTTCTTTTCTCTTTTCATTTTTTTCCTTTTTCAAGTGGATGTTTATCACTATTCGGTTGTGAATCTTGTTTCTAAATCGAAATGGTGTTACCTTCCACTCCATCACATCTTAAGCACCCTCTTTTTCGTAGTGCTCTAAGTGGGTGGCCAAATATCATTCTAGCCTTAAGTCGAACGGTGGAAATCGGATCCAATATCGATAAGGTAAGGAGTTCTTTATGGATTATTTGATATTGTTCAATATTCAATAAGCTACTAAAGGAATAATAGTTTGGACTAATCGATTGTATTTTTAGGGACTAAATCACTCGATCTATCCACTTGTTGATCATACGATTCTAGTGGTAAGCCGAACCTTTTTCCTTAGTCAATCATTTCATATCAACGTAATATCGTTTTGACTAAGATTTTATTCAATGGAGGCAAGTGGTACCGATTCGAAAGGGAAAACATTTGGAGATCACAAAAGGAGCGAATTTGCGATTCTTACTCCTAAGATCAAATGAAGGGCAGTATCAGTGGTTCGGATTTTCCACCGGGTTGTGGACCATCATCCGGTGAGAATCGACAAATCGTGGTCATTCACGATTTTGAGAGTAAGTATTATAGATCACTTGGTTTAGTTTTGGATTAATAAAAATCTCGTCCGTTAGATCAACCGAGTGTCATGTTCTCATAGGTGCCGACGATCAAGAGTTTAATACTTATCGTAATCAGGTGTGTAATCTCACACCGTATTCCCGTAGATTTTGAGATTCGATATCATATTGGAAATAGATCGTTATTATTTTTATTATTAAAAATCATAATATGGCATAAACCGAAATTGGCCTAAATTACACTATTTTGATAAATTTGTCAAAATCGATATTAAAACTGTAAGAATTACGTAAATGCCCTTATGGGTCAATTACGAAAATTCCCCTATTTGGCCAATTTATAATTATTTGAATGGGCTGAGCTTTTGTAATAAATTATTTAATTAATGGTTGTTAATTATATGTGAACATCTTAGTATGTATGCTTCATATTCATATATTGCATTGGGTTGGGAAAAATGTTGAAGAGAAGTGTAGCCAGTGGCATTGCCACAAAAATGTTTGTTATTATGTTTCACTATGATTCCGGTGGCTTGGCCACAATCAAAATATGATATAAATGGAAATTTGCTTGCGATTGGTGTGTTTGGCGAGGTGGGTTGACTTGATCCCCACAGGTGTGATGGGATGGTACGGGTGGTGTGTAGCGGATGGATTATTAGGATGGGTTGGGTTGCATACATTTATTTTATTACACATTGTTATTGCTAAATGGGCACCAGCCCAAGTTATTGCTAAATGGGTTCAGGCCTAGTGGACAACGGTTAGAGGATTATGCACTGAGTTCTAGTAACTCACTCCGTTTCCTTAACCCTTGCAGGTAATGCTTAGTAACGTGAATTTGGGTCATGGATGACTCAGTAGAGGCCATACTTTAGAAATGGTGTTTTATTTTTGAACTTTAGATTTCTATTTCTGTTTACTTTATTATTTTGGGGTTTGTATGTTGTAATAAGGCCTCTAAAATATTTTAATTTTGCTTTATGTTGGACGAACTTATTATTTTGCTTAAATTACTTTTAAAATGGGAATTTTTCTAAAAACTTAAATAAAGATTTTTCCAAAATAGATTATCAAATGGATTTCATAACAAACTTCTACGAATATTTTTAACTCAGAAATTTTCTCTCTAAATATCAACGATATTTTCAAAGGTCACGATTTATAAAATCTCTAGTTCAATTTATCGATTTATCAATCAATCTTCGAGGTTAGTAGTATTTTATCAAATATTTCAAATCAAACTTGTTCTCTTGATTTTAACAAATTAATACCTATTTGAGTACGAATAAAAAAGGATTTAACATGTTTTCTCATGTGACATGTCAGATCTGGTCATAACGCGTGGGCCAGGTTAGGGGTGTTACATTCCCAGACTGTACGGCCTAGCACACGGCCGTGGCCGTGGCCGTGTGGGTACTCCGAATCACCGTAATGACATGGCAGGGATGGTACGAGTCAGAACGAATCAATTTTTTGAAGGCACGGACCCAACCACCACGCCACGACCGTGCGATGCGGCCGTGGTCGACACTGAGAGTTCATACATGGCCGTGGCAAACTACACATAGGAGTGGAAAAAATGATATTTCCCCCACCACGTCCTTGCGATGTGGCAGTGGTCAACACTGACTTATCACACACGGGCCATACGATCCACAACATGGTCGTGCGAGGTGGCCATGTGCCTTGACACGTCCATGGTCCACGGGCGTGGGACGGTGTCAGGATCCAAAACTCTATTTAAACCTCCCCACTCCTCCCTATTTCACCCATTAACCTTCATCCCTACCTTCTTTCCCTTAGATTTCTCTCCTTTTCTCCTATCATTCTTACAACTCTTAAGGCACCAAAGCCATGCCGATGAAGCGTAAGAGGCCAACCACAGTCTCCTCAAGGGAGACCGATCTACATAAGTTCATGCCGGCCGCTTCAACCCTCTAACACGCCAAGGGTCTTCAAGACCTTTTCGGTGCTATTTTTCTTTTCTCTTTTGCTTCAATTTCCTTATCTTTGCTTCTTTTTTGCTTAATTTAGTTGATTTTACTTTAGTTTCTTAGTTTTAGGTTCTAAAGGCTGCTAGGGAATCACACCAGAACCACGACCACCAGCTCAACATAGCCTTAGAAATCACACCCACCTCGTGAATCATCCAACAATAAGAACTCCTCAGTCCATTTACCTATTCTTATAAGTTTATTTTCCTTTTTATTTTCCTTCACTTTATCTAGCTTTTCTTTAAATATCTATTTCGTATATTTTGAATTTTTATTAATAATTCTTGGCAAATCCGTCACGAGTTTCACAATTTCTTCATCTAGCACAGTGACTGTTGGCATCCACCATAGTACCACCACCTCCTTCTCCAAATCAGGCCGAGAATAGTGATCCTAAAAAAAATCCAGGAAGTGTCACTTCTCCCTTTCTCTTTTGATTTCATTATCATATGATTATTTATCTATCCTTATACATTGAGGGTAATGTACATTTTAAGTGTGGGAGGGTAAAGTGCCTAACTTTTTGCATTATTCTCAAATCCCTGAATTATATCTAGTTCTTAAGTAATTTTCTCATATTACTAATTAGGATGAAATTTTTGATGATTTATGATTCTTATTGATATGCATTGATGATTTAAACTTTAAGATACTAGAGAATCAAGCATGACAAGTCTATTTTTCTAAATTAAAAATTTTCTAGGTCCTTGAACTGAATTTGAATATTACTTTGAAGTTTGAAATTTACAGGGATTGATGTCAAAAACACCCATAATTTTTGTGAGATTTTGAGACTTATAGAGCATATATTCTTTTTCATGCTCACTTTTTTTTTTATTATGAGCGTGTCAGCACTGAATTGTTATTCTAGAACTTGCCTCGATTATACATGTTGAGACCATATTTTTGATTTGATATACTGAGATGATAAAGGCACCTAGGTTTTAACCCATTCACTCCACTAAAAAGCCTACCTTCACAATTAACCCTTAGTAAACCCCGTTGATCCTAACAACCCTTTTATTGATTCACCCATTAATATTAACCCAAAACCCCGCTTCGTATTTGTTATCACCATTCCTTTGACTACCCTTCTATCGAGAATTGATTTGATCAGTTGCCTAATTACTTTATTTCAGTTGATAAATTTCTTTCTTATATTATGTCTGTATTGATTTGTTCTTAAAAAAATGAAGTATATTCATTACTAGTTTTATGTTCTAAGAGCTTGTACGTTTGAATTCAACATCTTGAAGAAGAAGCTTGTATTATTAGTATTTTAAATTTTCATGTGATTTACTTATTCAAATTATTAGTTCAATTCTTTTTCTAAAGTTAGGTAACATGTCAATTCAATCTCGATTTTAACCTTCCAATTCAGCCTTTATCCACACCTTTAACCCTAGCCCCGTTACAACCCTGATAAAGACCTTTTGATTTATGTATCATCTCATATTATAGTGGTGGAGATTTGATTTTCGCAAGCCTATGGGATTAACTTTTCAGGTTTGACTTATGAGTGCTTTTTCCTACACCTTAAACACTTTGAGTACTTTAAGTGAATCTTTAGTGAAGATGTCAATCCTTGTCGGTTTTGAATTAAAGGTAATTATTTAGAAGAGGGGAGATGCCTATGTTTTCATGCTACAAATATATGACTTAGAATTGTTTGAATCTTTAAGAGTCTTTAAGTTAAATTATCCATGTATAAATTATATATGAATTATGATGAGGCATTTTAAATGAGAATTATGAATTATGGAAAGTTCATTTTAATTGTAAGTTGAGAATTTTGCTTGAGGACAACCAAAAGCTTAAGTGTGGGGGTATTTGATAAACCGTAAAAGTAAGATATTTTAATCCCACATTTAGCATACTATTGAATGATTTATCCCCTGATTT
Source organism: Gossypium rotundifolium (assembly GCA_025506655.1). Lineage (NCBI taxonomy): Eukaryota > Viridiplantae > Streptophyta > Magnoliopsida > Malvales > Malvaceae > Gossypium > Gossypium rotundifolium. The sequence goes on along the minus strand of CP106727.1, from coordinate 57,822,588 downwards.
ATGAAAAAAGGTGCTCTTAATCCTTTCTTTTCATGTTTTATACTCAAGAAAGCACCAAGGATGAAAAGAATGAGAAATGGGCCTAAAATAGACCAAATGGGCCATATCACAAAATCAACACGGCCTATACTTAATCCCACACGTGTCGTGCCTCTTAAGAGAAGTCTAAACATAGCCTGACCATGATTAACACTGGCATGTGCCATGGGCGTGTGCCATGGGCGTGTCCCTACCATAGAAAGAGCAATTCTATTCGGAATAGGGTACTTAGAGGCAAAGAAACACATTCCAAAGCCTATTCAAACACGCTAGTAGGAATTCTACTTGTATTAGGATATGTAGGGGCCAAATAAAGGATCTCAAAGTCTATATAAACACATTAGGGGCAACTTAAGAATGGAGTTCAGTAGAAACCTTCTGCCGGAGCCAACGGTTAGCTAGGCCAAGGAGCCGAGCCAGAAAAGCTAGATTTGTGGGAATTACTCGGGGATAGCCAGTTGATCCATCTAAAGAAGCGGAATTCTACTCAAGACGGCGGATTTCTCCTTCAATTCCTTCAGGGAGTTCCAGGGATTTCTTATGTTTTGTTTTATCTTTTCTTCTGGGATGTTTTCTTTTATTGTTATGAACTAAGCCCTTCAGATACCTGAAGGGGATGAAACCTAGATGAATCTTGTTATTGTTTTCTAAACTATATGATAAATACTTGATTTGTGCTTAATTATGTGTGCTTAATTCTTGTGTTAATATTTCCGGGATATTAATTCAAGTTGGATGTTCTTAGGTGGTGGAGCAAAAGTCCCTACTTAAGAGTAGATCTAGCATAATTAAGCGGAGTTGATCGTGCGCCTAGAGATAGGGTGACGAGATTTTGTCGGATTAGGGTGAAACCTAATATGGGAGTCCATAGATCTAGTTAATGCGATTCTAGGGGTTTTAATTAGAAAGATATTTCAATTAATCAACCTAGGGTTAGGCGTTATTCGCCTCGAGAGAGGGTTTAACATAAATTAGGGAATCTTACGGATCAAGTCAAGTGAATAAATCGTCTGGTTCAGTGTTAGATAACAAGTGAAGTCTAGGTGGATTCTTCCTAATGGTATCGTCTTAATGAACTGAGTTTTCCTTAAGTATTTCCCGAATTCATTCTTTTTGTCTTTGCGTCTTTAGCTTAGTAGTTAGTTAATTTAGATTAAACAACCAATCACTTAATATTTAGGCTAAATAATAGAAAGAAGGTTACTATTAGTACTTTTAGTTCCTTTGGGTTCGACAATCCGGTCTTGCCTAAGCTATACTACTATTCGGTAGGTGCACTTGCCTTAAGTCATTGTCAGAGTTAGTTTTCAGGTTCGATCATTCTTTTCATAGATTTTAAAACTAGACAAAACAACGATCAAGAGAAAATGTCGATATCTATTTATATTATAAATATAACACAACCTGACTCTAATACTAATTATTGGAAATAATTTGGTTACAAAACGATTATTTTGCACAATAAAAAATAAAACTTTTGAAAATTGAGCTTGTTTGTAATAATTATAGTAATAAACTTTTTTTTCCCAAAATAGTACCTATGTTTTGGGCTAGACGAATCCTAGAAGTTTCCTACTTTCAACCGAATAAGCTTCTTTGCTATTCTGGTACCACAATTTGTTTTGAGTGTGAGCTTAAACAATTTCAAATCAAACACAGAACCAAAAATAATTTTTTTACTTTCAATAGGAAAATAAATCTCTCTTATAGAAACCGATAGAACTATTATTTCAGAAAATAAAATTTATACTTAGAAATAAATTCTAGCTATTTTCAAGAAAAATAAAAATATCTCAAAAGTTGTGTATAACTTATAATAGATTTTTAGCCCTACCAGTGCTACCTATTTATAGGGAGAGAAAGTGAAACCCTACTTGAATTAGTATAATGCATTTAATACCTATGTAATAGAAAAATTTAATCCCCTGGTTGAACTAGGAGAGAGGGGCTAATACGATGTGCTTCCCCTCATATGTATTATGATGGGGATTCGGGTCTCTCATGTATTTGGTCTAATTATATGTGCTTCCTAGACTTTTAACTCAGCACGTCAAAATTTAATCCAACCCAGTACATGTTTATCTATTTTCCAAAATAGACCTTATTTATTAAACTAATTTAAATAAAATATTATTTTCAATTAAATAATTTTCTCAACCCAATTCTAATTCCCTTAAATTCATGGAAACTTTACCGTAAAGAACCAAGGAAAAATATATTTAATTTCTACATTCAATGGATTCACAATGACCAATTAATTTAATTTCATTTAGAACTTCAATTATTTAATTAAATTTTAATTCAAAAATTTAAATTAATTCTCAAGTCTTTCCATACTTAGTGTGTGAGAAACCACATTCATTTTCGAATGTAACCTATTTTGTAACATCCTAGATTAGGGGTTATGCGTTCGTGCATAATTCATGAGATAGTGGGATCGATGGGTGTGTTGGATGTGTTCAAGAGTTTCAAGAACCCTAAGATGAAAGGAAATGAAAGGAAATGTAAGGAAATATAAGGAAAAGAAAGGAAATATAAGGAAAAGTAAGGAAATGTAAGGAAATGTAAGGAAATGTAAGGAAATGTAGGAAATGTAAGGAAATATAAGGAAAATGTAAGGAAATGAAAGGAAATGAGAGGAAATGAAAGGAAATGTATGGAAATGTATGGAAATGTGTGGAAATGTTAAGTTTTGGAAACTAAACTAAAATAGGAAAGTGACCATTTTGGAAACCGAAGTAAATTAGGAAACTAAACATTTTGGAAACCAAGCCAAAATAGGAAACTAAACATTTTGGAAACTTGGAAAATACAGAGTCATTAAAAATTTTTGGAAACTTAAAATGACCCTAATGTCAAATTTTAGAGCCCAAAGGGAACTTAGGGCCAAGTGACCCTAAAATATAAAGTACATGAAATTTGACCCAATAACGGACTTGGAAAAGTGGCCTGAAGATGCCACCTAAGGCCTTAGAAAATGGCCCACATGCAAAAGGTTTTGGGCTTGAGTTCGAAGTCACATAAGAAGCAAATAAAATAAGTTTTATTTTGCTTCTAGAAGCCCAAGAGGTGGATGGCACAAGGCTTGCAAAAGAGGAGTTTCACTCTCTTTAAAACTCGACTAATTAGAAGATCATAAGGACTCTTAAGGGAAGAGTTTAATTCTCTTTAAAATTCGGCTAAATAGGTGGATAAATGAAGAATTATTCTTTAATTAGGAAAATAAGGAAGAGTGGTGGCCAAGTAAAGGATTCTTGGCCTAGTAAATTCGGCTATAAAAGGAGGGACTAGGCCATTCATTATTCATTCTCCTCTCTTTCCTCTCGCCAAATATTCTTCTTGAGCATCCATTCTTTTCTTCTTTTCTTTTAGCCTCCTAGCCGATTTCCTTCTAAGCCTATTATTCCTCTCTTCTTTCATCTTTGAAACCAAATACATAAGGGAATCATAGCCATTGTTCATCAAGTCTCTAAGCCAATCTCTCAAGGTTGAAGTGAAGGTGCAATCGATTCCTTCAAATAAGGGTAAGATCCAAGTTTAGTTTTCCATTCTTTTATATTCTAGACTTATTGAAATTTAGAGACTAATTTCGATTATTAATCTTGGCCGAATCATGGAAAAAGAAATTCTTTTCCCGAAGGTACACCATAGGCCACGTGTTCCTAGTTATTCGGTGAATTTCTGGATTTAAGATCCACAAGGTAAGTACCTAAAAGTATTCGCCAAAGCTTGTATGATTATCTAGATCAGTTCTTTAATTATTAAAAGCCAAAACTAACCCATATTGAGATTCAAGGTTGGCGAATATCAAGTGAAGGAAAACCAAGTTTTGGGATTTGAATAAACACCAAATCGGCATCAAAGGTAAGTCTTTTACAAATCCTACTAGGATTTGGATATCATAGCCAAATAGAATTTATGCTAAGTAATAAAGGATGAATCAAATGTAGGGACTAAGGATCTAAACTTTAGATCTAGCTTTTCGGAATCTCAAGGAATCGCTAAACAAATCAGGTGTGTACGCACACTAACTTTCGATATTTCATATGGCAATTATTTTTATTATATGATTATGCGTAAGAATATGAATATGGCTAAGTACCCTAATGTGGTACAAAAGTACTCAGGTACGTTTCCTACTTCTGATAGGATTATGAAATATGTTATTTTATAACATGTGAATATTTGAATGTTAAGCATGATATATATATATTTGGGGCATTCGGGATTTATGTGAAAGGGAAGAAGGTGTTGACTTGGTCTCACCAACGTTATATTTGAAGGTGTTGACTTGGTCTCACCAACGTTATATTTGAAGGTGTTGACTTGGTCTCACCAACGTTATATTTGAAGGTGTTGACTTGGTCTCACCAACGTTATATTTGAAGGTGTTGACTTGGTCTCACCAACGTTATATTTAAAGGTGTTGACTTGGTCTCACTAACGTTATATGGTGACTACGGTCACAAATATTTGAATATGGTGTGTAGCGGATGGAGGGTTGACTTAGTAGTCCCCACGGTGTGAATGGCGGTACGGTGGTGTGTAGCGGATGGACCATTAGGATTGGGTTTGGGTTGCATCATAATTTCATTTTTATATGGATCCGATGATTTGAACATGAATGGTCGATTTGTTGAATGTTAGTATTGTGTGCACATTGAGTCTGCTGACTCACCCGTTGTGGGAACTATTTTCGTGTGATGAATAGTGACGGACCGGCCAGAGACGTTGAGGTGGCCATGCTACATTCGGAGATTTTATGTAGTTTGGACTTTTTACTTTTATTTTATTTTGGGTTTTACTTGATGTAATAAGGCCATAAGGCCCAAAGGATTTCTCTTTATTTTTGCTTTACTATTAAGTTTTATGCTAAGAACTATTTTGGATGTATTTAATTAAATGGGTTTACAAGTATAAATAAATGGGTTTACAACCTAAGCCCAACTCAAAACAATAGTTTTTCTAAAAATTTACAAATTTTCTCTAAGTAACGAAAATGTTTGAAACCGGTTTACTTTAGGAACATACCAGATCCGGTCCATTCTCGTGGGCCGGGTGTGGGGTGTTTCATATTTCTCCAACTTTATCATTTCTATCCATTTCTATTCATTTGATTTAACATTCAATTCATTTCTAGTTTCAGCAAGCTAGTGTAGGGACCGATTGGACATATGTAATTTGTAACAGCCCGAATTAGGGGCTAGTTGGAACAGTGGTCTCAGGAACACTAATTCGAGGTTGAAGAAAAATATTTTGATATTATTTTATGTGTTATAATATGTTTATAAATAGGCATGAAAATTTTGGTGCTTTAATGTTAACGATTGAGGGCTTAATTGTGAAAAAAGACTAAATTGCATAAGATGCGAAAGTCCTATTTTAATTCGTAGAAGTGCCAAATAGCTATAGAGTATTAATTAGAGGTCCCAAATGTGCAATTTGGCCTTGTTTTAAGTGAGTTGGCCGGCCATGTAATATAGGAGACAAGAGCATTTAATTTTGGTCAAAATTGGTGGGAATTACGTGATAAAATGAATAAAATAAGATGAATAAAAGATGTTATCATCTTTTACTGTTCATTCACCTTCAACCACCAAAAATTTGAAGAGAGAAACAAGGGTTTTGAAGCTCAAACTTTAACCCAACAAATTCCCTAACAAGTAAGTGATTTTGATGACCTTTCTTGATAAAAATTGTACTTTTGGAGTCCACAAAGCTTAAGCTAGATAATGAGGGGACTAATTTGCAATATGGTTGAAAGTCTAGGGACTTGCCATGAAAGATTTTAAGTTGGATGCTGAGTTTTTATGGAAGGAAATGAACGTTAGGAAGGTGAGGAACTACTTTTGTGAAATGTGTTGTCATGAAAACACCTAATTAGGACTAAGATGCAAATATTGTAATTTGTTCATTTATGCATGAAATAGTTAGAATTGTGAATAGTTGTAAGAGGATTAAATATTTAGCTAGGTTTGTTTAATAAGAAAATACGATGAAAAATGATTTACGAGCCTAGGGGCAAAATTGTAATTTTTCCAAAGTACAAGGGCAAAATAGTCAATTTTTCCTAGGTGTAGATTATGTTGTATTAAGATTTATAAGTGATTGAAAGAGTAAATTTTATTGTTCTAGATCAAAGAAAACGAGATTTGGACCTAGAAAGGGAGAAAAGAGAAATGAGGGCAAAAAGGTTCCTTTCTACCCTTTTTGATATCGAGGTAAGTTCACGTGCAAATGTTACAATTTATATACGGGTTATTAATATTCCAATGTTGTATGGAAAGTATATCATACTATGTATGTATTAAATAAGTCTTGATGAGATGTTAAGAGAATTGAATCTAAGAATAGTTGGGAGTGTAAATAGTATTGTGTGATGATAATTAAAGTCTCATGTAAGACCATAATGGAATATGGCCTAGGTGTGAGATATTGAATAAGACCATGTCAGGGACATGGCATCGATATGAGATTTCGAGTAAGACCCTATACGAGGCATGATGTCGGTGTGATGTTATGTGTATGCAATTCAAAAATGTTATTTAACAGATATATTAAAAATGAAAAAGTATGTGTTTGCACCACGAGAGGTATGGGTATGTGTTAGAACTAAATTGAGGTAAAATTTGGTATATGGTGAAACCATAGTGGGTCATGTGTAAATGATGCATCCTAATTGCATATGTTGTATATATAAATGTGTTGCATGGAAACAAACGATTATTGTAGAAATCTAAGTAAGAATGATAGTGTGTGAAGATGTTCCAGGATGAACATTTGAAATAGGGAAATTCATGTGGGTAAATATTTGTGAACGTATAATAACGATGGGCTGTGCGCGGTACCACCTTATTAATTGGTATCGATGTGCTGTGTGCGATACCATCGAGTTTAGTAACAAATGGTGGGCTGTGTGCGTTACCACCATATCCTTTGTCACCGATGGGCTGTGTGCAATACCATCGAGTTTAGTAACAAATGGTGGGCTATGTACGTTACCACCATATCCTTTGTCACCAATAGGCTGTGTGTGATACCATCGAGTTTAGTAACGAATGATAGGCTATGTGCGATACAACCCTATTAGAGATTGATGGTGGGCTAAGTGCGAAACCAACGAGTGATTGGTAGTATGAATAATTCATTGAGAAGTTATAACGTGTTGTATCATGTGACTATGTGGTGTTATGTGTAGGGATGTAAGTTAATCAATGTGATCCTTAAGCTCGAGATATGGTTATAACGTGGTAAGAGACAAAATGAGTAAGCACTATGAATGATTGAATGAGTAACCATGAGTTTACGAGTAAAAATTCATTATAACACATTTAGATTGTATGTAATAAGTGAGTATCAATAATTGATTAGTATTTGCATGTGAACTTACTAAGAATTATTGATTACTCCTTTTCTTTTCCATCTCTTATAGGTTAAATTAACTAGCTCGGGTTGGAGATCGTCGGAGATGTTTTCACACTGTTGAGTAGACGCTTGGTATGATATTTCAAGTTCTTATGAGTCATGGCATGTATAGGGACGTCTATTAAAGTTGACTAAGTCATTGTTAATATAGCGAGATGTGTTGGCCTTTAGATGGATAATCTATTTTGTATAATGCCATGGTTGATGACCACTTTATTATATGAAAAGATGTAGTTATCTATGCGAGATTGTGTTTGAATTTGAGTTGATTATGGATGGTTATATGAGTATTTGCTGTATGAGCTAGATGGGTGTAAATAACTTAGCAAATAGCTTTGTTCTTATCCATGTGGGTAGACGCACGGGCATTTGTCTAGGCCATATTGACACACAGTCAGCTCATGGGCGTGTAACTTGGTCGTGTGTCCCTTGCAAGTTAGTATTTTAAGTCATAATAGGCCACGGACTAGACACACGGCGTGTGTCCAGGCTTGTGTGTCCAGGCTTTTCAATGTGGTCAGTGTTCACCACGGATGAAGAACACGGGCGTGTACCTAGACTCAAGGCCTTGTGAAGTAGTCAGTGTTCACCACGGGTGGTGAGCACGGGCCTATGCTCTAGCCATGGGATTTTAGCAGTATAGTTGAATTTTGTGCACGATTGGTGGACATGGGCGTGTGTGCCTACACACGAGCGTGTAGTCCTGCCTAGATAGAGGAAATTTTAAGATCGTAGAGTTTCCAAATTAGTCTCGAGAGCCCTCATATGTATGAGTGAGGCCTCATAGGTCGAGAATGAGGTTGTTGTGGCGACTAAAGGAGAGTAGTCACATTGAGATTAAGTGGTGATCAAGTGGTTTTAATCCGGTAATGCCTCGGGCCCAGTTTTAGCGGAAATATGGGTAAGGGGTGTTACATTTAGTGGTATCAGAGCTATGGTTTAGTCAGTTCTCAAACTAACCTAGCGTGAGTAAGAGTTTAGCTATACATGCCATAGGTGGACCGTGATAGTGTGATGTCTCATGGTTCTAACGAAATTATTTTGTTAAGACAGATTATTTCCAACCGAGCTAATTTCAATAATGTTGTAAGTGATAATGAGGTCATTGAAATGTGCTTATGCATTGTTGAAGTTCAGAGGGGTACGAATAGAAGTTTATGACATGTGTATGATAAGGCATGAAATGAGATAATTCTATGTTGAGGAATAAAATGAGAGTTATATGGTGATAAGCTTATCTATATTGGTTTGATATGTATACGGTGTCATATATTCAACCTATGGGTTAAGAGCAAATAGTGAGTAAATTTACCCAGAGAACGAGATATGTGTGTATGTACGACTATTTGAATGATGAATGATCAATATGCCCACATAGTTGAATCTCATGTGCGACTATTAAAATAGATTATGTATGATGTTTTGTTTTATGACTCTGCCATGAAACCACACATATTATAGTGTGGAAGTTAAACTGAGGAGTTTGACTAAGAAGAATAGCAGGAGATGAGCATGGTCGTTCAATGATAAATTGATGAATAAGACCATGGTTAGACCATAGCAATACGTATGATCCCATATAAGACCATGTTTGGGGCATGGCATTGGCAACGATACGTGATTCCCGTGCAAGACCACGTCTGGGACCTGGCTTCGGTATGAAATCGTATAAGACCATGTCTAGGACATGGCATTGACATAAGATCTTGTGTAAGACCATAGTGAGGCTATGGCATCGTAACAACATGTAAAGTAATAGTTGGGCTACGATGCTGTGGTACGAGTAAGACTATAGTGGGACTATGGCTATCAAGTAGACGATGTACTCAAACCCATAAAACATTCTTTAAATTAGTAAGCAATGGTAAGAGAAATTAGAGTTTAATAATGAGTACTCGAGTAGACATTAATGTGGAATTTGAGTAAGTGAAGTAGCCATTCTGTAATATCCGGGAATTAGGGTTTGTGCATTATTGCTTAATTGTATGAAGTAGCATGCCTATGTGTGTTTGAATATGTTGTATGAATTTTTGAGAACTCTAGAGTGTAGGTGAATGCCTTAGAAATTATCAAATTTTAAGTCTTAAAGCGAGGAGCTAGGCGAATGAGGCCTTAAGAACAATTGTAAGGAAAATTTGACAAACAAATGGGCTTGTTAAAGTGGCAAGGAGGCACCACTTAAAGCCCTAGGAGGTGACGCCACAAGCAGTTCAAAGGAGGCCAAGGTTCGAGTAGCAAGGAGAGCACTTGTTTTATTTTGCAGCAAGGAGGGGAGGTAGTGGACGGCATGTGGACTCTAGAAGGAGGAGGTATAGATGGGGTAGAAGAGGTGAGGATTCAGCTAAGGAAGAGGGGATCAAGGGATAAGAAAGAGAGGGGAGCAAGTGGCTGAAGGTAGGATTCTAGTGGTATATTTTCGATTTTGAGTGTTGTAGGAGTAGGTGCTGAAATTTAGTTCTCTCTTTCTCTCTTTCTCATTTGATCACCATTGCCGAAACTTCTAAGCCTCACACTCTCCCTCTCCATATTTTGATAAAGGCCAAACCATAATACCATTCTTTCTTTTCCATTGAAGCCGAATATTCCTTTATTACCATTGCCGAATTGCTCAAATATCAACCCTTCTCTTCCTCTTTTACTAATTCAATCAAAAGCCGAATTCCCTATTTGGTGGCCAAAGCCGAATGCTCCTTTACCCTTTTGGAGCTGATTTGATCATTTAAGCAGGAGTCGAATCTCTCTGATTCAAGCTAGGATAATCGATTGAGTTGGTAAGGGATCTTTCTTGGGTTTAAAAATCTCTGTTCTCTATTTTGATTATCGAAATCATACTCTAATCCCATTAATGTTCTTTGGCCGAAACTTTGAAGGAGGTTTCGGGATTCTTGTTGTAGCCGACTTCAAGAGGAGATCATTCGGGATTTTAAGATCAAGGTAAGGAAGTCCTGATATTCGGCCAAGGGCCATCTTCATAGTTTCCGTATTAAAGCTGATTCTAATAATTGATAAGTAGGGATTTCGACAACTTCGGGAGCAAGTGACAGTTTCGGGATTTAGATAAGCAAGGTAAATGGGTTATGATATTCGCCTTAGGCCATTCTGCCTATTGATGTTAATGATTCGACATTGGTTTTAGGAAGGAGTGTAATCGATTTTGGTGGACTTTCGGGATTCAAAGTGAAAGCGTTAGTAACGTGTGTGTAGCCCTACACAAATTCTTAATAGATTTACTAGATTATTAAATTAATATGTATGTTAATAAGAATGTGAATGATGTGGCTAAAGGTACCATTCAATGGCACGACATATTCGTGCACGTTATTCTCTAAAGATCATTAATAGTTTTATAAACTATGAATGTGACATATATGAGAATTGGTTATGAATATGAATAAGGCATATGGCATGATATTCACATGATTTGTATGACGCATGGGGGCATATGGGTGATTATGAAAAGGGGAAGTGATCTGGTGGTTTATACCACAATATCTGGTGACTCATGTCACATAATCTGAATGTGGTGACTTATGTCACAAAATGTTATCTGGTGACTTTGTCACAATTATCTGGTGGCTATGCCACAATTTATAAGGGCGATGTGCAAGTCGTCTGCAGCGACTACCTTCGATGGTGTGTAGCAAATGGAGGGTCGATTTAGTAATCCCCACAGTGTGATGGCAGGTACGGGTGATGTGTAGAGGATGGTTATCTAGGTTTGGGTTCAGGATTGCATCATTGTATGTATATATATATATATATTTTTTATATGATTTGTATGCCTAAATCGTTCGGAGTTTGTGTGTTGGTTGTTGCACATTGAGTCTGTTGACTCACCCCGTTGTGGGATATCGTTTCAGGTGACACTCAGTAATGGACCGGGTCGGCAGGAGCTTAGTGGTGGCCATGCTTAGCTCGGAGTTATTTTATTTTTGTTGGGTTTTATTATTTAATTATTTTGGTTTTACTTCGGGTTTTATTTGATGTTATATGGCGATTACGATTAATCGCTTTTTATGCATTTTATTCGGTTTATTACGATACGATTATTATCAAATCAAAGGTTAAGCAAATTTGTCTTAAAAATAAATTCTAAATGTTTTGACACCTAAGCAACAATCGATTTTCAATGTAATGTTAACCTCTAAAATCCTATATACTTTCAACTTATTGATTACAAAAACAACACTGCTTTTCAATTTGATCTCAACACAAATCAAATTATCTTCTAAAACACCCAAATTTTTCCAAAGTAACAAATAAGTTTTGAATTGTTTTATTCAAGAAGCATGCCAGATCCGGCCAGGGCTTATGGGCTGGGTTTGGGGTGTTTCAGTTTGGTATCAGAGCTCGGTTCAAAACTCAGCCTTGAGGGCTTTTTGTGCCCAAAAACGTTTCCTTTTGAAATTGGATTTTATTAAGAAATTGAGCAGATTTTACGGCATGGCACCGAGTCTCCTACCAAGTCCACCAGGTAAGTACTCCTAACCCTTTTGTGATTTGTATGTGGGGAATTGTAGGGACATAGAGTAGTAGATCAGGAATTATTGAACCCTAGGATTAGCCTACTCCAACATCGAAATACATAAAATTTAAAGTCTAACCAAACCAACTCAGAATCGAGTCACCGAAGTTAAGGGTGTGGCAACCATTGTCTTGCATGTCTAGGATTGGTTCAGGGAGCTTGGTATTTAAGCGCCCTAGTGACTCACCTCCTCTCCACTCGAATCCTCACAGTGCGTAGTGAGTGACGGCTCACCCTAACCAAGAGGACTCACCATAGGCTAAACTCAATAATTAAAACCCGAAAGGGACCCACACCTTGTTTTGTAAAATTTTAAAGTCAAACAATGATTATTAAAATTCCAAAGTACCGCTCATAAAAAATGACTAAAATACCACGATTTGTAAATTGACCAAATTATCCCTAACCAAGACAAATTACCAAAATACCTCCGTATGGAAAGTTACCAAATACCCTCGAATTAAAAAATTTTCCAAAATACCCTTGTCTTGAAAAGTCACCAGGAACCATATTTTGTAAAAAAATTACCGAAATGCCCCTGGTTTGAAAGAAAATTATGAAAATACCCTCAGTTTATAAAATTACCATTTTTACCCCTAAAATTTCCTTACCAAGTATTTCAATTTTGTAAAAACACCAAAAATCTCCATTTTGCAACATTTTCAAATACCCTAATTTGAAAAATTACCAAAATACCCCTGTAGGATAAAATTACGAAAATACCCTTGAGTAGTGGAAAACAACAACAACGATAACTACAACACTTTTCTGTAATGAACGCAAGTTCATGAATGCGATGATTGAATGAATTTGAGACTGTATGTGTATGAATTCAAAAGAACTACTCCTTAGAACTATTGAACATAAGACTGTTCGCGATAAATCAGTGGAACAAAAACTAATTCATAGAATTTTTTAGTCAGATAAACGCGATTCGGAAGCATGAATTCTAGGGGACGTGGTCATAATGTGCGTGGCCATGGTAGAGGCCGAATGACCATGTCGGCCCGCTAGGTCCGCCAAGGGTCCAAAATGAAATGCCACCACCGCCACCACCGATGTGGAATATCGTGGATCGACGGGGACGATGCAAGATCATAAGCGTCTTGAAGTTCTAGAAAGGGTGGCTAGAGCGGGTGGAGGCATGGGAGCTCGAAAGTCGGTACCTGAGCGACTTCGAGCTAATGGAGCTGAGTTTTTTCGTGGCATATCTGGTGTGGCGCCCAATACGGCTGAGTATTGGTTAGAGACAACAGAGCAGATTATGGACGATTTGGACCTGACTGCCGAGGAGAAACTAAAAGGGGTAGTGTCGCTATTCCGCGATGAGTCATACCAGTGGTGGCTCACGGTTCGGGATAGTGCTACCATTGATGAACTTACTTGGGAATACTTTAAGGCAGCATATCAGAAGAAGTACATTGGAACTAGTTATGTTGATGCATAAAGGAAGGCATTTTTGAGGCTAGTTTAGGGGAATAAGATCGTAGTGGAATACGAGGCGAAATTTCTAAGGTTGAGTCGATATGCTCGAGGTATTGTGTCGATGAAGCATGAACGGTGTGTCCGGTTTGAGGACAGACTAAGGGATGACCTGAGGTTGTTGATAGCTCGACAGCAGGAGCGAGAATTTACCGTATTGGTGGAGAAGGCTAAGGTAGCCGAAGGGATTAAGGACTCAATGAGGCAGAATATAGATCGAAATAGGCAAAAGAGGCTTAGAGTTGGTAGGCCGCAAGGTTAGCAAGCTGCTACGGGAAGATAGTACCGTACTTGTGGCCAGTGTGGGAAGATGCATCTAGAAGAGTGTTGGAAGAAGACAGGAGGATGTTTTAAGTGTGCGTCCAAGGACCACATGATTAAGGATTGTCCCATGAAAATAGACAGGAGTCGACCAGTAAGTCAGGGTCCTATTCAGGCTAGAAGAGGAGGACAGTAGCCACCGCGGGGTCGTGGTTTGGCTGGCAGAGGTAATGGTTCTGGTAGAGGACGGGGAACACCGGGCAGAGGTATTGGTAGTATAGAGGCAAGACAGCCGGGTCTAGTGTATGCAGTTCACCGAAGGGAGGATAGAGACGCACTGGACGTCATAATCGATACTTTCCTTTTGGCTAACAAGCCTTACTTTGCTTTAATTGATGTTTGCTCGACCCACTCTTATGTTGCATGTAGAGTAGTTGAAACACTAGGCATAGCCTCCGAAGCATCCTAATAGGGAGATGACCGTAGTGAGCCCATTAGGTCAAACAGAGTGGTGAATAAAATATTTCGGAGTGTACCTTTAGAACTTCAGGGAGTGGTATTTCCTGTCGTCTTGATGGAACTACCCTTTGGAGAATTTGATCTCATCCTTGGCATGGACTGGCTAGTGGAACATCAGGCTGTGTTGGGTTGCGCAGCTAAGCGATTGGAGTTAAGGACGCCGGAGGATAAGGCGACAATTATGATAGGAGAAAGAAGAGACTATTTGTCTAACGTAGTCTCTGCTTTAAAGGCTAATAAGATGGTTCAGAAAGGGTGCAAGGCATTTTTGACCTTTGTTAGTGTGTTGGATGTAAAGAAAGGGGGAGTTAGTGGAGTTAGAACAGTAAGAGAATTTGTGGATGTTTTTTCGGAGGAGTTACCTGGAATACCCCCGGATAGGGAAGTGGAGTTCAAAATTGACTTGTCATTTCGCATGCGACTCCGTGTCAATTGCCCCGTATAGAATGGCACCAAAGGAGTTGGTTGAGCTCAAGGCTCAGATCCAAGAGTTGCTTGATCGTGGGTTTATCCGACCCAGTGTGTCTCCATGGGGAGCACTGGTCTTGTTTATGAAGAAGAAGGACGAAATTATGCGCATGTGCATAGATTATCGTCAGTTGAATAAGATGACCATCAAGAAGAAATATCCTTTGCCAAGAATAGATGACTTGTTCGATCAGCTTAAGGGGGTCGCGGTATTTTCGAAGATAGATTTAAGGTCTGGATATCATCAGCTTAAGGTGAAGGAAGCAGATATCCATAAGACGGCTTTCCGGACAAGGTACGGGCTTTATGAATTCTTGGTAATGCCGTTTGGATTGACAAATGCCCCAGCCGTGTTCATGGACATAATGAATCGGGTTTTCCAACCCTATCTGGACCGGTTCATTATTGTGTTCATAGATGATATTTTGGTGTATTCGAGGTCTGAGAAAGAACATGAAGAGCATCTTCGAGTCGTGTTGCAAGTGTTAAGGGAGAAAAAGCTATATGCCAAGTTCAGCAAGTGCAAATTTTGGCTGAAGGAAGTTACGTTCTTAGGACATGTGGTGTTTGCTGAAGGGATAAGGGTGGATCCTCAAAAAATTGAGGCAGTATTGGATTGGAAACCACCCAAGTCTGTGGCTGAGGTTCGTAGCTTCTTGGGATTGGCAGGCTATTACAGAAGGTTTGTGGAAGGGTTTTCCTCAATAGTAGCACCTCTGACGAAGTTACTAAGGAAAGAGGTACCCTTCGTATAGACTAATAAGCAATAGGAGAGCTTTGAGAAGCTTAAGAGGGTCTTGACTGAAGCTCCAGTTTTAATTCAGTCGGAGGCAGGAAAGGAGTTCGTGGTGTACTGTGATGCTTCTCACACAGGATTGGGATGTGTCCTTATGTAAGATGGGAAAGTGGTCGCTTATGCGTCTCAGCAATTAAGGCCACATGAGGTTAACTACCCAATGCATGACTTGAAATTGGCGGCAGTGGTCTTTACTCTTAAGGTATGGAGGCACTATCTATATGGAGAAAAGTCAGTGATTTACACAGACCACAAGAGTCTTAAGTATCTGCTGACTCAGAAAGAGCTGAACCTGAGACAGTGAAGGTGGGTGGAGTTATTGAAAGACTACGATTGTTCCATAGAGTATCACCCGGGCAAGGCGAATGTGGTGGCAGATGCCCTAAGTCGAAAAGTAGTGACAGATCTGAGGGCAATGTTTGCACATCTTAGCTTGTATGACGACGGAAGCTTATTAGCAGAGTTGCAAGTTAAGCCGACATGGCTGAATGAGGTGAAAGAGGGACAGTTGGCAGATGAGGATTTGAGTGCTAAGCTATGGCAAGTGCAGAGTGGGGAGTTGGAGGATTATGGTATTAATGGCGATGGAGTATTGTGCTTCAAGGGTAAGGTCTGTATGCTGAAGAACGAGGAGTTAAGGTGGAGAATTCTTCAGGAATCGCATAGTAGTCCTTATGCTGTGCATCCTGGAGGTAGTAAGTTGTATAGAGATTTAAGGGAATAGTTTTGGTGGCCTGGTCTTAAGCGGGAAGTTACCGAATTTATAGGGAAGTGCTTAACGTGCCAACAAGTTAAGGCTGAACACCAGGTTCCGTCAGGATTGCTTCAACCGATTAAGATTCCACAATGGAAGTGGGAGAGAATTACCATGGACTTTGTTAGTGGGCTTCCCCTTACGCCTACTAAAAAGGACTCGGTATGGGTGATCGTGGATCGATTGACAAAGTCCACACATTTCATTCTAGTGCGGGTTGACTATTCTCTCCAGAAGTTGGCAAAGTTGTATGTAGCTGAGATCGTGAGGCTGTACGGAGTGCCGATGTCGATTAACTCGGATAGGGATCTAAGGTTTACGTCTCGATTTTGGAAGGCATTACATCAAGCTTTGGGCACCAGATTAGACTTTAGTATGGCATTTCATCCGCAGTCGGACGGTCAATCTAAGCGAGTGATCCAAGTGTTAGAGGATATGTTGAGGGGCTGTGTGATAGACTTCAGAGGAAGTTGGAAAGAATATTTGCCTTTAGCGAAATTTGTACAACAACAACTATCAGGCAAGTATTCGGATGGCACCGTACGAAGCACTGTATGGACGGAGGTGTCGCACTCCCACATGCTAGACAGAATTGGGAGAACGTCAGATTTTGGGTCCAAAAATTATGGCAGAATTGGAGGAAAAGGTTAAGGTAATTCGGACAGGTTGAAGGAGGCATCTGACAGGTAGAAGTCATACGCAGATCTTAAGCGAAAGGAGATCGAGTTTGCTGTGGGAGATTATGTGTTTCTTAAAGTGTCGCCTTGGAAGAAGGTAATGAGATTTGGTCGCAAAGGAAAGTTAAGCCCCATGTTTATAGGACCTTATCGGGTATTGAAGCAAGTTGGACCAGTGGCATACCAGTTGGAGTTACCTTTGGAATTGTAGCAGATGCACGATGTATTCCATGTCTCGATGCTATGTCGTTATCGCTCGGATCCATCTCATGTAGTTTCGGTTGAAGAAGTGGAGCTAAGGCCAGATTTGTCCTACGAGGAGAAGCCAATTCAGATCTTGGAGCGAGATGTGAAAGTATTACGAAGAAAATCAGTTCCTTTGGTCAAAGTGTTATGGCGTAATCATGGATCGGAGGAAGCTTCTTGGGAGCTGGAAGAAGTAATGCGACAGCAACACCCCCACCTATTCTAGCCAGGTAATTTCAAGGTCGAAATTATTTTAAGAGGGTAGAACTGTAATATCCAGGAATTAAGGTTTGTGCATTATTGCTTAATTGTATGAAGTAGCATGCCTATGTGTGTTTGAATATGTTGTATGAATTTTTGAGAACTCTAGAGTGTAGGTGAATGCCTTAGAAATTATCGGATTTTAAGTCTTAAATGGGGGAGCTAGGCGAATGAGGCCTTAAGAACAATTGTAAGGAAAATTTGACAAACAAATGGGCTTGTTAAAGTGGCAAGGAGGTGCCACTTAAAGCCCTAGGAGGTGACGCCACAAGCAGTTCAAAGGAGGCCTAGGTTCGAGTAGCAAGGAGAGCATTTTTGGAGTTTTATTTTGCAGCAAGGAGGGGGGGTAGTGGACGGCATGTGGACTCTAGAAGGAGGAGGTATAGATGGGGTCGAAGAGGTGAAGATTCGACTAAGGAGGAGGGGATCAAGGGATAAGGGAGAGAGGAGCAAGTGGACGAAGGTAGGACTCTAGGGGTGTATTTTCGATTTTGAGTGTTGTAGGAGTAGGTGCCGAAATTTGGTTCTCTCTTTTCTCTCTTTCTCATTTGATCACCATTGCCGAAACTTTTAAGCCTCACACTCTCCCTTTCCATATTTTGATAAAGGCCGAACCACAATACCATTCTTTCTTTTCTATTAAAGCCGAATCTTCCTTTATTACCATTGCCGTATTGCTCAAATATCAACCCTTCTCTTCCTCTTTTACTAATTCAATCAAAAGTCAATTCCTATTTGGTAGCCAAAGCCAATGCTCCTTTACCCTTTTGAGAGCCGATTTGATCATTTAAGCAGGAGCCAAATCTCTCTGTTTCAAGCTAGGATAATCGATTGAGTTGGTAAGGGATCTCTCTTGGGTTTAAAAATCTTTGTTCCCTATTTTGATTATCGAAATCAAGACTCTAATCCCATTAATGTTCTTTGGCCGAAACTTTGAAGGAGGTTTCGGGATTCCTATTGTAGCCGACTTCAAGAGGAGATCATTCAGGATTTTAAGATCAAGGTAAGGAAGTCCTGATATTCTGCAAAGGGCCATCTTCATAGTTTCCATGTATTAAAGCCGATTCTAGTAATTGATAAGTAGGGATTTCGACAACTTCGGGAGCAAGTGACAGTTTCGGGATTTAGATAAGCAAGGTAAATGGGTTATGATATTTGGCCTTAGGCCATTCTGTCTATTGATGTTAGCCGATTCTGACATTGGTTTTTAGGAAGGAGTGTAATCGGTTTCGGTAGACTTTCGGGATTCAGTGAAAGCGTTAGTAACTGTGTGTGTAGCCCTACACAAATTCTTAATAGATTTACTAGATTAACATAATATGTGTGTTAATAAGAATGTGAATGATGTGGCTAAAGGTACTATTCAATGGTACAACATATTCGTGTACATTATTCTCTAAAGATCTCATAATAGTTTTATAAACTATGAATGTGACATATATGAGAATTGGTTACTTAATATGAATAAGGCATATGGCATGATATTCGCATGATTTGTATGACGATGGGGGCATATAGGTGATTATGAAAAGGGAAGTGATCCGTGGTTTATACCACAATATCTCGTGACTCATGTCACATAATCAATGTGGTGACTTATGTCACAAAATGTTATCTAGTGACTTTGTCACAATTATCCGATGGCTATGCCACAATTTATAAGGGCGATGTGCAAGTTGTCTGCAATGACTACCTTCAATGGTGTATAGTAGATGGAGGGTCAATTTAGTAATCCCACAAAGTGATGGCGGTGTGCGAGTGATGTGTAGAGGATGGTTATCTAGGTTTGGGTTCGTGGATTGCATCATTGTATGTATATAT
The DNA here is from genome assembly GCA_025506655.1 of Gossypium rotundifolium. Lineage (NCBI taxonomy): Eukaryota > Viridiplantae > Streptophyta > Magnoliopsida > Malvales > Malvaceae > Gossypium > Gossypium rotundifolium. The sequence continues at coordinate 57,803,314 of CP106727.1, read as the reverse complement.
ATATGTTTTTTTATATGATTTGTATGCCTAAATCGCTCGGAGTTTGTGTGTTGGTTGTTGCACATTGAGTCTGCTTGACTCACCCGCTAGGGATATCGCTTTGTGACATTCAAGAATGGGCCGGTCGGCAGGAGCTTAGTGGTGGCCATGCTTAGCTCGGAGTTATTTTATTTTTGTTGGGTTTTATTATTTAATTATTTTGGCTTTACTTTGGGTTTTATTTGATGTTATATGGCGATTACGATTAACTGCTTCACGCATGCATTTTTATTCGGTTTATTACGATACGATTATTATCAAATCAAAGGTTAAGCAAATTTATCTTAAAAATAAATTCTAAATGTTTTGACACCTAAGCAACAATCGATTTTCAATGTAATGTTAACCTCTAAAAATCCGGCTATACTTTCAACTTATTGATTAAAAAACAACACTATTTTCAATTTGAACTCAACACAAATCAAATTATCTTCTAAAACACCCAGATTTTTCCAAAGAAACAAATAAGTTTTGAATTGTTTTATTCAAGAAGCATGCCAGATCCGGTCAGGGCTTGTGGGCCGGGTTTGGGGTGTTTCACATTCGAGATTATGAGTGATAGAAACTATTGTAGCATGAGTAGTTGTGAAACTCGCCTGGAGCGAGTTGTGTGACTATGATGATACTTCATTGATGATGAATGTTAAATCAAATGTATGTAGTCACGAGAATTAAGTTAAGGGCTCTACGACTTCACCCTCTTACCATTGTTAAATCATGATGAGATGTTTCCGAGAGTCAAGATAAGTAAGATTGTATGTGAATAGTGTAATATGTATGTTAGCATAATTGAGAATGCTTGGTATCACATTGATACATGATACTCTACTAAATAGAGTACTTGTTGTTGAACTTGAGGTTAAAGTCCTAGGGGACTATAATGAATATGATAAGGCTATCATTGAGATGAGAAATGAGTAAGGTCCCGTATAAGACCATATCCGAGATATGGCATTGGCATATAGCGGTGACTCAATATAATACCACCTCAGGGATGAGGCATTAGCTTCGTACCTATAATAACGACGATGAATATGCGTCTTTGACTATCCCTAGTGATTGATGGGATAAATAGATGAGTTTAGAAGTAAAAATGAGAATTGTACTAAAGTCATGTGAATGAGTGAATGCAAGTACTCGTGAATGAGTCATGAAGAAAAGAGTACGATGTGTGGCACGGCATGTGCTAAATAAAGGTAATCGTATGTAAGTATGGCAAGAAGCCTATGACTTGTGTACAATTAATTAATGCTAGGAATGGATTATAATGATTTCCTTGGCTATTATGTATAAATATCTGTTACCTTTCAAGGGTGATGTAGTTGTTTTTTTTTTCATACATCGTGATCGTGTGAGAATGTTAGCCGATTGTAGAATCAGACAAAATGGTTGTCGATTAGGTTAATTGAAATTGACATTCCTTTATCTCCTAGTAACCTTATTTTGGTACTTTAAGGAGGAAGTAGGTGATAATTCTAGTATAAGAAGTGAAATCATAAGTTTCATGTTGTGTGATGGGTTTGCGGACAAGTCGAATAGAGTTAATGTATTCGATTGAGATGTCTTTGCTGTCTTGAGATAAGATGATAGTAAAGGTTTTAAATTAGCATATCAAGAGGAACTCAAAAGAGAGTGTGTTCGAAATATATTGTCAGTGTGGAGAAAAGAGTATATTGAAGTATTGAGATATGATTCAAGTTAGGTGTACATGAGTTGAGAGCATGATATAGAGGTATGCTCATTGAAATATTCTAACTCAGGTGGTTTAGCTGAAAGCCATTAAAGGTACTATTAACGAAAAATTTTAGTATCGAGTCTAGTTGAATTGGGGGAAAAGTGTTTTAATACCAATGTGTAAAGGAATAGTTTACATTTTTAGGTGATTAGAGTTGCATTGGAAAGAGATTGTTAGGTTGGTAATCTTAAGACGATCACTTTTGTGAATGGGTTGTGAGATAGAGGTTATAATATGATTTGTGGAAGACCATCAGGTGTTTTCTGAATCCTAATAAGATAGCGTTTCTGATGTTGCAGAAAGTTTGATTGTGAGTTAGTGAAAATTTCTTGAACTATTACAAAGGTGTGTATAGTTATTGAAATATTTCATAGATAGGAGACATGGTACAGATGTCTTGAGGAAAATCCTTGAATAAGCAATGCGAATTAGTTACTTGAATGACCTTAGATGGTAATATCCTAGTTCAGCGAGGTTAATGACTAGAGCGAGTTTTTCCTTTCGAGATAAGGAGTTCAGAAATGAGATAATGGATGGTATTTTAAATAAGCTTTGAGTGAGTTTGACTAAGATGTTAAAATTTCGTGCGGATAAGATTTCCGTTGTTAATGTTACCTAGAGATAGAAATTGTATGATGATGGAAAACTTATGCAGAAGATTTGGTATGAAACTTAATAATAGCATGTTTACTCATGCAAGGCTAAGAGAAAGTGCAATTATATGCATATATGTTTTTGACAACTGAGTACACTTCACGATATAATTGAGTTTATGTTCGGAAGAAGTTGACCAGTAAAAGCTGAATTATCAGAGTGTTCAAAGTTAGGACTACATTAGTTGGTGATTATTCTAAGGAGAAAGTGTAACAGAGTACTAAAGATTTTGAAATTGGATTGGCATGATTTCCTAAGGAGGGGGATATCATCCGAATTGTAGAAAATTATGCGACAAAGATTTGAATGATCATTTTAGGCATGTGCAAAGTTATAATTGCCGGACTAGTGAATCTATGTGCCAGGGAGGAAGAGTAATTTAGGTCTCAAAGTTGTGCTTCGACCTTGTGTATTATTGCTTTAAGATTGTTGGCAAGAGAAACTAGAGGATAAACCGAATTGTGATTTTTAAGAGTTGATGGAGATGTTTCAGGAATGTTAAGAGTAACTTGTCCTAGTAAGATTTTCGGGGACGAAAATTCCTAAGGGGGAGAATTGTAACAGCCCGAATTAAGGGCTAGTTGGAACAGTGGTCTCGAGACCATTAATTCGAGGTTGAAGAAAAATATTTTGATATTATTTTATGTGTTATAATATGTTTATAAAGAGGCATGAGAATTTTGGTGCTTTAATGTTAGCGATTGAGGGCTTAATTGCAAAAAAAGACTAAATCGCATAAGATGTGAAAGTCCTATTTTAATTCCTAGAAGTGCCAAATAGCTATAGAGTATTAATTGAGGTCCCAAATGTACAATTTGGCCTTATTTTAAGTAAGTTGGCCGACCATGTAACATAAGGGACAAGAGCATTTAATTTTGGTCAAAATTGGTGGGAATTAGGTGATAAAATGAATAAAATAAGATGAATAAAAGATGTTATCAGCTTTTACTATTCATTCACCTTCAACCAATGAAAATTTGAAGAGAGAAACAAAGGTTTTGGAGCTCAAACTTTCATCCAACAAATTCCCTAACAAGTAAGTGATTTTGATGACCTTTATTGATAAAAATTGTACATTTGGAGTCCCCAAAGCTTAAGCTAGCTAATGAGAGGACTAATTTGCAAGATGGTTGAGATTCTAGGGACTTTCCATGAAAGATTTTAAGTTGGATGTTGTGTTTTTATGGAAGAAAATGAATGTTAGGAAGGTGAGGAACTACTTTTGTGAAAGGTGTTGTCATGAAAACACCTAATTAGGACTAAGATGCAAATGTTGTAATTTGTTCATTTATGCATGAAATAGTTGGAATTGTGAATAGTTATAAGAGGATTAAATGTTTAGCTAGGCTTTTTTAATAAGAAAATGCAATGAAAAGTGATTTATGAGCCTAGGGGCAAAATTGTAATTTTACCAAAGTACAAGGGCAAAATAGTCAATTTTTCCTAAGTGTAGATTATGCTGTATTAAGATTTATAAGTGATTGAAAGAGTAAATTTTATTGTTCTAGATCAAATAAAATGAGATTCGGACCTAGAACGGGAGAAAAGAGAAATGAGGGCAAAAAGGTTCCTTTCTACCCTGTTTGATATCGAGGTAACTTTGCGTGCAAATGTTACAATTTATATACGGGTTATTAATATTCCATTGTTGTATGGAAAGTGTATTATACTATGAATGTATTAAATATGTCTTGACAAGATGTTAAGAGAATTGAATCTAAGAATAGTGGGGAGTGCAAATAGCATTGTGTGATGATAATTAAAGTCTCGTGTAAGACCATAATGGAATATGGCCTTGGTGTGAGATATTGAATAAGACCATGTCAGGGACATGGCATCAATATGAGATTTTGAGTAAGACCCTATACGAGGCATGATATCGGTGTGATGTCATGTGTATGAAATTCAAAAATGTTATTTAACAGATATATTGAAAATGAGAAAGTACATGGTTGCACCACGAGAGGTATGGGTATGTGTTAGAACTAAATTGAGGTAAAATTTGGTATATGGTGAAACCATAGTGGTTCATGTCTAAATTGTAACACCCCAAACCCGGTCAACTCACCACGACCGAATCTGGCATGCCACAGAGGTAAAACGTGTTGAAGAAAATCAAGTCACCGATTGAAAACTAGAGAAAACCCTTTGTTGTTCTATGTTTGTAGAAACCAGGTGCATGATTAGTTAAAAACCGATTGCATTTGAGTGTAGAACTTAAAATTTGAAACCATTTAAGTGGTCGAAACCATTTGAGTTGTCATTTATTACCAAGTGATTTGTATTGCCCGATGGTAAAGTTTTGAAAACCATTATGCTTTTGTAGTTTAGGAAACCTTACGCCATGTTATTAAATTAATCAAGTAACTTACTTAACCATGTTCAAATCAAATCCAAAACATATAAATAATTCAAAACATAATTTAGAAGGCCTTATTACAAACCCAAATAATAAAATGAAATATGAAATAATACCCAATTTAAAAATCCTAGTAAAACCAAATGTTTTAATGCATGGGCCACCTCGAGTCCATCCGGCCCCTCATCCGCAATTTATTTAATCACCGAAAAGATAAGGAGAAGGTGAGTCACCAAGACTCAAAGGATAAATCCTCCTCCGAATAAGGCAACATACTTACACAAATCATAACCAAGCAATAAATATAATGCACCCAAACCTAGCCATCCATACTCGCTTTCTACCCCGTGTGGTACTAAACCACCGGTGGTGCTAAACCACCGTGACCCAAAGTCACGATATCCAATAAAAGTGTGGTGCCAAACCACCGTTACCCAAAGTCACAAAATATCAATAATCCAAGTGTGGGGCCAACCCATACCAAATCATCAAGCGATAATCCCGATAAATCAACTGTGGGGCCAACCCATCGTGGTGCTAAGCCACCGACGAGTCGCTATGAGGTGCTAAACCTCCGTGTCCCAAAGACACAAAATAATCTGTGGTACCAAACCACCGGAGGTGCCAAACCTCCGTGTCCCAAAGACATGGATATCAAATCTTTCTCCTCCTCTCATATCACCCATCACAATGCAAAACTTATGCAAATCATGCCATCATGCTTTATTATTAATCATATAGCAATATATCACAGATCATGGTATTAAGCATCATATAGCAAATCATATCGAAACGGACTTACCCAAATCCTTGCTCATACCCTTACAGTATCATATCAAGATCCACACAATTTTCGACTTTTAACATATTCAGGTTATTAATATATTTACTTAGTTATAAAGTGTGTAAGTTACACACCTGTTACTAACGCAAGCACTAAATCCCGAAGACCCGATCTCCCACACTAGATCTCTTTACCCTACATTCGGCCAAACCACAAAACCATTAACAAGGCCATTCGGCCATACCAATAAATCCCGAAGGGTGAGATTACGCACAAACAACTCCACCCTTACCTTTCTGCCTCACGAATCAAATCACAATACCAAAATATGCGAGACTAATTCTCCCCCTACATTCGGCCAATAATAAAGCTTAGTCTCAAAAGCCTTCGGCTTTTCAAACATCTAATGGAAAGATTGAATCAGCATAACCCTTACCACTGACTTAATGAATCGCTTGACAGAGAAAGACTGGCTCAGATCCACTGCTTCCCAAGTCCCGAAGAATCTAGGAGAAATTGGTTCCTATAGATGGTTAGAAATATTGATAACAAATACCAAAATTTGGCTTTTGCACCCACCAGAGTCGACAGAAAGGAGAGAAAAGAAATAATGAAATTCGGCCAAGACACTTACCTTTCCTCAAAATCGATTAGAAAATAACCCAAAGATGATCCACCCTTGTTGCTATTCGGCCAAAATAAGACAAGAAGAAACCAAGGAGATTTCGGCACAGAGTATGGTGGATGGAAGAGAAAAGCAATCAATATTCGGCTAACACAAAAAAAAAAAAAGAAAAGGAATAGATATGAATGGTGTTCGGCCTTGGGTTCAAAGAGTAAAAGAAGTGAAGAGGAAGATATGGTTTGGAGTAGTTATGAAAAGAAAGAGAAAGAGAGATGGAAGAAAGAAAGGTTCGGTCAAACACTTGAGAGGAAGAAAAGAAAAAGAAGAGAAGAGGGTTACTTTCGGCTTCAAAGAAAAATAAAAGATGAGAGGGAGTTCAAGTGGAGATTCGGCCAAGTACCTAAGGAAATTCGGCACTCTCCTCTCCTTAGCTTCCCAAATCGAACACTCCTCTTCCATCAAGAGTTTAGATTTCATCAAAATTCCATGAATCACTCTTGGCCAATCATTCAAATGAGTTTGACTTGTTCAATGCCTATCTGACAGAGTTTGTGCTGAGCACAACTCTTCCCCCCTTGGCGTCAAAATGGTAAGCAGAAAATGGAATTTCTACTGCTCAAACCTGAGTTCTCCCTTCCCTACATGTGGCGTCAATCACATGGCCCTAAGTGGCGCCTCCTTGCCACTTTTCCAAGCCCAATCTCGTGCTTAAATCCCCCACAAATTATACTTAACCCCTAGCTCCTTCAGCTCCCTTTAACTAACACTTAAAAACAAAAATTTTTCCTACAGATCGGGCATACCTTTGGCTTATAACTAGCCTCTAGAACACCTCAGACAACAACACAACAACCACACTTATGCAAAACAGTTCAATCACAAATAACCCATATTTCAGGATATTACAGTTCTACCCCCTTAAAAATAATTTCGACCTCGAAATTACTTGGTCAAAAGAGTTGGGGGTATTGCTGTCTCATCACATCCCCTGGTTCCCACGTAGCCTCTTCCACGCCATGATTCCGCCACAGCACTTTCAATAATGGGATCGACTTCTTGTGCAAAACCTTCACATCTTGATCTAGAATCCGCACTGGTTCCTCCTCTATGGTCAAATCAAGACTTACTTCAATTTCCTCCATTGCTACAACATACGATGGATCTGAACGATAGCACCTGAGCTTGGAGACACGGAACACATCATGTATCTGACTCAGCTCTGCTGGCAACTCAAGCTGATAGGCTACTGGTCCCACTCGTCTCAACACCTTATACGGGCCAATAAACCTTGGACTTAACTTGCCTTTCCTACCAAATCTCAACACTTTCTTCCATGGCTAGATCTTCAAAAAGACCCTGTCACCCACAGTAAACTCTATATCCCTCCGCTTGAGATCAACATATGACTTTTACCTGTCCAAAGTTTCCTTCAGACGAGCCTGAATCATCTTAACCTTATCCTCGGTCTCTCGCAACCAACTCGTCCCAACATCCGACGCCACCCAATTCTCATCCAAAGAAGTAGGTGTGCGACACTTCCTACCATACAACACCTCATATGGTGCCATCTTAATACTTGCTCGATAACTATTGTTGTATGCGAACTCACTAATGGTAGAAATTCTCCCACCGCCTTTGAAGTCCAAAACACAACCCTTAGCATATCCTCTAGCATTTGTATAACCCTTTCCGATCGCTCGTCGATCACAGTGAAAAGTCGTTTGAATCCAACCTCGCTTCGAAAGCCCGATGCAAAGCTCTCGTAACCTTGACGTGAACCTTGGATCCCTATCCGAGATAATTGATACTAGCACACCATGCAACCTTACTATCTCGCCACATACAACTTAGCTAACTTCAAGCGGATAATCAACCTCATCGGTATGAAACGAGCCGACGGTCAAATGATCCACAATCACCCAGATCGAGTCTTTCTTACTAGGCGTGAGGGTAGCCCACGACAAAGTCCATGGTAATCCTTTCCCACTTCCATTGAGGAATCTTTATCGGTCAAGTAAACTCGACGGCAAATGATGCTTAGTTTTGACTCACGACACGCCGACATTTACCCACAAACTCAATCATATCCCACTTCACCGCCACCGTAATCGCTTTTACGCAAATCTTGGTACATCTTGTCGCCTCCAGATGCATAGCGATGGGCTGCTATGTGCATCCCAAGAATCCTCCGCTTTAACTCGACATCCTTCTAAGATACAAGCTCTCCCTTGAAACACAATACTCCATCACCGGAGACACTATAACCTCAGATACCACCATTCGAACTTGCAACCTCCGAGCATTCAAGCCCTCATCCACCAACTGTTTCTCCTTGATCTGCTCAACCCAAGTTGGCTTAACCTACAATTTCGCCAAAAGACTCCCATCATCATACAAACTAAGACGAGCAAACATCGCTCTTAAGTCCGCTACTACCTTGCGGCTCAACGCGCCTACCACCACGTTAGCCTTGCCCGGATGATACTCAATCGAGCAATCGTAGTCCTTCAACAGCTCAATCCATCTGTACTGTCTCAAGTTCAAATCCTTCTGAGTCAGAAGATACATCTTGTAATCTGTGTAAACTATCGACTTCTCTCCGTACAAATAGTGTCTCCATATTTTTAGAACGAAAACCACTACAGCTAACTCCAAGTCATGTGTCTGGATAGTTAACCTCATGCGGTCTCAAATTGCCGAGACGATATGCCACTACTTTCCTTCCTCGATCAAGACACATCCCAAGCCGAGATGTGATGCATCCAATAGATCGTGAATACCTTTCCCGCCTCAGTCGTACTCGTAACCGAGCTTCCACAAAATCTTCCTCAACTTGTCGAAACTCTCCTGTTGTTTCTTTGACCACACAAATGGAACTCCTTTCCTCAATAGCTTGGTCAACGGTGCCGTAATCAGAGAAAATCCTTTCACAAATCTTCGATAATACCCCGCCAGACCTAGAAAACTCTGAATTTCTACAACTGACCTCGACGGTTTCCAATCCAACACCGCCTCAATCTTACGAGGGTCCACTCTAATCCCTTCATTGGACACTACGTGACCTAAGAAAGTTACTTCACTAAGCCAAAATTCGCACTTACTGAACTTGGCAAAGAGCTGCTTCTCCCTCATAATTTGCAATACCACCCGCAAGTGTGTATCATGATCCTCCTCAATCTTGGAGTACACCAATATGCCATCTATGAATACTACGACAAACTAGTCCAAGTACTGCTGAAACACCCGATTCATCAAGTCCATGAATGCTACCAGTGCATTAGTTAACCCGAACGGCATTACCAGAAACTTGTAATGCCCATACCGAGTACGGAATGGCGTCTTATGAACGTCCACCTCCTTTACTTTGAGTTGATGGTACCCCGACCTAAGATCTATCTTCAAGAAAATCGATGCACCCTTAAGTTTATCAAACAAGTCGTTAATCTGAGGCAACAGATACTTGTTCTTGATTGTCAACTTATTCAGCTGGCGGTAATCTATACACATCTGCATTGTACCGTCCTTCTTCTTAACAAAGAGCGCAGGTGCTCCCCAAGGAGATATACTCGGTCGGATGAAACCTCAGTCCAACAACTCCTAAATTTAGGCCTTCACTCTACCAATTCCTTCTTGCCATTCTATACGGGCTATAGACATCGCGCGCTGTAATGTGTCTATACCGAATTCCACTTCCCGATCTGGAGGCAGACCCAAAAGTTCCTCTGGAAATACGTCAGCAAATTCCTTTACTGTTCGAACACCCTCTACAACAACCTCCTTAGCCTCCAAAGTACACACCCGAACCAAAATTGCCTCACAACCCTTCCTGACCATCTTCTTAGCCTTCAACGCAGATACCACGTTGGATAGATAATCTCTTCTATTACCTATCATCACCACTTCTCCTCCCTTAGCCATTTTCAAAACCATGTGCTTAGCCGCGCAATCCAAACTTGCTTGGTACTTTACCAGCCAGTCCATCCCAAGAATCAGATCGAACTCCCCAAACGGCAGTTCCATCAGATCAACTACGAACACTACCCCTTGGAGTTCTAGAGGTACATCCCTATACAGCTTATTTACTTCTACAGAGTGACCTAAAGGGCTTATTACTGTCATCTCCCTAGAAGTAGTTTCAAAGTCTAGGTTCATGGTCTCTATTATGCTACTAGCAATATACGAATACGTTGAACCCACATCAATCAAAGTAATATACGGTAATCCAAAGATTAAGAACGTACTGATTATGATGTCCAGTGCGTCGCCCTTCTCTCGACTTCTCGCTGCATATACCAACCCAGGCTGTCTTACTTCAGTGTTGCCTGCACCTCTTCTTGGTGCTCCGCGGCCTCTACCATAGCCATTACCTCCCCTACCGGTACCACGACCCCTCTACGGTGGTGGTCCATCATTTTTGAACTGAGCACGACCCTGACCCTCAGATAGAATCCTGGCTAACTTACGTGGACAGTCCCTCACACGATGATCTAGTGAACCACACTCAAAACATCCCTTTCCACCAGTCCAACATCCTCCCCAATGAGATTTCCCACATCGATCACATCGCTAGTCCTCGATTAGTAGCGAGAGGCCTTCCAGATTGATTCGGCCCACTTTGTCTAGCCCTTTTCTACAAATTATCGACCGACCCCGAAGATCCAAAACCTCTCTTGTGTCTACTCCTATCCGCATTCTCGCCTTACGACTCTTTTACCCGCTCACTACCTTGGCCTTTTCCACCAAAGACAAAGAACTCGCTTCCTCGCTGTGGAGCGATCAAGAACCTCACTCATCTCTCAATCCATCCTCAAACCCGACACATCGTTCATGTTCAGAGCCATGATGCCCCTAGCATACCGGCTCAACTTTAAAAATTCTCGCCTCAGACTCGAGACAGACTTACTCCCCGAACCAAATTTTAGAAACACCTTCATCAAGATCAATATAGCTGGTCCCAACATACTTCTTCTGATAAGCTACCTTAAAATAGTCCCAAGTGAGATCATCCACTGCTGCACTATCCCGAACCATGAGCCACCACTTGTATGACTCATCCCGAAGAAGCGATACTATCCCTTTTAGTTTTTCCTTAGCAGTCAAATCCAGGTCATCCATGATTCGCTCCATTGCCTCTAACCAATACTCAGCTGTATTGGGCACCACACAAGATACACCATGAAAAAACTCAGCTCTATTAGCTCAGAGTCGCTCAGGTACCGACTTTCGAGCTCTCATGCCTCCACTTGCTCCAACCACCCTTTCCAAAACCCGCAAAGATCACCGTGATATCGCATCATCCCCGTCCGATCCTCGATATTCCACATCAATGGTGGTGGTGGTGGCATTTCATTTTTGGACCCTTGACTAGACCTAACGGGCTCCGACACGGTCATTCGGCCTCTACCACGGCCATACACATTACGACCACGCCCCTAAGATTCATGTCTATGGTTGCGATTTATCTATTTAAGAGATTTTATGAATTAGCTTCGCTTCACCGATTACCCACGAATAAGTTTTATGTAAAGGAATTTGGTAGTGGTTCTTTCGATCATCACACGCTTTTCAGCTCAATTTCCTACCCTCACTCCAATTGTAGGGTATTCTCGCCATTTTACTACCGGAGGTTTTTTCAGAATTAACCTATCGTATATTTTAGTAATAAAATGAAGTTAATTTGAAAACCTTTACAAATCATAGATATTTCAAAATTCCAAAAAAAAAGTATGCTTTTGGTAATTTCATAAACTAGGGGTATTTTTGTAATTTTCATAATCCAGGGGTATTTTCAAAAATTTTTTTCAAAATATGGTTCAAGGTGATTTTACAAAATAAAGGTATTTTGAAAATTTTCAATTCGAGGGTACTTCGAAAATTTTCCCATATTGAGGGCATTTTGGTAATTTTACAAGTCAGGGGTAATTTGGTCATTTTTTTCAAATTGGGGGTATTTTGGTCATTTCTTAAATAAAGGTTACTGTGGCCATTTCAAAACCAAGGTTTTAAAGTGTTTCAACACAAAATGGCTGGTCCATTTCGGGTTTTAGTTATGAAGTTTAGCCTGTGAATAAGCCGTCTTAGCTGGGGTGAACCGTTACTACGCACCAGGTAGGATTTAGGTGGAGAGGAGGTGAGTCACTAGGACTACTTAAATACCAAGCTCCCCCCTAAGTCCAATCCTAGACATACGCACAATGGTTGCCACACCCTTAGCTCAGTGACGTACTCACTGGTTTGTTTAGTGGATCATTAAGTCTTATGTACTTGCATTGGGGTAAGCTATTCCTAGGGTTCAATAATTCCTATTTTACTAATCTACGATCCCAAATACCCATTTCCCCACATATAAATCACACAATGTAAGTACTTACCGGTGGATTGGTGCTTGAGACTTGGTGCCATCTTTTTCAACCCATGTATTTCCAACCAAGAACATTTAAAACCTTACTTTAAAATGTTTTGGGCCCCGGCCCATAGTCGAGCCTTTGAACTTGGCTCTGATACAAAAAATGTAACACCCCAAACCCAGTCAACACACCACGACTGAATCTGGCATGCCACAGAGGTAAAACGTGTTGAAGAAAATCAAGTCACCTATTGAAAACTAGAGAAAACCCTTTGTTGTTCTATGTTTGTAGAAACCAGGTGCATGATTAGTTAAAAGCCGTTTGCATTTGAGTGTAGAACTTAAAATTTGAAACCATTTAAGTGGTCAAAACCATTTGAGTTGTCATTTATTACCAAGTGATTTGTATTTCCTGATGGTAAAGTTTTGAAAACCATTACGTTTTGTAGTTTGTATTTCCTGATGGTAAAGTTTTGAAAACCATTGCATTTTTAGTTTAGGAAACCTTGCGCTCATGTTATTAAATTAATCAAGTAACTTACTTAACCATGTTTGAAATCAAATCCAAAACATATAAATAATTCAAAACATAATTTAGAAGGCCTTATTACAAACCCAAATAATAAAAATGAAATATGAAATAATACCCAATTTAAAAATCCTAGTAAAACCAAATGTTTTAATGCATGGGCCACCTCGAGTCCATCCGGCTCCTCATCCGCGATCTACTTAATCACCGAAAAGATAAGGGAGAAGGTGAGTCACCAAGACTCAAGGCATAAATCCTCCTCCTGATAAAGCAACATACTTACACAAATCATAACCAAGCAATACATATAATGCACCAAAACCTAGCCATCCATACTTCGCTTTCTACCCCGTGGTACCAAACCACCGGTGGTGCTAAACCAATGGTGACCCAAAGTCACGATATCCAATAAAAGTGTGGTGCTAAACCACCGGTGACCCAAAGTCACGAAATATCAATAATCCAAGTGTGGGGCCAACCCACGGAGATACCAAATCATCGCGCATAATCCCGATAAATCAACTATGGGGCCAACCCATCGTGGTGCTAAGCCACCGGACGAGTTGCTATGAGGTGCCAAACCTCCGTGTCCCAAAGACACAAAATAATCTGTGGTACCAAACCACTAGAGGTGCTAAACCTCTAGTGTCCCAAAGACACGGATATCAAATCTTCCCCCTCCTCTCATATCACCCATCACAATGCAAAACTTATGCAAATCATGCCATCATGCTTTATTATGAATCATATAGCAATATATCATGATCATGGTATTAAGCATCATATAGCAAATCATATCGAAACAGACTTACCCGAATCCTTGCTTATACCCTTACGGTATCATATCAAGATCTACACAATTTTCGGCTTTTAACATATTCAAGTTACTAATATATTTACTTAGTTATAAAGTGTGTAAGTTACACACCACACTAACGCAAGCACTAAATCCTCAAGACCCGATCTCCCACACTAGATCTCCTTGCCCTACATTCACCAAACCACAAAACCATTAACAAGGCCATTCTACCATACCAATAAACTCAAGGGTGAGATTACGCACAAACAACTCCACCCTTACCTTTCTCGCCTCACGAAACAAATCACAATACCAAAATATGCTAGACCGATTCTCCCCTACATTTGGCCAATAATAAAGCTTAGTCTCAAAGCCTTCGCTTTTCAAACATCTAATGGAAAGATTGAATCAAGATAACCCTTACCAATCGACTTAATGAATCGCTGACAGAGAAAGAATGGCTCAGATCCACCGCTTCCTAAGTCCCAAGAATCTAGGAGAAATCGGCCCTATAGATGGTTAGAAATATTGATAACAAATGCCAAATTCAACTTTTGCACCCACCGAGTCGATGAAAGGAGAGAAAAGAAATAATGAAATTGCCAAGACACTTACCTTTCCTCAAAACCGATTAGAAAAGAACCCAAAGATGATCCACCCTTGTTGCTATTCGCCAAAATAAGACAAGAAGAAACCAAGGAGATTTCGGCATAGAGTATGGTGGATGGAAGGGAAAAGCAATCAATATTCGGCTAACACCAAAAAAAAAGAAAAGAAAATGAATAGATATGAATGGTGTTCGATCTTGGGTTCAAAGGGAAGGGACTAAGGGGTTTCGGCAAAAGAAGTGAAGAGGAAGATATGGTTTGGAGTAGTTATGAAAAGAAAGAGAAAGAGAGATGGGAGAAAGAAAGGATCGGTCAAACACTTGAGAGGAAGAAAAGAAAAAGAAGAGAAGAGGGTTACGTTCAGCTTCAAAGAAAAATAAAAGATGAGAGGGAGTTCAAATGGAGATTCAGCCAAGTACCTAAGGAAATTCAGTACTCTCCTCTCCTTTGCTTCCCAAACCGAACACTCCTCTTCCATCAAGAGTTCAGATTTCGTCAAAATTCCCTTAATCACTCCTGGCCAATCATTCAAATGAGTTTGACTTGTTCAATGCCTATCTAACAGAGTTTGTGCTGAGCACAACTCTTCCCCTCTTGGCGTCAAAATGGTAAGCAAAAAATGGAATTTCTGCTGCTCGAACCTAAGTTCTCCCTTCCCTACGTGTGGCGTCAATCACAGGGCCCTAAGTGGCACCTCCTTGCCACTTTTCCAAGCCCAATCTTGTGCTTAAATCCCCCACGAATTATACTTAACCCCTAGCTCCTTCAGCTCCTTTTAACTAACACTTAAAAACAAAAATTTTTCCTATAGCTCGGCCTACCTTTGGCTTATAACTAGCCTCTAGAACACCTCAGACAACAACACAACAACCACACTTATGCAAAACAATTCAATCACAAATAACCCCTATTTCAGGATATTACATAAATGATGCATCCTAATTGCATATGTTGTATGTATAAATGCGTTGCATGGAAACAAACGATTATTGTAGAAATCTAAGTAAGAATGATAGTGTGTGAGGATGTTCTAGGATGAACATTCAAAATAGGGAAATGCATGTGGGTAAGTATCTGTGAATGTATAATAATGGTGGGCTGTGTGCGGTACCACCTTATTAATTGTTATCGATGGGTTGTGTGCGATACCATCGAGTTTAGTAACAAATGGTGGGCTGTGTGCGTTACCACCATATCCTTTGTCATCGATGGGCTGTGTGCGATACCATCGAGTTTAGTAACAAATGGTGGGCTGTGTGCGTTACCACCATATCCTTTGTCACCGATGGGCTGTGTGCGATACCATCGAGTTTAGTAACAAATGGTGGGCTATGTGTGATACCACCCTATTAGAAATTGATAGTGGGCTATGTATGAAACCATCGAGTGATTGGTAGTATGAATGATTCATTGAGAAGTTATAACGTGTTGTATCAGGTGACTATGTGGTGTTACATGCAGGGATGTAAGTTAATGAATGTGAGCCTTAAGCTCGAGATATGGTTAGAACGTGGTAAGACACGGAATGAGTAAGCACTATGAATGATTGAATGAGTAACCATGAGTTTACGAGTAAAAATTCATTACAAATCCTTTAGATTGTATATAATCAATGAGTATCAATAATTGATTAGTGTTTGCATGTGAACTTACTAAGAATTATTGCTTACTCCTTTTCTTTTCCATCTTTTATAGGTAAACTTAACTAGCTCGGGTTGGAGATCATGGAGATGTTTTCACACTGTCGAGTAGACACTTGGTATGATATTTCAAGTTCTTATGAGTCATGGCATCTATAGGGATGTCTATTAATGTTGACTAAGTCATAGTTAATATAGCCAGATGTGTTGGCCTTTAGATGGATAATCTATTTTGTATAATGCCATGGTTGATGGCCACTTTATTATATGAGAAGATGTAGTTATCTATGTGAGATTGTGTTTGAATTTGAGTTGATTATGGATGGCTATATAAGTATTTGTTGTATGAGCTAGATGGATGTAAAGAACTTAGTAAATAGCTTTGCTCTTGTCCATGTGGGTAGACACATGGGCGTGTGTCTAGGCTATGTGTGACACACGGTTACCCCATGGGCATGTAACTTGGCCGTGTTTCCCATACAAGTTAGTATTTTAAGTCAGAATAGACCACGGGCTAGCCACATGGGCGTGTGTCTAGGCCGTGCAATGTGGTCAGTGTTCACCACAGATGGAGAACACGGGCGTGTACCTAGACTCAAGGCCATGTGAAGTAGTCAGTGTTCACCATGGGTGGTAAGCACGGGCGTGTTCTCTAGCCGTGGGATTTTAGCAGTATAGTTGAATTTTGTGCACGATTGGTGGACACGGGCGTGTGCCATCCAACACGGGGTGTAGTCCTATCTAGATGGAGGCAATTTTAAGATCGTAGAGTTTTCAGATTAGTCTCGAGTGCCCTCGTGTGTATGAGTGAGACCTCATAGGTAGAGAATGAGGTTGTTGTGGTGACTAAAGAAGAGTAGTCACGTTGAGCTTAAGTGGTAATCAAGTGGTTTTAATTCGATAATGCCTCAGGCCCGATTTCGATGGGAAATACGGGTAAGGGGTGTTACATAATTAGAGTTTAAATGATGTATAATTAAGTTCCAACTTTTCTCCTATTATTATAAACTCATTTAGTCACAAAATTATTCCATTATAGTGTTGTGATTGAGCTCTCCCCAATTACATACCATTACGAAAGCTACTCGATCATTGCTCGTCTAATAACCTTGACATAAGTGTGTTACCCTCATACGATATCCTTAATCTTAGTAGGATAAATCCGTTCTCCCAATATGATCCGATTTTATCTCATAAGAACCATTAAATCTTCATTCATGAATAGTCAACTACTATCAAATAGTAATTAAGTCATTTATCACAAAGACAAATGACCCATTGCCACATTTACTTTTCATCTATCATGTAATGCCAATGAGAGGATATCATTTACCCATGTCTTGGGATATGAATTTCATGATTTTGAATGATACTACATATTGTAGAAATCATATACTTAACACACTAGCTTTTGATTCCTTATCTATTTGTACTCAAGCTTTTACTTACATCAAGGTATACAAGTCACACATACATATTTCATCACCCACTCAGGATTAAGGTATGCCACACTATGAACGTCAAAAGTGAATAAATCCATAAACAGGTTCAAGATCTATTCTTCTTAGGTCCTATCCAATGTACTGTCAGTCTAGTCAGTCACATCTATGTCTCTATCTTCTAGGAGTCATCCACTTCGATGCCCAAGATAAAGCATCTCCCCAATAAGACTTGGTAGACAACAAATTAGTCTTTCAATCGGTTTGGTCATTTTGGATTAAACTAAGGACATGTTTAGGTTCGTCTACTAATATATGTTATCTTTCCGTATTACTATCTAACCATATAATACCACTTAGTATTAGTTAAAAATTAGACAACTAGTGAGCTAATATTTGCTTCTATTTTGCTTTACATGCAAAACCACGTGAGGACAATATACAAGGGGTATTAACGTAATTCATGATTAATTTTATTAACCAATCTATTCGAAAAATTACAAGTGTACCAATGAATATACTACACTTAGGGCACCAGATCCAACAATCCATACATGTGTTTTGGAAAAGGTGGTATAGTTTGTTCATGGCTTTTGACCAATGTGGTTTTCTCCGTTATTTACAAACCTCAACTTGTTTAGACTATGGACTTCAATCATGAACTGGTGAACATTTATGAAAACTTTATTGAAATTCAATGGGAATATCAATATCTCTTCAAGGCTAGAAACCAAAAGACAAACTCTCTCCAAATTTAGAATTTATTTGGGAAAATATATCTCACTAGATTTTGACTAAGCATCAATGCTTAATATGGTGTGTGTGTTTGACTTAGCCAATGACCTCTTGTAACACCCCAAATCTAGCCTAGACATTATGGCCAGACTTGGAGATGTTACCATAAATCATTTGAAATTTCAGAATTCATTGGTTTTGAAAAGGTTTCATTGTTAACTTTTGTTACGTAAAAATCTGGCTTGTTTGAAATCATATCCATCTTAACTGATTGTGAAACTATAGTTTGTTTACACTTTCCAAAATGAAGAAGTTCGCAGAGGAAATTTTTAGTACGCTAAATTTGGAAAACACAATTTTGTTGTTTGAGAATCTGACATTTTGTGGTAAAATAGATGTCGTTAATAAAAACTTTTAAACAATTTCAAACGAAAAATAAAACAAAACCCAAAACAAAAAAGTCCAAAAATGTCCGAATAGTCCATAAAAACCAAATCAGTAAAATAACAAAAAAAATTAGCGAAATTAATACAAGTGTTCAATTGAGCTCCCGTCACACCGACCTATCCTAAGTATGAGGGTTACCTAAATGTAAACAGAAAAATTGAGAATGAGTTTCAAAACTCGTGTGTAACATATCATATTATCAATAGAAATCAACCACCATATATATATATATATATATATATATTAGAAATAGAACATATCAGAACAAAACATAAGTAGATTTACAATCCTACCGCCATCGCTACGAACCATCTACGACCACCCCAACACACCATATAGGGTATAAAAATACTCATCTAGCCCTACAGATCGCTTAGTATGGGTATGACACTTTTCAGAATATTTGTAGCTTAGATGCCAATTTATTAGGCGATTTATCACTGTTTACAAAATTATGAGAAGTTGTTCCAGCAGATTTGATATAGGTACATCTGCCCAACTTCCTCCGTATACAAAAAACCCACCTCAATACAAATACAGAATCACAGATGTCAAAATATTCATATCATACATTCTTATATATAACATATACAAAACAAATAACAAATATACCTTATTACAGATCATTCATATTGTCTAGCAAATTATACTTATTATGCTACATGGTAAACATGCACATTTTAATCGTACTTATATCATTTTATGCTAACAAATTATAAGAAAACCATGTTTTATAGCTTAAAAACCATGTTTTATAGCTTAATTAACAAAATAAAGACCCTACAGAAGGCCTATGTTCGATCCAAACAATGTTTACGGCCCTAGGAAAAAAATCACATTTTTAGCCTACACGGTCCAATTGACCCAGACCATGTGGCTAAACAGTTTTGTGCACGGCCTGTCACATGGTCATGTGGCATCGATAGTACATATTCTCAGCTTTCACCGTGTAACACCCTATACCTGACCTAGACGTTATAGCCAAATCTGGCGATGTCACATGATAGGGTGTTTGAAAACTACGTTTCTAGTATAAATCCTTTTCTGTTTCACTACTCTTGTGGACTCCAAAATTGCTTACTTATTTACTCAATTGTTTTAAAACACAATTCGTTGCGGAAGCTTTAGAAATCATTTAATTTATGAAAAATCGAGTTAATTAGGTAAATCCGTCCATATTAGAAAAACCCCTTATTTTTAGAGAAAACTATTTGTTTGTTGAGTTTGTATAGTTATTAAATCCACGAAAATAGTCTAAATTCTAAAATAAAAGAAAACAGTCCAAAAAGTCCAATTTACATCAAAATTAACCTAGAAAATAATTAAGAAATGATTACCAAAACTGAAATTAAAACAATTTAAAATACATGTGGCCACCGCCTAGTCCTCCGCTGCACTGATTCGTCAAGTTTGGGGATTACCTGTAGGCATTAAATAGAAAAGGGTGAGTTTACGTAAACGCAGTGTGTAATCGCACAAAAAACAAACAATTAGTTTACAATCATACGCAGTCTCGGCCTAAGCCCTTTTCAGTATTAGTGGCAGTTGGGCCTTAGCCCATTATAGTATCGAGATCGCTATGCATGTATGCTAGCCCATCACAAGATGTCGATAAAAGATATATAGTATTTAATAAAAATTCCTACCCACCAGCCTCTACACACCATCTCCGTCCAACCCTACACTCCATGTGGGGATTAAGTCAACCCACCCATCCCTACACTCCAGGGAGTATTGAATGCTCCATAAACAGTAGTTTACAGCTGAGCTGCCAGTATATAAGGCTTAAGATCCTTTCAGTACACTTCATCCAAATAATATCATCCCAACCCAATGAATGCAACATACAATAGATGACATGCTATTAGGTGATTATCAGTACATATAGTTAATTCAGTTTATATGCAAATTATTAACATGCTCAGTACATATATCATACAAGCAGTTTCACACTTTTAGGGTTTAAGTAGTGCTTATCGACCCTACAGTAGGTTCACAGTCGACTTGGGCGAACCGTGCAACCTTAGCAGTCAATTCAGTGAAAATGGGCTCACACGCCCATGTAGCCTACCTATATGGGTCTACACGCCCATGTGGCCCAAACGGCCCAAATTTTGCCCAAAATCCCACATGCCCGTGTGGTTCACCCATGTGGACCCACACGGCCGAAATCAGTCTAGCCTGTGTGTCGCACACGGCCTACCTAGCCATCACACAGTCATGCCCTGCGAGCACGGCCTTGCCTCGTCGATCTCATGCCAGTGTTAGGGCACACGACCTACTACACGGGCGACCACACACCCATATCATTTTCAGTTCAATCGAGTACACACCTGTATCATTTTCAATGCGTAAGCTCTCCTAAGCCTCTAGAACTTAAAAATAGACCAACGTAACACTTAATTAAACACTTGTTTTGTTATTCAATCAAAAGTCTATCGAAATTTATCATCGGTAATCTAACAAAACCCTTACCGTTAACAACTAAAATCGCAACTCTCAATTCTCTACAGCAACACCGATCAATTATTACCCTTCGTCTAATCAAAAAGACCACAACAAACCCCTCATTAGACGCCTAACCAAAAAAAAAGATTAAGCAGAATAGTACTTACCGTACGAACACACACAACCGTTGAACAAGGAGGAAACAAATTGAAAAACCAAAAAAGAGGGGAAAAACAAAGAAATTTTGACAGGAAATAGGGCAGCAACACTTCAAAAGATGGAAAAATTTGGGAAATCCAAAATAAAAAATAACATCACAATTATCCCCAAATCCTTCAATTAACTCCACTACCCCACTTCTGATAACTTCCTTAGAATTCCTATTTGACCGAAACTCTCTCGGTCAAACGAGCAAAAATATACTCCTACGCTCGTGCAGGGATTCGAATACAGGTCCTCCAGCAAACTTACACCCCACTTAACCACCATACCAGCAAGCCCATTCTGATATAGTTCTTCAAATAATTAAACTTAAACCTACTGACCAGAGATAGGGCTTGATTTAAAAGAAATACAAAATTTTTCCAATTTCTTGGGACCTCACACACACACCCAGAATACTTAACCACTGAAGTAGATACACATTTGTGTCAAAATTCACAAATGCTGAAATTAAAAATTTGGGGTGTTACAACTCTAACCCCCTAAAAGAAAATTTTATCCTCGAAATTTACCTGATCAGAATAGATGAGGATAATGTTGACGCACCAAATCATCAGTTTCCCACGTGGCCTCATCAATGCTATGATTTTACCACAGAACCTTTAGCAGTGGATGGACTTCCTCCTCAGAACTTTAATATCTCGATCAAAAATCTAAACCGGCTCCTCCTCGAAGGTCAAGTCTGGCCTAACCTCAATTTCCTCAATAGAGACGATATGTGTAAGATCAGAGCGGTAGCGCCTCAACATCAAGACGTGGAACACATCATGAATTCAATCCAACTCTAGATGTATCTCTAACAGATAAGCAATTGTTCCTACTCATTTCAAAATACGGTAAGGCCCAATAAACCTAGGGCTCAACTTGCCCTTACGACCGAACCTTAGAATCTTCTTCCATTGCGAGACCTTGAGAAACATGAAGTCCCCCACAGCATACTCAATCTCGCATCTCTTCAGATTCGCATAAGATTTCTACCTGTCTGATGTCGCTTTCAGTCGATCCAGAATCAACCTGACCTTATCCTCAGTCTCAGAGACCAACTCAGGACCCAATACGCATTGCTCATCGAATTCAGTCCAACATAGTGGTGTATGAAACTTACGACCATACAGAGCCTCATAAGGTGCCATCTGAATGCTAGATTGGAAACTGTTATTGTAAACGAACTCGACTAGCGGCAGGTAATCCTTCCAACTTCCTCGAAAACTAATCGCACAACTCCTTAACATATTCTCCAATATCTGAATCATCCTATTAGATTGACCATCTGTCTAAGGATGGAATGCAGTATTGAAGTCCAACCTTGAACCCATAGCCTCATGTAGTTTCTTCCAAAATCGATACATAAAGCGAGGATCCCTATCAGAGATAATCGAAATTGGAAACCACATGTAGTCTTACTATTTCAAAAATATAAAGCTTCGCCAGCTTCTGAAGAGAATAGTCAGTCCTAACCGGAATGAAATGCGCAGACTTGGTCAAATGATCTACGATGACCCAGACAGAGTCCTTCTTAGTTGGTGTCAAGGGCAACCCACTAACGAAGTCCATAGTCACTCTTTCCCATTTTCATAAGGGAATCTTAACCAGCTACAACAAACTCAAAGGCAACTGATGCTCAGCCTTAACTTACTGGCATGTTAGACATCTAGCCACCATATCAAAACCTCTCACTTCAACCCTAGCCACCAATACAACTTTCAAAGATCACGGTACATCTTATTTCCACCAGGGTACGTAGCGTAAGGGTTACTATGCACCTCTCTCAGTATAGACTGTCTCAAATCAGAATCATTTGACACATATATCTAGCGTCAAAACACAACACACCCTTAGAGATCAACCCAAAGTCTATAGTTCTACCACTCTCAAGCTATCGGAATCAAAAACCTAAAGACTCATCCTCCAACTGTTTACCCTTAATATACTCGATCCAAGTTGGTTCGACTTGTAGCTCAGCCAACAAACTCCCATCGTCGAACAGGCTAAGTCAAGCGAACATCACTCTCTGATCAGTTATAGCCCTACGGCTCAATGCATTGGCCACCACATTGGCCTTACCGGAATGGTCTCAATGGTACAGTCATAATCCTTAAGCAGCTCAACCCATCTACGCTGCCTAAGATTTAACTCCTTCTGAGTAAGGAGATACTTGAGGCTCTTGTAATCAGTGTAGATGATACACTTCTCACAGTACAGATAATGCCTCCAAATTTTCAGTGTAAATACCATGGCGGCCAACTCCAAGTTATGCGTTGGGTAGTTCACCTCATGCGTATTAAGCTAACGAGACGCATATGCTACCATCTTACCATCCTGCATCAACACATATCCTAAACTGACATGTGATGCATCACTATAAACGGTGAACTCCTTTCCAGGTTTAGGTTGTATCAGAACAAGGGCCTGAGTGAGAACAGTCTTGAGCTTCTCAAAGCTCTCTTGTTACGAATCAGTCCAAACAAATGGAACACCCTTACGTAGCAGCTTAGTTAAAGGTGCTGCAATCAATTAAAAACCTTCCATAAACCGCCGATAGTAACCTACTAGTCCTAGAAAACTACAAATCTCTACACATTCTTATATTGTTTACAATCCAGTACAGCCTCAATCTTTTAAGGATCGACTCGAATCCCTTCAGCAGAAACCATATGACCCAGAAATGTTACTTCTCGTAACTAGAACTTGCACTTACTAAACTTAGCATAGAGCTGCTTTTCCTTCAAAATCTGAAGAACAATCCTAAGGTGCTCATCATGCTCATCCTTAGTCCTCAAATAAACCAATATGTCATCGATGAACACCACCACAAATCGATCTAGGTAGGGCTAAAATACTCAATTCATTAGATCCATGAAAGCTGTCGGTGCATTAGTCAGTCCAAATGGCATTACTAGGAACTCATAGTGACCATAACGAGTGCTAAATGTCATCTTATGCACATCAGCCTCTTTAACCTTCAACTGATGGTACCTAGACTAGAGATCAATCTTAGAGAATATCGAACTCTTCAAACCGATCAAACACGTCATCTTTCCTCAATAACGGATACTTGTTCTTGACGGTCAACTTATTCAGTTGCCTGTAGTCAATACACATCATCATGGATTCATCCTTTTTCTTAACAAACAGTACCAGTGCTCCCCACGGAGACACAGTAGGGCGGATGAACCCATGATCCAACAACTCTTGAATCTGAGCCTTAAGCTCTGTAAGCTCCTTCGGTGCCATTCGATAGGGAACGATAGGCACCGAAGCTATACCAGGGAAAAGCTCAATCCCAAACTTTACTTTCTGATTCGGAGGTAAACCCGATAGTTCTTTAGGAAAGATATCTGGAAAATCCCTTACAGTGTGTATATCCTTTACAGTAGAGTCCCTAGAAGCGAAAACAATCACGTAGACTAAGAATGCCTTACATCCCCTACGAACCAGTTTTTCAGCCACCAGTACAGAGATCACATTAGTTAAATAATCCCGATATTCCCCAATCATAACTACCTCATTATCCTCCTCGATTCTCAAGACGACCTTCTTCGTCGCACAATCCAAGCTGACACAATGCTTGACCAACTAGTCTATTCCCAATATTAAGTCGAACTTCCCAAATGGAATCTTCATTAAGTCAGCCAAGAAGATCGCCCCTTGAACCTCTAACGGTACATCTCTGAATAGCTTATTAACCCTTATAGACTGTACCAATAGACTCAATACAATAACCTCAATCGTAGTGCTCTCAACTGACATCCCCAAGTTTTCAGATATGTTGCTAGCTATGTATGAGTGAGTAGACCCTATGTCTATCAATGAAAAATATGGTACATCATAAATAAGAAACGTACCAGTGATGATGTCTAGAGCATCTTTGTCCTCTCGGTGATGAGTAGTATAAACAAGAGCAGGCTGCTTCACCTCAGTCTATCCAGCACTTTTGCCCGATGCCCTCTATCCACGACTCATGCCATTACCACCCCTAGCCTAACCACGGCCTCTCGGTGGTTGCTGAACTACCCTCTGTGGCTGTGCAGTACTAGTATCCAGAGCTTGTATCTAATCAGCCCTCAACGAACACTCCTAATACAGTGATCCAATAATCCAAACCTCAGACACGCCCCAGTCCTTCTTCAACACTCGCCCTAATGGCGTCTACCGCAATCGGCACATGGATGCAGTCCAGTAGTAGTAACAGGGGGCCTAGCTCTAACTGGCCCATCAGATCTGGCTTTTTTTAGGCCTCTATACAAAACTCGAGGGCTCCGAGTCCATCTTGTTCCTACCTCTCTCTCTGTCACGATTTTGGCACTCAGTGCACTTAACCTCCTCGACGATCTTTGCCTTCTCAACCAGTGAAGCAAAGTCATGCTCCATCTGCGAAGTTATCATGACACTTAAATTATCCCTGAGGCCATCCTCAAAGTGGACACACTGCTAATACTCAGTCGCCACCATACCTCTTGTATAGTGACTTAGTCGCAGGAATTCAGCCTCATACTCAGCCACAAATTAATCTCCCTGAGTAAGGTTCAGGAACTCCCTCCTACGAGCATCCACGTAGGTCGCCCCCATATATTTCCCCTAGAAAGCAGTCTTAAAGAACTCCAGGTTAGACGTTCGGGCTAAGTGCCCTCCTTAACAGTTAGCCACCACTAATAAGCCTCATCATGCAATAGCGAGCCTACACCCTTTAATTTTTGCTCAGGGGTGTAATCTAGATCATCCATGATCTGCTCTGTGGCCTCAATCTAGTATTTAGCCACATTATGGGCTACCCTAGTGACACCCTTGAAGAGCTCAGCTCCATTGGACTGGAGTCATCCATAACAAACTCGTCTCCCATATCCAGTATTAGGTCTAGCGACCCTCTCTAATATCCTTAGCATAGCACGGACAATGCGCTGCCTCCGTGCATGCAATATTGAGATCCGGCCTCGATGGCGAGTGACATCAAGGCGTCTCACTCGTGTCCAAATTAGGCATGTTGCCTGATGACAAAAACTCAGCTCAAGCCCCTCTACAGCCTCTTCCACGGTATTTGGTACTTCATCTGCAGATACCTCGTGCGCTCATATCTAATCGAATTTATCTATATTAAGAATTTTATGAATCAGTTACGATTTCAGTATTTATTAGTAGATATTTTATGTTAACAGTTTCAGTAATTCAGATTGATTTTCGTAAATCGTAGTCTCTATCTGTTTTGCTATAGTCTCAGTTTTACTACAGTTTCAGTATACACTGCCTAGAGTGTTTTCACAATATACTACCTACAGTAGTTTCAGAATATCATAACATTTTCAAAAATCAGATTCAGAATACTTACAAGATCGGCATCGAAGACTTGGTGTACCACATTCTCAGTCAAATCACTTTAAATCATTTGAAAATTAGTTCTTAAAATCCAAAGTTTAAAACCAAAATCCAAGGCCGAGTTTTGCAACCTTGCTCTAATACCACTAAATGTAACACCCCAAACCCGGTATAGACGTTATGGTCGAATCTGGTGATGTCACATGATAGGGTGTTTGAAAACTAAGTTTCTACTATAAATCCTTTTCCGTTTCACTACTCTTGTTGACTCTAAAATCGCTTACTTATTTACTCAATTATTTTAAAACACAATTCATTGAGAAAGCTTTAGAAATCATTTAATTTATGAAAAACTGAGTTAATTAGGTAAATCCATCCATCTTAAAAAAACCCCTTTGTTTTAGAGAAAACCTTTTGTTTGTTGAGTTTGTACAGTTATTAAATCCATGGAAACAATTTAAAATCTGAAATAAAAGCAAATAGTCCAAAGAGTCCAATGTACATCAAAATTAACCCAGAAAAATAATTAAGAAATGGATACCAAAATTAAAATTAAAATAGTTTAAAATATGTGTGGCCACCGTCGAGTCCTCCGCTACATCGATCCGTCAAGTTTGGAGATTACCTGTACAAATTAAACAGAAGAGGGTGAGTTTATGTAAACTCAGTGTGTAATCCCATAGAAAACAAACAATCAATTTACAATCATACGCAGACTAGGCCTAAGCCTTTTTCAGTATCAGTGGCAGTTGGGCCTTAGCCCATTACAGTATTAGTATCAGTCATGCATAGGGCCTTAGCCCATCACAGTATCAGTAACAGGTATACAGTATTCAATAACAAAGTCCTACCCAACCAGCCTCTACACACCATCTCCGTCTAACCCCACACTCTATGTGGGGATCAAATTAACCCACCCATCCCTACACTCTAGGTAGTACCGAATGTGGCACAAACAGTAGTTTGCACCCGAGCTTCTAGTATATTAGGCTTAAGATCCTTTCAGTACACTTCCTCTAAATAGTATCATCCCAACCCAACGCAATGCAACATACATGATGACATGCCATTAGGTGATTATCAGTACATACACTTAGTTCAGTTTATATGCAATTTTTAACATGCTCAATACAGTTATCATACAAGTAGTTTCACACTTTTAGGGGTCTAAGTAGCGCTTACCGACCCTACAGTAGGTTCACAGTCGACTTGGGTGACCCGTGTAACCTTAGCAATCAATTTAGTGAAAATAGGCTCACATGCCCAGGTGGCTTGCCCGTATGGGCCCACACGACCCAAATTTTTCTTAGCCGTGTAGATCACATGGCATGGCCCAAAATCCCACACACCCATGTGGTTCACCCGTGTAGTCCCACAAGTCTGTGTGGCCCACACAGCCCAAATCAGTCTAGCCCGTGTGTTGCACACGGCCTGCCAGGCCATCACACGATCGTGTCTTGAGCGCGCAGCCTGGCCTCGTCATCTCACGCCTGTGTTAGGGCAAATGGCTTATGACACGGACGACCACACGCCCGTGTGGTGTCGATAGTGAGGTTTTTGACTTTCATCAAAACCTTATTTTCAGTGCAATCGAGTACATACTTGTATCATTTTCGACACGTAAGATCTCCTAAGCCTCAAGAATCTAAAAATTGACCAACATAACACTCAATTAAACACTTGTTTCATCATTCAATCAAAAGTCTTTCAAAATCTATCATCGGTAATATAGCGAAACCCTTACTATTAAAAATTGAAATCGCAACTCTTAATTCTTTACAGTAGCACCGATCAATTGTTGCCCTTTGCCTAATAAAAAAGGACCACAACAGACCCCTCATCAGACTCCTAACCAAAACAAAAAGATTAAGCAGAATAGGACTTACAGCATGAACACACACCACCATTGAACAAGGAGGAAAAAAATTGAAAAACCAAAGAAGAGGGGAAAAATAAAGAAATTTTGGCTGAGAAATAGTGCAGCAACACATCAAAAGATGGAGAAAATTTGGGGAAATTCAAAATAAAAATAAAAAAAATAAAATAAAATAACATCACAATTATCCCCAAAATCCCTCAATTAATTCCACTACTACACTTCTAATAACTTCCTCAGAATTCCTATTTGACTGAAACTCTCTCGGCCAAACAAGCAAAATATACTCCTGCGTCACAGGGATCCGAACACAGGACCTATAATAGCCTAGTTTAGACCCTAGTCAGAATAGTGGTTTTGAGACCACAAATTCGAGGTCAAAAAATATTTTAATATTATTTTTGGTGTTTATAGTATGTAATTGAGCAGGTGTGAAAGTTCTGTGTGAAAATTTTATCGATTGTGTGCTTAATTAGCAAAAAGGACTTAATCGCATAAAATGCAAAAGCCGTGTGCTGATTGTTAAAGTGTTTATTTGTCATGGCTTTCTAAATGAGAAGCCTCTATGTTGTTAATAAACCATTAAAAGGATGGATGGACAAAAATGGGCTTTAGTTGGTGGAAACTTAAATGAAATAATAGAGGGTAAAATGGTAAAAAGTGTATTAATGTATATTAAATAAAACAAATAAGAAAAAGAAAGCCATATTCATCTCATCACCATCGAATATTGAAGAAAGAATAAGGGTTTAAAGCTTTTGTATATTTGGCACACTTGTGGCTTGATTCAAGGTTAGTTTTTGTTCATTTTTTGATAATTTCTACGTTTTTATGATCGTTGCTTTGTGTTCTATCAAACCCATGCTTTAATTTTAGAATTTGATGGTGATTTTGATATATTCCATTGATGAATGTTTGAGCTTTGTGATAGTTGATGAGGAAATATGAAAGATATGTAAAAGATTAACATGTTTTGTCTTTAAATTTTTGGTGAAATTGAGTAAATTGGACTAAATTATGAAAATAATATTTTGAGGGACTAAAATATGAAATAAATGAAATATGTGGGCTTGTATGAGCATAGAGAAAATTTGGCTAAGCTTATGTGAATAGAAATTTTGTGTATTTTGTGATTTGATGAATTTGGGACTAAAGTGTCAAAATGTGAAAATGTGAGAGCTATTTTGTAAAATGCCCTAAATATGTGTATTTGGAATAAACTGAATGATTTGGTGTTTGAATGAGTTAAATTTGAATATGTATAGATCAAGAAAGGAGGGATTTTGATCGAGATCGAGGCAAAGATAAAGTGTTTGATTAATCGACTCGTTTTGTTACTTTGACGATCGAGGTAAGTTTGGGTATGATACAAATTGTTAAATTTATATCTATGTGATGTGAAATGAATGAATGTATAGTATTTGAATTAGAAATGTTATATGTGAAGTTGAGAAATGTGGCACAAGTGTGCGTAATAAAAATCGAGACAGAAGTAATTAGCACTATGTGTCTGAAATAATGGAAGGTTTGACTTATTGATTGGCACTATGTGTGCGATATCGAAATAAATTTGGTTTAAGGTAAAGGCACTAAGTGTGTGATAATATTTAAGCTTCGGCTACGAATTTGGCACTAAATGTGCTAATAAATCGAATGAACAATGAAGGTTAGTCAAAATGAAGTATCGAGCATTGAGTAGCATGAATGATCGATAATTAAGTGTTGCTTAAGGTACGTACGGAACCTATGTGGTTGATGAATTCTTAAATGGTTTTATGGATGGTTAAGTAAGTATATTAGCTATGGATGATATGGTATATGTATTTGTAAGTTGATCTATGTGATGGATTATCTTTACATATTGTAATTATATTATTGAACTAAATGTACTATATTACAAATTTACTAAGCTTTTAAGCTTACTGCGTGAAGTTTTCTTTATTTTACAGAGTCTTTAAAGCTAGCTCAGACCCAAGGATCGTCAACGACTCAATCACACTATCGACTATCTATTTTGGTACTTTAGAATGATGTATATATATTTGGTATGGCATTTATAGGCTAGTTGATATGGTATATTTTGAGATGTTTGGACCATGCCATGTAATATAGCTTGGAAGTGGATTGAATTTGGCTATATTATGTGGGTTATGAAATTGATGGAAATGGTATGTTTCATGCTTAATTTGGTTAATGAGAAAGATGGTTTAAATAAGAACTTATGGTATGGATTATATGATGTTTGGCTTACATGATTTTTGAACGTGTAGATGATAATTTGGATTGACTTGTTAAGGTGAAATTGTATAGGAAGATGAATAATGATGTTGAGTGATTAATTTGAGTATGTTTTGGTATGTTTGATTGCCATTTGGTGTGTGGAATTGAATTGGTTTGTGCTTGTAGGTGAGACCCTAAGTGAGGGTGGCAAATTGGCCTTACAAACAGCCTATATTTGCCCATATGGTTGAGCACAGCGGGCGTGTGGCTCGATCATGCCCCTTAAATTTGTAATATGATTCAAGTCAGGCTCGAGCACGGCTAGACACATGGGTGTGTGACTAGCCGTGTGGTACTAGTCAATGTCAACCATGGTGAGGCACATGGGTGTCTCAGGCCGTGTGGACAAGTCAGTATGTATGCCCTGTTTTGCCACGGCTTGGGCGCACGGGCGTGTCCAAGGCTGTATGAGGCACATGGCCTACCCACACGGGCGTTTGACCTCTACAGTTTAGAAAAATCTTTAAATTTCTAAAAATTTTCATATGTGTTTGGTTTGGTCCCAACCTCTTTCTAACACGAGTTTAAGGTCTCGTAGACCTCATGAAAGGACTAATTGAGTGTGATTTGCTATGTTTGGATGTGGAATGATATTAAATGTTCTGAATTGATAGGTAATGCCTCTTAACCCTATTTTGACAATGGTTACGGTTAGGGTGTTACATTTGATTGGTATCAGAGCTACGATTTAGTCGATTCTTGGACTAACGTAGCGCGTGTGAGTCTAGCTATACATGACATATATATATAATTGTGATAGTGTGATGAATCCTGACAATTAAAAATATGTTTTCGTATAGCAAATGGATCTCGATCGAGCAGTTGCTGATGCTGTTGAGAGTAATGCACCTGCTTCCGCTCAAGGGACAGTGCCGACCATATCTAGGTCGAATGTTAGTAGTCATGGGGGAGAGGTTAAACAAGCCTTCTTCCAAATGATGAGTGAGTGGTTTACGGAGTTCATTTGAACGAATCCGGCTACTCCACAACCTCCATCCCCACAAGTACTTGTTGTGCCACATGTTGTAGATCCGATCATATTGAATAAGCCTCCTGTAGATAAAATCTAAAATATGAGGTCGAAGAGTTTAGAGCCATAGTCGATGATGATGCCGAGTGAGCTGAGTTTTGGCTCGAGAATATAGTTCGAGTGTTTGATGAGATGTCTTTGACTCCTGATGAATGCATTGAATGAATTGTTTCCTTGCTGAGAGATACGACATATAATTGGTGGAAAATGTTGATATCAATGGTTCCGAGAGAGAGGATTACCTGGGATCTCTTTCAAGTTGAATTCAAAAGAAGTATATCAGTCAACGATTTATAGATCAGAAATGTAAAGAGTTTCTAGAGTTGAAATAGGGTTGTATGTTAGTTACAGAGTATGAATGGGAGTTTGTGAGATTGAGTCAGTATGCACGGGAATGTGTTTCGACAGCTACTATGTGTAAACATTTTATTGAAGGGCTGAATGAAGACATTAAATTACTGGTTGGAATACTTGACCTAAATGAATTTATTGTGTTAGTTGAAAGAGCCTGCAAAGCCGAGGAACTTAGAAAAGAAAAGAAGAAAGTTGATTTTGAAACTAAAGATAAAAGAAAAAGATCGATGAGTAAGTCGTCTCAACCTTTGACGAAGAGATTTAGAGATGCAAGATATTGTTCAAATGCTTCATTTGGACATTCGAGTAGAGATCGTGCGAGACAAAGTGTTGGTCCAAGAATTGAAGCTCCAATTGAATCAAGTGTTGGTAGTATTAAAAGCAACAAGCCCGAGTGTAGACAGTGTGGAAGACGACACGTTGGAGAATGCTAGGGCAAGTACAATAATAGAACTTGTTATAAGTGTGGATCACGAGATCATTTCATTCGAGATTGCCCAGAGTTAGCTGAGAAAGACAATGTTCAGAGTGCGAGACCGATAATACGATGGCTAGGGGTAGACCACCCAGAAATATTAGAAATGTGAGTGGAAGTCAGAGAGGGACTACTAATACAACTGTGAGATCTGAGGCGAGAGCACCTGCCCGAGCTTATGCTATTCACGCTCGTGAAGAAGGAACATCTCTAGACGTCATTACTGGTACTTTTACTCTATTTGATACTGATGTGATTGCATTGATAGATCCAGGATCTACTCATTCCTATGTATGTGTAAATCTAGTATCAAGTAAGACTTTACTTGTTGAGTCTATTGAATTCGTGATTAGAGTATCGAACCTCTTAGGCAAGTGTGTCTTGGTTGATAAAGTGTGCAAAAATTGCCCGTTGATATTTCGGGATATTTACTTTCCAGCTAATTTGATGTTGTTACCTTTTTATGAATTTTATATTATTCTGGGTATGGATTGGCTCACTTTGCATAATGCTATTGTGAATTGTAAACGAAAGATTATTGATTTGATAATTCAAAATGGTGAGATAGTTCGTATTGAATCCAGTGATTTGAATGGGTTACCGGCTGTCAAATCTTTGATGAAAGCTTTGAATTATGTGAAAAAGTATTGCGAAGCTTATCTCGCATATGTGATAGATACAAAAGTGATAGAAAAGAAAGTTGAATCTGTGCCTGTGGTTTGTGAATTCCCTGATGTGTTTCCTGAAGAACTACTGGGAATACCCTCGATACGAGAAGTTGATTTAGTATTGATTTAGTGTCGGAACGACTCTTATCTCAATAACTCCATATAGAATGGCACCAACAGAATTTAAAGAGTTGAAGTCACAGTTGCAAAAGTTGACCGATAGAGGAGTTGCATGACCGAGTTTCTCGCCCTGGGGTGCTCCTGTGTTGTTTGTGAAAAAGAATGATGGTAGTATGAAGATGTGTATTGATTTTCGACAACTAAAAAAGTGACTATAAAGAATAAATATCCTTTGCCACGTATTGATGATTTGTTTGATCAGATGAAAGGAGCTACAAGGTTTTCTAAAATAGAATTGAGATTGAGCTACTATCAATTGAGAGTTATAGAATCAGATGTATCGAAAACTATTTTTAAAATAAGGTACAGACATTATGAATTGTTAGTTATGCGTTTTAGACTAACAAATGCTCCTGCAGTGTTTATGGATTTGATGAGCTGGATATTCAGACCGTTTTTGGATCGTCTTGTTGTGGTGTTTATTGATGACATTCTGGATTTATTCATATGATGAGATGCAACATGCCGAGCATTTGAGAATCATATTACAGACTTTGCGTGAGAAGCAATTGTATGCAAAATTTAGCAAATGTAAGTTCTGGTTATGTAAGGTTAGTTTTTAGGGCATATTGTATCAGCTGCGGGATACGAGTTGATCCGAGTAAGATCTTGACTATTTTAGAATGGAAACCTTCGAGAAATGTATCTGAAGTTTGTAGTTTTTTGGGACTAGCGGGATATTATAGGAATTTGTGAAAGGTTTCTCGATGATTGCGACTCCATTGACGAAGTTGTTACAGAAAGATGTTAAATTCAAGTGGTCAGAAAAGTGCCAGCAGAGTTTTGAACAGTTGAAAACATTGTTGACAGAGGCGCCAGTGTTAGTTCAACATGAATTGGGTAAAGAATTTATAGTTTACAGTGATGCATCGTTGAATGGTTTGGGTTATGTGTTGATGTAAGAAGGCAAAGTCATCGCTTATGCTTCGAGGCAGTTAATGTCGCATAAAAAGAACTATCCAACACATGATCTTGAATTAGCCACAATAGTATTTGCATTGAAGATTTGGCGTCATTACCTATTTGGTGAGAAATGTCATATTTATACGGACCATAAGAGCTTGAAATATCTAATGACTTAGAAATAATTGAATTTGCGACAGAGAAAATGGTTAGAATTATTGAAAGACTACGAGCTTGTGATTGATTATCATCCGGGTAAAGCTAATGTAGTTGCTAATGCTTTGAGTGAAATTCTGTATGTGCTTTGAACACAATGAGTACTCAGATGGATCTATGTGATGATGGTTTGATTTTGGCTGAGTTGAAAGTTAGGTCGATGTTTATACGTCAGATTTGTGATTCCCAGAAAAGTGATGATGAGATGATGACAAAACAAGCTCAATGTGGTTTAAATTTAGATTCAGAATTTTGAGTTGATAATGATGATTGTTTGAGATTCAGAAATCGGATTTGTGTTCCAAAAATTTAGAGTTGATTCAGTTGATTTTGAATGAAGCTCATCATAGTCGTTTGGCTGTTCATCCAGGGAGTACGAAAATGTATAATGCTCTAAAAAGTTTTATTGGTGACATGGTATGAAACGGGATATCTCAGAGTTTGTTTTAAGATGTTTAGTTTGTTGACAATTTAAAGCTGAACATCAGGTTCCATCTGGTTTATTACAACCGATTATGATTCTTGAGTGGAAATGGGAAAGAATCACGATAGACTTTGTGTTAGGGCTACCTAAATCTTCGAATAAGAAAGATGCAGTCTGGGTAATAGTTGATAGATTGATGAAATCAGCTCATTTTATTCCAGCTGAGAACAGATTATTCACTAGACAAGTTAGTCAAACTGTATATTGCTGAGATTGTGAGATTGCACGGAGTGCCACTATCAATTGTATTTGATAGAGATCCGAGATTTGCCTCATGGTTTTGGAAGAAATTGCAAGAGCCTTTAGGCACAAAGCTGTATTTTAGTACAGCATTTTATTCGCAAACGGATGGACAATCCAAGCGGATCATTCAGATTCTTGAAGATATGTTTAGATACTGCATTCTTGAGTTTGAAAGTACGTGGGAAAAGCATTTACCATTGATTGAGTTTGCATACAATAATAGTTTTCAATCTAGTATTAAAATGGCACCGTATGAGGCTCTTTACGATCGAAAATGTCAAAGTCCATTGTATTAGACTGAACTGAGTGAGAATAAAATTCACGGGGTTGATTTGATAAAAGAGACTAAGCAGAAAGTGAAAGTGATTCGTGACAGTTTGAAAGCAGCGTCATATCATCAAAAGTCTTATACAGACTTGAAACGAAAAGAAATCAAATTTGAGGTTGGTGACAAAGTGTTTTTGAAAGTGCCTCCGTGGAAGAAAATACTTCGATTTGGTTAAAAAGGCAAGTTGAGTCTGAGGTTTATCGGGTCGTATGATATTATTGAATGAATTGTGCTAGTTGCTTATAGATTGTTGTTGCCACCTGAATTAGAAAACATTCATAATGTATTTCACGTACCGATGCTTCGAAGATACAGATCTGATCCATCGCATGTAATTGCTCTTACTGAGGTTGAGATTCAATCAGATTTGTCTTATAGTGAAGAACCAATTTGAATTCTGGCACGTGAGATCAAAGAGTTGAGAAACAAAAGAATTTCTTTAGTAAAGGTATTGTGGCACAAGTAAGGAGTTGAAAAGGCTACGTGGGAGCCTGAAGATGTTATAAGATAGCAATATCCAAACCTATTCACTGGTAAGATTTTTGGGGACAAAAATCCCTAAGGGGGGAGAGTTGTAATAGCCCGATTTAGACCCTAGTCAGAATAGTGGTTTTGGGACCACAAATCTAAAGTCAAAAAAATATTTTAGTATTTTTTTTGGTGTTTATAATATGTGATTGAGCAGGTGTGAAAGTTCTGTGTGAAAATTTTATCTATTGTGTGCTTAATTAGCAAAAAGGACTTAATCACATAAAATGCAAAAGCTATGTGCTGATTGTTAAAGTGTTTATTTGTCATGGCATTCTAAATGAGAAGTCCTTATGTTGTTAATAAACCATTAAAAGGATGGATGGACAAAAAATGGGCTTTAGTTGGTAGAAATTTAAATGAAATAATAGAGGGTAAAATGGTAAAAAGTATATTAATGTATATTAAATAAAACAAATAAGAAAAAGAAAGCCATATTCATCTTATCACCACCGGATATTGAAGAAAGAATGAGGGTTTAAAGCTTTTGTATATTTGGCACACTTGTGGCATGATTCAATGTTAGTTTTTCTTTGGTTTTTGATAATTTCTACATTTTTGTGATCGTTGCTTTGTGTTCTATCAAACCCATGCTTTAATTTTAGAATTTGATGGTGATTTTGAGATATGCCGTTGATGAATGTTTGAGCTTTGTGATAATTGATGAGGAAATATGAAAGATATGTGAAAGATTAACATGTTTTGTTTTTGAATTTTTGGTCAAATTGAGTAATTTGGACTAAATTGTGAAAATAATATTTTGAGGGACTATAATGTGAAATAAATGAAATATGTGGGCTTGTATGAGCATAGAGAAAATTTGTCTAAGCTTATGTGAATAGAAATTTTGTGTATTTTGTGATTTGATGAATTAGGGACTAAAGTGTCGAAATGTGAAAATATGAGGGCTATTTTGTAAAATTCCTTAAATATGTGTGTTTGGACTAAATTGAATGATTTGGTGTTTGAATGAGTTAAATTTGAATATGTATAGATCAAGAAAGGAGGGATTTGGATTGAGATCGAGGCAAAGATAAAGTGCTTAATTAATCGACTCGTTTTGTTACTTCGACGATCGAGGTAAGTTTGGGTATAATACAAATTGTTAAATGTATATCTATGTGATGTGAAATGAATGAATGTATAATTATTGAATTAGAAATGTTACATTGAAGTTGAGAAATGTGGCACTACGTGTGTGTAATAAAAATCGGGACAGAAGTAATTAGCACTGTGTGTGCAAAGTAATGGAAGCTTCAGATTATTGATTGGCACTTTGTGTGCGATATCGACATAAATTTGGTTTAATGTAAAGGCACTAAGTGTGCGATAATATTTAAGCTTCGGCTATGAATTTGGCACTAAGTGTGCAAATAAATCGAATGAATAATGAAAGTTAGTCGAAATGAAGTATCGGGCATTGAGTAGCATGAATGATCGATAACTAGTGTTGACTAAGGTACGTACGGAACCTATGTGGTTGATGAATTTGGAAATGGATTTATGGATGGTTAAGTGAGTATATTAGCTATGGATGATATGGTATATGTATTTCTGAGTTGATCTATGTGATGGATTATCTTTGCATATTGTAATTATATTATTGAACTAAATGTATTATATTACGAACTTACTAAGCTCTTAAGCTTACTGTGTGAAGTTTTCTTTATTTTACAGTGTCTTTAAAGCTAGCTCAGATTTGAGGATCGTCAGCGACTCAATCACACTATTTGCTATCTATTTTGGTACTTTAGAAAGATGTATATATATTTGGTGTATGGCATGTATAGGCTAGTTGATATGGTATGTTTTGAGATGTTTGGACCATGCCATGTGATATGGCTTGGAATTGGATTGAATTTGGCTATATTATGTGGGCTATGAAATTGATGG
Organism: Gossypium rotundifolium; assembly: GCA_025506655.1. Lineage (NCBI taxonomy): Eukaryota > Viridiplantae > Streptophyta > Magnoliopsida > Malvales > Malvaceae > Gossypium > Gossypium rotundifolium. The sequence continues at coordinate 57,765,137 of CP106727.1, read as the reverse complement.
AAATGGTATGTTTCATGCTTAATTTGGTTGATGAGAAAGATGGTTTAAATATGAATTTGTGGTATAGATTATATGATGTTTGGCTTACATGATTTTTGAAGGTGTAGATGATAATTTGGATTGACTTGTTAAGGTGAAATTGTATAGGAAGATGAATGATGATGTTAAGTGATTAATTTGAATATGTTTTGGTATGTTTGGTTGCCATTTGGTGCGTGGAATTGAATTGGTTTGTGCTTGTAAGTGAGACCCTAAGTGAGGGTGGCAAATTGGCCTTACAAATGGCCTATATTTGCCCACACGGTTAAGTACACGGGCGTGTGGCTGACCGTGTCCCTTAAATTTGTAATATGATTCAAGTTAGGCTTGACCATGGGCTGGACACACAGGCGTGTGACTGGCCATGTGGTGCAAGTCAGTGTCAACCATAGGTGAGGCGTACGGGCATGTCTCAGGCCGTGTGGACAAGTCAGTATGTATGCCCTATTTTGCCACGGCTTGGATGCACGGCGTGTCCGAGGCGTGTCCACACGGCCTACCCACACGGGCGTGTGACCTCTACAATTTAGAAAAATCTTTAAATTTCTAAAAATTTTCATATGTGTTCGGTTTGGTCCCGACCACTTTCTAACACGCGTTTAAGGTCTCGTAGACCTCATTAAGGGACTAATTGAATGTGATTTGCTATGTTTGGATGTGGAATGATATTGAATGTTCTGAATTGATAGGTAATGCCTCTTAAACCTATTTCGACGATGGTTACGTGTTAGGGGTGTTACAGGACCTCCAACAAACTTACACTCCACTTAACCACCAAACCAGCAGGCCCATTCTAATATGGTTCTACAAATAATTAAACTTAAGCCTACTGACTAGAGATAGGGCTTGATCTAGAAGAAATACAAAATTTTGCCAAATGCAAGGCTTGAACTTGGGACCTCACACACACACCCAGAACATTTAACCACTGAAGTAGATACACATTTGTGTCAAAATTCACAAATACCGAAATTAAAAATTTGGGGCGTTACAACCATTTGCTGATTTTTAGGTTTTTCGTTATACACCTGGTTGAATTTTGATGCGAAATCAGTCACAAGAATTCTGGAACCTAAACACGATAAATAACCACCAATTAAGATGAATTACAAAACCCAATTTGAAAAAATCAACATAACCCATGTCCCAATTTAACGAAGAATTTGATCTAAAACCTCCATTCAAATACTTACGTTCTAGAAATTAGTAATCAAACAGTAATCTAACTAGATGAAGGTGCATTCGGTTTCGAGACTCCACCTAAAAAAAACCAACATCATCATAACAATCCTTATAGTAGTTCAAAATCATGAACTATATGAAAACACTACCAACCCTCAATAACTAAAGATAGCAATACAACTTAAAGATTCTTACAATCAGTCCCCTTGAATACGAACCTTAAAATAACAGCCACAAGGCAAAATGTTGGTAACCAAAATGGTCTGGATGCAAAAGGAAAGATTCAAAATAAAGAAAAGAAAAATGAAGTGAGAAAACTGAGTGAAGGAAAGAGTGGGGCGCAGTAAGGGATTAGGGAGAAGAAAGAAGAAAAAAAACTAGATATAAATAACAATAGAAAACTAATGTCACAAAAGGGTTGGGAAAAACAAAATGTGGGAGAAAGTTTTAAGAAAAATAAAAATAAAATAAAATAATTAATTTTAATATTTAAACTAACACAAATCCTAACCAAATACAATTTTAAAACAATTTAACCTACCTACTAACACTACTATCCATAAAATCCCATAAAATTCGGTATACCGTGTAACAGCCCGTTTTTAGTCAAATCAAAACAGTAGTTTTGGGACCACAAATTTGAAGTCAAAATATTTATTTTATTATTATTTTAATGTTTATGGTATGATTGAATGATTGTGTGAAAATTTCGTTAAGAAATTTTATCGTTTGGTTGGTCAATTTGATAAAAAGGACTAAATCGCATAAAGTGCAAAAGTGGATTTCTATTAGCTAAAAGTATTAAATAGCTATAAAACCTTAAAGTAAAGGTCCTTATGTTGTAACTATACCATTAATGGCATGAGTGAACATTTATGGACACATATTAAGGTGTTTAAATGGTTTTATAATAAGGTTAATTTAGTAATTTATTTATAAGGTTAATTAAAACAAAACAAAAGCAAATTTGTGTCCATCTTTCTCACCATAGTCAAAAATTGAAGAGAATAAAAGTATTTTTTCTTTATGGTTCATTTAGCCAAGCTATTTTGGCCAATTAAGGTACGATTTTTGTCCTATTTTTAATGGTTTCTATGTTTTTGAGATCGTTACAACTAGTACTAGCTAGCCCAGGGACTGGTTTACAAAATTGTTAAAGATTTTGAATGTTGCCATTGATGAATATGTATGATTTTTTTATGCTTGATGATATATTTTGAATGTTTGTTAATAGTTAAAAAAGTTTTGTAAAGTGATTTTGAGAAAAAAAATGCAAAATAGGGATTTATTTGTGAAAATGTGGGGTTAAATGTGTGAATAAATGAAAAACATGGGCTGCTAGGGGCATAATAGTAATTCAAATAGCATGGGTATATTTGAAATTTTATTAATTTGTGATTTTATATAATAAGGACTAAATTATAAAATGTGAAATTTAGGGCTAATGTGTAAATTAGCTCAAATGTATATTTTGAATTGAATTGAATAAATAGATGATTAAATAAGTTAATTTTGAATATAGTTAGATCAATAAAAGTGGAATTGGATTAATATCTGGGGAAACTAAAGTTATCGACTAATCAACTTATTTCGTTGTTTTTACATCTGAGGTAAGTTCGTATATAATAAGCAAAGTTATAATTATGCTTTAAATGCTTTCATATTGCATAAATTTATATATGAGACTACAGTCATGTTTGACGATAATTCGGTTATGTATGGCACTTAGTGTGCCATTCAAGATAGCTTTGGCTATGTATGGCACTTAGTGTGCGATTCAAGATAGCTTCGGCTTTGTATGGCACTTAGTGTGCGAGATTAAAATAGCTTCGACTATGTATTGGCACTTAGTGCACAAGAATTCGGGTATTCGACATCATTCCGTTTGGGTATGAGTTTGTTATGGATTGGTTCAGGTATTTATATGAATCATACGAGCTTAAAATCGAAGAAGTTATGAAGTTTGCATATAAGCATATGGTTAAGCATGTGGAAGGTTTGTTAGCATTTATGAATTACAAGCTAACAAGTTCAAATTGATGATTTGTGTATTTATGATTAGTTGAGTTTATTTCATATGAGCTTACTAAGCCATAAAGCTTACTTTGTTTGTTTTTCCCATGTTTTGTAGTGTTATCAAAGCTAGCTTGCATTCGAGGATCGTCGGGGATTGTTTCACACTATCCACCTTTCACTTGTACCTATGAACTTGGTATTTTAAGTATATGGCATGTGTAGGGACTTTGGTCATTTTGGTTATGACTTGATAATGATTTTGGCCAATTAAATTGGCTTGTAAATTTACATGTTTTGGCTTGTATATATATAGCCTTGAGTAATGGCTTATTTGGGGTTATTTTGATATGGTTGAATCAAGTATTGATATATATGTTTATGCGTAGTGATATGAATGGTATGATGGTTGGGTGATGCTTGATGGTTATAGATGTTATAGGTGTTCAAATGGTTGAATTGTGGATATTGGTATGCTTGTCAAATTAGGCCAAATAATGCATATTTATTAATGGTCATTTTGATGATTTAAGAAGATATGGAATGGTATGAATTTAGTTGGCATAATGTGGTATTATGTTTTGTATTAGTGGGTGTTAGAAATGGTATAAATCATGCATTGGTTTGGAGTTGAATTATATGCCTATTGATGCTATGTTTTGTGCCATATGGTTGTGTAGGTGTGCCTAAGTTTGGGGTGGCAAATTGGCTTGGTAAATAGACTATTTTTTTTCACACGCGAGACACGAGCATGTGTCTTAGCCATGTGTGATTTATGGTTATGTTACACAGCCATGTGGCCCCTAGTGTCGAAATTGAAATCAAGTCAGTATACTCCACACGGCCTTAAACACGGGCGTGTGACTTGGCCATGTGGCATAAGTCAATATACCCTATAGGTTTGGCACTACTGTAACGCCCCAAAATCCTGAAACTTTAAATTTCTGTGCATTGAGGTTGGTATGTATGAGTAGCACTTTGAATAATAATTTTAAGGTATTATCGAGATTATTTGAAGTCTTAGAGATAGGGAAGACCATAGGGAAAAATTTATTTTTTCTTGCTTTAGTGGACCCTAGTCTCAGGCATTAGGCCTCTTAAGCAGATTAAGAGAAAATAGGACACAAATGGGCTTGTGGTCCAGTGGCAAGTGGCGTCACTTGGGGAGCTATAAGGTGGCATGTTTGTTAGCTGAAGAGGTCCAAGGTTCGAGCATTAGGAGTGGTATTTTTGAAGTGTTTTATTTTGCATAGGTGGACGGCCAAAGTTGTGTTGAATATGAACTCTTGCGTTGGAGTGTTTGAGTGGTAAGGGGAACTGATAATGGAGAAAATTTTGGGTAAGGCTAAGGTGTTATTAGGGACGAAATTTAAGAGATGAGGAGGGGAAGAATTGGTGCCGAATGGGACTGTGGGGAAAAGAGTATTCGGCTTGTGGCTATAAAAAGAGAGGGTCGAATGCTTTGAAACGTTCTTTGAGCTTTCATAAGTTTTTCTTTTCTCCCTTAATCGGTTTCTCCCATTGCCAATCATTATTCTCCATTTTTGCTGAATTATCTCATAGTCAAACTCTCCTATTGCCGAATTACCATCATCCCTCCTTGCCGAAATTCCTATTTGTGCCAAACCCTTGTTGTTTTCCTCCATCACAAATTGATTATTATCTATAATCAGTCAAGGTTAAAAGCCAAATTTAGGCTGCAGGATCAAAAATAGATTTGGTAAGTAATCGGTTAACCTTTTTTGTATTTTTTGCTAAAGGCCGAAAGGCTATCTAACTGTCCTATCATTAACTTTGTGATAACAAGGATAAGGTTCAAAGATCGTAAGCGTGGTAGGATTGTTAGCAAGGGTAAGTGTACTCAACTCAATTGTGGTTTAAATGAATAGTCGAATGTGTGTATGATCTATAGGGGTGACTTGTGTGGATTATGAGTCACTTGGGTGTTGATGGTGTATGTGTGAGTGCAGATCTAAGGGATACTCCTGATTAGTAGCTAAGTAAGGGCTATTAGAACCTGATGGCACATGGTAAGGTTAACATAAGGATTTCGCTTTTGGTAAATGTGTTGATTTAGTGATTGATTGAAGGTTGGTTGGTTATAGGTTCAAGGCTAAGGATAGTATAGCACGTCGCAGTAACCAGGTGTGTACAAACACTACACACATACGATATCAGCAATGCCGGAAAGCTGAAAATTCGAAAGTGGCTAAATGGGCCCGATGGGTCCTGAGGCTAAGCTTGATGAAATTGTTTGGGTTGATTATACGAATTAAGTTAGTCATGCATGTTACATGATCTAGAATTGCTTTGGGCCAAATAGGCCATATGGATGAGATTTGGGCCTAATGGGCCGTAAGGATGTGATTTGGGCTTGACGGGCTTTATGGGGACGTAGAAAAGTATGTTAGGTTTTAATGGACTTTAGGCCTAGTTCTGAACAACTCTTAAACCGTATAAGACTTAATCTAATAATTAAACATGGCCGTAGACAAGTTGCTGGGTTAGAGTGTGGCAACGAGCATATGCATGTCTAGGATTGGATCTAGGGAGAGCTTGGTACTTAAGCGGTCCTAGTGGCCCACCTCATATTCCCTGGAATCCTACCTGGTGCATAGTGTCTGTTCACTTTAGCCGCAAGGACTTGTTAATGGGCCAAAGTTCATAACTAAAACCTGAGAGGGACCAAATACCCCTAATTTGGAAATTACCAAAATATCCTTAGATTTGTAAAATTACTAAAATACCCATGATTTGTAAAATTTCCAGAATACCCCTGATTTACAGAATTACCAAAATATCCTTGATTTACAAATTTTTCAGAATACCCCTGATTTGCAGAATTACCAAAATATTCCTAATTTACAAAATTTCCAAAGCACCCATGTTTTGTAAAATTACCTAAATACCCTTATAGGGAAGAATTACAAAATACCCTTGGGTAGTGAATGACTAAAATACCTCTAGGTGCTTAAAGTGTGAAAATGTGTGTTGCATTCACAAAATATATGTTGCACTTGGGTGGGTTTTGATGATACGAAGGAAGATTTGATGATTGCATAGTCGCTTGACGACCGTGGATCCACCGGTGGCTTTAAGCCCGTTATAGCAGCTTTGCTGCAATGTTTGAGTAGTGCCACTACTGGTGCTACTTTGGTGTGTATGGATGGGTGGGTTGATATTTATATCTCCACAAGTGTGTAGGGTTGGAAGGGAAATGGTGTGCAGGGTTAGATTTGGGATGGGTGCATTGCATTCATGTGATTCTGATGTGACATGAGGTCGTTGTGGGCTAAGCCCCAAGACTACCGTTTTGATAGGGCTTAGGCCCAATGTGATAATTGTATGCTGATTGGATTACCAAGGGTCGTACACACTGAGTTTCGAAACTCACCCCTTTTTATCAAATGTTTCAGGTGATCCTCAGTAAACGGCTCGATGTGGGAGAGGGCTCGGAGATGGCCACACTACAAGATATTTAAAAGTTTTACTTATTTGTTTCAAAAGACATGATTTTAATTGCTTTATTTTCATTGGAAGTAATAAGGCCTTGTACTCCATTTTGACTTTAGATTTTGAGTTTTGTTGTTTCAACTGTTTACTTAATTATTAAACCTAAGTAATTTCTTATGTTTAAGCATGGTTCTGAAATACTTAAAATAGAATAATGGGTTTTTATTATTACTTAACAAGATTCAAGGATTTTGGGTTTTTAGGCCTTAAGTTTTAACTTAGTAAAATCGATTTGGAATTGTCCTTGATGTGACATCACCAGATTTGGCCATAACGTCTAGGCTGGGTTTGGAGGTATTACATTTAGTAGTACCAGAGCCAAGTTGCAAAGCTCGGGATGTGAAATGGGCCTTAGATTTTGGGTTTTTTACAAGTAGTTTAAAAAGTTTCTGCAGGATCTTGTAATGTGGTTCATTGAGCCCTCGACATCGAGCCAAAAAAGTTTTTCTATTATTTTACTTGTTTAAATTACTGAACTATATTTAGATATTGGGCTACTTTAAACAATAGGTTTTTAGAGACTAAAGCCCGTAGTAAACTTAAGCCTGTAGTGGATTTACGGCTACGAAACAACTTTTAAATGGATACTTGCATAAGACATGTGTTTTAAACAGTGGAACTATGAACTAATTTCATAAAAATTTAATCCAGAAATATGCACGCAACAATGAGTGCTAGAAGAGTGCAAGAGGCGATAGAGGCCGTGGAAGTGATAGGGCTGGGTCGTCAGAGTCAGCCCATATGCCCAACGTTGGAGTAAAGGAGGCTCTGGCCTCACCGTAAGTGAAACAGGACCACATGAACGGGCTGCCGCACAGAAGATGCAGTATCATAGGTTATGTTAAGGATTTTAGAAAAGGCCGCTGGGTCCAATTATGGTACAAGAAGTCGTGGGTCGATCGTGGAGTGACTCTGAGCTAATGGGGTATTGATTTTTAAAGAGTAGCTAGTGTGGCCTCAAATGTGGTGAAGCATTGGTTGGAAGCTATGGAAAGGATGATGGACGACATGGATTACACGGCAGAACAAAAGTTGAAAGGGGTGATATCCTTACTTAGGGAGGAAGCTTATCAGTGGTGGTTGACCGTAAAGGAGGGCAACCAACCGAGTAGATCACCTGAGAGTTCTTCAAGTTGACATTCTAGGGGAAGTACATCGGAGCAAGCTATGTGGATGCTCGAAGGAAAGAGTTTTTGAGTTTGACTCAGGAAGATAAGTCGGTAGCAGGGTACGAGGTTGAGTTTCTGCACCTTAGTCGATATGCCAAAGGAATAGTCGCAATAAAGTATAAGAGATGTGTACGATTCAAGGATGGGTTAAGAGACAACCTTAGGGTACTTATATCTCCACAGAGGGAGCGGACTTTGCGGTCTTGGTGGAGAAAGCAAAGATAGCAGAGGAAGTAAAACACACGGAGCATCTCAATCGAGAAAAAGAGAAGGGCAAGAACAGACGGATGTGGAACCTATGGAGCTAGACAGAGGCCCACGAGGAGGGCCAGAGTGAATGGGCTGGTTAGACTGGGGCCCCTATTGCTGCATCTAATAACAGAATACCACTTTGTGATGGGTGTGGAAAAAGGCATCCGAGTGAATGTTGGAGGAGGATGGGAGCATGTTTGGGCTGTGGATCTATGGAACATAGGATTAGGGAGTGCCAGAGAAGGCTAGATCAGGAGCGAGCCGATGTCAGAGGTAATTTTCAGCCACAAAGGGGTGGTCAACAACCACCAAGGGGCCGTGGACAAGCTAGAGGTAGCAATGGCGCAGGACGAGGACGTGGAGTACTAGGTAGAGGTGCAGGACAAGCAGAGGCGAGGCAGCCAGCCTTAGTTTATGCTGCCGTTGCAGAGAGGAAGGAGATGCACCAGATGTGATAACAAGTACGTTCCTTATTCGTGAGCTACCTTATATTGCACTAATTGATGTGGGGTTGACACATTCATACATTGCATGCAATAGGACTGAAACTGTAGGGGTTGAGTTTGAAACCATTGAGAATGAAATGACTGTGTTAAGTCCTTTAGGGCAGTCGGTGAAAGTTAGCAAGTTGTTTAGGAGTGTACCATTGGTAGTTCAGGGAGTTACTTTCTATGCAGACTTGATGGAATTACCATTTGGTGAGTTCAACCTCATCTTAGGCATGGATTGGTTGATGAGGCATCAGGCAACTTTAGATTGTGCTGCGAAGCGGATGGTGTTAAGAATTGTAGAGGGTATTGAAGTAGTAGTGATCGAAGAACTATGTGATTACTTGTCGAATGTAATTTCAGCTTTAAGGGAAGAGAAGTTGGTGAGGAAGGGCTTTGAAGCTTACTTAGCCTACACTAGTGATTTAGAATTTAAGAGTTTTACTTATAAGGATTTGAGAACAGTAAAAGAATTCCCTGCTATTTTTCTGAAGGAATTGCCTAGGTTACCTCCCAATAGAGAAGTGGAGTTTGGAATAGAATTGTTACCTGGTATGGCTCTAGTGTCCATCGCACCTTATGGGATGGCACCGAAGGAGCTGATGGAGTTAAAGGCCCAGATTCAGGAGTTATTGGACCGTGGATTTGTTAGACCAAGTGTGTCTCCATAGGGAGCACCGGTATTATTCGTGAAGCAGAAGGATAGGTCCATAAGGATGTGCATCGATTATAGGCAGTTGAACAAGTTAACCATTAAGAATAAGTACCCTCTACCTAGGATAGATAACCTTTCGACCAACTTAGGGGAGCCTCAGTTTTCTAGGAGATTGACTTGCATTCAGGGTACCATCAATTGAGGGTTAAGGAAGTAGATATGTATAATACAACTTTCAGAACTTGTTATGGACATTACGAGTTTTTGGTGATGCCTTTTGGGCTAACGAATGCACCTGCTACTTTTATGGATCTTATGAACTGGGTTTTTCAATCGTACCTAGACCAATCCATAGTAGTCTTCATAGATGACATCTTGGTATACTCGAGAATGAAGGTTGATCATGATGCACACTTAAGGACTATGTTGCAGATTCTAAGGGAGAAGCAACTTTATGCTAAGTTTAGCAAGTGCGAATTCTTGTTGAGGGAAGTCACTTTCTTAAGACATGTGGTCTCATTTGAGGGGATTAGAGTTGATCCTCAGAAGGTGGAAGCAATGTTGGATTGGAAACGAACTAAGACAGTGTCAGAAATTTAAAGTTTTCTAGGCCTGGCAGGGTAGTATAAGCGATTTGTTCAAGGGCTTTCCCTAATCGTGGCACCCTTAACCAAGTTGCTACAGAAGGGGGTGTCGTTTGTGTGGACTGATAAATAGCAAGAAAGCTTTGATAAGCTTAAGAAGGTTTAATGGAGGCCCCTGTTTTGATTCATCCAGAGCCCGAAAGGAGTTTATGGTTTATAGAGATGCATCACATGTGGGTTTAGGCTGTGTTTTGATGCAGGAAGGGAAGGTGGTTCCATATGTGTCGTGCCAGCTTAAGGCTTACCAGGGGAATTACCCAACCCACGATTTGGAGTTGGCAACAGTGGTTTTCGCACTTATGATTTGGAGGCATTACTTGTATGGAGAGAAGTTCACCATTTATACGAATTACAAGATTCTGAAGTACCTCTTAACTCAGAAAGAGTTGAACTTGAGGTAGTACAGATGGATTGAGCTGTTAAAGGATTATGATTGCATGATCAAATATCACCCGGGCAAAGAAAATGTGGTGGCTGATGCACTAAGCCGTAAGGCTATGTTGGAATTGAGGGCAATATTCACTCGGTTGAGTTTAAATGACGACGGGATTTGTTAGCCAAATTGCAAGTGAAACCACTATGGGTTGAGCAAATTAAAGTGAAACAATTATTGTATGAGACTCTGGATTCTTGATTCAAGAAAATTAAGAACGGGGAAATGACAAATTTTACATTAAATAGTGATGGGTTGTTGTGTTTCCATGGTAGAATTTGTGTACCAAGGGACAAAGAGCTAAGGAAGTCAATATTACGAGAAGTGCATAGTAGTTCCTATGCTATGCACCCCAGAGGTAAAAAGATGTATCGAGATTTATGAGAGCTTTATTGGTGGCCGAGATTGAAACGCGAGGTTACAAATTTGTGGGTAAATGTTTGGTATGTCAGCAAGTGAAATCAGAGCATCAATTGCCATCAGGGTTACTTCAGCCGATTAAGATTCCACTATGGAAGTGGGAGCGGGTTACTATGGATTTCGTTAGTGGGCTACCCTTGATGCCTGCTAAGAAGGACTCTGTGTGGGTAATTGTGGATCAGCTAACTAAGTGGCCCATTTTATATCGGTCCGCACTGACTACTTATTACAGAAGTTGGCAAGGTTGTATGTGGTGGAAATTATGAGGTTGCATGGGGTTTCGGTCTCTATGATATCTGATACAGACCCTCATTTTATGTCTCGCTTCTGGAAGAAGTTGCATAAAGCGCTAGGTACGAGGTTGGATTTTAGTACAGCATTTAACCCCCAGACTGATGGTCAGTCGGAGATGGTAATTCAAGTTTTAGAGGATATGCTGAGAGGGTGTGTAATCGAGTTTCAAGGTAGTTGGGAGGATTACTTGCCTCTAGCCGAATTTGCATATAATAATAGTTATCAGGCAAGTATTGGAATGGTGCCATATGAAGCACTATATGGGCGAAGATTTCATTCTCCGACTTGTTGGACTGAGTTGGATGAGTGGCGAGTATTAGGTCCGAAGTTGGTAGCAGACACCGAAGAAAAGGTTAAGGTGATTCAAGATCGATTGAAGGAGGCAGCGGATAGGCAGAAGTAAATGGAAAGAGATTGAGAATGCGGTGGGGGACTTGGTTTTTCTCAAGGTTTCCCCTTGAAAGAAGGTGTTAAGGTTTTGGTCGGAAAGGCAAGTTAAGTCCTAGATTCATCGGGCCATACCGGGTATTGAAGAAGATTAGGCCAGTTGCCTATCAGCTGGAATTGCCTTCTAAATTGAGTCAAATACATGATGTGTTCCATGTATCAATGCTAAGGCATTATTGCTCAAACACTTCTCACATCGTGTCAGTCGAGGAGATTGAGGTTAGACCAGACCTAACTATTGAAGAGGAGCCAGTCCAAATACTTGATCAAGATGTCAAGATGCTAAGAAGGAAGTCTGTCCCTTTGGTCAAAGTGATATGGCATAACCATACTGTCGAGGAGGCTACTTGGGAACCTGAGGAGGCAATGCGATGACAATATCCTCACTTGTTTCAATCAGATTTCGAGGCCAAAATTTCTTTTTAGAGGGGTAGAGTTGTAACGCCTCAAAATTTTGAAACTTTAAATTTCTATGCATTGAGGTTGGTATGTATGAATAGCACTTTGAATATTAATTTTAAGGTATTATCGAGATTATTTGAAGTCTTGGAGATAGGGAAGACCATAGGGAAAATTTTATTTTTTCCTTGCTTTACTAGACCCTAGTCTCAAGCATTAGGCCTCTTAAGCAGATTAAGAGAAAATAGGACGCAAATGGGCTTGTGGTCCAGTGGCAAGTGGCGTCACTTGGAGAGCTATAAGGTGGCTAATTTGTCAATTAAGGAGGTCCAAGGTTCGAGCATTAGGAGTGGTATTTTTGGAGTGTTTTATATTGCACAGGTGGACTGCTAGAGTTGTGTTGAATATGAACTCTTGCGTTATAGTGTTTGAGTGGTAAGGGGAACTGATAATGGAGGAAATTTGGATAAGGCTAAGGTCTTATCAGGGATGAAAGTTAGGAGATGAGGAGGGGAAGAATTGGTGATGAATGGGATTGTGGGGAAAAGAGTATTCAGCTTGTGGCTATAAAAGGAGAGGGCCGAATATTTTGAAAGGTTCTTCGAGCTTTCATAAGTTTTTCTTTTCTCCCCTCAATTGGTTTCTCCCATTGTCGGATCACTATTCTCCCTTTTTGCCGAATTCTCTCATAGTCAAACTCTCCTATTGCCGAATTACCATCATCCTTCCTTGCTGAAATTCCTATTTGTGCCAAACCTTTGTTGTTTTCTTCCATTACAAATTGATAATTATCTACTATCAGTCAAGGTTAAAAGCCAAATTTAGGCCGCAGGATCAAAAGTGGATTTGATAAGTAATCGGTTAACCTCTTTTGTTCGTTTTGCTAAAATTCAAAAGGTTATCTAACTATAATTTCATTAACTCTGTGATAACAAGGATAAGGTTCAAAGATCACAAGCGTGGTAGGATTGTTAGCAAGGGTAAGTGTACTCAACTTGAATGTGGTTTAAGTGAATAGCCGAATGTGTGTATGATCTATAGGGGTGACTTGTGTGGATTATGAGCCACTCGGGTGTTGATGGTGTATGTGTGAGTGTAGATCTAGGGGATACTCCTGATTAGTAGCTAAGGAAGGGCTATTAGAACTCGGTGGCACACGATAAGGTTACGGTAACGCTTCAGCTTTTGGTAAATGTGTTGATTTAGTGATTGATAGAAGGTTGGTTGGTTGTAAGCTCAAGGCTAAGGATAGTATAGCACGTCGCAGTAACCAGGTGTGTACAAACACTACACACACACAATATCTGCAATGCTGGAATGTCGAAATGCCAAAAGTGGCTAAATGGGCCCGGTGGGCCCTGAGGCTAAATTTGATGAAATTGTTTGGGTTGGTTATACGAATTGAGTTAGTCATGCATGTTACATGATCTAGAATTGCTTTGGGCCTAATAGGCCATATGGATGAGATTTGGGCCTAATGGGCTGTAAGGATGTGATTTGGGCTTGATGGGGACGTAGAAAAGTATGTTAGGGTTTAATGAACTTTAGGCCTAGTTCTAAAAACTCTTAAACCGCATAAGACTTAATCTAATAATTAAACATGTCCATCGACAAGTCACTGGGTTAGAGTGTGGAAACGGGCATATGCATGTCTAGGATTGGATCTAGGGAAAGCCTGGTACTTAAGCGGTCCTAGTGGCCTACCTCCTCTTCTTTGGAATCCTACCTAGTGCATAGTGTTTGTTCACTTTAGCTGCAAGGACTTGTTAATGGGCCAAAGTTCATAATTAAAACCCAAGAAGGACCAAATACCCCTGGTTTGGAAATTACTGAAATATCCTTAGATTTGTAAAATTACTAAAATACCCCTGATTTGTAAAATTTCCAAAAAAATCCCTGATTCGCAGAATTACCAAAATATCCCTGATTTACAAAATTTCTAGAATACCCCTAATTTGTAAAATTACCAAAATACCCCTGATATACAAAACTCCCAAAGTACCTATATTTTGCAAAATTACTAAATACCCTTGTAGGGTAGAGTTACAAAATTACACCTAGGTAGTGAAATGACTAAAATACCCCTAGGTGCTTAAAGTGTGAAAATGTGTGTTGCATTCACGAAATATATGTTGTACTTGGGTGGGTTTTGATGATACGGAGGAAGATTTGAGGATCGCATAGTCGCTTGACGACCGTGGATCCACCGGTGGGTTTAAGCCCGTTATAGCAGCTTTGCTACAACGTTTGAGTAGTGTCGCTGCTGGTACTACCTTTGGTGTGTAGGGATGGGTGGGTTGATATTTATATCCCCACAAGTGTGTAGGATTGGAATGGAAATGGTGTGCAGGGTTGGATTTGGGGTGGGTGAATTGCATTCATGTGATTCTGATGTGACATGAGGTCGTTGTGGGCTAAGGTCCAAGACCACCGTTTTGATAGGGCTTAGGCCCAATATGATAATTGTATGCTGATTGGATTACCAAGGGTCGTACACACTGAGTTTTGAAACTCACCCTTTTTTATCAAATGTTTCAAGTGATCCTCAGTAAACGGCTCGATGTGGGAGAGGACTCGGAGATGGCCACACTACAATATATTTAGAAGTTTTACTTATTTGTTTCAAAAGACATGATTTTAATTGATTTATTTTCATTGGATGTAATAAGGCCTTGTACTCCGTTTTGACTTTAGATTTTGAGTTTTGTTGTTTCAACTGTTTACTTAATTATTAAGCTGAGTAATTTCTTATGTTTAAACATGATTTTCGAAATACTTAAAATAGAATAATGGGTTTTTATTATTACTTAACAAGATTCAAGGATTTTGGGTTTTTAGGCCTTAAGTTTTAACTTAGTAAAATCGATTTGGAATTGTTCTTGATGTGACATCACCAGATTCAGCCATAACATCTGGGCCGGGTTTGGGGGTGTTACAACGACCCGACACTTGGGCGTGTATGGCCATTTTTAGGGCACATGGGCTAGCCACACGGGCGTGTGTATTGGCCGTGTGACCTAAGTCAGAGAGTTACACGGGGTTAGACACGGGCTGGGACACAGCCATGTGCTCCCATTTCGAATGTCCACACGGCCTGTGACACGATTGTGCTTGGTTTCTGTGTGAGACACACGGCCTGACCATAAGAGCGTGTGTCCCCTATTTTGAGAAAATTTTTCAAAGTTCGTGAAAGTTTCTTAAGTTATTGGTTTAGTCCCAAACCACTCCCAATGTATGTTTAAGGCCTTGTAGGCTCGTATTAGGGACAAATTGATTGAGATTGAATGATGATTGTATAAATTGATTAAATTTATGTGAAAAGTATGTACATGTAACACCCCTAACCCGTGTCTGTCATCGGAGTAGGGTTATGAGGTATTATCGATCAATACACATCATTAAACATACAATACTCATACATTTATGCATTCATACTCAAATACCATTAAACACAATCACATTGTCTCTTATAAGAGCCTACAAAGCCTTTAACATGGTTTAGAAGTGGTTTGGACTAAATCGATAATATATGAAATTTTTGGAAAGCTTAGAAATTTTTCATCCATACAGGGGTCACACGCCCGTGTGAATAGGCCGTGTGCGGACACACCTGTGTCTCAGGCCTTGTGGAAACAAGGCATACATACTGACTTGGGTCACACGACCGACCACACGCCCATGTTTCAGGCCGTGTACTAGGCCTTGCCAAACCTGTAGGTGTACTGACTTATGCAACACGGCCAAGTCACACGCCCGTATGCTAGGCCATGTGCCATTTAGGGATATACTGACTTGTGACACATGGCCAATCACACGCCCATGTGTGAGGCCATGTGGAGCATATTGACTTCAATTTAATTTCATCACAAGGGGACACATGGCCGTGCAACATGACCGTGTGTCACACACGGATGAGACACACGCCTGTGTATACAAAAATAGGCCATTTGTAAAGCCATTTTGCCACCTTATTTTTAAATGCATATACAAGCATAAATGGCAACATTTCACAACTCAATAGGCAGCAAATTCATGACATTTCATACACATATTACACCAATTCAACATAGTATTCAATTGTCTAATAAATAACGTGCATTTTCCTTTTTCATACTAACCACATATCAAGATAACATTTGCATATTTCCATTCCATCTATTACTAGCCGAACATATCATATTTGAATACCTAAACACAACCAAAATATTATACCAAGTTAAGCCAAATCACATGGCTTCAACTCATACCATAACATATACCAAAATCAATATCTTAAGTAACCTTAACTATCATTCTTATAACTAGCCTATACATGCCATATTTACATATATCCACAAATTCATAAGTACCAATCGACAAATGGATAGTGTGATGCATAACTTTGACTTTATCCGAATCAAGCGAGCTATCGAAACTCTATAATACACGAAGAAGAAACAGAGTAAGCTTTATAGCTTAGTAAGCCCATACAATTCAGAATTAAACTTACCAATTTTACATAATCAAGATAATAAATAAGGTAAACTCAATTCAATTTCCAAATGCCTAACACAAGCATTCATCAACTAGTTAGTCATATAAATACATGAAATCATCCATTCTCTCAATTCAATACTCAATACATTGTATCATACCAAATTCATATATCTTGTACATCAAATTCAACATTTCACTCTCAATCATATAATCAATAATCCATTCAATAACAGTGCTCATTTGTATAAACAGTATTTATGCCCGTTGAACCCATTAGAACTTCAAAGGATACTCGGGTGATATAAATCAATAATCCGTCAATTCATTATCATTTTCGCTCTTTCGAGCTGTGATCAGTAAGCTCCTCCTGAGCTGATGGATAGTAAGCTCTATTGAGCTGAAAGGGTAAGCTCTAACAAGTTGAAAATAGTAAGCTCATACGAGCTGTGGTGAGTCTGCAACAAATGTAGGAGCTCGACCAAAACGGTAACCCTAGTGACATGTCACTCGTATCCTACGAATTCATATGGTTCAAACGGGATCGATAACCATCAATTTATATCAAATAGACATTTGTATTCCAAGTATATCCATTTCTCAACTATATAAATACATTTCAAATAAATACAAGTATTTAAAAGTTCGATTCTAATTATACAAACTTACCTCGTATCGCTCGGTTAGCAAATATAAGCTATTCGTCGAATTTCCCTTTTCCCTGATCTAAACCCAATCTCAGCTTAATTTGATCTATATTTCATCAATTTTAGCACATTTTGTATTCAATCTATTCAATTTAGTCCAAAACACACATTAGGGCTATTTTACACATTTGCCCATAAACTTTTACATTTTTACAATTTAGTCCTTATCACAAAAATTGCAAATTCATGCAATTTAGTACAATTTCATGCTAGCCGAATATACTACATGTTACTAGCAGGCCATATTTTCAATTTATTCACACTTTTACCCACCAAAATTTACATTTTTACAAATTAATCCCTTTTTGACATTTTTGTCAAAAATCACTTTACAAAACATGAAAATCTATCATCAAAAATTCATATTTCAAATTCAAACACCAAATAACACATAAGCTCATCAATGGCAACTCTCAAAATCTTTAACAGTTTCAAAATCTAAGGCACGGGCTAGCTAGAATACGAAGCAACGATTTCAAAAACGTAAAAATCATCGAAAATCAAGCTAAAACCATACCTAAATGAGCTAGGAATGTGCCGAATGCTTCAAGCTATTCTCATGGCTTTTCTAAGAACTAAATTTAGCTAGGATGAAGATGATAACTAAAATTTGCCTTTTGTTTTATTGAATTAACATTTAATAACCAAATTACAGAACTAGCCTTAATGAACATTAATCATTTCAAATTTACCAAGCCACTATCATCCACTATCATGTTAATGGTCTAATTTCCACATAAGGACCTTTTATTTACTAAATCATAGCAATTAAATACCTTTAACAAGTAGAATTTAACTTTTTCATTTTACATGATTTAGTCCTTTTACTGAATTAAGCAATTAAATGATAAAATTAGCTCACGAAATTTTCACACATATCAAATAACATGTTGTAAACTAATAAACCGTAAAAGTAACATATTTTAATCCCACATTTAGCATACTTTTGGATGATTTATCCCTTGGTTTATGTAAAAAGGTGCTCTTAATCCTTCCTTTTCATGTTTTATACTCAGGAAAGCACCGGAGGATGAAAAGAACAAGAAACGGGCCTAAAGCGGACCAATTAGGCCATATCACGAAATCGGCATGGCCTGGACTTAAGCCCACATGGTTGTGCCTCTTAAAAGAAGTTCGAACACGCCTAACCATGATTCACATGATCGTACCTCTTCAGCAGGCTCACACACGGCCTGGCCATGAAACACATAGGTGTGTCCCTACCGCAGAAAGATAAATTCTACTCGGAATAGGGTACTTAGAGGCAAAGAAACACATTCTAAAGCCTATTCAAACACCCTAGTAGGAATTCTACTTGAATTAGGATACTTAGAGGCCAAGTAAGGTATCTCAAAGTCTATATAAACATTCTAGGTGGAAATTTAAGCGGGAGTTCGGTAGTAACCTTCTGCCAGAGCTAGCAGTTAGCTAGGCCAAAGTGCCGAGCCAGAAAAGCCAGATTTGTGGGAATCACTCTAAGATAGCCAGTTGATCCATCTCAAGAAGCTAAAATTATACTCAAGATGGCGGATCTCTCCTTCAATTCCTTCAGGGGTTTTAGGGATTTCTTATGTTTTGTTTTATCTTTTCTTCTGAGATGTTTTCTTTTATCATTATGAACTAAACCCTTTAGATACCTGAAGGGGATGAAACCTAAGACGGGTCTTGTTATTATTTTCTGAACTATATGAAAAATACTTGATTTCTTCTTAATTATGTGTACTTAATTCTTGTATTAATATTTCTGGGATATTGATTCAAGTTGAATGTGCTTAGGTGGTGGAGCAAAAGTGCCTGCTTAAAAGTAGATCTAGCATAATTAAGCAGAGTTGATCGTGCACCTAGAGATAGGGTGAATAGATTTTGCCAGATTAGGGTGAAACCTAATATGGGAGTCCATAAATCGAGTTAATACAATTCTAGGGGTTTTAATTAGAAAGAGATTTCAATTAATCAACCTAGAGTTAGCGTTATTCACCTCGAGAGAGGGTTTAATATAAATTAGGGAATCCTACGGATCAAGTCAAGTGAATAAATTGTCTGGTTCAGTGTTAGATAACAAGTGAAGTTTAGGTGGACTCCTTCTAGGGTATTGTCGTAATCAACTGAGTTTTTATAAAATTTATTTCTTCAATTTGTTCTTTTTTTCTTTGTGTCTTAGTTTAGTAATTAGTTAGTGTTTAATCAACCAATCACTTCATATTTAGGCTAAATAATAGAAAGAAGGTTAGTATTAGTACTTTTAGTTCCTTTGGGTTCGACAATCCGGTCTTGTCTAAGCTATACTACTGTTCGATAGGTGCACTTGCCTTAAGTCATTATCAGAGTTAGTTTCCATGTTCGATCATTCTCTTTTTATAAATTTTAAAACTTGACAAAACAACGATCAAGTTTTTGACGCCGTTGTCGGAGAACTAAAATATTAAGAAAACTTAATTTTTTTTATTTTAGTTTTAACCTTGCTAATTTTCTTTCTTTCTTTTCCAACACAGGTACCTCTAGTTTATGACTAGAAGGAACCCGATGGGACCATAAGTATATGACAGTGATATTGAAGCTATCGCTCGAAGGAAACACAGAGAAATTAGGCGAGCCCTAAATTACATAGAAGAAGAGTGAGAAGGAAGATCCGATCCTACTATAGGGATGGACGAGAATAATCCACCACCATAAGATGTCGCAGAAAACAATGCTCCACGTACTATGTTTGATTATGCTAAACCTCATTTAACAGGTAGAATCAAGTATTGTTAGGCCTACTATAGCTGCTAATAATTTTGAATTAAAGCCTAACACTATACAAATGATTCAACAATTTGCTCAATTTGATGGTTTGCAGGACGAAGACCCAAATACTCATGTAGCTAATTTTTTAGAGTTCTGTGATACCTTCAAAATAAATGGGGTTTCTGATGATGCCATACGTCTTTGGTTATTTCCCTTTTCATTAAGGAATAAAGCCAAGCAGTGGTTGAACTCGTTACTACGAGGGTCAATCACTACATAAGACCAAATGATAGAAAAATTTTTATTAAAATATTTCCCATCGCCCAAAACGGCCAAATTACGGAATGATATCTCTTCTTTTGTACAGATGGATTTAGAGACATTATACGACGCATGGGAGAGATACAAGGATCTCTTGAGAAGGTGTCTGCACCATGGTTTACCCTTATGGCTCTAAGTCCAAACTTTCTATAATGGTGTAAATCTCTCAACGAGGCAACTAATTGATTCAGCCGCCGATAGAACCCATAACAATAAAACTCCTAAAGTAGCCTATGAGTTTATTGAAGAGATGTCGATGAATAACTATCAGTGGCAGGTTACAAGGACAAAACCAACAAAATCAGCCGAGTTTTCAGCCTCGACACAATAACCATGCTATCAATGCAAGTAGAGATGATGAATAAAAAGCTTGATATTTCTTGTTCTTCGCAGGTACATCCAGTAATGCAGTGCAATGCAAGTGGAACTGTGGCGAATCCTAAGTACCCATCCTACCAACTTGGCACAGAAAGCGAACAGATGAACTATATGGGTAAGAACTTCAGATCTAATAATAACCCTTATAGTAATACCTATAATCCAGGTTAGAGGAACCACCCAAATTTTTCATGGGGAGGTCAAGGAAATCAAGGAAATCAAAGACAACAACCTCCTCAAATTTTCCAAAATCAGCCATATCCACAAGAAAAGAAGCCTTGTATTGATGAGCCATCCAAATTAGAATTAAAATAGTTGCCGAAACACTTAGAATATGCATTCCTAGGGGAAAATTCTACGCTACCAGTAATTATCTCTTTAGAACTAGAACCCAAGGAGAAAGAGGAGTTGCTACAGGTACTAAGAGAACATAAAAGATCCATAGCTTGGAAAATATCTGACATTAAGGGAATAATCCCATTGTTTTGCACCCACAAAATTCTAACGGAAGAGGAATACAATCTATGTGTACAACCTCAAAGACAATTGAATCCCAACGTAAAAGAAGTTGTGAAAGCTGAGGTAATTAAACTTCTAGATGCTGGAATAATTTATCCTATTTGTGACAGTAATTGGGTAAGTCTTGTACAGGTTGTTCTAAAGAAAGGAGGCATGATGGTGGTAGCCAACGAAAAGAATGAACTAATTCCCACCAGAATAGTCACAGGTTGGAGAGTTTGCATTGATTACAGGAAGCTGAACGACACCACTAGAAAAGACCACTTCCCTTTACCTTTCATTGATCAAATGCTAGAAAGGTTATCTGGGCATATGTACTATTGTTTCCTAGATGGACTCTCTAGCTATTTCCAAGTCCCAATAGCACCTGAAGATCAAGAGAAGACAACATTCACATGCCCATACGGTACGTTTTCTTATCATAGAATGCCTTTTGGATTATGTAATGCTCCTGCTACTTTTTAGCGTTGCATGCTAGCAATCTTTGACGAACTTGTGGAAGACATTATGGAGGTATTTATAGATGATTTCTCGATATTCGGTAATTCTTTCCATCTTTGGCTTAAAAATTTAAAACGAGTTTTAATGAGATGTGAGGAAACAAACCTTATTTTAAATTGGGAAAAATGCCACTTTATGGTACAAGAGCTAATTGTATTGGGACATAAAATTTCTAGTAAGGGAATAGAGGTAGATAAAGCAAAATTTGAAACCATAGAAAAATTACCTCCTCCTAGCTCAGTTAAGGCTATCAGAAGCTTTTTAGGACATGCATGATTTTATAGAAGATTTATTAAAGATTTTTCTAAAATAGCTAAGCCTCTAACGAAATTGCTAGAAAAAGATACACCTTTTAACTTTGATCAAGAATGTTTAGATGCATTTAATATCCTTAAAGAGAAATTAATAAACGACCCAATTATAATTTCCCTTAATTGGAATCTCCTTTTGAACTAATGTGTGATGCAAGTGACTATGCAGTAGGAGCAGTTCTAGGACAGCGAAGAGACAAGCACTTTCAGCCAATCTATTACACCAGCAAGACATTGACGGCCGCACAAGAAAATTATACCACCACTGAAAAGAATTATTAGCTGTGGTCTTTGCATTTGATAAATTCAGATAGTATTTAATATTATCTAAAGTTGTCGTTTACATTGACCACTCTGCTCTTCGTTATCTTTTAACTAAACCTGATGCAAAACCTCGACCCATAAGATGGATTTTACTTTTGTAGGAATTTGATTTGAAATTCAGGATAAGAAAGGTGCCAAAAATCTTGCAGCAGACCACCTATCTAGACTTGAAAATCCACACATAAAGGAATGTGAAGAGATAGAGATAAATGACTCGTTCCCTGCAGAACAGCTATTCTCCATAACCAACTGTGAGGTACCCTGGTTTGCGGATATTGCAAATTTTTTAGCTGCTAATATCCTACCGAAAAGGCTAACACATCATCAAAAGAAGCGATTCTTTTCTGATGTGAATAACTATTTTGGGAAGGATCCCTTCCTTTTCCGTATATGTGCAGATCAGGTGATTTGGAGATGCGTTACAAAGGTAGAAGCAAGCAAAATCCTAGAACACTGCCACTCCGGACCTTCAGGAGGACACTATAGTAGTATCAAGACAGCATACAAAATACTCAAATCAAGTTTTTATTGGCCCACTCTATTTAAAGATTCCAACAAGTATGTCACTTTATGTGATAAATGCCAAAGAACAGGTAATATTTCTAAACGCGATGAAATGCCTCAAACATACATGTTATCATGTGAAATATTTGATGTATGGGGTATCGATTTTATGGGTCCATTCCCTAGTTCATTTGGAAATAAATACATCCTAGTGGCAGTAGATTACATGTCAAAACGGGTAGAAGCCAAAGCTTTACCTACCAATCATGCTAGAGTAGTAGTTAAGTTTCTCAAGAAACTTTTCTCTCGATTTGGAACACTTAGAGCTATCATTAGTGATAGGGCACTCATTTCTGTAATACTCAATTTGACAAAGTCTTAAAAAATATGGAGTACACCATAGGATAGCCACCCCATATCACCCTTAAACCAGTGGGCAAGTTGAAGTAGCAAACCAAGAACTTAAACGCATCCTAGAAAAAACGGTTGAATCAAACAGAAAACATTGGGCATTAAAAGTAGATGATTCCCAATGGGCCTATAGAATAGCATTTAAAACCCCTAGGAACATCCCCATACAAACTTGTCTACGGGAAAAGTTGTCATCTACCATTCGAGTTAGAACACAAAGCTTTTTGGGCTATATAATTTTTAAATTACGATCTTAAAACTGCAGGAAAGAAAAGAATGATACAGATGAACGAGCTAGATGAATAGAGAGCTGATGCATACGAGAACTCGAAACTATACAAGGAAGCAACAAAACGACGCCATGATGCTCGTCTAAAGAAATCGAAACAATTCAAAGTAGGGGACTTGGTTTTGCTATACAACTCAAGGCTTAAACTGTTTCCTGGGAAGCCGAAATGAAGATGGTCAAGTCCATTCATGATCAAAACAATTTTTCCCTATGGCACAATCGAGGTAACTCACCCCACCAAGGGCACATTCAAGGTAAATGGTCACCAAATCAAAATTTATAATGGTGAAGATTTTAGGGATATGAGAGAGGAGCTTCAGCTCCGTGAACCTTCTTTTAGAAATGTAAACAGGGTAAGTCTAGCTTAAGACTTTAAATGAGCACTTCTCGGGAGGCAACCCAAGCACTAACTCCATTGAAATTATACTTTTAAATTGATAGCATCTAACTTCATAATAATTCAATTAAGCGCAGGTTTTCAGACCACACGGCCTAGCACACGGGCGTGCCCATGGCCATGTTGAAACGATAGGATGAAAACGGGCGTACTTGTAGCCGTGCACGACAAGAGGTAAATTTTTCCTAAACACGGGCAAGACATGGTTGTGCTTTACGACTGTGGACTATACTAACTTGCCAACCACGGTAGAACACGCTCGTGCCTTACAACCATGAACTATACTGACTTATCGAACACGGGCTAAACACGGCCGTTCTAAACAAGCCGTGTGAAGAAAAACACGGGCATGGCCCCTTGACCATGGCTGCGGCTAAATACCCTGAACGCGCCCAAAATTCAAAATCACAAAGCACACGGGCTGATTAAAATCAAACACGAGCGTGGCACCTACCCATGTTCCCACCCTATTTAACCAACATGAACCCTTATCTTCCCCAAAACCCAACCCTAACCAATTCTCTCAGCCCTCTTCCTCCCTAATCCAGCCACCATACCAAAATCACCCACATTTTGACCCCTAAAACCCCTCCATCATCCCTCCTCTCAAAGAAAACCATACAAAATTGAAGACACGAACGTGCCAAACAAGAACCCACACCCTCACCACCGTTGTGCTGCCTAGGAAAATAACAGTACATGACCGTGCGCCACCATCCACGACCGTGCTCCGTAGTTCACAATGCCACACAACTTAAAACACTGCTGGTCACCTTCCCTATTTCATATATTTAACTATTGTTTGAATAACATTGCATATTACTTAGTTTCTTTTCTTTTACTGTTAATATTATTTCTTTTTTGAATAATTTCTTGGATTTTAGAACTAATTAACCATTCAAAATTCCATATTATTTAGTCTCCCTTCCCTATTAGTATTAAGTTTAATTATTTGAAATTTTAAGAATTCATTTGATTACTTTATTAAATATTTTTCTTTAATAATTGATTAGAATTGGATAGAATTCATAGTTGACAAATTGGTTGATCATGGCTAAAAAATCGTATTTAGCCTTTGGATATTTCAGATTTTGATAAAAGTACTTGATTTATTACTTGAATACCAACTATTTTCAGGTACAATGTCATCCTTCAGAGGAAAGAAAACCATAGTACCATCCTCCAAAAAATGGAAAGGGTCCGGCTCATCATCCGCCAGTGCAACCACAGAAATACGCCACCCATTCTTACATTTTCCTCCGAGTATTCAAGACGATCGCTACAAACAAATTTGGGCATGACCACTAGGCACAGGAAGATGCATTGATTGGGCCTCATTGGAATAGGTCCAACTAGTCGACGATGTAAGGGCTTTACTGTCTACCAACCCTTGGAACCAGTTCTTCAACATCATCGAGCCTACCTACTTAGAACTCACTTTGGAGTTTTGCTCGACATTTTGTCTCCAAACAGTGATGTCCCAACATGATGACCCGGGTACGATCAACTCTAACTTGGAGGCATTATCTGCGAATTCAATGTACCATAATTCGGAGCAGCATTGGGGCTGTATACCAATGAATTCACATAGGAGCATGACCTCTCGGAGCTTGCTCTCAAGATCCACAAAACCCCACAAGCTGTTGGTACAACATCGCTCCCAACAATTCGAACTATGACCCTAGCTGCTCCAAAGCAACCGCCCTTGTACAATTCCTGAGGTACATACACACCTTTCTAGCCCATACTCTTACAGCTCAACGAGAAAGCATTGGCATCGTCAATACTCACGATGCCTACTACATGCGGTGCTTGTCAAACGCGTACGTGTTTGATCTTACATATTTCATAGCCCGTATGATTCAGCACCAAACGGAGCCACACATGAGGGGGATTATATCAATGGGCCCGTATATCACGCGGTTGGCTTAATACTTCGGCCTCCTTAACACTGACGCCCAGAGATCCTCCCTCACGATGATTGGGAAGATGGCACCTCAGGGCATCCAGATGATGCTGCACATGAGGATTATTAAATATCATTGTTGGACCGGCCCTCCTCAGTACCGATTAGCCCCCTCCACTAACGAGGAGGAAACTGAGGACATTACTAACCATGTCCCACAGGAGGCACCACCCTTGAGCTAGCGACCCTCCCATGCAGCAGCTTCACTATCAAACATTTCACACGCCTCACTCGGCCTCGAAGCGATCTTGCGTAGTAATTTGGCAACACTGCTCGATGACTTGATGGCATCGAGGCCATCCTTCAGTAGATCTGCCATCATTTCCATATCTCATCACCACCACATCCGCAGGACCCAGCAGATGATGAGAACATCTGAGTCCTTTTATAATAATTATTTTTAGTTTTCTTTCCTTTATTTTTTAGTTCTGAGTTTTAATCTCTATTTTTATTTAAACTTGTTGCATTTTATATTTCACAACTTTTATTTCAAACTTCTAATATGTTATCATTTGTTATCTAACCTTCGGTATGCCTAACACACATCTATTTAATCCCACAACCGAGACATCTAACTAATGACTTTGCAGTTTCAAATGGACACTCCAAATAACGAACAAATCATTATGAGTAATTCACTACTACATAAGTCATCTGTCACCATGACCTCTACCAACTCAAGGAATCCATTCAAAATTCAGGAAGTGTCACTTCTCCCCTTCTCTTTTGATTTCAGTATCACATAATTATTTATTTATCTTTGTACATTGAGGGTAATGTACATCTTAAGTGTGGGGGGTAAAAGTGCCTAACTTTTTGTATTATTCTTAAATCTCTAAATTATATCTAGTCTTAAGTAATTTCCTCATATTACTAATTAGGATGAAATTTCTAATGGTTTATGATTTTTATTTATATGTCTTAGATTAAGTTATAGATAATTGTGTATTGATGATTTAAACTTTAACATACTAGAGAATCAAGCATTGATAAGTCTATTTTTCAAGAATCAAAATTATTTTAGGATTGTCTAACTGAATTTGAATATTACCTTGAAGTTTGAAATTTACAGGGATTGATGTCAAGAACACCCATATTTTTTGTGAGATTTTGAGCCTTATAGAGCATATATTCTTTTTCATGCTCACTTTATTGATTATGAGTGTGTCAACACTGAATTGTTATTCTAGAACTTGCCTAGATTATACATGTCAAGACCACATTTTTCATTTGATATACTGAGATGATAAAGGCACCTAGGTTTTAACCTATTCACTCCACTAAAAAGCCTACCTTCACAATTAACCCTTAGTGAACCCTTTGATCCTAACAACCCCTTTTATTGATTCACCCAATAAAATTAACCCAAAACCCTGCTCGTATTTGTTATCATC
Source organism: Gossypium rotundifolium (assembly GCA_025506655.1). Taxonomy (NCBI): domain Eukaryota; kingdom Viridiplantae; phylum Streptophyta; class Magnoliopsida; order Malvales; family Malvaceae; genus Gossypium; species Gossypium rotundifolium. Next base: position 57,737,967 of record CP106727.1, on the reverse strand, counting down.
ATTCCTTTGACTACCCTTCTATCGAGAATTGATTTGATCAGTTGCCTAAATACTTTATTTCAACTGATATGGTTCTTTCTTATATTATGTATTTATTGATTTGTTCTTAAAAAAACAAAAAACAAAACAAAAAAAATGAAGCACATTCATTATTAGTTCTATGTTCTAAGAGCTTGTATGTTTAAATTCAACATCTTAAAGAAGAAGCTCGTATTATTAGTATTTTAAATATTCATGTGATATAATTATTCAAATTATTAGTTCAATTCATTTTCTAAAGTTAGGTAACTTGTCAATTCAATCTCGATTTTAACCTTTCAAATTCAGCCTTTATCCACACCTTTAACCCTATCCACGTTACAACCCTGATAAAGACCTTTTGATTTCTGTATCATCTCATATTACAGTGGTGGAGATTTGATTTTCAGGCAAGCCTATGGGATTAACTTTTCAGGTTTGACTTATGAGTGCTTTTTCTTGAACCTTAAACACTTCGAGTGCTTTGAGTGAATCTTTAGTGAGGATGTCAATCCTTGTCGGTTTTTAATTAGAGGTAATTATTTAGATAAGGGGAGACACATATGTTTTCATGCTACAAATATATGACTTAGAAGTGTTTGAATCTTTAGGAGTCTTTGAGTTAAATTATCCATGTATAAATTTATCTATGAATTATGATGAGGCATTGTTAATGAGAATTATGAATTGTGGAAAGTTAGTTTTAATTGTAAGTTGAGAATTTTGCTTGAGGACAAGCAAAAGCTTAAGTGTGGGATATTTGATAAATTGTAAAAGTAACATATTTTAATCCCACATTTAGCATACTTTTGGATGATTTATCCCTTGATTTATGTAAAAAGGTGCTCTTAATCCTTTCTTTTAATGTTTTATACTCAGGAAAGCACTGAAGGATGAAAAGAATGAGAAACCGGCCTAAAACGGACCAAATAGGCCATATCACGAAATCGATACGACCTGAACTTAAGCCCACACGGCGTGCCTTATAAGAAAAGTTCGAACACGGCCTGACCACAATTCACACGGCTGTACCTCTTCAGCAGGCTCGCACACGGCCTGGCTACAAAACACACGGGTGTGTGCCCTAGGGCGTGTCCCTTCCGCAGAAAGAGCAATTCTAATCAGAGTAGGGTACTTGAAGCAACAAAACACATTCCAAAGCCTATTCAAACACCCTAGTAGGAATTCTACTTGAATTAGTATACTTAGAGGCCAAGTAAGGCATCTCAAAATCTATATAAAAACCCTAGGGGCAACTTAAGCAAGAGTTCAACAGAAACCTTCTGCTAGAGCCAGCGGTTAGCTAGGCCAAGGAGCCGAGGCAGAAAGGCCAGATTTGTGAGAATCACTCGAAGATAACCAGTTGATCCATCCTAAGAAGCAAATTATACTCAAGACGGCGGATCTCTCCTTCAACATCCTTTAGGGGGTTTTAGGGATTTCTTATGTTTTGTTTTATCTTTTCTTCTGAGATGTTTTCTTTTATCATTATGAACTAAACCCTTCAGATTCCTGAAGGGGATGAAACCTAAGATGGATCTTGTTATTTTTCTGAACTATATGATAAATACTTGATTTGTTCTTAATTATGTGTGCTTAATTCTTGTGTTAATATTTCCGGGATATTGATTCAAGTTGAATGTGCTTAGGTGGTGGCACAAAAGTCCCTACTTAAGAGTAGATCTAGCATAATTAAGTGAAGTTGATGGCGTGCCTAGAGATAGGGTGATGAGATTTTGCCGAATTTGGGTGAAACCTAATATGGGAATCCATAGATCGAGTTAATGCAATTCTAGAGGTTTTAACTAGAAAGAGATTTCAATTAATCAACCTAGGGTTAGACGTTATTCATCTCGAAAGAGGGTTTAATATAAATTAGGGAATCCTACGGATCAAGTTAAATGAATAATATTCTGGTTCAGTGTTATATAACAAGTGAAGTTTAGGTGGATTCTTTCTAGGTATCATCATAATCAACTGAGTTTTTCTAAAATTTATTTCTTCAATTTGTTCTTTTTGTCTTTTCGTCTTAGTTTAGTAATTAGTTAGTTTTTAATCAACCAATCACTTCATATTTAGGCTAAATAATAGAAAGGAGGTTAGTATTATTACTTTTAGTTCCTTTGGGTTCGACAATCTGGTCTTGCCTAAGCTATACTATTGTTCCATATGTGCACTTTCCTTAAGTCATTTTCATAGTTAGTTTCCAGGTTCGATCATTCTCTTTTTATAAATTTTAAAACTCGACAAAACAATGATCATACACATAAAAATAATATTAAAATAATCTTTCGACATCAGATTTGTGGTCCCGAAACCACTCTTCCAATTTCACATAAAAATGGGTTGTTATAGTACAAGTGTGTTGTAAGTCCGGTAATGTTCCGTAACCCTATTTTTGCTTTGAATACGGTGAGGGGTGTTACATACCGCAACCACTCAACCCCCCGAAATTTGATTTCCAAACCAACTCGACCCCATGCACGCCCTAGACAGAAATTGCAAAAACATTATCCTTTTGCTCACACTAGGATTCGAGCACAAGACCTTAGGGTAAGCTAACACCTTACCACTCGAAATAACAAGCTCATTCTATCATGAGTTGACCAAAAATATTATTTAATCCGAACAAATAAGGATAAGGTTAGGAGCAAAAATAATTGGATTTTCCCAAAAGAATGTAACTTGCACCCAAGAACTCAAACACAAAATTAAAGCCCCTAACCATTGAAGTTGATATTTAATTATGAAAAAATTTAACAAATCAACAATTAAGATTTTGGGGCATTACACCTCTTTTTATAGATAATGTCAGAAGAGTCTCAAATGAGCAAGTAAATAAAATAATAATATCGTAATAGAATAAATACAAAAATCCCTACTGGAGTACATAGGGCGACTACACCTAGTCTCTTGGAACTAGGAATGCTACCCACTATATGTATAATGGTCCAATTGGGTTTGTCTCATGTATTGAATACAATTATATGTGTCATATGGTCTTTACCAACTCATATAATCTAACCAACCCAATAAAAAATTTCTATTCTAAAAATATTATTTATTTAAAATAAGTTTAATTAATTTCCTAATTAGATTATTTTCTCAACCTTATTCTATTTTTGTTAAAGTTATGACAACTTTTCTATACTAGAATCTATGAGTAAATTAATTTCATTAACGTGTTTACTAAAACAACGATGACTAATTAATTTAATTTTTATTCAAATTTCAATTATTTAATTACTCTCAATTAAATAATAATTTGAAGAAATTAATTTAAACTTTAAGTCATATCTTACCCATAGCAAGAAAATGCATTCATTGCATACAATGATACATGCGATCTATTTCTCTTATAACACCCCTCACCTGTATTCAACGTCAGAATAGGGTTACAAAGCTTTATCGAACATACTATACAATTACACATACATTTTCTCATACATTTTCAATTTCATGTAATTATCAATCAATAACATTCATATCGTCCCTAATACAAGCTTACGAGGCTCAAAACAAGCATTTGGAATGGTTCGGGACTAAACTGATAACTTTAGAAACTTCTCGAACACTTAGAAAATTTTTCCAAAAATAGGGGACACACGCCCGTGTGGCTTGGCTGTGTGTCTCACACGGCCAAAGACACACCTGTGTCCCAAGCCGTGTAGACATTCGAAATGGGAGCACATGGTCGTGTCTCAGCCCATGTCTGACCCCATGTAACTCTCTAACTTGGGTCACATGGCCAACACATACGCCCGTGTGACTAGACTATGTGCCCTAAAAATGGCCATACACGCTCGTGTGCCAGGCCGTGTGCTAGGCCGTGCCAAACCTTTAGGGTATATAGACTTATGCCACACAGCCAAGTCACATGCCGGTGTGTGAGGCCGTGTGGAGCATACTGACTTGGTTTCTAATTCAACACCAGGGGACACACAGACATGTACATGACTGTGTGTCGCACATGGCTAAGATACAAGCCCGTGTCTCTACCCATGTGGACAATAATAGGCTATTTATTAAGCCATTTTGCCACCCAAACTTTTGCACACCTACATCAATCCAATTGACATCAATACATATCATAATTTGGCATTTAAACCAACCAATTCAAGCCTAATTCATGCATATTCTATACCATAATATGGCATTCAATTCATATCAAATCTATTTAACTCAAAACATCAACATGAACACTTTCAAATTTTGCATCATTTTAGCCTAATCTCATAAACATGCTAAGTTCATTTCTCATCCATTTAGTACTTCTAATTTACAAATACCAACTAACATCACATTACCATATTCAACCACATAAAAAGAACCAAATAAACAAATATATATAATTCAACCAACCCAGCCAAGTTAAGCCAACTCTCATGGCTATATATATACAAAGCAAAACATAGACATTTACAAGCCAATTCAATGGTAAAATTCACTAGTAAACTACATATCAAAATGATCATTATCCTATTCATTCCATATGACCAAAATTTAGTTTCAAAAGTACCAAGGTGATAGTTGGATAGTGTGATGAAGTCTTCGAAAATCCGCGAATTCGAGCTAGCTTTGATATCACTATAAAACACGAAAAATAAACAATGGAAGCTATAAAGCTTAGTAAGCTCGTATGAAAATAATAAGTGTAACACCCCAAACCCGGCCCATGTGGTATGACCAGATTTGGCATGTCACATGAAGAAAACGATTTAAAGAACTTATGTTTCTTACTAAAGAGGCTATTGTTTAGGAAAACAGATTTAGAAATACTCAATAAAAAATACTACTAATCTTGAAAGGTTAATTGAAGAATCGATAATTAAACTAGTGATCTTTTAAAACCGTGACTTTTGAAAATGTTGTTGATAATTTGAAAGAGAATTTTTGAGTTAAATTATTTGTAAAAGTTTGCTATGAAATCCATTTGTTAATCTATTTTGAAAAAAACCTTACTTTATGATTTTAGAAAATCCCCATTTAAAATAATTCAAGAAAATAATAAATACATCCAAAAATAAAGCAAATTAAAGTTTATCCCAGAGGCCTTATTACTACTTAAAACCCAAACTAGTAAAAGTAATAAAGCAAAAAAAATGAAATTTACTAAAGTCCGAAAATACAATTTCTTAAGTATAGCCTCCACCGAGTCATCCATGGCCCAAGTCCACATCACTGAGCATTACCTGAAAGGATTAGGGAAAAGGAGTGAGTTACAAGAGCTCAATGTATAATCCCCTTACCGTTATCCACTGGGCCTGAACCCGTATAGCAACATCTTGGGCCTAAGCCCATTTACAAGTAATAAATAAATGTAATGAATGCAAGCCATCCCATCCAGCCAATCTCTCCCCCGACCAGCTAATCTCTCTGTGGGGATCAAGTCAACCCACCCCGCCATTCTCTCCAATTTGCAAATCAAGTCGCCATTTATAATATTTGTATCGAGCCACCGTAATCATATACTGATAATATAATCGGCATACGCCTTGATGAATACGCTTAGCACAAGCCATAATCACGATGGCACAAAGCCATATTTAAGTTGGCAGCCATTATCAGAATTTGTGGCAATGCCACCAGGCTACACTTCATTTCATTCAATTTTCCCATCCCATACAATATGTAAAGATGCAACATACATAATAACATAAAATATCCACATGTATAACAACCATTAGTCTAGTAATTTATTACGATGAATCGGCCCATTATTGAGCTTCATAATTTGGCCCACTAAGGCATTCTAGCAAATCGGCCCATAGGGGCATTTTGGTAAATTGGCCCATAGGGGCATTTCGATAAATCGGCCCATAGGGGCATTTTCATAAATCTAAAAATTTTAAAATACTGATTTTGACAAATCTATAGAAATAATGTAATTTTAAGCAAATTTCCCGGTTTATGCCATATTACGATTTTAATCGTATAAATAATAATGATCTTATCTTCCAACGTGATATCGAATCATGAATCTACGAAATTTCAGTTTGAGAATACACACCTGATTACGATAAGTATTAAACCCTCTTGATCGTCAGCACCTATGACAACATAATACTCGATTAACTAACATAAGAGGTTTTTCTTAATCCAAATCTAAATCAATGATCTAAAATACTTACTCTCAATATCGTGAACGACCACGATTTGTTTATTCTCACCGGATGATGGTCCACAACCCGGTGGGAAATCTTGAACCGCCGAAATCGCTCTACGCTTGAAATTAGGAGTAGGAATCGCAAATCCACCCCTTTTGAGTTCTCCAATCGCTTTTCCTTTCGAATTGGTACCACTTGCCTCCATTGGAAAAAGTCTTAATCAAAACGATATTACGATGATATAAACCGATTATCTAAGGAAAAGGTTTGGCTTACCACTATTTTCGTAGGATCCACAAGTGAATAAAAACGAGCGATTTAGTCCCTAAAATAAATGATTAGTCACAACCACTATTCCGTTTAGCAAATTAGCCGATCAACGAAAAAGATCAAAATGAACCATGACGAATCCCTTACCGTAACGATGATAAATTTGATTCGCAACGATTGTACTTATGGCTACAGATGAGTCAAAGATATAAGATTCGGCTTTTCCACTATTGCACTACAAAAAGAAAATGATTAAGATATGAAGGAGTATGGAAAAACACCATTTCAGTTTAGAAACAAAATGAAACAACCGAATGATGAGGAACACTCATTCGGCTAGAGAGAAAAGAGAATGAAAGGATTAGAATAAAGTCATTTACCCGATTTAATCAAAGAAGAAATGTTCAACTTGCAAGATGGAAAAGAAAAGATGATCAAGATTCGGCTATTGAAGAAAAAAAAGAGAAAGATTGAAGGAATAGTTGAGAGGAAAAAGAAGTGATGAACCAAGGATGATTAGTGAGTTTCGGCCATCAAAAGAAAATGAGCAAGAGTGGTTTGAGGTTACAGCAAAACAAAGGAAAAGAAAGATAAAAAATGGCTAGTGTTTTTCGGCCACACAAAAGAAAAAGAAGTGCTCAATTTGGCTTTAGTGTTTCAGCAAGCAAAAGAAAAGTATTGAAAGAGAAAACACCAAAGAAAATGCTAAAAGAAAAATAAGCAACTCAAGCACCAAAACTAGCAAAATGACTAGGAAAATTTGGCTCTCATCACCTCTCCCAAAACCGTGTATACTTTTACCAAGAGGATCAAAATTGACCAAAAAAATTCTATCCAAAACATCTTCCCCAAAACCAGCCAACGTATCCCCTTCCTTCTCCTTTATTTTACTCATTTTCCTTAACTCCTCCTTACCATATTTTCTTAGCCATCTTTCCATAATTAAAAAAGTCTCCCTTACCATAAATACAACCATGGCCGACACTTAGGAAAGAAGTACAAAAAAAAATTTAGTCAAAATAATTTGTACTTGGTGGGATTCGAACCTCTTCCCTCCATGCTCTCCACTTGACGCCACAACCTCCTTGCCATATGCTTACTTATGCTAGCAAAATACACACTTATTACCTTAAGTCTTGATGCCACTTACCTTCTCTCCTTAAAGTGCCTAAACACAAAAATTTTGCTAAGGCCCAACTCAATCCTGAGCCTTCTTAGGACCCCTAAACATACACAATTAATATTTTTAACTAGCCTATCGCATGGTTAAATGTAAAACATAAAATTCTAAATTTTAGGATATTACAATTCTACCCCCTTAAAGAAAATTTCAGCCTTGAAATTTACCTAATTAAAAGAGATGGGGATATTACTGTCAAATTGCACCCTCAGGCTCCCACGTAGCTTCCTATGAATTGTGATTATGCCATAATACTTTAACTAACGGTACCGACTTCCTTCTTAGCACCTTAACATCTCAATCTAAAATCTGTACTGGCTCTTCTTTAAAAGACAAGTCAGGTCTTAACTCAACTTCCTCCACTGGTACAACATGAGATGGATCCGAATGATAACGCCTTAACATAGAGACATGGAATACACTATGTATCTAATTTAACTCTGGAGGTAACTCCAGCTGATAAGCCACTGGCCCAACACGCTTCAGTACATGGTAAGGTCCGATGAATCTAGGGCTTAACTTTCCTTTCCACCCAAATCTTAAGATCTTCTTCCAAGGTGAGACCTTCAGAAAGACCTGATCACCCACCTCAAATTCTATATCCTTACGCTTCAAATCAGTATGATTTCTGCCTATCTGAAGCTTCCTTTAACCGAGCCCGAATTACTTTAACTTTTTCCTCCGTCTCCGAGATCAATTGAGGACCCAACAACTGTCGCTCTCCTAGCTTAGTCCAACAAGTAGGAGTACGACACCTACGACCATACAACGCTTCGTAGGGTGCCATCTAGATACTGGATTGATAGCTGTTGCTATATGTAAACTCTGCCAATGGAAGAAAATCTTCCCAACTACCCCTGAAGTCGATCACACAGCCCCTTAACATGTCTTCTAGAATCTGGACTACTCTCTCTGACTGACCATTTGTCTGTGGATGAAATGCCGTACCGAAATTTTGTCTTGTCCCCAAAGCTTCATGTAGAGCCTTCCAAAATCATGATATAAACCTAAGATCCTTGTCCGGTATAATCGACACTGGTACCCTATGCAACCTCATGACTTCGCTATATACAACTTGGCCAACTTTTGCAATGAATAATCCATACGAACAGGTAAGAAATGAGCAATCTTCGTTAATCGATCCACTATCACCTATATAGAATCTTTCTTAGTAGGCGTCAAGGGTAACCAACTAACAAAGTCCATTGTTATTCTTTCCCATTTCTATAATGGGATTTTTACCGGTTGAAGCAACCCTGACGATAGTTGATGTTTCGCTTTCACCTGTTGACATGTTAAGCACATGCTCACGAAGTCAGTAACCTCTCGTTTCAACCCTGGCCACCAATACTGCTCTCGAAGGTCTTGGTACATTTTGTTTCCCCCGAGGTGCATAGCATATGGACTACTATGCACCTCACGCAGAATCATTTGTCTCAATTCCAAATCCCTGGGCATACAAACTCTTCCGCAAAAACACAATACTCCATCACTATTTAATCCAAAATCCTCTATCTCACCACTTTCCACTTGCTGAAGTCAAGAACCCAATACTTCATCTAACAACTGCTTTTCCTTAATCTGATTTACCACACAGGCTTCACCTGAAGTTCGGCTAACAGGCTACCATCTTCATAAAGGCTGAGATGAGCGAACATCGCTCTCAAATCCGCTATCACCTTACAACTTAATGCATCTGCCACCACGTTAGCCTTTCCTGGATGATACTCGATTGAGAAGTCATAATCTTTCAATAGTTCTATCCACCTCCGCTGTCTTAAGTTTAACTCCTTCTGGGTAAGGAGATACTTCAAACACTTATGATTCGTATAGATAATCGACTTCTCTCCATACAAATAGTGTCTCCAAATCTTCAAAGTAAACACCACTATAGTTAGCTCCAAATCATACGTGGGATAGTTTATCTCATGCGGCCTTAATTGACGAGATGCATAAGCTACCACTTTTCCCCCTTGCATCAACACACATCCAAAGCCCGTGTGTGATGCATCACAATAAACAATAAACTCCTTACCAGCCTCAGGCTGAATCAATACCGATGCTTCTGTCAGAATCTTCTTCAATTTCTCAAAGCTCTATTGCTACTTATTTGACCACACAAACGGTGGTGCAGCAATCAACGAAAACCCCTTAACGAAATACCTGTAATACCCAGCCAGCCTTAGAAAACTCAAAATTTTTGCCACTAACTTCGGTGGCTTCCTGTCAAATACAGCCTCGATCTTCCGAAGATCAACTCTAATTCCTTCTGGCAGACACAACTTGTCCCAAAAAGGTCACCTCCTTTAGCCAAAATTCACTCTTACTGAATTTGGCATACAGTTGCTTCTCCCTTAATATCTGCAATACAACCCGTAGATGCGAATCATGCTCCTCTTCTGTCTTTAAGTACACCAAGGTGTCATCTATGAAAACCACCACAAACTAGTCTAGATAGGGTTTGAAGACTCGGTTCATCATGTCCATAAATGCAACTGGTGCATTTTCAATCCAAATGGCATCACTAAGAACTCGTAATGCCCATATCAAGTTTGAAATGTAGTCTTATGAATATCCGCCTCCTTGACCTTTAACTGGTGATATCACGATCTCAAATCTATCTTCAAGAAAATTGAAGCCCCTCATAGCTGATCGAACAGATCATCGATCCTCGGTAATGGATACTTGTTCTTGATAGTCAACTTATTCAACTGTCTATAATCGATATGCATACGCATCGATTCGTCCTTTTTCTTAACGAACAAGACCGGCGCTCCCCACGGTGACACACTCAGTCGAATAAATCTGCAAGCCAACAACTCCTGGATTTGAGCTTTAAGCTCCGCTAGCTCCTTTGGCGCCATTCTATAAGGAGCAATAAACATCGGAGCTATCTCTAGCAACAGCTCAATACCAAACTCCACTTCCCAATCTGGAGGCAATCCCAAAAGCTCCTCGGAAAGACATTCGAAAACTCTTTCACCGTTCTAACACTCTTAACTGACAACTCTTTGGCATCCAAAACACTGATAAAGGCTAAGAATGCTCCACACCCCTTTTGCACCAACTTTTCTACCTTTAGAGCCGATACCACATTAGACAAATAGTTTCTTCTTTCGCCTATCATCTTGGCTTCTTTATCCTTTGAAGTTCTTAGTACCATTTGCTTTGCAGCACAGTCCAAGTTTGCATGATGCTTAACCAGCCAGTCCATGCCCAAAATAAGATCGAACTCACCGAATGGCAGTTCCATCAGATCTGACAGAAATACTTCCCCTTGAATTTCTAAGGGCACATCTCTAAACAATTTATTTACTACCACTGACTGTCCTAAAGGGCTAATTACAGTTGTTTCCCTAGCAGTAATCTCAGATCTAATATTCAGGGTTCTAGACACATCATAAGTAACATACGAATGGGTGGATCCAATATCTATCAAAGCAGTAATAGGTACATTAGATATGAAGAATGTACCGGTTATAACGTCAGGTGCATTGCCATCCTCTCAACGTTTGACCGCGTAAACCAAACTTGGCTATCTCGCCTTCGTGTTACCCCTATTACCAGTACCTCTACCCAATGCACCCTGACCTCGTCCTACGCCATTACCACCTCGACCTGGCTCACGGCCTCTCGGCAATGGTGAGTGCCTGCCTCTAGCTAATCAGGCAAATCATTATTTAACTCCATGATTTTGAGCAGTCTTTCGAGGGCAATCCTTAAACCAATGGTCCTTGGATCCAAATCTGAAACAACCACCAGTTCTCTTCCAACATTCACCCAAGTGAAGTCTCTCACAATCCGCACAAGGCTATAATTGATTAGTAGCAGTTGGAGCACTCACTCGAACTGGTCCCTCATTTCTAGGCCTTTTTTGAAAACCTCTAGTAGAACCTGAGTACCCAAAGTCTCTCTTGTTCCTGCCCCTATCCTTGTCTCAATTTTGCCACTTTGAGTGTTTAACCTCAGCTATTTTAGCTTTTACGACAAGTGTGGCAAACTTTCTCTCGTTCTATGGGGCAATCAGTATCCGTAACTCATCAAGCAATCCATCCTCAAAATACATACAATGTTCATAGTCTATTCCCTGGGCATACCGACTCAGACGCAGAAATTTTGCCTCATATGCTACCATAAATTTACCTCATTGTACCAGATTCAAAAATTCCTTTCTTCAAGCATCTGTATAACTAGCCCCGACATATTTCCCCTGGAATGATGTCTTAAAGAATTCCCAGGTAATACGATCAGCTTGAGTGCCTTCCCGAACAGTGAGCTACCACTGATACGCTTCGTCTCTCAGCAACCACTTTCAGTTTCTACTCAGCGGTGCAATCTAGGTCGTCCATAATCCACTCCACAGCCTCAAGCCAGTACTCCGCTACATTAGGGGCTACACTCGAAATACCTCTAAAAACTTCAGCCCCATTCGATCTAAGTCACACCAATATCGACCCACGAGCTGACGACCTAGTTCTTGCCCCAGTAACCCTTTCCAAAACTCGCAACATTGCTTGGGACAGAGTGTCGTCCTCTCTCATATGATCATGTGACCCACCTTCAGTCACTGGTGATGCAGGTGCATCCATTTTCGCATATATCCTGATGCCTCAAATACAACTCTAGCACCTCGGCCTCTACCACGGCCACGTCTACCGCATCCACGTCCTCTAGCACTCATATTCACTAATGTCGATTTAATCTGATTATAAGTCTTATGAATTAGTATACTATTAAATGTTTATTAAACAATGTTTTATGAAGTATAGAAAGTAAAGTTATTTTCGCAAAACGTATCCTAAAGTCTCAATCTCTATAGTTTCAGCTCCTAAAACTAAAAGTTCTAGAGTATTCTATTTTGTGAAATTTTCATTACCACAGTAATAACACAATAATAATATAATAAAAACAAATACTTACTTGACTTGGTGCCAGATACCCGTGGTGCCATACTTCCTTTAGAACATACATGTATAAATTAAAATTTTAAACAGCTTTGAAAATAGTTTTGAACCTAAACCACAGTCGAGTTTTGCAATCGAGCTCTGATACCATAAAATGTAACGCCCCAAACTCGACCCATGCGGTATGATTAGATCTGGCATGTCACATAAAGAAAATGATTTGAAGAACTTATGTTTCTTACTAAAGAGGCTATTGTTTAGGAAAACATATTTAGAAATACTCGATAAAAAAATACTACTAATCTTGAAAGGTTAATTGAAGAATCGATAATTAAACTAGTGATCTTTTAAAACCGTGACTTTTGAAAATGTTGTTGATAATTCGAAAGAGAATTTTCGAGTTAAATTATTTGTAAAAGTTTGCTATGAAATCCATTTGTTAATCTATTTTGAAAAAAACCTTAGTTTATGATTTTAGAAAATCCCCATTTAAAATAATTAAAGAAAATAATAAATACATCCAAACATAAAGTAAATTAAAGTTTATCCCAGAGGCCTTATTAGAACTTAAAACCCAAAATAGTAAAAGTAATAAAGCGAAAAAAATGAAATTTACTAAATTCTGAAAACACCATTTATTAAGTAAAGCCTCCACCGAGTCATCCATGGCCCAAGTCCACATCACTGAGCATTACTTGAAAGGATTAGGGAAAAGGAGTGAGTTACAAGAACTCATTGTATAATCCCCTTACCGTTATCCACTGGGCCTGAACCCGTATAGCAACATCTTGGGCCTAAGCCCATTTACAAGTAATAAATAAATGTAATGAATGCAAGCCATCCCATTCAGCCAATCTCTCCCCCGACCAGCCAATCTCTCCTGTGGGGATCAAGTCAACCCACTCCGCCATTCTCTCCAATTTGCAGTCAATATTTGTGGCTGAGCCACCAAAATCATATACGGAAATATAATCGACACACAGCCTTGGGCAAATACGTTTAGCACAAGCCATAATCATGATGGCACAAAGCCATATTTAAGTTGGCACATAGCCATTATCAAAATTTGTGGCAATTCCACCAGTCTACACTTCTCTTCATTCAATTTTAACATCCCATACAATATGTAAAGATGCAACATACATAATAACATAAAATATCCACATGTATAACAACCATTAGTCTAGTAATTTATTACGGTGAATCGGCCCATTATTGAGCTTTGTAATTCGGCCCACTAAGGCATTCTAGCAAATCGGCCCATAAGGGCATTTCAGTAAATCGACCCATAGGGCATTTCAGTAATTTCACCCATAGGGGCATTTCGGTAAATCAGCCCATAGGGGTATTTTTGTAAATCTCACAATTTTAAGATATCGATTTTGACAAATCTATAGAAATAATGTAATTTTAAGAAAATTTCCTGGTTTATGCCATATTACGATTTTAATCATATAAATAATAACGATCTTATCTTCCAACGTGATATCGAATCATGAATCTACGAAATTTTGGTGTAAGATTACACGCCTAATTACGGTAAGTATTAAACCCTCTTGATCGTCGGCACCTATGACAACATAATGCTCGATTAACTAACATAAGATGTTTTTCTTAATCTAAATCTAAATCAATGATCTAAAATACTTACTCTCAATATTGTGGACGATCATGATTTGTTTATTCTCATCGGATAATGGTCCATAACCCGATGGGAAATCTCAAACCGTTGAAACTGCTCTACGCTTGAACTTAGGAGTAGGAATCTCAAATCCACTGCTTTTGAGTTCTCCAATCGCTTTTCCTTTCGAATCGGTACCACTTGCCTCCATTGGAAAAAGTCTTAATCAAAACGATATTACGATGATATAAATCGATTGTCTAAGGAAAAGGTTTGACTTACCACTATTTCCATAGGATCCACAAGTGAATAAAATGAGTGATTTAGTCCCTAAAATAAACAATTAGTCACAACCACTATTCCGTTTAGCAAACTAACTGATCAACGAAAAAGATCAAAATGAACCATGTCGAATCCCTTACCTTAACGATGATAAATCTGATTTGCAACGATTGTACTTATGGCTACGGATGAGTCAAAGATCTAAGATTCGGCTTTTCCACTATTACACTACAAAAAAAAAAGATTAAGATATGAAGGAGTATAGAAAAACACCATTTCGATTTAGAAACAAAATGAAGCAACTAAATGATGAGGAACACTCATTCGGCTAGAGAGAAAAGAGAATGAAAGGATTACAATAAAGTCATTTACCCGATTTAATCAAAGAAGAAATGTTCAACTTGCAAGATGGAAAAGAAAACACGATCAAGATTCAGCTATTGAAGAAAAAAAAGAGAAAGATTGAAGGAATAGTAGGGAGGAAAAAGAAGTGATGAACCAAGGATGATTAGTGAGTTTCGGCCAACAAAAGAAAATGAGCAAGTGTGGTTTGAGGTTACGACAAAACAAAGGAAAATAAAGATAAACAAATGGCTAGTGTTTTTCGGCCACACAAAAGAAAAAGAAGTGCTCAATTTGGCTTTGGAGTTTCAGCAAGCAAAAGAAAAGTATTGAAAGAGAAAACACCAAAGAAAATGCTAAAAGAAAAATAAGCATCTCAAGCACCAAAACTAGCAAAATGACTAAGAAAATTCGGCTGTCATCACCCTCTCCCAAAACCACGTATACTTTTACCAAGAGGATCAAAATTGACCAAAAACTCTTTCCAAAACATCTTCCCCAAAACCGGCCAACATATCCCCCTTCTTACTCCTTTCTTTTACTCCTTTTCCTTACACTCCTCCTTACCATATTTCCTTAGCCATCTGTCCATAATTAAAAAGTCTCCCTTACCATAAATACAACCATGGCCAACACTTAGGAAAGAAGTACAAAAAAATTAGTCAAAATAATTTGTACTTGGTGGGATTCGGACCTCTTCCCTCCATGCTCTCCACTTGATGCCACAACCTCATTGCCATATGCTTACTTATGATAGCAAAATACACACTTATTATCTTAAGTCTTGATGCCACTTACCTTCTCTCCTTAAAGTGCCTAAACACAAAAATTTTGCTAAGGCCCAACTCAATCCCGAGCCTTCTTAGGACCCTTAAACATACACATTTAACATTTTTAACTAGCCTATCGCATGGTTAAATGCAAAACATAAAATTCTAAATTTTAGGATATTACAATAAGCAATTCTCACAATTCATTTACCATTCAAATTAAATGACATAATATGCAACAATGCATTAATCTCAAGCTAACATGAATTTAACCATATACTTGACCATAAACTCACAACTTCCTTAGACTCATTGCTCATATAGTTTTCCATACATACCTGTACCAATACGTATCTATTTCTCACCATTCCACATCTTCAATATACCCTTTGAACCATTCGAACAAAATTTGAATACTCGAAAGTCTTGCACCCTAGGTGCCAATATCATGGCCTGAAGCCAAATCAATGTAACTCGCACCAGAAGTGCTAATATTATGGCCCGAAGCGAACTCAATGAACCCGCACCGAAAGTGCTAATATCATGGCCCGAAGACAACTCAATGAACCCGCACCCAAAGTGTTAATATCATGGCTCGAAGCCAACTCAATGAAGATTGTAATGACATGTCCTTCGTACCCTAATTTATTCTTAAGGTTCAACCGAGATTTATAATGTGAATCTTAGTCGAATGTGTCCGTAAGTTCATAATTCACAATTTATGCAATATAAAAACATTTAAAAACATTGCAATGCTTATTACATACGAACTTACCTCAGACGCAAAAACGGTAAAACAGGTCGATTAGTCGAGTACTTTGTTTTTCCCTTATCTAGATCCAGATTTCGCTTTTCTTGATCTATATGTAACAAAATTTAATTTATTTAATTACCTCACTATTCAATTTAATCTAAAACACTTATTAAATTACATTTACACTCTTTCCCCAAGTATTTCACTACTTTTACAATTTAGTCCTTATTTCATAAAATTACAAATTCATGCAATTCCACCCAAACCCATGCTAAACGAATTCTAATTAGGTCCTTAGCAGCCCATATTTTTCATTTATTTCACATTTTAACCACAAATTTTCCACATTTCACAATTTAATCCCTGATTTGCATTTCCACTAAAAATCACTTAACAAGACTTATATAACTATCATCAAATATTCATAATCTGTAACAGCTCATTTTTAGTCAAATTGGAACAGTGGTTTTGGGACCAAAAATATGAGGTCAAAATATTTATTTTATTATTATTTTAATGTTTAGAGAATGATATTATGTTGGTGTGAAAATTTCGTTAAGAAAATTTATCATTTAATGGGTCAATTTGAGAAAAAAGACTAAATCGAGTAAAGTGTAAAAGTGGAGTTCTATTAGCTAATGGTGATAAATAGCTATAGAACCTTAAAGTTTAGGTCTTTAAGTGGTAAATATACCATTAATATGTTAGTGGATGTTAATGGTTTGGCATAAATGAAATTTTGAATTAATTTTAAGGATAAAATTGTAAAATAGTTGAAAAATGATAAAATAAATAAAATCAAAACCTTTTATCATATTTTAGTTTCTTCATCAACTGAATATTAGAGGACAAACTCCATCATTTAACACTCAACATTCAGAAAAGCTCATTTGTGCAATTGTAAGTCTGTTTTTGTTCCGTTTTTGATGATTTTTATGTTTTTGAGATCATTACAACTAGTACTAGCTAGCCCAGGGACTAATTTGCAAAACTGTTAAAGATTTTGAATATTTCCATTGATGAATATGTATGAGTTTTGATGATTGATGATATATTTTAAATTTTTGTTGATATTTAAACAAGTTTTGTTAAGTGATTTTTAGTGAAAATGCAAATTAAGGATTAAATTGAGAAATGTGTAACGTTAGTGGTTAAAATGTAAAATAAATGAAAAATATGGGCTTCTAGGGGAATTATAGTAATTCAGCTAGCATGGGTTTAATTGGAATTTCATTAATTTGTGATTTTGTGAAATAAAGACTAAATTATAAAAATGTGAAAGTTTAGGGCTAATGTGTAAAACAGTTTAAATGCATATTTTGATTAAATTGAATAAATAAATGATTAAATGAGTCAATTTTTAATATATTTAGACCAAGAGAGGAGAAATATGGACTTAGATCGGGAAAGAACAAAGTTACGAAATTATTGACTCGATTCGCCGTTTTAGCAACCGAGGTAAGTTCGTATGCAGTGAGCTTTATTTATGATTGTGTTTAAATGCTTTGATACTGCATGAACTGTGGAAATGATACTACAGACATGTTCAACAATTATTTGAGAGTGATTCAACAATATATTGAAAGTGATTCAACCACGGTTTGGTATTGAAATCCCGATTGAACCTTAGGAATAGTTTAGGATACTAGTGACATGTCATTAGGGATACTTTGAGTTGGTTAGGGCCATGATTTAGCACTTCGGGTGCGAGAAAAATCGATTTGGCTTTAGGCCATGCATATCGGCTGATTTGGCTTCAGGGCCATGGTATCAAAACTTTAGATATAAGTTACCTTGATTTGTCTTTGGGCCATGGTATATGTACTTATTGTGTGAGACCCTTGAGTTTTCAACTCTTATTCCAAATGGTTCAATGAGTAAATGAAAGATATGGTTTAGTATGAGATTGGTACAATATGGTACAGGTACGTACGAAAATGAATTGAGTATTTGAAACTATGGAATTGATGAGTTCCTTGGTAAGTTATGTGAATGATCATTGATAGCTTTGTGATTTAATAGAATTGTTGTTTATTGCTTTCTATTATTTGAATGATTAATGAATAGTGATATTTGCTTATTGTTAACATACGAGCTTACTAAGCTATATAGCTTACTTTTTTATTTTTCCATGTTTTATATTGATTTCAAAGCTAGCTCAGATTCGAGGATTGTCGAAGACTTCATCACACTATCCACTAACACTTTGGTACTTTTGAAACTATGTTTTGGGTCATATTTCATGTATAGGACTTTTAGTCAATTTTGGTAAATGATGTAGCCATTTGAGTTGGCTTATAAATATCTATGTTTGGTTTGTATATAGCCAAGGAAGTTGGCATATTTTGGTTGATTTGGATGTGTTTATAAATTTGCTAATGGTTTTTGTTTTAGTTTTGGTAATTGACCTATCTTGTGAGATTGAGGTTAGAATTATGATGTTTAATGATATTAGGTATTTTGAATGTTAAAGGGTTGATAATTGGGAAGCTATGTGATTGTGAATTGGTACATGATAATGCATGTTTGGAAAGGTCTGGTTAATTGAATTTTATATGTGAATTAGGTATGATATTAGATATAAATTGTGGTATATTTATGATTTGTGTTGATGGTAAAGAAATGATATGATTTGAACAATTGTTGATGGTATTTGGCTACATATTTGTGTCTTCAATTGGTACCATTTGGATTGTTTAGGAACATGCAAATTTGGGTGGCAAAATGGCTCGATAAATAGCCTATTTTTGTCCACATGGGCAGAGACACGGGTGTGTGTCTCAGTCGTGTGTGACACACAGTTATGTTACACGACCGTGTGTCCTTTGGTGTGGTTTTAGAAATCAAGTCAGTATGCTCCACATGGCCTCACACACGGGTGTGTGAGTTGGTTGTGTGGCTTAAGTCAGGATACCCTACAGGTTTGACACGACCTAGTACACGGCCTGGCACACGAGCATGTATGGCCATTTTTAGGGCACATAGGCTAGTTGTACGGGCGTGTGTGTTGGCCATGTGACCCAAGTCAAAAAGTTACATGGGGTCGAACACGGGCTGGGACACGACCATGTGCTCCCATTTTGAATGTCCACACGGCTTGTGACACGGTCATGTCTGGTGGCCATGTGAAACACACGGCCTGACCACACGGGCTTGTGTCCCCTATTTTGAGAAAAGTTTTCAAAGTTTCGTGAAAGTTACTTAAGTTATTGATCTAGTCCCGAACCACTCCCGAAGCATGTTTTGGGGCCTCGTAGGCTTATAATAGGGACTCTGTGATTGAAATTGATTGATGATTGCTTGTAATGTGAAAATTTATGCAAAGTTGAATGTTTAATTGTATTATAAGTTTGGTAATACTTTATAACCCTATTCCGGCGTTGAATACGAGTGAAGGGTGTTACATAATCTATCATTAAACATCAAAATACTCATGTATTCATCAATGAAAACATCTAAAATCTTTAACAGTTTTGCAAAATAGTCCATGGGCTAGCTAGACCTAGTTGCAACGATTTCAAAATCATAGAAATCTTTAAAAACCGAGTAAAAAATCACTTACATGCTCAAGGTACTAATGGCCAAATGAAAGAACCCTAACCATGGCTATTATTCCTTCTAAAAATGGTTTGGAGAAGATGACAATGTGTGGGAATTTTGTTTTATTTAATTTATTGACCTTATTTACTAAATTGCCTATTTAACCTTATTACTAACTTAAAATTTAAATAATGCCAAGACATTAACATCCACTATCTAATTAATGGTCTATTTACCACATAAGGACCTCCACTTTAAAGTTCTATAACTATTAAACACCTTTACTAATAGAACACAAGTTTTACACTTTATGCGATTTAGTCTTTTTTATCGAATTAAGCATTCAAACGATAAAATTCCTTAACGAAACTTTCACACAAACATATTATCATATTGTAAACATTAAAAGAATAATAAAATAATTATTTCAACTTTGGATTTTTGGTCGAAACCATTGTTCCGATTTGACTAAAAATAGGTTGTTATATCTCTAATATGTCATTTTCATATTTTCATCTCATCGATTAAAATGCAAGCCATTAAAGTTATATCGAGCTAGTGGAGAGATCGATTAGAAATATATAATGAGGGCCTAAATATTTTTTTAATTAAGTTTCGACCCCTCTTCTATTAAGTACAAAATTATTTAGTGACCACCTCCAGATGTACGAACATCTAGAGTGTGAATATTGCATTGAAATATAGAATTACGAGGCGATATTCGCAAGTATACGGGTCCAATTGTAATATAGTTTTACAATGGAGTGGGTGAGTACTTCGAGGACCATTCCCAAGGGAGGCGAAGGCTAGATCAATTTGAACCTACACACTAAAAGATCTAGTTAATCAAGTTATAGTATGAAAATGTAAATAAGATATTTTTGGGAGTTTTATAGTACTAATAATAAAACAAATAACATAAAAAAAACTAAATTTCAAGAGATAGAAAAAGTAGAAGAAATCAAATCTGATGATGAGTGATTAGCTTGCTTCAGTAATCCCAATCAACTTTCATTTTGGGTTCCTTGTCAACCAACTAGTCGCTACCCGAGCAGGATATTTCGATATTCCACTAACATAACGAGTTAGCAAGGGCTACTTATCTTTCGAGCTCACAGTCCAAACTGGCTTGGGGTGAAGGTAAATACCAATTTTGGGTTAATTCCCACCTTGATGACTTCCCGGAGTTGTCAGGCTTAGGGTTTGTTTCATGCTCTTCCTTTCCCAAACAACTGATCCATTGAGTAACCCTACAAAATAGTTAATAGATCATGCCTCCACTCTTATTCCCCTATAGAAGGATTAGTTCCTCATGCCAAATTTATTCATAAACACAAGCAACCTATGTACATGCTCCTAACCAGTCACTTGTATTTCTACAAGCTCAAACACACCAAAAACAAGAAAAAAAAATCAAAGAAAAATGAAAAATAAGAAAGTTTTATTTGTTACCCCCGACACTTTAGTTGACACATTGTCCTCAATGTGTAGCCCATAAATGGATAAGGAAGGAAGTTACCCAATTGATCATGGTCGCTCCAACTGCTAATGGTGGGTTCTTCCTCCTTTGATCATGGTAGCTTGAATTGTTTGAGTCTCCTTTGTGTTGGGTCATACAGAGAAAACTTAAAAAATATACAATAATAATAATAACTACTATTAGTCCTACTCCCACAAAGTTAAAATTAAAAAATATCCAAAAATTAATACAAGTTTTAAAAAATAAAAATGTTCAATCATCCTCTTCAAAATTCATCTCCTCACTTTCGTCATCCTCATCATCCTCCTCATTATCTTGCATTTATTCTTTTTCTTTTCCATATTTTTTGGCCTAGACATGTCAAGTGTATAATTGGGAACCCGAATGTTGTTTTGCCTAGCAAATTCTTGAAAAATTGGTCCTAGTTCTTGTATCCACTGAATCATCCAATCTACGTTTGGATGACTACTCTCACCAACTTCTTGTTAAGCTTGTGTCAACCTCTGGGATGAAGCTGGTGTCGTTGTCGCTTCTTGCTATCGCTTGTTCCAATCTTTTATCTGTTTGGCTCGTAACTCAATGTATTTTTGGAACAAGGTATCTCTGATGATACTTCTAGAAGGTTTCAACATCTGATCAGTGGATGTGAGATGTTCACCGCTTTTTGCATAAGGTCATCACTAGATAAGGAAAGAAAACTCCCACCTTCAAGCTACTAATGCATCTCTTCATGTTTTGGTGGATCCATTTACCGATGTAGACCTACTTTTTCTATAGAATAACATAGAGTAAAACTTAAATATATAGTTGAAGTTTGTTTGAATTCCTTGCTTTCCCGCAATGTTCCCGTTCCTTGTTGCACCGAGTATGATTGAAGAGTCTGTGAAGAGGAAATAAAATGATTAAGAAATTAGAGGTTTAAGGTTTAAGAGGTTTTGAGAGATTTGAGAGAGTTTAAGGGATTAAAGGTTAAGAGGTGTTGTAATTAGAAGTAGATATGGTTTTAGGTTATAAAATGGGGTTTTAAAGGGTTAACAATCTAGTTAAATGGAGGGTCAGTCGCTAGGTTATGCAAATTTGTTGGGTCAACCCTACAGAAAATTGCAGCGATGTCATGACACAAGGGTTCCGTGTCGCAACATCCCTGGCAGTACGTTAATGTCATGAAATAAGGGTTTCATGTTGCAACACGTCTATCAGTTTGGATGTCTGAAGGAAATTGTCTGCTATGTCGCGACTCATTGGGGTTATGTCGCGACACTGACTCTATTTCGGCTAAAAAATCCAGCTTTAAGGATGTTTCGATTTAATAATGAACCTACATCAAATAAAAATCTATATTAGATAATTAGTTAAAAATACAATAAGTTACAAAATTTAAACAATAATTCAACTAATTTTTAAGTTTTATTGTCGGATTTATCCGACAGAGTCATCAATTCACCGATGGAAGACTTCCTGTTCTGTCGATATTGGTCCATCTTCCATTGTGCCATTCCACTTGTGCCCATTTGTTCCTTTCCTTAAACAGGTTTATTCTTTCTACATGTATAAAAGGA
The DNA here is from genome assembly GCA_025506655.1 of Gossypium rotundifolium. Classification (NCBI taxonomy): domain Eukaryota; kingdom Viridiplantae; phylum Streptophyta; class Magnoliopsida; order Malvales; family Malvaceae; genus Gossypium; species Gossypium rotundifolium. Next base: position 57,715,140 of record CP106727.1, on the reverse strand, counting down.
AGCGTGTCCCTTGACTCGTGGGCATTAAAAATAAATAGTTTTCTACGTTGTTCCCCTAACTTCCTCCTATCTTCCTCACTTGATTAATGGCCACATTTAAAAGTTTTAGTCTCACCATTACTTTTCATAGTTAATTCATTCTTTTCTAAATCAATGGTGGATCTAGAAGTGGCTAAAATGGGTCTTTCTAATAAGATTAGTATCTCACAATCTTCTTTCAAATCAAGCACCACAAAGTCTATAAGGATAATAAAACTTTGTACTTTAACTAACACATCTTCCAATACCCCTCTCTAAAGTACCGAAGACCTGTCAGCCAACTATAATGTTATCTGAGTAGTTTTTAGATCCCCTAACTTGAGTTTTTCAAAAATCGATAAAGGCATTAAATTAATACTAACTCCTAGATCACATAGAGCTCTATTAATATGAATGCTTCATATCTCTATGGAACTAGTAAAACTTCCCGGGTCTTTCAATTTTTGAGGTACCTATTTTGAAATAATCACGCTACAGGAAGCATTTAAATTAACTTGTTCTCCTACCTTAATTTTCTTACGGCTAACTATCACCTCATTTACAAACTTAGCGTACTTGAGAACCTTTTCAATTAACTCAATTAAAGGTAGGTTAACATTTAATGTTTTAAACAAGTTTAGGAAACTTACAAATTCATCCTCATCCCACTTTTATTTTTCTTCTAGTCTTGAAAGGAATGAAATTTTTACACGAGTAAAATCTTTAGTTACTTCCTTCCTTGTCTTTGCTACTTCTGTGATTACCTCTTTTGACTCTGGCTCATCTTCCACTTCCAGGGATACTTCTTGAAGATCTTCATTATTCTTCACAATTGTCTCTGGATTAGTGGTTTTTGGGCTACCTAGCACTTTTCCCGATCGGAGAGCAATTGCTTTCACGTGCTTATTACCTTCTCTCCGTGGATTATCTTCGGTATTGTTGGGGATACCTATGCCAATTGTCTTTTGATATCACCCATCATGCTCATCAATTAAATCATTTGTTCATCTAGTTTAGCCAATGTTCTTGTTGAATTGGTGCACTCAAACTACACCTACTTGACATTTGTTCTCATTGACTACATCTCTCCCTCAATTCTATCCAATCATTGACTGCAGTAGTATGGTCATTTAGGTTAGCCTTATCATGGGGTTTCTACAAATAAGGATGTTAGTAATTAGTGTTTTCAACTTGATTTAAATTTTTACCTACTTCTTGGTTTCCCCATCTCATATTCGGATGATCTCTCCAGCTGGGACTATATGTGTTTGAATGAGGGTTTCCACCCCTATTCACGATGTAATTTATATCATCAACTAGATTGTTGATATAGTGGAAGAGTTGTTTGTCTCCCCCATGCATAGATGGTGTAAAAGTAGATTCGATAGGGTTGAGTCTATCCATTAACTATTGATACTTATCATCCTATTGGATAGCTTTTACCGTAGCGAGTTTCTAACCATAAGTGAATCATTCAATTAGCCACCAGCAGGAGTTTAGTGCCATGTTCTCAATGATCTCATATGCATCCTCGTACATTCTATTCATCAAGGCTCCTCCTCCCGATCCGTCTAATCCAGATCGTGCATTTGCATCCAACCTATTATAAAATACTTATAGTCACATCCACTCAGGAAATCCTTGATGCGGGCATTTTTTATTCAACATTTTGAAATGTTCATATGCCTCATAAAAACTTTCTCCCTCCATCTATCTAAAAATAGAAAACTCTCCCAGTTAGACTGCTTTGCTATAACACCCTAACCCGTATCCATCACTAGAGTAGGGTTACGAAGTATTACTGATCAATTCACAACATATAGCATACATTCTCATGAATCATTCAACACAATTACATTGTCCCTTATAAGGTCCTACGAGGCCTTAAACATGCTTTAGAAGTGGTTTGGGACTAAGCCAATAACATACGAAAATTTTGGAAGCTTAAACAAATTTCAACCATACAGGGGTCACATACCCATGTGAACAGGCCTTGTGCCTCACACGGCTCTAGACACGCCCGTGTCTCAAGCCATGTGGAAACAGGGCATACATACTGACTTGGGTCACACGGCCAACCACACGCCCATGCGTCTAGCCCGTGTGCCCTTCAAAATGGCCAAACATGCCCATGTGCCAGGCCATGTGCTACGCCATGCCAAACCTGTATGGTATACTGACACTATGCAACACAGCCAAGTCACGCGCCTGTATGCTAGGCCGTGTGTCAATTAGGGGGTATACTGACTTGTACCACACGACCAGTCCCACGCCTGTGTGTGAGACCGTGTGGAGCATATTGACTTTGATTCAATTTCTACACCAGGGGACACACGGCCGTGTAACATGACCATGTGTCACACACGGTTGAGACACACGCCCATGTATCTGCCCGTGTGGACAAAAATAGGCCATTTGCAAGGCCAATTTGCCAATCCAACTTCAATGTACCTACACAAGGTAAAATAATACCATTTTCATACACAAAGGGCAACCAAATCTATCCCAATTCATGCACAATTCATGCTATATAAATACAACCATTTCACTTGCTCAAATATATACCAAAACAACATGATCTTTAACCTTAATTCATAAAATATATATATACCAACTTAATATTCACCACTGAAAACCATTCCTCAACTCAATCAATTCATTCACTGTAATACATACTATTTAACTACTAGTTTGACATAGCCACAATAAGACCTTTCTCAAGCTTTCATCCACCATAATTCAAATAACCATTTTAACTTCCATAATGTCTAGGTTATAACCATGCAAAAATATTCCATCTCACAAGGCATTATAAATATCATACAAAGCCATTAACAACCATTACTAATAGCCAAATACACATCAATAATAACATCATTTACAAGCCAAATCTCATGGCTATGATCACAACCAAAATACTACATTTAGCTTATAAATGCCATATACCATAATGTATAATTCAAAAGCACCAACTTAGATGTTTGATAGTGCGATGATGTTCCCAACGACTCCCAGATCCAAGCTAGCCTTGATTCACTATAAAACATAGAAAAATAACACGAAGTAAGCTTCATAGCTTAGTAAGCTTGTATGTGAATAACTTATTACATTGAATAAATGCAAATCAACCAATTGCACATATCAAAACCATATACACATTAACTAAAAACCTTTTTCATGTTCCAAAACATGATTAAATGCAAACTCATCAAACTTTCAATATTTAATACTCGAATAGGTTCTGTAAGTACCTGTATCGCCTTGTACTAACCTCTTTCTCAAGCACATCATTTTTTACTCGTTGAACCATTCGGAATAGAAATTGGATACTCAAGAGTCTCGTACGATAAGTACCTATACCATGGCCCGTAGCCAAATCAAGGTAACTTATCCGAAGAACTATTATCATGGCCCAAAGCCAAATCATTCGATATGCATGGCCCGAAGCCAAATCAACGTATCACTTACTAACATGTCAATAGTATCCAAAACTATTTTTAATGTTCATCCGGGCTTTCACACTTTTCGTTTCTATCATCGAATGCATCCATAAAGTCGTTTCACAATTCATACATTATCCATAATCCCATTTTAACAATTTATGCAATATTAAAGCATTTTAACATACATTTATAATGTAATCATCACATACAAATTTTACCTAGTATTCGAATTGACGGATCGGGTCGACTACTCGATAACCTTGCTTTTCCCCTGATCTAAATCCAAATTCTTTCTTTCTTGATCTATATGAATTCAAAATTAACTTATTCAACCACGTATTATTTCAATTTAGTCCATATCACACTTTAAAGCACTTTTACACTTTTACCCCAAGTATTTCACAACTTCTACAATTTAGTCCTTATTACACAATATCACAAATTGATGCAATTTCATCCAATCATATGCTAGCCGAATTTCCCTAATACACATATCAACCCAAATTTTTTATTTATTCACATATTTAACCACATATTTTCACATTTTCTCAATTTAACCTCTATTATGCATTTTCATAAAAAATCACTTAACAAAACATGTAAAGCTATACATTAAACATCAAAGAACACATAGATTCAATAATGGTAGCTCTCAAAATCTTTAACAGTTTCAAAATTAAAAGGTACGGGCTAGCTAGATTGAGCTACAACGATTACAAAAACATAGAACTCATCAAAATTGAGCAAAAATAGACTTACTATTAGGCAATGAAATGACCGAATGCTTGAACACCCAAAAATGGCTTCCCTTAGCCCTAGTTTCAGTTGAAACAAGAAGAAACAAAGATGATACTTTGTGTTTTAATAATTTAACTTAACTTATTTTATATTTTATCATTTTAACCTTTTTTATAAACATATAAAAACATATAATGGATGGCCATAATTGTCCACTTACTCTAAAAATGGATTAACTACATTATAAGGACCTTTGATTTATTAAATCATAGCAATTAAACACCTTTAACAAGTAGGATGCAACTTTTGCATTTTACGTAATTTAATCCTTTTTATCAAATTAACCAACCAATCGATAAAATTAGCTCACGAAATTTTTATACATATCAAATAACATGTTGTAAATATCGAAAATAATATTAAAATAATTTTTTGACATCAGATTTGTGGTTCCAAAACCATTGTTCTGATTTAGCTAAAATCGGGCTATTACATTTGCTAACCGGGAAAAACTTATGTAAGAACTTTCTAGCGAGTTCATCCCATGTCGTGATAGACCCAAGTGTCTGTGAGTCTAACCAAGAAAAAGCATTATCAATCAAGGAGAAGAGGAACAATTGAAGATGAATAATTTTATTAGTGACCCCATTATACTTAAAAGTATCACAATTGGAGAAACCATTTTAAAGGTTGGTTAGGTTCCTCTGTCATTGTGTGAGACGTATGATTTTGAATTTGGTCTGTGGAGTGTGCTACATAACTGTTCCGACTAACTGACCGTTAATGTGTCTTTGTTCTATAAGCTTGAATGCATTCATGCATTTGCATAAAATATTTTGGGTTGGGTTTGTAAAGAGAAGGAAGATTGTATTTGCTCTGAACTGGCAGTTTAACTGCAACATGACTATACAGCGGATTACCGCATTGCATTGTACTGTATGTACGTCAGCTTTTCTACATACCATTATCTGATTTGGCCTGTACCAAGGTTTATCTTATTGCACAGTACAGCACATACGCTATCCCTGCTGCTATTATTATCTGAGTGGCTGAGTCCACATATGTGGAGTGTAGGGTTGGATGGGCCTTCCGAGGTTCTAATCGGTGTGATTGGTTGGATGAGCTTTAACAACTCTTATGAAGTGTGATTGGGGGACGGAGAGGTGTGTTGGCTAGATTGGTGTGTTATATTTACCTGACTGCATTTCATCTACATCTGTCTGTGTGTTCTGACTGCAAGACTTGTTGTCTGTAATCTGTTTGTCTGATCAGCATTTGAGTTGAGTATTTGAGTGAATTTGATGTGCACTGGTTGTTAAGTTCTGTTGGGACATTAGTCCCAAGTGTGCGTTCTGAATCAGTGAGTAACTGAAAATCTATTGTGCTACTGTTATGAATTCTATATCCCTGTTTTAAATTTGTTTTGGACTCACACTGAGCTCGAGTAGCTCACCCCCTCTTAGTGTTTTTTTTCAGGTACCCTTTTTGAATTCTGACGCTGGACTTAGTATGCGGAGGTCTCAGACAGTCTCGGTGGAAAATAAAGGATTATCGATTTATATTTCCAGTTATATGTGGTTAAACTCTTTTTTTTTTTTTTTTTTTTTGTGGAATGTAAGATTTTTAAAAGGCTTGGTACAATCCCCATTTTGATTCTTATGTGCTTATTTAAACCGGGTTGTATGTTTTCTTAATTGTAACTTTACATACCGGGTTTTAAACGGTCAAATTTTCCGATTTAATTTGAGACCTTGTTTTGTGAAATTTAACTACGATTACTTCGGTAAACAATGTGACATCCGAAATTCGGTCTAAACTTCTAGGCCGAGTTTTGGATGTTACACCCTTTCTCTTTTTTTCCTGAATTTCTTTTCCCCAAACCAATTCCCCCTCCCTGATATATGTGCAAAATTGATATTTTGTTGAAGAAGATAAAGATTGGTGATTGCTTTTGGTATAGAGATATATATGATCTCATTTGTTCCTTGTTTTCGATTTGAGGTAATTGCTAATTCTTGTTTGTTTCTTTTTTTTGGCGTTCGGGATTTTCGCCAACTTACTTCTCTTCTATAAATGATATGTTTTTCTAGATCGGCGAGGTTTTCATCGCTTTCTCCAACCTGCAATGCTTCTATTCCTAACTGGTAGTCAATTATTCTCTCCCTCACGCACACCTTTTTTATTTGATTAATTTCACTTTATGTTTTCATTTTTCATTTTTTTGTTTGTTAATTGGTGTTGTGTTTTGTTGCTGGTAAACAAGAAGGAAATAAAGAAAAATAAAGGAATGGTTCTGTTTTAGTTCTTTTGTTGTTTTATTAATTTTGTTTCAGTTGAACTTTGTGATCGATGTTAGCTTTTTATCTTGACATTGGAAAGAATGTGAACTCTTTTGCTGCATTTGTTGGCTATTGATGATTAGAACAAAGTTTTGTTTCAATAGGTGTTGCTGGATAAATGGAAGGCAGAAATTTTGTTAGGAAATTTTATTAGAAAATAATTAAAATATTTTTTTTTTTTTTGTTATTTTGTTTGTTAAGGCAGAAATTTTTGTTTATGAAATTTTGTTGTTTGTTCACGGCTTGAATTAATCGAAGTAATTTTTTCTTTGTGTTAAATGATTTTGAGATTTTGGGTGATATATTGATGGTCACCATTTTTTGTTTTACATATTTCAAAACTTAGAGATTAACTTAACAAGAAACATGATGATGATGAGTATTAGTGAAGAGGTGATAACAATAAACACAATCTAAAGAAAAGTAAAAAATATATGTCAGTATTTGTGAGAAAACAATCTAAAACCGTTTTCAGCCATTAGTTCAATATAAGAGGAACAAAGTACATGACTTCTCTTTCTAATTATAGAAAAAACAAAATGCATGGGTTCTATCATCAAGCTATTTTGACAAATTTGATTATATATTTTAGGTGCAAGTCTTTCGGCTATTAACAATTTGACTACTCTCGAGATCATAAATCTTTCTAATAACAACATAACAAGTATAATATCATTTCTTATAACAGTTGATATTAAATAACAATGATTTAGAAGGGCAGATTCCTATAATAGTTGGGAACTTTTCAAGCTTTCATTTGCTTATATTTTCAGAAGAATTCTTATTCAGGTTCCTTACACGTGTAAATCTTAAATATATTTTCACCAGTAAAAAATTAGTTTCAAAACTAGTCATCTCGTTACAAGCCATCTACTATCAAGATGTTTGATAACATTTCTAAATTGCAATTATTAATCTTGACACAATCAAATTTCAGTAGAATTTCAAATAGCTTATTCAAGTGTAAAGTGTAGATGTATTTATCATTGGATAACAACTCTTTGGAGAGAATTATGTATAGAAATTGGAAACTTGACTATGCCCCAATCTTTGTATTTTGGTTACAACAAGCTCATTATCATGTGAGTTCATGCTAGTTTCTTTATTTGTTCAACTCCTTGGACCCTTTTCACCTAGACTATATCTGAGGTCTAGCGACAGTTTTGGGTTCCTAGTAGTCTATATGTGCATATTTTATAGTTGTACTCATTTAAGAATTGTTCATATTTTAGAGTCGTGAATTGAGCATGAAATCATTGTTTGTAAGTTAAAATTTTGTTATTAATTCTGTATAAGTTGTGAATTTAGTTTTCATGTTCATAGCTAATTGGATTTTTTATCTTAAATTTTTTATTATATGTGAAATTGAATTAGATTAGATTTTTATTCAAAATAAGTTCTTTCAACACTGTTTTACAAGGTTGAAACTTGAAATGATGCTTAAGAAATCGAATAAACTATTTTACAATATTAATTAGTTTATTGAATGCATGTGAATTTGGCCGTTTTCATGTAGTTCTAATCTCATGTTTTTTCTTAGTTTATATTGAAACAAGAGCAAGATATTTGGAGTTCTTAGTTTATATTGAAACTTGAAATGATGCTTTGATCTTTAGGTGTAATATCTATTGAAAGAATTTGTTAGGAAGTCGATTGTTGAAACACAAGTAGACAATTCTTGCTATAGTATTTGTGGCTTTTTTTTTTTTTTTTTATAACTTCTTACTTTCTTTCTATTTTTTATTAACGACTATGTTGCCTTCGCCTCTCCGTCTCTTTGATTTTTTCTGCTTTCAACTTCTTTTACCCTCTTAATTAATACTGCTACCAATAGTAGAATATTAGTATAGTTGACAATATTATTGTATGTACATAAATAGCTTATCCTTGACCAAGATTTCCTGTTGGACATTTCCATCCAAAGTTAGGCATCACTTGGTTTGGTTAGTTATTAACCACTCCCACATTTTCCTTTTAACTTATCAAAATATATATATTATTTTCCTATCTCAATCAAGAGAAAGGATTGAATGAAATAGTGACGCCACGTCATCTGTATCTCTTTCAATAGATTTATACCACATCAGTATTTTTATCCTGAATTTCAAGATTTTAATTTGGATTTGATTTTTTAAGGATAAAAATACTGAAATTCAAGATAAAAATACTAATGTGGCATAAATCTATTGGAAAGGGATACAGATGACGTGACGTCACTGTTTCATTCAATCATTTCCCATCAATCCAAGCATTCTCAAATTCCAATTTTTCTCTCTACTAACTAAACACACGTTTTATATTTAAATAATTTTATGAATATTTAATTAATTTTGATTAATTAAATAAATAATCATATTTTATAATAATTTTATGATATATAAAATTAATTAATTAATTAATCATAAAATCATATTTCATAATAATCATTATTTTTAACTTTTAAAAATTAACTGCTCCCTAGATTAATTTCTGTTTAATTATTTTACACAGACCCTTTTCTAATGAAAACTATAAAAAGATAAGTAAATAATGATGGGTGACTTATTACTTAATGAAAAATGAGTTCGTTTAGTTAATCTATACTTTTTTTAATAATTAAAATTTATATTTTTCTAATCTGATACTTAGATTTTTTAATTTGATATTTAAATTTATCAAATATTATACAAATTACTTCAATATACTATAAGATTTATTTTTATAAGATAATAAAATAATCAATGTATGATCCACATGTAGAAGATGACATGAAATTTCTTTTTACATTTTAAATGTTCAATTACTTTTTATTTATTTTATTTTTATTTTTTAATTTAACATAATCAATTTATTTTATAATTAATTAATTAATTTACACTACTCTATAAGTTAACCATATCATGTTATTATCACTACTCTATTAAGCTACATGAATAGTAACTGACCGAATTTTTTCAAAGTTGAATTTAAGTTTTATTTATTAATATCATGTATTGGTAATGATGAAAACGAAGCAAAAGTTGAGGCCAATCTTCAAAGCCATAAACATAAGAAATGGTTGCAATATTTAATCGATTTTTAAAAAATTTAAAACTAAATAAATAAAACAGACAACAAATTTTTAACTTGAAAAGAAATTATTATCAATATATTGATTGATGGAAGTTCAAATAGTGTTGTTATGATAAAATAATAGTTTGCGCAAGATTTTACATAACTTGGTTCCATTTATAACTACAAATTGGTTCCATCTCCAAACCAAATTAAAAAATTCAGTAAATGAATAAAAGGAAATTTAAGAATAAAAGTTAATGATTATCATAACTTACATAAACATTTAAAGAATATAAAAATGTAGTTTTAACATTTAGAGAATATGAAAAGGTTGTCACTAATATGTATTTTTAAATAATTAGATACCGATACTTAATATTATATTATTTATTTTAGTAAATGACATGATTTAAATCTATTTAGAACACTTAAGCAACCTAAATTATTGTCAATTTTAGACTTCAAGAACTACGAAATGGATAAAAGTTGGATGGATTTATCAAGGGTAAGCAACGACTATCGAAATGGAATACAAGCTTTTCTAAATTTTGCATTTCAAAATGCAAGCCAAGAGAATATGATTCTTTCCCCATGTATGAAGTGTGGCAACATCAATTGGCATTTTCGTGAAGTTGTCTACGAACATCTAATTGTTGATGGCTTTATTCAGGGGTATAAAAAATAGATTTTCCATGGAGAGTGTACACCTCGTAGAACCTCTTAAACGATTAATATGGCTTATCCTCATAATGCTTACCATCAGTTTGTTAGAGAAGATGACATGGAAGGTATGTTACGGGATGTATTTAATATGCATAGTCATGGTTTACAATCCTTTTTACCTGAAATTATTGCATCCGATAATTGTGATATTGATAGAAATGCTTTTACCGAAACAGGAAGAAATGCACCTAATGAAGAGCCAAATGGAGAAGCAGTGAAGTTCTACAAGTTACTTAGTGAAATGAATGAAGAACTTTATGAGGGATCGAAATTTTCAAAACTATCCTTCTGCATTCGTCTTTTTCAATTAAAATGTTTGGGAGAGTGGACTAGAAACTCTTTTATGCTGCTGTTAGAGTTTTTGAGAGATATGTTTACGTTTGCAAAAATCCCTAATTCATGCAAAAATATGAAGAAACTAATAAAGGATTTAAGCCTTGGGTACTAAAAAATTCATAGTTGCCCAAATGACTACATGTTGTATTGGGGTGATCAGGAAAACCAACAGTCTTGTCATGTTTACGGTAAATCTCATTGGATGAATAGGAATGCAGAAGATGTGAATGAGGATGAAGGTGAGGCACAATCAAGAAAGAAGCAAATAAAGATTTTGTGATATTTTCCACTAATACCAAGGCTTTAAAGGCTTTTCATGTCATCAAAGATAGTCGAGTCTATGAAGTGGCATTATGATCCTCGGAATGTGAGGCTTGGGCTAGCATCTCATGGATTTAATCCTTTTAAAATCATGAGTACTTTGTACAGTATTTGTAACACCCCTAACCCGTATCCGTCGCCGGACTAAGGTTAAGAGGCATTACCGGACATATCAGATCAAAACATAAACATTTCATTAACATCAAATTATTCACAAACATTCCATAACGAAAAATACACATAGAGTCCCTTTAGAAGGTCTACGAGACCTAAAACACGTATTAGGAAGGGTTTGGTACTAAACCAAGCACATACAAATTTTTTCGAAACCTAAACAATTTTCAAAGTTACAGAGGTCACACGCCCGTATGGGCAGGCCGTGTGCCTCACAAGGCATTAGACACACCCGTGTGTCTAGGCCGTGGCAAAACATGGCATACATACTGAGTTGTCCACACAGCTACAAGACACGCCCGTGTGCCAGACCGTGTGTAATTCTGAAGGTTACTGACTTGCTCACACGGCCAGTTACACGCCCGTGTGTCCAGCCCGTGTGGCTTACTGAATTGCTTCTAAATACAACCTTAAGAGACATGGTTGAGACACACGCCTGTGTGCTCAACAGTGTGGGCAAATATAGGCCATTTGTAAGGCCAATTTGCCACCCAAAATTGGGTCAAACCTACAAGAATCCAACAAGCCTCAATTCATTATCTAATGTCCACAAAAAACATACCAAATCATGTAAAATTTGACCTTTAACCACATCATTCATTTCCATATACAATCCAACTCAAACATACCAATTCAAAGTACCAACTTCACATAAAATGCATAGGCCCCTTAATTCAGGATGTTACAGTTCTACCCCCTTAAAAAAATTTTGGCCTCAAAATTACCTGATCAGAATAGATGCGGGTACTACTGCCGCATCGTCTCCCCTGGTTCCCATGTAGCCTCCTCAGAACTGTGATTCTGCCATAGAACCTTAACCAATGAAACTGTCTTCCTTCGTAACACTTTGACATCATGATCCAAGATTTCCACTGGTTCCTCTTCAAAGGATAGGTCAGGTCTTACCTCGATTTCCTCCACAGGCACCACATGAGACGGATCTGAACAATATCATCTCAACATATAAATGTGGAATACATTGTGAATCTGGCTTAGCTCAGAAGGTAGATCTAGCTGATATGCTACCGACCTCACTCGTTTTAACACCCAATAAGGCTCGATAAATCTGGGACTTAATTTACCCTTCCATCTAAACCTCGATACTTTCTTCCATGGCGACACCTTCAAGAACACCTTGTCACCCACCGCAAACTCTATGTCCTTACGCTTCAAGTCTGCATAGGACTTCTGTCGGTCCGACGCTTCCTTTAGTCGAGCTCGAATTAACTCAACCTTTTCATTTGTCTCGATAACCAACTCCGGACCCAAAATTTGATGTTCCCCTAATTCCGTCCAACAGGTAGGAGAACGACACTTCCACCCATACAATGCTTCATAGGGCGCCATTTGGATACTAGACTGGTAGCTATTGTTGTAAGCAAACTCCGCCAACGGTAAAAACTCTTCCCAACTACTCTAAAATCAATGACACATCCCCTCAACATGTCCTCCAAGATCTAAATTACTCGCTCAGACTGTCCATCTGTCTGAGGATGAAACGCTGTACTGAAATCCAACTTCGTACCCAACACTTGATGCAAAGCCTTCTAGAATCGCGACGTGAACCTCGGGTCCCTGTCCGATATGATTGATATTGGTACCCCATGCAACCTCACTACCTCCGCTATATATAACCTAGCCAGCTTCTGTAGAGAGTAATCGACCCGTACTGGTATGAAATGAGCAGATTTTGTCAAGCGATCAACAATCACCCAGACTGAATCTTTCTTAGTAGGCGTGAGGGGTAGCTCACTAACAAAGTCCATTGTGATCCTGTTCCACTTCCATTGTGGAATCTTCACTAGCTGCAACAACCCTGATGGTAACTAATGCTCCGCCTTTACCTGCTGACAGGTCAAACACTTACTCACCAATTCAGTTACGTCACGCTTCAAGCCCGACCACCAGAATTGATCTCTCAAATCTCGATACATCTTACTCCTTCTGGGGTGCATAGCATATGAACTTCCATGTGCTTCTTGCAAAATTCTATGCCTCAATTCCGGATCTTTTGGCATGCAAACTCTCCCTTGAAAACATAATAGTCCTTCCTCATTCATACTGAAGTCCGTCGATCTATCACTTGATCCTACATGAAACTTCTCCTTTAGCAACTCATCGGTCTGCTGCTTCTCCTTAACCTAACTGACCCAAGAGCGTTTCACTTGAAGTTCAGCCAATAAGCTCCCATCATCATACAAACTAAGGTGAGCAAACATTGCCCTCAAGTCAGAGATTACTTTACGACTTAAGGCATCCGCCACTACATTAGCTTTACCCGCATGGTAATCGATCGAGCAATCATAATCTTTTAACAACTCGATCCACCTACTCTGCCTTAAATTCAACTTCTTCTGGGTCAAAAGGTATTTTAGGCTTTTATGATCTGTATAAATAACAGATTTCTCCCCAAACAGATAATGTCTCCAAATCTTCAAAGCAAAAACCATCGCCGCCAACTCCAAATCATGGGTGGGATAATTTGTTTCGTGCGGTCTTTACTGCCGACATGCATACGCAACAACCTTTCCATCTTGCATCAACACGCATCCTAGTCCCGTGTGTGATGCATCACAGTAAATTACGAATTCCTTCCTAGCCTCCGGTTGAATCAATATCGAGCCTCCATAAAAATCCTTTTCAACTTCTCAAAACTCTCATGCTGCTTACTAGACCAAATAAACGAAACTCCTTTCCGTAATAACTTAGTCAATGGTGCCGCGATTGAAGAAAATCCTTCAACAAACCTTCGATAGTACCCGGCCAGACTAAGAAAACTCTAAATTTCTGCCACAGACCTAGGCGGCTTCCAATCCAACACCGCTTCAATTTTTCGAGGGTCAACCCTAATCCTCTCTGCCGACATAACGTGGCCTAGAAAAGTAACTTCACTTAGCCAAAATTCGCACTTACTGAATTTGGCATACAACTGTTTCTCCCTCAGAATCTGCAAAACCACTCGCAGATGTGAATCATGCTCCTCTTCGATCTTAAGTAAACCAAGATATCATCTATAAATACCACAAAAATAGATCTAAGTAGGGTTGGAACACTCGGTTCATCAAATCCATAAATGCCACTGGTGCGTTAGTCAACCCAAATGGCATTACCAAAAATTCGTAATGGCCATAACGGGTCCTAAAAGCTATCTTATGAATATTCGATTCTTTGACCTTAAGCTGATGGTATCCCGATCTCAAATCTATCTTTGAGAACACTGATGCCCCTTTTAGTTGATCGAACAAGTCATCAATCCTTGGCAACAGATACTTGTTCTTGATAGTCAACATGTTCAGCTGACGGTAGTCAATGCACATATGCATTGATCCATCATTCTTCTTAACGAATAACACCAGCACTCCCCAAGGTGACACACTTGGTCGAATAAATCCTTTATCTAACAACTCTTGTATTTGTGCTTTCAACTCTACTAACTCCTTTGGCGCTATCCTATATGGAGCGATAGACACTAGTGCTGTTCCTGGAAGAAGATCGATACCAAACCCCACTTCATGATCTGGAGGTAATCCAGGAAGCTCTTCTGGGAAAACATCAAGAAATTCCTTCACCGTCCTAATGTTCCCAACAGTTAGGTTCTTGGCTTCCAAGCTCGAACAAACATTAATACCGCCTCGCATCCTTTTCTCACCATCCTTTCTACTCTTAGGGCAGTCACTACATTTGACAGATAGTTCCCCCTTTCTCCTATCATCAACACTTCACCACCCTCAGGGGTTTTCAACACCATATGCTTGGTTGCACAATCTAAATTAGCTTGATACTTCACCAGCTAGTCCATGCCTAATATTAAGTCAAACTCCCCGAATGGTAATTCCATCAGATCCGTCCAGAAAACTATTCCCTAAACTTCTAAGGGTACCTCCGGATAGAGTTTATCTACTACCACAGATTGTCCTAATGGGCTAATTACAGTCATCGCCTTAGGGGTAATCTCAGAATCTAAACTTAAAGTTCCAAACACACTACTTGCAACATATGAATGTGTCGACCCAATGTCAATCAATGTAGTGTAAGGCAAACCAAATATTAAAAATGTACCAATTATAACATCCGGTGCGTCAGCCTCCTCACGACGTCTGGCAGTATAGACTAACCCCGACTGTCTCGCCTTAGTGTTTTCTACCCCTCGGCCTGGTGCTCCACGGCCCCGACCGAAATTGTTACCACCTCTAGCTGGACCATGACCCCTCTGCGGCTACTAACCTCCTCTACCTGGCTAAGCATTTCCCTGCCCTACAGGTCCTACATCGCTCTGTGGCTGTGGACAGTCCCTAATCTGATGGTCCAAAGACCCACACCTAAAGCACTTTCCACTGCCTGCCCAACACTCACTTACATGGAATTTACCATAGCGAACACACCTTCGTGTCTGGTTAGCAGCAGGTCTCTACAACCGGTTCGGCCCATCTGACCTAGGTCTTTTCTGAGTACGCCCAGCTACTCCTGACGATCCAAAATTCCTCCTACTTTCACTTCTATCTTTATCCCGATTCAGCTTTTTCTTTTGCTTTACCTCATCAGCTATCTTAGCCTTCTCCACAAGCACATCAAATTCCCTCTCCCGCTGTGGAGCTATCAAAACACGTAAATCATCCTTCAGGCCATCTTCAAATTGAACACACCGTTCATGTTCTGTGGCCACTATCCCTCAATCATAACGACTCAAGCGTAAGAATTTTGCTTCATACGCAGCCACCGACCTACTTTCCTGAACCAGATTTAGAAATGCTCTACGCTTGCGTCCACATAACTTGTTCCAATGTACTTACTCTGTAACGCTGTTTTGAAGTAATCCTAGGTGATACGGTCAGCCACTGTACCATCCTTAACCGTAAGCCACCATTGATAAGCTTCATCCCGGAGAAGGGACACTACTCCTTTTAGCTTCTCTTCTTCCGTGAAATCCAGATCATCCATTATGCGTTCGACCGCCTCCAACCAATACTCAGCTGTACTCGGGGCTATCCCATAAATTCCCCTAAACACTTCTGTCCCATTAGCACTAAGTCGTTTCGACACAAATTTTTGCGCTCCTGTGCCCATGCCTACCCCAACAACCATCTCTAACACCCTCAACATCGCCTGAGATACCGCATCATCACCGGCCATCTAATCCTAAAATTTTGCCTCCATAGTTGGTGGCACTGGTACCTCATTCCCCAACTTGTGACCAGACCCTACCAGTTCCGACACAGCAATCCTGCCTCTACCTTGGCCATGCATACCACGTCCTCTAGTGCTCATTCTATCGATTCGCGTTTATCTGATTAGGAATTTTATGAATTATTAATTTCTTCCACTAATTAATAATGAACAATCTTACGGAAAGTAGTTTTAACAGTAGTTCTTTCGAATTCTAACTCTATCTACAAGGTTCAGTTCTCAAGTCTATATTTCCTAGCTCTAGAATCCACATACATTCAACCATCACACATCAACATATAAGTAGCATCCATGAACTCACATTAGTCGCATAAGGGTATTTTTGTCATTTCACTACCCAGGGGTACTTTTGTAATTTTATCCTACAGGGGTAATTTCGTAATTTTCCAAAATAGGGTATCTTGGTGATTTTACAAAATAGGGGTATTTTGATAATTTTGTAATTGGGGTATTTCGATAATTTTTCCAACTAGGGGTATTTCGATAATTTTACAAATTTTAGTAATTTGTACAAATCTAGGGTATTTCAAAAATTTTACAAAACTAGGGATATAAGTAATTTTACAAAAATAGGGTGGCTGGTCCCTTTCGGGTTTTAGTTATAAATTTTGGCCCGTCAACAAGCCCTCTCGGTTAGAGTGAACAAACACTACGCACCAGGTAGGATTCCAGCAAAGAGGAGGTGAGCCACTAGGGCCGCTTAAATACCAAGCTCTCCCTGGATCCAATCCTAGACATGCGTATGCCTGTTACCACACCCTAACCCTGTGACTTGTTCACAAACATGTTTAATTAGAAACTAAGTCTTATGAGATTTGAAGAATTGTTTATATAAACCTAAAGTCCATAAACTCTAGCATTCTAGCCTACGTCCCTAGAGAGCCCATCAAGCCCAACATGCATATCACATAATGAGTTTAGAATACTTACCTGCGTGGATCAGGTGCTGGTAGACTCGAAGGCCATATCTCAACTGAACTTTTCTCAAACTTACATCACTTTTACAAATCACTACTAGACCCATTTCACAGCCTGAGTTTTGAATTGAGCTCTGATACCAAAAATGTAACATCCCAAACCCGGCCCTTACGTCATGACCGAATCTGGTATGCTACGGGTTGAATGTTGAAAACTTTCCTTTAAAGAGGTTTTGAAAATCTCAGTTTATTTTAACCGACTAATCAGTAATTGTGACATTTTTGAAAGGAACCTTAACATTCTCGTTGAATGTGCTTGAAAGCCAATTTTCATTTCACTTATAATTAAGACTTTGAAAACATAAGCTTATAAATTGTAACATAAAAAAGTATAGATCGATAACCTAAGTTATGGAGGCCTTATTACAAAAATAATCCCAAAATTAAAACTCAATGAAAAATCAAAAATAGTCTATGAAAATAAAAGACTTGATGGCCCCTCGAGTCCATCTCGGCTCCCATGTCCACGATCTATTGCTCATCTGAAAAGTTGGGAAAAATAAAAGGGTGAGTCACCAAGACTCAGTGTGTAAATCCCGAAAGCACATAAAAGCCTTGAGGCCCACAAACACATTATGGTCCTTAGCCCACAAACACATTATGGTCCTTGGCCCATACACAATGGCAACAGATTGTTTTCATACAACATGGCCCATCCCAAACCTAAAAGTCAATCCTCTACACACCCCCGTACCAACCATCACACCGTGGGGATTTCTACAATCAACCCTCCATCCGCTAGACACCATATCGACAGCTGTGTTGCCTGTCATAAAGACCTATCACTATATGACCTATGTGGCAAAGCCACCGATCGTCATTCGACCTTAATAATATATTGTAGTATTTTGACAGCTGTGTTGCCTGTCATAAAGACCGATCACTATGTGACCTATGTGGCAAAGCCACCAATCGCTATGCGACCTTCTTCCCATTCATCATATCAATCCCATCCCATACATGCATACATACAAGGATCAAATCATTATACTATCTAAAAAGATCACATACTTTCACATACTTTGATACACATAGAGAAGTTTCTATGATCACATACCTGGCATCCCTTACCTACCCTTTTCGGGTAACACGACTGTTCATACAGCCTATTTCTGGCTTTTAGCCTATAACATATACATAGTATAGTTTAACTAGTGTGATAGAGATCTACACACCTGATTACCGATAGGACAGTACTTTCTATGTTGACAATATTAGAAACCGGTACAACGGCTAACTATCTAAGGTTTTGTTCTGAAGCTGGTCCACAACCCGGTGGCCAATCCTGTACTGTTGACACCGCGCGTTTCTTGAACTTTGGGGCTAGAACTACAGATCCAACCCCTTCCTTCGATTTGCTGACATTCGAGTCCATGAATGACCTTGTCAGAGGATACTTGAAATCTCAAAAAGTAATGTGGTTCGAAGGCTAACGATTTCTAGCTTAGAAACCTAGGCGATTAGATCTCCTTCAAATCTCGGAATGCCGCCCAAAAAGAACACGAGATCAGTGAAAACGTAAAACTAAAGATGGCCTAACAACCAACTAGCCATTCGACTATGGTCTCAAAAATCAGAAGAGAAGAAAAAAATAACAGAAGAAATCGGCACTTACCTTAACATTGAGAATTCGACAACTCTTAGGGAATTTCAACTTTTGAGAAGATCAGAGACAAAATATGATCTCAAGAGATCTATAAAGATTCAACTTTGATGAAGAAATTGACAATGAGAAAAGCATAGACAAGGGTATTCGGCTATGGAGATGAAAGTAGAGAAAATAATAGAATTTCAGCTTTTGCATAAAAGTGGAGATGAGAGAATAATATTAGGGGTTTTGGCTTTTGAATAATGAGAGAAGAGAATGGGAAATAAAACCCTATTGCCAAAAAAAAATGATATTCCCCCCACCTAAACACAAAATTTTGGCACCTACTACCTAAACCCGAAAATGCCCTTTTTAAAATGTCAAACTAAGCTATTAATCAAGGGAAATTTTGGCACCCCTTGGTTATACCAAAACCGATTCCTCCTCCCCCTCAGTGTTGGAATTTCGGCCACCACTGTGACCAGCAGATAATTCCTAAATTTTCTCCCTTATCTTTATCTGATTACTCATCCACAGTGTCAGATAACACCACCTCTTCCTTCCTTTATCAACACATTATCCATATTATCCAAGTCATTTAATCCCTCTTAATTTTAAGCCTTATTGCCATCCCACTTGCTCCTCCTTTAAGTGCCAAAAATGACCAAAATACATGGGCTCCAAGTGGCCATAACTTGGGCATCATCACCTGCTAATGACGCCACCTTATAGGTCCTTTGCAGCACCCATTGCTGCTGGGCCACAAGCCCATTTTGTAATTTAAACAACATATACCATCTTTTAAACCCTATAGTGTCCAAAATAAAAAATTTAACCAAGGCCTCGGCCCTATCCTGAGCCCAATCTAGACCCCTAACACTCTAATTAACACATTACACATAACCACACATTAAACACATAGGCCCCTTAATTCAGAATGTTACAAGAGTGATGATGAATCTAATGAAGAGGATGATCCTAATGTGGTAGACTTGTGGAAAAAAAGAAGTACTTTTTTAGGTGCCTTATTGGGAGCATCACATTTTGCGACACAATCTTGATGTCATGCATATTGAAAAGAATGTTTGTGAGAACATAATTAGGACAATTCTGAATGTCGATAGAAAATCAAAAGACAATCTTCATAGTCAACTTGATCTAGTTGATATGGGAATTCGCCGTGATCTTCATCCCCAATTACTTCCGAATGGAAAATCTCAGTTGTCGCCTTCTATTTTTGCAATGTTGAAGAAAGAAAAAGAAGTGTTTTGCACAGTGTTGAAGGATATAAAGGTCTCAGATGCATATGCATCAAATATATCTCGATGTGTGAGTCCTTAAGATCAAAAAATCTATTCCCTAAAATCACATGATTATCACATCTTGATGCAAGATTTACTATCAGTTGCTTTACGGTGTTGTATGTCAAAAAAGGTGATGTCTTGTATAATTGAATTATCCAATATAATGAAAGTTATTTGTGGCAAAGTTTTGATTGCTGAAAAAGTACAAGACCGAGCCGCCTTGACTTTATGTAACTTGGAGAAGATCTTTCCACCTTCGTTCTTCACTATTATGGTGCACTTGTTAATCCATCTCCCTCATGAAGCAAAACTTAGTGGACCGATTTTCTATCGGTGGATGTATCCTATAGAGTGGTGCTAATTTATTTGCAAAGTTTTCATTCATTCATGAATATACCTTTAATTACAACTTTTGATAATGTTGTACATCATGTTTAGGTTCCAATGAAAATTGAAATCTTATTGTCGTAATAAGCGTTATCCAGAAGCTTGGCAGAGGAGTGTATGACTTTCTACTCTAGATATTTAGAAGATGTTGAAACAAGGCTGAATAGACCAAGTAGAAATGTTGGGCTCACTAATCATAACTTAGCTGAAACTTATCTATTTCGAAGTTATGGACAACCAATTGGCAAAGTTGAAATTGCACACTTAGATAATAGATATTGGGTACAAGCACATCGATATGTTCTTTTTCACCACAATTCAATTGAACCATTACGCAAGTAAGTTTTAAAATTTGATAAATATTCATCTTTTTAATTTTTTTATCTTCTAACCAAGTAATCCACTTGTTAACGTAGTGAATACAAACAAGTCTTGAGATCTCGTTTATGCTCCTGAAGATTACAACATTGAGAGATTCATAAGTTATTCACAGAATCTTTTCATGACTGGTTAGGGCAGACGGTATGCAACTGAAACTTTCATTGACAAATAATAATGTTTTTGTCTACCATTATAATTAATCAATTTATTTTCAATTCAATAGGTTTGGAGTGGAAAGACATCAATAAAGAAGTTAATGGCTTTCCCAAGGTCCGAATAGAGTAGTAAAAAGATATATTGCCTTCCTCATTAATGGATTCAAGTTTCATACAAAATCTGGTGAAAGATTGAGGAGCACTCAAAATTGTAGAATAGTTGTTAATTCCTCAATTACAAGTTATGCTAATGCTAGGGATAGTAATCTTGTTGAGGGAAATGTGGAGTATTATGGACTTCTTATGGACATTATTGAGTTGGATTACTATGGCAAACAAAAGGTTATCTTATTTCGATGTGATTGGGCTGATGTTAATACTTCTCATGGAATTAAAAAAGATCAATTTGGTTTTACAATGGTGAACTTCTCTCGATTAATGCACACTGGACAACAATTGATAGAGTAGCCATATGTATTTTCTTGTCAAGTTAAACAATTTTTTTACTTGAAAGATCCAACTGATGAGGGTTGGTACGTTGTACTCTGTAACACCCCTAGAGACTTGTTTGACTTGGGAAATAGAAGTAGAGATGACATCGACAAAAGATTAGAAACTTTGCTTTTTCCAGAACAAAACTTAAATGAAACTATCCCTAGTACTAGTACACAATTTTAATAGTTTCGCCAATATGTGGATGAAGATATTTAGGAATCATGATGTAGTAAGATTTTACGATTTTTAATTATATGTAATAGTATAATTTAAATATCAATCTTGTTAAATATTTCAACTATTTTATATGTATTATTATTTTGTAATTAGTTACTAACATTTCAACTATTTTATGTGTATTGCAAATAATATGCCTAGAAGAAGATTACGAGATCTAAGTATTATTCAGAATCCTCCAAATTCGAAAGAAACAAATAGTGAACAACAGACTACTATTGGATCTTTGAATGTTCCAAATAGAGTTGACAAAGCTACAGAAATTCAAAGTAATGTTAACTTTAATTTACATGCATGTTGAATTTTATTTTTGATTTTTGTTTTAAATTCTTCTATTATCATATACCATTTTTTAGCTGAAAGTGGTTGGAGGCGCAAAACTTGAGGACATATGCTATTAAAAGATTTATATGATTTAAATTCTGTGGAGCGTGTCAAAGTATCTAGAAATAGTCATGGTCAACCTATTGGATCAGAAGCTCGACTTTTAGCAGGATACTTAGGCATTATGGCACGAAATGCTAGAATGTTGCCAATCAACTACGAGTCATGCCATCATATGCCTGATAAGAACAAAAATCAAGCTCTCGATAATATTAAGGTAATAACGTGAATGTAATTTATAATATTTTGGTTTAAGTTTCATTTATATTTTACTTTCTAAACTTATGTTATTTGCAGGAGAGATTTGCTTTAGAGGTCTCGAATAATTATGTGAAGAAGGCATTTGGAAAGAAATGGAGAGACCATAAAAGTACTTTAAAGAAGGAATATTTTAAGAAAAATATTCCCTTCAAAGAGAAATTACAAAATGTCCCGCCGAGAATGTTAAGGTACCAATGGGAAAATGGAATTATATTTTGGAATTCAAAGAAATGAGAGGTAGTATGTACTTTTGATAATACCCTAGAACGACATATTTTTATGTGTTAATTGTATATTTATTTTGAGTATGATCCTACTAATTTAGGCTATTTATGGTCTTTTATCTTTTAGGGACTAAATTGAAGGCAAAAGTAAATTTAAGGGCAAAAAGCATGAATTTAGAGATAAAGTGGGCCAACATGCGACATAGGAAAAAAGGTGGTGCCAAAAATGCAAGCATGGAAGACATAAGGACTGTAACATCCCAAAATTGGGCCTAGTAGGATTGGGCCCATTGGGCATTGGGCGTAGGAATGTTTAAAATTCTGAGAACAAGAGATTGGCACTATTGCAAATTGGACTATTAGTTAAGTGAATTTGGAAGGTTACGAGGTTTCTATGAAGTCTCAGGTTTAATTGGGCCTTAGGAAAAATTTGGTATTTTAGCACTTTAAGGAGATGGAGTAAGTGACCTTAAAGCATATGGAAATAATGGATTAAATAACTAGCAAAAAAAAAAAGAGCTATTAGTAGAGAGGATATGGTGCCACTTATATCACCTTGAGGGAAAGAGTTCGAATTATTTTTGCTTCCTTTCCTTATGTGTCGATCAAGGAATAAATATGACAAGGGTGGACTTCATTATTTTGGTAAGGTGGCTAAAAGAATAAGGCAAGATTGAAGTTTGGGAAAGGAATCATGAGAAATAGGTAAGTAAGGGGGACAAAGGGCTTATTTTGAGGATGGTGTTTTGGAAAGTTTGGGTAGCCAAACTCTTATCCTAGGGGGGATGAATGTAGACGGCTTGGGGCTAGGATGATAGCCAATTTGGTGCTTGATGTTTTGGTAAAAACAAAAGTGATAGTTTTGGACAAAATATCAATACATCAATTGTTTCTTTTTCTCTCAAAACTCCCTCTCCTAGCCGATTATGATCATTGGTAATTGGTAAATTTTGGTTATTTTGGCCTATTCCTCATTGACAATTTGGTATCATTTTCTTTTCTTCCCAAACTTCTTTGTCCTCTTTTTGCCGAATCCATGCAACCTTGAAGAGACTTACTCCATTTCTTTTCTTTGTCGAATGCATACAACTTGGAGACCATTTCTTTGTTCATTCAGCATCCTTCAAAATCGAAACTAATCCATCATCTTTCTTCTTCTTTTCTTTTAGAAAAAATCCTTCAAGCATCACTTTCACTCTAATATTTTCACCATATTCGAATCTTCCATCTTTCATTGATCTTTTTCCATTCGAGTTTTCATTCATCTCTTGAACAATCGGTAAGAGCCCTTTCAATTCTTTTTATTTTCTTCTCTCTTTTGCCGGATCTATATTATGGCTTGGAAGGGTCTTTTTGACCGGAATCATCATCTATTCTCTTTTAAACAAATCCCTTTCTTTTTCATAGTGCTTTAAATGGGAGACCGTGTATTGTTCTAGCCGAAGTCAAACGGTGGTAATTGGATCCAATATCGATAAGGTAAGGGGGTTCGTTTTTGGATTTTTCGTTATATCTCTATTCGGCTATGTTGCAAATCAGATTGAAGTTTTGACTAATCGACTATATGTTTTAGGGACAAATCACTCGATATATTTCTACCTTCGAATATTGTGGTAAGTGATTCAAGTGTAAGTGATATGAAATCTTTTGGAAATCGGAGGCTAACTTTTTGTTGGTATTGTTCTAGGTCAACGACGAGTGGTTCATTAGGAAATCGAAATCAAGGTGTGTAATCTCACATTTCTCTAAAAGTTTGTATGATATGTTCTGTGATTTGGTCAAAATACCAAAGAAAATCAGAAATCGGCATCCGGGATCACTCGGGGGCGCGTAAGTTCATAGTGGTAACCATGTTTTTGTAATAAAATAGTTTTGGTCAGTGGCAGTGATGTGATTTCAAAAAATCATGAAAAATAGAAGAAAGGGAATTAATAAATGAATAAGATATCAAATCAAATCTTACTGTGTCTATTTTGATAAGGAAGAAATGGAGAAGGAAAAGGAATTTTATATTCTGAGATATGTTAATTTTAGTGAGACTGGTTCTGAACAATTTTGTGGTTCCCTGATATGTCTTGGAAAAATCGTATAAAATTGTAAAAAGTGAATTAAGATATATAGTTTATATTTAAAGATTCCTTAGTGAGTCTATTTTCAATAGAAAGAAGTGGGAACAACATATGAAAACTGTACAGTGAGATACTTGAATTTTGGATAAGAGAGGTCAGAATTGTTGGACAGTGAAACAAGGAAAATTTTAAGGAATAAATTGTACTTAATGGTTAAGCCAAAAATTCTGGAAAAATTTTAGTAAGGAGATATATGAGTCTAGTTTCAAGGAAAATTTACGGATTTAGATTTTGAGATTCTTCACTCGAGTTATGGTCAATTTAGTCAGTATGAAGTAGATGGATAGTTTCAAACTTTTATGCCCCAAAATAGTAGTTAAGCCTTGGTTACGAAATTACCATAATACCCTTAATGGGTAAGATTACCGAATTACCCTTAGCGGGTGCGATTGCCAAATTACAAAAATGCCCTTATGGGCTGAATTATGGAAATGCCCCTATTGGACTGATTTGTAAAGTGTTAATGGGTGAAATACGAAATTGCTTAATGGGTTGAATTGACATATTGCCTTATGGGCCGAATGGACATATTGATTAATAGGCCAATCTGATATATTTTGTTATGTGGGCCAAATTGATATATGATTATATGGGTCGATCTAAAAATATGCTAAATGGGCCAAGATGATATTTGCTTAATGGGCTAACTTTGATAAATTGTTATAATGGGCCATAAAATTTGTAAAGAATATTTGAATACATCATTGTGAATTGTTATGCATTATATACATGGTTTGCATGGGTTGGGATAATGACGAAGAGAAGTTCTGGTAGCTTTGCTACAAAATTCTGGTGGCTTGTCCACAAATTGATATATGGCTTAATGCCCAGTTTGATATATGGCGGGGTGGGTGACTAAAGCTCCCCACAGGTGTGTTGGTTGGTACGGGTGGTGTGTAGCGGATGGAAAACTAGGTTTGGTTTGGGAAATGCATATCACATGCATATTATATACATGTTATTATGTTATAATTGTAAATGGGCTTTGGCCTAATAAATGCTTAATTGGATTTTTGGCCTAGTGGATAATGGTAAGTGGGTTACACACTGAGTTCTTGTAACTCACCCCCTTTCTTTCTTAACCCTTGTAGGTAATGCTCAGTTTCGAGGACTTGGGGCGATGATGACTCGGTGTAGGCCATACTTCAGAAATGGTTTTATTTGGACTTTAGTTTCTTACTTTGTTTACTTTATTACTTTACTATTTTGGGTTGTGTGTTGTAATAAGGCCTCTGGATTATTTTATTTTGCTTTATGTTTGACGCGTTTATATTTTACTCAAATCATTTTAAATGGGATTTTCTAAAATCATAAAATAGGTTTTCCAAAATCGATTAATAAATGAATTTCAAAATAAACTTTTACAAATATTTTCAATACAGAAATTTCTCTCGAACTATCAACGATATTTCCAAAAGTCACTGTTTTATAAATTATTACTTCAAATTTAATCGATCAATCTTTGAGGTTAGTAGTATTTTATTAAATATCTCAAGTCAAACTTGATTTTCTTAATTTTAACAAATCAACATCTGTTTTTGTACGAATAAAAAGGATCTAACATGTTTTTTTTTATCTCATTTGACATGTTTTCTTTATACGTTATCGAAAAACTTTTTAGTGTGACACACCGAATTTGGGTTTAACTTCTAGGCCGGGTTTGTGGTGTTACAAGGACAAAAATGCAAAGAAGAGATATTTTATAAACACAAGACTCTATTTAATTTTTAATTATATTAGGATAATTGTTAGATTTTATTATTTAGATTTTATTTTAGCTTTTATCTTTATTTATCTGTATTTATCTTTTAGAATTTAAGTAGGACTAGACTAGGTTTCCTAGTACTATAAATAGGGGATGGAGTGACTCAAATTTCATATCATCGTTTCTATAAACACTCCCTCCCCCAAAAAATCTTAGCCTTGTTCTTTTCTTTATTCAATAAAATTTCATTTTTTTTAAGTCATATTTCTTTTTCCAAAATCATGAGCCACTAAATCCATCTAGCCAAAGGTTGTCAAAAATCCCCAAAAAAGGTTCATGAGGCTTAGAATCCATGCTTAGCCTTCTCAACGAGTATTCATCACTTCTCCGCATTACGGGTTGACGCTTCTATCCATGTCCCTTCAAAAGTGATCTTTTCGACTTGTGCAAGGAACGACCGCTTTGTATATTTTGGGAAGGTTGCACAGTCGGTTCGTTATCTTACTGCATCAGTGGTTGTTGAGCCCAAGAGAAAATGGCGTGGGATTCGCCATTGAGAAGTGATGAACTAGTGTAAGACGGTCCCATAGGAGCGACGATTGGCTAGAGTCAGGTTCCTCTAAATTATAAGTATAAACCCTAAGTGGAGCTGGTGGTCGTAGGCATCCTCTTCCACTATAACTAGCTTATTCAGTTCAAGAAGGATCACCTAAAAGCCGAGGATTGAACCCAAGGAGGATCGAGACAACCGGAGGCTGGAATCTCACCATATAAGTAACTCTCTCTTTTCCCAAACTCTGTTTATTTTTATATTCTCTATTTTAATTTTCATAATTTATTTAATTTCGCAATTTCAATCAACTTTTAATTCTGTCTTTTTAATTTTTTTCCCAGGTACGTAAGTTTTCTTGGGCACGATTCTGTCTAGGATCTCATGAAACAAGACATTATGCAAATCCAGTCCTTGAGGATTTTACCCTAGTTCCCCTATACAATTATTTTTATTATTTCTATATAGATAGGATATATTTGGTGCTTCAACGACGCATCAAATTTTGGCACCGTTGTTAGGGACTAGCAACACACTAATCTTATTTTTTGTTTCTTATGACCAGATCTACTCCAGGTACTCTTGCGTTTGATTCGGAGATTGAAAAGACTGTGAGAGCTAACCGCAAGGAAACAAAGCTAAGGAAAAATCAGTCAGCGATGGTTGGGACTCAAAGTAACCCACCGCCAGAAATTGAAGTCGATGACAAAGTTGAGCCTAAGGTTAATGAAAACCCTACTCAAACACTTGCAAGCGAAAAAGTAGAAGTTGACTCACCAAAAGAAGTGCTTAATGCTAGGGTTAACGAAAACCCGAATATAGTACATCAACCAATAGCTCAAACAATTCGGCAACTAGCCGAAGCTCTGGTAGAACAACCACCATTGTGCATCGCGTATCCTACTATGGATACTGGTTTTGAACTGAAGTCAAGTTTAATCCAATTACTGCCAACTTTTCATGGGTTACAAAACGAAAATCCCCACAAGCATCTGAAAGAGTTTCATATGATTGTCTTAGTATGAAACCTCAGAGGGTAACTGAGGATCAAATCAAATTGAGGGCTTTCCCATTTTCCCTAGTAGATTCTGCTAGGGAATGGTTATTTTATCTACCCCCTGGATCTATTACAACTTGGGCTGATTTTTCTTATTTGTTTCTCAATAGGTTTTTTCCAGCATCATGTGCAGCTAAGTTGAGAAGGGAGATCGTAGGAATAAGGCAAAAAGAAGCAGAGTCTCTTTACGATGATTGGAAGCAGTTTAAGAAGTTGTGTGCAAGTTTCCCACAACATGGTATAATGAAACAATCTCTTCTCTAGTACTTTTATGAAGGCCTGAAACCCATGGAGATGAATATGGTAGACGCCGCTAGTGGAGGAGTGTTGGTCAACATGACTCCCCAACAAGCAAGGGACTTGATATCCATGATGGCTACAAATCCTCAACAATTTCAAGCCAATCCTGAGTCCCTTAGAAGGGTTCACCAGCTAAGTAATTTGACCTTAGAAGATAAAGTTGATAGACTTGCCAATATTCTAAATTCTCTTGTTGCAGAAAAAGTAAACCAGCCCGGCTATGCGAAATCTGTGCTACACCTGAACATACAATGGATGCATGCCCTAGTCTGTATGATGATACTATGGCTCATTTGGATGCTGTGGGAAGCTTTCCTGGACCACCACAAAGGTGATATGACCCCTACGCTAATACCTACAACCCAGGATGGAGGGACCATCCTAACTGGAGTTATGGGGCCAACACACGATATAATCAACCATACCAAAATCAGTTTCCACAACAACCACGAGATTCAGGTACTTTTCTAGAAACTATGGTCAATAAATTAGCAGCTAATGTCATTGATTTCCAACAGTAAACTCTTAATTTCCAAAAAGCAATGAAGGCATCTATAAGAGAATTGACCATATCAATTGAGAAATTGAACTCCCAAGGGAAGCTGCCATCACAAACAGAACCTAATCCAAGACAACATGCAAATGCAGTGACGTTGCAAAGTGGAAATGTAACACCCCAAACCCGGCCCATGAGTCCTGTCCGGATCTCGTATGTCACGAGTAAAATAATTTGAATCATTTTGAGTGTCTGGTGAAAACTTGTTAAAATATGGCTAAGGTTTTAAAACGGGGTTTGATAGAACTCAGTTGGGATTATTTTTTTTTTATAAACATGGTTGGGTTGTTTAACCCCTTTGAAATTGTTTGATCATGTAAAATTTAAAATCGTTAAAGTTATAGTTGACTTGGTGTATGTTGTTACCCAATGGTAATATCTTTGAAAACCCGTAGAAGTTATTAAGTTGGAAAATGTTGCTTTTAACCGGTTTACATAACATTTATAAATTCCATTTGTAATATAACATAAGTAAAATAAAACAGTAAAATAAACATCCAAAATAATAATAGCGGCCTTATTACATCCCAAATTAAAAAGACTTAGAAAATAAATATTATTGACTATAACAAAGTAAATTCAAATCCAACGATAAGCATGGCCACCTCGAGTCCTCTCGGCTCCATCTCCGATCTACTCATCTCAAAATAGTTTGGGAAGGGTGAGTCACCAAGACTCGGTGTAAATCCCCACCCGGAAAATACAACTCATACACGATTATTAATTTAACATGCAAATATGCAACCCCACTAACCATCCGTACTCTTTAACTACCCCTGTGATCAAAACCACCGTGGTCAAAACCACCGGTGACTAGTGTCATAATTTAAATGATGGGGCCAACCCATTGTGTCGTCAAAACCACTGATGACCATAGGTCACAAATAACATAATGTGGTCAAAACCACTGGTGGTACCAAACCACTAGGACTTAGTCACAATTATCATCGGTGTGTCAAAACCACTGGTGACCGAAGTCATAATAAAACTGATGGGGCCAACCCATCTTGTAGTCAAAACCACTGGTGATAGTCCATAAGATCATCCCCCTCCTCTCATCAATCCCACCATCATCATGCTTACATCACAAATATCATATATCATGCATTTAACAGCATATGATGGCATACACATACATCATTGATCATGAGATAGGGAACTTACCCGAGATCCATGCTTATGTCCACAAGCAAATCTACCACAATGATTTATAAAGGCAACAATATAGTCATGTTATTAATAAAGTGTGTAGTGAATTTTACACACCTGATACTACCACGAATCCTAGATCCCGAAGATCCGATCTACGACGCTAGATCTCTTGACCTATAATCGGCCAACAACATGATTAGGGACTTAGGCCTATTCGGCCAAACCAAATTAATACCAAAGGCTCTTTTGCGGACTTACCTTGAACGGATTTGATTTCCAAACAAATCCCAAAATCGTCACTTGATTAAGACTCTGCCGAAATTCCTTTAACAACCCACAAAAAGATCAGTCACCACATATATTACATAACATGGCCTTTGGCCGAAAGTCATAGCCTACATACCGAGCTTACCTTAAATCCCGGAAGACCTCTCAATTCTTCTTAATGCTGGCTTCTAAAAAGGGTTACAAATCCAAGATCCTGAATAGGTTTAGTCATACAAAAATTCATGGTTAAGCCTCATGGTTTCGGCTATAACAAGAATAAAGATTAAACACCGAGAGTGTCCTTACCACACTTATTGGAATCGGCAGACCTTGGTTGGGAGGGAGATTCGCCTAAGCCCTTTATGGAAGAGCTATTCGCTAAGAAAAGGGAAGTGAAATTTTAGTAGAAGGGAGGTAGGTTCGGCCAATGAAAGAAATAAGAAGCAAGGATTTTGAAGAATTTTGCTTTCTATGGCCAAGGAGAATTCGACCAGCAACAAGAGAGAAAAAAGAAAAGAATAATTGATGAATTTTGGCACTCCTTTGCTATACAAAACCGATTATGGATAGCCCCCCATGGAGTCCTAAAGTCGGCCATCACCTCCCCTCTTTGTGATAATTCAACTTTTAATTATCACCCAAGAAAAATAACACTTATCTTCCACTTATCTCCTATCCTCTTCTCAAAAAATTAAATGAAAATAAGCTACTAACACCTACTCCTCCAGCCAAATTTTAGAGCAAAAATTTAGCTCAACCTTATCAAAATAAGAGTCCAAAATCAAACCATTACTCACTCTCCCATTCACGCCAGCCTCCAAAAAAAATAAAATGCCAATTGCAGCTTCTTGGGTTCGAAACCAAGACCTCCCTGCCGCAGCCCCCTCCTTATAACGCCCCATGCCATTCCTCCCATTTGACTTTCATGTCATAAAACCCCTTCATTTAATTTTAAAGCCTTCCTACTTAAGCCCATCACCGCATATATAAAAATAAAACGCCAAAAACGCTGCTCCAGCCATTCGAACCTATGACCTGCGCCCATCTTCACCTCCAACAGCCACTTTGCTACTTAATTCTTTGTGTCATGCTTCTCCCAAATTTTTACTTAAGCCCTATCTCACCTAGCTCCCTCCTTTTAACACTTAAAAAGAAATTTTTAGTTCTAAATTCGACCTAGTTCGGGGTTATGACTAGACCCTAAAATATGTCTAGCAAACATAGAATTCATTTCTTCAAGAACACACATGAATAAAATTAAATTTTTAACAACCCCTAATTCAGGATGTTACAGTTCTACCCCCCTTAAAAAGAATTTTGGCCTCGAAATTACCTGGATCAGAAGAGTTGGGGGTATTGCTACCGCATCACATCCTCGGGTTCCCATGTGGCCTCCTCTGTACCATGGTTTCGCCATAGCACTTTTACCAAAGGCACTGACTTCCTTCGCAGAACTTTGACATCTCGATCCAAAATTTGTACTGGCTCCTCCTCGAAAGACAAGTCTGGATTCACTTCAATTTCCTCAATCGGCACAACGTGTGAGGGATCTGATCAATAGCGCCTCAGCATTGAAACATGGAAGACATCATGGATCTGGCTCAATTCTACTGGCAATTCAAGCTGGTAAGCTACCGGTCCCACACGTTTCAACACCGTGTACGGTCCGATGAATCTAGGGCTTAGCTTGCCCTTCCGGCCAAACCTTAGTACCTTCTTCCAAGGTGATACCTTTAAGAAGACCTTATCACCCACTGCATATTCAACCTCTCTGCGCTTAAGATCAGCGTAGGATTTTTTCCTGTCCGATGCCTCCTTAAGACAAGCCCGGATTACTCTAACTTTATCCTCCGTATCCGCTACTAACTCTGGACCCAACATCCGACGTTCTCCTAGTTCCGTCCAACATGTAAGAGTTTGGCATTTTCGACCATACAGCGCCTCATACGCTGCCATCTGAATACTCACTTGATAACTATTGTTATAAGCGAACTCTGCCAAAGGTAGGTACTCCTCCCAACTACCACGGAAGTCCAAAACACAGCCCTTCAACATGTCTTCCAACACTTGGATCACCCTCTCAGATTGTCCATCAGACTGCGGATGAAAAGCCGTGCTGAAATTCAACTTCGTGCCTAACTCCTGATGTAGAGCCTTTCAGAATCTCGACGTAAACCGAGGATCCCGATCCAAAATAATGGACACAGGTACTCCATGCAATCGCACTATCTCGACTATATACAGCTTGGCTAACTTTTGGAGCGAATAGTCAACCCTTACCGGTATGAAATGGGCCAACTTAGTCAACCGTCTACTATCACCCAAGCTGCATCTTTCTTACTGGGCGTAAGGGGAAGCCCAATTACGAAATCCATAGTAATCTCCTCCCACTTCCACTGTGGATCTTTACCTACCGTAATGACCCGATGGCAATTGATGCTCAGCCTTAACTTGCTAGCATGTCAGACACTTGCCCACTAACTCGGTTACTTCACGCTTTAGACCCAGCCACCAAAACTGCTCCCTTAAATCCCGATACATCTTGCTGCTTCCTAAGTGCATAGCGTACGCACTGCTATGAGCTTCTTTAAGGATTCGCTGCCTCAAATCATCATCCTTAGGCATGCATACTCTCCCCTGAAAGTACAACACTCCATCACTGCCCAAACTGAAACCTTCGGCCTCACCATTCTGTACTTGTAACCTTTGAGTATTCAAAGCTTCATCAGTCATCTGCCTTTCTTTGACCTCATTAATCCAAGACGGTTTCACTTGCAATTCCGCCAAAAGGCTCCCATCCTCATAGAGACTTAGATGAGCGAACATAGCTCGCAAATCTGCTACCACCTTTCGGCTCAATGCATCAGCTACCACATTAGCCTTCCCCGGATGGTATTCGATTGAACAGTCGTAGTCCTTCAACAACTCAATCCACCTTCGCTGCCTCAGATTTAAATCCTTCTGAGTCAGGAGGTACTTCAGACTTTTGTGATCTGTGTACACTACCGACTTCTCCCCATACAGATAGTGCCTCCGGATCTTCAAGGCAAAAACTACTACCACCAATTCTAAATTATGTGTCGGGTAGTTACTTTCGTGAGGCCTCAACTGCCGTGACGCATAAGCGACCACCTTCCCTTCTTGCATCAATACACAGCCTAAACCAGTATGTGATGCATAGCAATATATAGTGAACTCTTTTCCTGCCTCAGGCTGAATTAAGACCGGTGCTTCTGTCAGAATCCTCTTCAGCTTATCAAAACTCTCTTGCTACTTCTTAGACCACACAAACGGAACCCCTTTTCTCAGCTTCATCAACGGTGCTGTGATTAAGGAGAAATTTTCCACAAATCTCCTATAATATCTTGCCAACCCCAGAAAACTCCGAATTTCCGTAATAGACTTGGGTGGTTTCCACTCTAATACCACCTCAATCTTACGAGGATCCACCTTAATTCCCTCGGCTGAAACAACATGCCCTAGAAAAGTTACCTCCTTGAGCCAGAACTCACATTTGCTGAATTTGGCTTACAACTGCTTCTCCCTTAGAACTTGCAGAATCACGTGAAGATGTGCATCATGCTCCTCCTCCGACTTCGAGTACACCAAAATGTCGTCTATGAAGACCACGACGAACCGATCCAGATAGGGTTGGAAAACTCGATTTATCATGTCCATAAACGCTACCGGCGCATTCGTCAAACCAAAAGGCATTACCAGAAACTCGTAGTGTCCATACCGAGTACGGAATGCCGTCTTATGGACATCAGCTTCCTTCACCTTAAGCTAATGGTACCATAACCTAAGGTCAATCTTAGAGAACACCGATGCCCCTTTGAGTTGATCGAACAGATCGTCAATTCTGGGCAAAGGATACCGGTTCTTTATTGTCAACTTGTTCAGCTGCTGATAGTCTATACACATCCTCATTGTCCCATCCTTCTTCTTGACAAAGAGAACTGGAGCTCCCCAAGGAGATACACTTGGTCGGATGAACCCTCTATCCAACAGTTCCTGAATCTGCGCCTTCAACTCTACCAATTCTTTCGGTGCCATCCGATACGGAGCTATAGATACGGACGCGGTTCCAGGCAACAAGTCTATACCAAATTCAACCTCACGGTCCGGAGGTAGACCCGGAAGTTCCTCTGGAAACACATCAACATAGTCCCTCACAGTCCGGACATCTCCCACAGCAACATCCTTAGCTTCCAAGGCACAGACATGCACCACATAAGCTTCACAACCCTTTCTAACCATCCTTTCCGCCTTTAATGCCGAAACCATATTAGACAGGTAATCTCTCCTTTTACCTATCATCACCACCTCATCACCTTCCACGGTCTTTATTACCATGCGTGTAATACCCCTAACCCGTATCCGTCGCCGGAGTAGGGTTACGAGACATTACTCGTCAAACCACAATCAACGCACTCATACAAATACTATTACATTAATTAATAGTAATTAATCCATGCTATCACAATCAAATATGTACTTTCATTTTAAAGTTATAATGCTAACAAGCTTATTACAAATAATAGCTTTACTATCTTCTAAAAACAAGTTTCAATCAAATAGTAAAAAAAAACTATTCATTTGGTCATTTTTGAATACATTAGCCGAATATGTACATCCACCTTTATTCAATATATACCAATCAAATGCATTATTATTTAATACTAATATACCTACATGACAAAGTTTTGCTAATTACCATTTTCATCCATCTACATTATCAATTAATTTGTGATAGATGACATGATCAAATTACGCAAAACCAAGCTCATGTAAACTTAATCATATCCTTTTCAAATGTGCTTGACTCAGAATATATCTATAATGTTATTAACACAAATCATATAACTATATATACATAATCTCATGAGCCCTATCACTAAATGTTCACAAAATAATTTAACCATTCTAACCTCATGTCCGAATGCATATGAATATCAAATAAAATATAAACTCCAAACTACCAATGCCATGGCGAATATTACAAGTAAGTATACTATAATTTGATCATTAGTATTTCACACATAACATAATATGAACTAAACTTTCATGATATATCCTAACATGATAATTTAATAACAACATAAACAAGCATTACTAAACCATTTTCAAAAATATATATAGCAACCCATTAACTTGCTAACATATTACATGCTTTAAATCATCTAGCATCCAACATTTATCTTTATTAGCTAAGTGCATATCCCAATATTACACCATATATATATGTATATCATATGATCATTTTCGTGTATGATTTAAAGCATGACCGAAATCACATATCTAATGGTATTATAATGCAAGCTACTATATCAAAATGTGAAACCTAAACTTAACTAAAAGCAACAAATTTTATTCACAAGGCCATATTTATATTTACAATCCAACATCATTCATTATTTATCAAAACAAAGCCTATACATGCCTTTGATTCAAAAGTTTACAAAACATAACTATACCAAAGAGAGTGATAGTGTGGTCTACTGTCTTGATGATCCCCTGAGCTCGTAGTTGAATTACCGATCTATAAAATAGAACACAAACATAAACAGAGTAAGCTCACTGGCTTAGTAAGTCTTAAGCACATACACTTTTAATGAACATACAAGTAAACACTTTAATCTTCAAACTAATAATATTGTACATAAATTTTTCTATATATATATATATAGGATACACTAGCCGAATACTAGGGTCACATTTGTATCGATTATCATCACTATGTCATCCTGAACATATACTTTATCAACTTCACATATAAGCTATGTATATTCACACCAATGATAGATTCAACATTATATAATATAGTACTTGAGCAATTGACCATTTCTACACATCACATTTGATTCAAAACAAAAAGAACTTAACTCACTTTCTTCCTTACTAATATAGTAGGCAAATTCTTACCCGAACTTTTATCACATAACTATATATATATCTCACCTTGTTTGATTCTCAGAATCTCCATTTATAGCATATCACCGGCATAAAGCCTGCTAGGCATTAAAGCCCGAAATAAATCACCGGCACGAAGCCTGCTAGGCATTAAAGCCCGATATAAATCACCGGCACGAAGCCTGCTAGGCATTAAAGCCCGAATTACATCACCGGCACGAAGCCTGCTAGGCATTAAAGCCCGATATAAATCACCAAGATGAAGCACTCGCTAGGCTTGAAGCCCGAAATACAATATTACTTCCATCTCATTCACATTACAAGCTAACGAATTATACAAACCATACCAAATTCATATCACATGAACTTAGCAATTCAATTAAAATTTTACAACACTTCTTGCTAAAATATTTATCTACATTCGCTATCTTATATATATATCCTCAAAACATTTAAATTTCATCATCCATTAAGTCACATAAATAATTTTCGACAATTTTCGACATATATTTGCTAAGGACTTACCTCGGTTTGCTTAAGGACTTACCTCTGTTGTCGATAGACCGTAAATCAACTATTCGAGAACCTTCGTCTTCCCCGATCTAAACTGCTTTTCTTTGCTCTTGATCTAAAACACATTAAAATTTAGCTCATTCAAGTACATTTCATCTCAATTTAGTCCCTAAGCACATAATTAGGTAATTTACCATTTTACCCCTACTATTTCAAATTTTTACAATTTAATCCTCAGAACACCCTTAACCCACATCTGCGCAAAAACAGGTTAAAGGGCATTATTACACATAATACTGAATCCTATTAAATATTTACGACACTAATATTCATAATCAAAGACATAATGGGTAATGTAATATCATAATATACTTAGCATTTTAAAGAAATAAAATAAAATATAAACATATATATATTATAACCATTTAGCGAATTCACCTAGAAGCATGTTTCATTAAATAAATTTACTACTGCTCATCTAGTCACCCAATATACAATGACCTAATATGCACTGTCCATTATTAATAAACCTAAAGAAATTAACTATCATTCAAAATACATATATGTAAATATAAAAACATCTAAAGAGACGTATAAATCTTGTGTAATTGAATTTAACATTTATCAACCATAGTCCCTTTAAAAGAAATTTCTAACATAACAATTTCCAAATGTAATATCTTTCAATTTAAACTGTATTATAAGATCTACCTCCAATTTGCCATCTATTAAACCAAAAGAAAAAGGCATGGTATAATATACACGAAAGACATATATATAAAATATATATATATATATATACGCACTTATGCATACATGCATTAAAGGTTGTGTTTTATAAAGACACAAGCATCCCGGTCAATTACTATCAAGATCCTATTACCATGAATTCACCAATTCATAACCAAACCACTTAAATCGAATTTGATACAAATGTATCAATGCCATTTATAACCGAATATGCTATATGCATTATAACATTTTCTCTTTGATGTAAACTTGAATATAACACTTTAATACCTCTTTTTCCTGAATTAATAAATCAAACACACCCACATATGTGCAACAGTTAATTATACATTCATTCACGCATACACATTTTGCTAATTATGCTTATGAAAGATCATGCATTATTACTTTATATATATATATATATATATATTCAAGATGAAAGTATCTTAACTTAGCCATTTTCGCATGGCTATACTTATATACAAGACAAAATTTATGGTTTTAAAAACTTAGTCTAACCTATACATGCCTTTGATTTAAAAACCAAACTTATAAGTACCAAATAATATGATAGTGTGGATGACTTCACCGATGATCCCCGAGCTCAGTAGCTAGATCGTAATCTATAAAACAGAGTAAACAACACATGGAGTAAGCTACGAGCTTAGTAAGCCTTAAGCAATTAGAGCAATATAATCAACTATTCACCATTATACTTTATTGTTTACATAATCTTAGGTTAAACTCATAGCATACATTAATCATCAAAGCCATATATCACAATTTAATAGGTACTAGCTTCAACCTAATTCCATGCATTCAATATACACACAATTATGGGTTAATTCCACATGACTAATTACCTATCTATAGAATTCTAATTAGCCAATATACTTGTGTATTCATACTCATAAAATCATCAAATGCTTAAATGTTGATCAACTAACATCATCTAATCAATATCAAATTTCCACATATCCAAGATACCAAATGCATAATACTTTATTTAAAAATCTACTCAATCACAACTTCATATATATATAAACACACACTTAAGTCAATACATACCTTGTGGCCAAAATTATTTAATTTGCTTAATCAAGCTTTGAGTTGCTCATTTACCACCATAACTTCCCCATTTTGTAAGTTTACGTCAGATATAAATCACCAAAGATTAAGCTCGCTAGAAATAAGCCGCGTGAGGTCACCTAAGACTAAGCACCTTAGGCAATAAGCGAATATGTCACCGACACGAGGCCGCTAGGCAATAAGCCCGATTATATCACCAGACGAGGCCCTTAGGCAATAAGCTGATTATATCACCGACGAGGCCTCGCTAGGCAATAAGCCCAATTATATCACCGCACTAGGCACGCTAGGCAATAAGCCCGATTATATCAAGCAAGACGAGGCACGCTAGGCAATAAGCCCGATTATATCAGCGCACGAGGCCTACTAGGCAAAAGCCCGATTATATCAACGTGGTCAATCATTCCACACACATTTCATCACTATATTACATAACCAATTCAATTAAGCTTATTTACTTTAAACAAATAAAATCGTTACGTCTTTGGAAAATCCCACAATTCACATCGAGATACT
Source organism: Gossypium rotundifolium (assembly GCA_025506655.1). Lineage (NCBI taxonomy): Eukaryota > Viridiplantae > Streptophyta > Magnoliopsida > Malvales > Malvaceae > Gossypium > Gossypium rotundifolium. The sequence goes on along the minus strand of CP106727.1, from coordinate 57,675,959 downwards.
TATTCATATCACAATATCAAATTATACAAACAATCTAATGTACTCATATACATTTGGCTAAGACATAATTATGTACTAAAATTTATCAAACATTACCATTTAATATGTTCATAACAATTCTTTGATCTAATTCAGCTTAAGGACTTACCTTGACAGTTGGAGGGTAAGAATGTCCCGTCTACTCACTCGTCTAGCTTAGCTTTCCCCCGCTCCTTTTCCAACTCTTTCTTCCCTTGATCTAAACAAGGTTTGAAAAGAGTCTATTCAATTGAATTCCATTTATCTCAATTCTAAACACATCATTGTACTACTCTCCCAATTGACTATGCCCAAATACTCATAATTAATCATTTAAATTCCATCGTACTTTGCCTCATAATCCACATATATTTAATATAAATTCACATCAATTCATTTAACTCCAAAACCTTAGTTATATACATGATCCAACTCACATTCTACCTTTACATAAACTAAATCCCTTACCATGTTACATTCAATAATTGTATGTATACACATTTACTTAATACACGTATATAAAAATTATAAATACTTCAAGAAATCAAAAGTTACATAAGCCACCACATGCATATATTTATATCCCATTAGGCATATATTATTAAAATTGCCATATTATATTCTAAGCAATTGGGGTTTATACCTTAAACTCCCTAAAAAAATGAATTCAATTTAGTATATCATTTACAACCCATCACTTATAGCTTAAAAAATCTTCTATCAACATGAATAGATCAATATGCTCACTCATGGCCGAACCTAAGACAAGCTCCAAGCTCCAAAATTTCCACATGTATTTTAAAGTACTCATGATAGCTAGCTCAACCATGCAAGAATTTACAAAAATGAAGCTAAATTACTTACCTTAAGAGGACATGCAAGAACCGGCAATGAAGTTCAAATTTTTACTTCCTTTCCCCTTGTTTTCGTGGAGAAGATGAAGTAAGTGGGGAGAGAATATGTTTTTCTTATTATCTTCTTTAAACAACATAAATTATACTTTATTAATCATTACCCCACTAACTAGTAATAATAATAAATAATAATATACAATATATATATATATATATATAAGCACTAGTCATTATAAATGACGTCCATTACCTTAAATAATGGGTCAATTACCCTTTTAGGACTTCTATTTATAAAGCCACAATCAATTTGGTATATTTCATTATAGTTTACAACTTTTACCTTTTACGCGATTTAGTCCTTTTCTAAATTAAACACACAAACGATAAAATTTTTTCACGAGACTTTCACACACATCAATTCACATATAATAAACACAAAATTTAATAAAAAAATATTCTCGGACTCGGATTCGTGGTCCCAAAACCACCATTCGATTAGGGTCAAATTCAGTCTGTTACAAATCCTTTTTGCCTAAAACACAAAATACACACAATTAGCAAAAACCATACAAGGGCTGAATACTCACAATAGCATTATAAGTCCATTCCTTTCATTTATTTTACAAATAAGCCCCTCTAAAAATTTACTTTTACAAATTAGCCCTAATTACTCAAAATCACCAAAATTTCCAACACCAAATATTTTCATCTTAAGCATATCTTTAATTTAAAAACATCAAACATCAAAAACCACAAGAAAATCTCAATGGCCGAATATCACACATGCTTGAATTCAAAAATTTCTACATGGGTCAGCTAGTACACTAAGCAACGATCTCAGAAACGTAAAAATCAACAAAAACCGAGCTAAAATTCTTACCTAATTGGACCCAAATTATTGCTGAAATTTTCAAAGTTTCTTCACCCTTTTTCTTAGCTTCAATCGGCCATGAACAAAGATGAAAGAAAATTGGCCTTTTGTTTGTTTTAATTTAACTTATGTTAATTTATTATTAAATTACCTAACTAACCTTTATAATATAATAACAAAATATTATATCTTAAGGACAAACTTGTCCATGACCAGCCACTAACTCTTAAAATGGGTTATTTACCCTTTCAATACTTCCTATTAAAAAGCCATGCTCAAATTAGCACATTACACTTTAGTATGCCACTTTTACCTTTTACGCGATTAAGTTCTTTTTATCAAATTCAACACTTAAACGATAAAATTTTTCTCTGAAACTTTCACACACATAAATTCATATATAATAAACACTAAATATAATATTTAAATATTTCTCGAGGCTCGGATTCGTGGTCCCGAAACCACTGCTTCGATTAGGGTCGATTCGATTCATATAACTCTCCCCTTAAAGATTTTCGTCCCCAAAATCTTACCGATTAAATAACGTCGGATATTGTTGCCTCATTGAATCCTCGAGGCTCCCACGTAGCCTCTTCAACTCCGTGTCGATTCCATAGTACTTTCAAGAAAGAAATCCTTTTGTTTCTTAACTCTTTCATTTCCCAAGCTAAAATACGGATCGATTTTTCCTCATACGTCATATCGATTGATATCAATCTCGACGGAGCTATCACATGTGACGGATCCGATCGTATCTACGGAGCATAGAAACGTGAAATACATCGTGTCTCTTTTCTAATTCGAGGTAGCTTCAACCTATAAGCAACAGCCCAACACGTTCGATGATTTCATGCGGTCCGATGAACCTCGAGCTCAACTTGCCTTTCCGGCCAAAACGGAGAACTTTCTTCCACGGAGAAACCTTTAAAAATACTCGATCTCCACCTAAAATTCAATGTCTTTACGCTTCAAATCAGCATAAGACTTTTGACGATCCGGCGACTTTCAAATTATCTCTAATAATAGCTACTACATTCGGTTTCTTTAATCAAATCAACCCCATGTATCTTATTCTCGCCGAGCTCACCGGTATAATGGTGTTCGACACCTTCGCCTTCGCATAAGGCTTCATAGGCGCCATTTTGATACTAGATTGAAAAGCTGTTGTTATAGGCAAATTCAATCGAGGTAAATATCTTTCCCATGCACCTTCAAACTCAAGAACGCAACATCTCAACATGTCCTCAAGTATCTCGAATAGTTCGTTTAGACCCACTGTCATCTGCGGATGAAAGGTCAGACTAAAATACGCTTTAGTGCCTAAGGCATCTTGCAACTTCTTCCAAAAGCTGCGATGTAAATCTTGGGTCTCATTCAAACAATGGAACTCGGTACACCATGCAATCTCACAATCATGATACATACAATTCAGCAAGTTTATCGAGTGAAAAGTGCATTTAATCAGCACAAAATGAGTGATTTAGTCGATCTATCAACTATAACCCAAACGGCATCTTTCTTACTCGGTGTCATAGGAAGACCGGATACAAAATCCATGGTAATTCTATCCCATTTCCATTCGGTATCATGATTGGTCAAGTAGTCCGGATGGCACTTGATGTTCACTTTTACTTGTCGACAAATTAAGCATTTCAAACAAATTCAGATATATCCCATTTCATGCCCGACCACCAATAGAACTGTTTCAAATCATTATACATCTTTGTGCTACCGGATGTATTGATAATCGACCACTATGGGCCTCACTCGAATCATCTCAGATCAAACCGAGTTCTTCTAACACACATTCGGCTTTTAAAATTCAAACAATCATTTGCATCAATCAAAATCTGATTACGCACCTTTTCACATCGGATTCGACTAGCAATCAAATCCTTGTCAACTTTCTGCATCACAAATTTGTTGGATAAACATCGGCCTTGCTTGTAACTCGGCTATGATCGAACCATCACCGACATAGCTATCTCAGCGTTCATTGCTCAAGAGCAAACAATGATTTTTGACTTAACGCATCTGCAACAACGTTAGCTTTTTCCGGATGGTAGTCAATTACCAACTCATAGTCTTTCAACAATTCTAACCATCTGCGTTGTCTCAAATTTAGATCTTTCTGAGTCATTAAATACTTTAAACTTTTATGATCTGAATAAATGTGACATTTCTCGCCATATAAATAGTGACGCCAAATTTTCAATGCGAAAACAATGGCGCAAGTTCTAAGTCATCGTCGGGTAATTTCTTTCATGTCGCTTCAATTGTCTTCAAGCGTAGGCTACAACTTTGCCTTCTGCGCATCAAAACGCAGCCCAAACCATTTAAAGAAGCATCAAAATAAACAACAAATTCCTTACCTGATTCAGGTTGAACTAACACTGGAGCTTCTGTCAAATGGGCTTTCAGCTGATCAAAACTTTTCTAACACTTTTTTGACCACTCGAACCTGACAACTTTCTGTAATAACTTTGTCAACGGGGTAGCTATCATAGAAAAACCCTTCACAAATCGTCAATAGTAACCCGCAAGTCCCAGAAAGCTTTGAATCTCGAAAACATTTTTCGGTGGCTTTCAATCAAGTATAGCCGAGATTTTATTCGGATCAACTCGAATGCCTGATGCTGAAACAACATGTCCCAAAAAGCTGACCTCTTTCATCCAGAACTCACACTTACTAAACTTCGCATACAACTGCTGATTTCTCAAAGTTTGTAGCACTAATCTCAAATGCTCAGCATGCTCAATTTCATCTTTGGAGTAGATCAATATATCATCAATAAACACTACCACAAATCGATGCAAAAACTGTCTAAAAACCCGATTCATCAAATCCATAAAAATAGCAGGTGCATTAGTAAGCCCAAAAGGCATAACCAAAAACTCAAAATGTCTGTACCTCGTCCGGAATGCAATCTTTGGCACATCTATATCTCTGACTCGCAACTGATAATAACCCGATCTCAAATCTATCTTCGAAAATACTGAAGCCCCTTTCAACTAATCAAACAAATCATCAATCTGAGGTAACGGGTACTTATTCTTTATAGTTACCTTATTCAGTTGTCGATAATCAATACACATTCGCATCGTTCCATCTTTCTTTCTCACAAAAAGAACTGGTGCACCCCAAGGAGAGAAACTTGGTCGTGTAAAGCCCCTATCTGTTAACTCTTGCAACTGTGCTTTCAACTCTTTTAGCTCAGTAGGTGCCATCCGATATGGAGCTATTGAGATCGGAGTCGTTCCCGGTGCTAATTCAATGCCAAACTCAATCTCTCGTACTGGAGGTAAACCCAGTAGTTCTTCAGGGAACACATCTGGGTATTCACATACAATCGGTATAGATTCAATCTGTTTCTCTGACAATTTATTATCCAGTACATAAGCCAAATAAGCTTCGCACCCTTTTCTCACATACTTCAGGGCTAACATCGATGATATAACTGTAGGAAACCCACTTAAATCGCTGGATTCAATTCTAATGATCTCACCGTTTTGATGTCTTAAATCAATAAGCTTTCTTTTTCAATTCACCACTGCGTCATTCAAAGTTAACCAGTCCATCCCCAAAGTTATATCAAACTCATCGAAAGGCAACAACATTAAATTGACGGGGAAGCAAAAATCTCGAATCATCAATGGGCAACCTTTACACACTTTATTAACAAACACACATCTACCCAAAGGGTTGGATACACGAATCACAAACTCAGTAGACTCAACTGGCAGAGTCTTACTGAATACCAGAGTTTCACATACATAGGAATGGGTCGAACCAGGATCAATCAATGCAATTACAGTGGTATCATAAAGGTTGAAAGTACCGGTAATGACATCTGGAGAAGTAGCATCCTCTCTGGCTCGAGTAACATAAGCTCTAGCTGGAGCTCTAGCCTTAGATCGAACTACCGTGTTCTTCGTCCCTCTCTGACTACCACCTACATTGCCAGAATGGCTGGGTGGTCTCGCCGTCTTGATGCAATCGCTTTCGGTCTAGAGTTTTGTGCCGATTCCTTTCATTAACATCGGGCACTCTCGAATAAAATGGTCTGAAGATCCACATTTAAAGCAGGACCGATCACGAACTCTACAACTCCCAGAATGCCATTTTCCACAATGTTTGCATTCAACTCGATTCTGTGGAACATTATCAACACTGGCCATCGAGGTAGCTCGGGAGCTCACTGGAGGTCGATCACGTCTAGGTGAATCTGAAGTAGCTTTATGTCGGCTGAAGTCATCTCTAAACTTCTTGGATGTGGAATGGAAATTCTTACCCGACGATCTTTTACGAGTGTCTCTAGCTTCGTCTCAAATTTCTTTTCTCCTTCCTAAGCTCTTGACTTTTGCAAGCTCGTTCGACTAGTGTCACAAACTCTTTGATTTCAAGAATGCCAACAAGCAACTTTAAATCTTCATTCAAACCATCTTCAAACCTTTTGCACATAATGGCTTCAGTTGATACACACTCCCGAGCATATCGGCTCAATCTGACAAATTTTCGCTCATATTCGATCCACCGTCATTTGGCCCTATTTTAGTTCAAGAAATTCTTTACGTTTCGGTCGATTTAACCTCTGGTCGATATATTTCTTGCGAATTCATTCGGAAGAAATCCCATGTCACTTTTTCTTTTGGAACCACGATACTAGTGTATTCCACCAAGATAGGCGGTGTCCGAAGTAAATATATAGCACATTTCAAACATTCGTTGCGAGTGCGAGTTAGCTCATCGAGTACTCGAATAATGTTATCAAGCCACATTTCATTCGCTCTGCATCATCATCATCATTAGCCTTGAATTCCTCATTTAAATTTCCTAATTTTATCAACAGGAGGCCTACTAAATCTCATTGGATCTATCATCGGGGTCTTTGAAGGTACCGGAGTTAGATTATTCAGGTGGAGGTTGTTGTACAGGTGGATTATTACGAACAAACTGGGTAAACCATTCATTCATCATTTGGTAGAAGGTTTGTTTAGCCTCTCCTCATGGTTACCGTGAATCGGTTGAGAGTCTAATGGCGCCGATCCATGTGCGAGACCAGCGCAACACTCTCCACATCATCATTCTGGCTCTATCGGGATCTAATACATTTACTATATAAAATACAATTGAAATTGTCAAGTCACCACACTATCACATATAAAATTCAAAGGCATGTATAGCTAGACTCTTACGTTACTACGGTAGTCCTAGAATCGAATAAACCGTAGCTCGATACCAATAAATGTAACACCCTAACCCGTATCCGTCATGTAGGAGTAGGTTACGAGACATTACTCGTCAAACAACAATCAACGCACTCATACAAATACTATTACATTAATTAATAGTAATTAATCCATGCTATCACAATCAAATATGTACTTTCATTTTAAAGTTATAATGCTAACAAGCTTATTACAAATAATAGCTTTATTATCTTATAAAAACAAGTTTCAATCAAATAGTAAAAAACTATTCATTTGGTCATTTTGAATACATTAGCCTAATATGTACATCCACCTTTATTCAATATATACCAATCAAATGCATTATTATTTAATACTAATATACCTACATGACAAAGCTTTGCTAATTACCATTTTCATCCATCTACATTATCAGTTAATTCGTGATAGATGACATGATCAAATTACGCAAAACCAAGCTCATGTAAACTTAATCATATCCTTTTCAAATGAGCTTAACTCAGGAATATATCTATAATGTTATTAATACAAACCATATAACTATATATACATAATCTCATGCCCTATCACTAAATGTTCACAAAATAATTTAACCATTCTAACCTCATGTCCGAATGCATATGAATATCAAATAAAATAAAAACTCCAAACTACCAATGCCATGGCCGAATATTACAAGTAAGTATACTATAATTTGATCATTAGTATTTCACACATAACATAATATGAACTAAACTTTCATGATATATCCGAACATGATAATTTAATAACAACATAAACAAGCATTACTAAACCATTTTCAAAAATATATATAGCAACCTATTAACTTGCTAACATATTACATGCTTTAAATCATCTAGCATCCAACATTTATCCTTATTAGCTAAGTGCATATCCCAATATTACACCATATATATATGTATATCATATGATCATTTTCTGTGTATGATTTAAAGCATGACCGAAATCACATATCTAATGGTATTATAATGCAAGCTACTATATCAAAATGTGAAACCTAAACTTAACCAAAAGCAACAGCCTTATTCGCAAGGCCATATTTATATTTACAATCCAACATCATTCATTATTTATCAAAACAAAGCCTATACATGCCTTTGATTCAAAAGTTTACAAAACATAACTATACCAAAGAGAGTGATAGTGTGGTCTACTATCTTGATGATCCCCTGAGCCCGTAGTTGAATTATCGATCTATAAAATAGAACACAAACATAAACAGAGTAAGCTCACTGGCTTAGTAATTCTTAAGCACATACACTTTTAATGAACATACAGGTAAACACTTTAATCTTCAAACTAATAATATTGTACATAAATTTTTCTATATATATATATAGGATACACTAGCCGAATACTAGGGTCACATTTGTATCGATTATCATCACTATGTCATCCTGAACATATACTTTATCAACTTTACATATAAGCTATGTATATTCACACCAATGATAGATTCAACATTATATAATATAGTACTTGAGCAATTGACCATTTCTACACATCACATTTGATTCAAAACAAAAGAACTTAACTCACTTTCTTCCTTACTAATATAGTAGGCAAATTCTTACCCGAGCTTTTATCACATAACTATATATATATCTCACCTTGTTTGATTCTCGAATCTTCATTTATAGCATATCACCTATAAATAACCTGCTAGGCATTAAAGCTCAAATAAATCAAACGACACGAAGCTTGCTAGGCATTAAAGCTCGATATAAATCACTGTAATGTACCCAAACCCGCCCAATCGTTAGGACCGAATATGGGTCGTTACTAAGAAGAACTTTTGAAACCCATTTTCTAAATCCACTTAAGTTTTGTTGAAAATCGCTCATTTTATGTTATCTTGCCGAAATTATACTTAGTTCAAATTGAAAATTTAATTAAGTCAAGTTATTACCAAATTTTCAGATGTGCTGATGGCACGATAAAACATTTTCGTGTTAATTTAAAAAAGCGTGTAATTCAAATTTTAATTAAAATAAAAATATCCAACATAAAAGAAAATAATTAAAGTAAAGTTGAATGAGGCCTTATTACATCCAAAATAAAACAACCCAATAACCAAATTTAAAATAACAGAAAGCAAAGTCTGTTTAAATTTAAATCCACCGCATGGCCTCCTCAAGTCCCTCCGGCTCCACGTCCGCGATCTAAGCATCACCTGAAAAATTAATGGAGAAGGTGAGTCACCAAGACTCAGTATGTAACCCTTCCCCGCTTTAAAAACGTTTTCATACACAACATATAACATTTAACATGCAAATAATGTGTACCCAACCTAGCCAACCATACGCCACTGCTCTACCCTGTTGTGGTACCAAACCACCGTGGTGCCAAACCACCGTGACATATAGTCACAATGTGTTACCAAAACACGGTGTCCGTAGACACGAATCGGGTGATGGGGCCAACCCATCGTGTGATACCAAATCACCGGCGGGCGATCCCATATCTAAAGTGGGGCCAACCCACGGTGGTGTTAACCACGAGGACAAGTCGCTATTGAGGTACCAAACCTCCGAGGTACCAAACCTCCGGTGACATATAGTCACGGTGTGCTACCAAAGCACCGGTGCCCGTCGGCACAATAACACCGCCTCCACTCATCAACCCCACAATGTATAAACATACATACATTTCATGCCATCACATTCTTAAATTTCATGTGTCAACACATCATGCTTACCAAAAGCATTAACAATAATAAATCACATTAACAGGTACTTACCTGAATCACCACTTATACCGATTGGGTATTCATTCCAATGCTACATTCATAAAAATGAGCATTCACAAAGTTAAGCATATTTAATACATTATATAGTGTGTATGTACACACCTGTCACCACTGGATAGTCTAAATCCCGAAAGAAAGCGTTGGTCACCACAGATTCACTTGACCTATATTCGGCCAAATCCATGGATTAGTTCCTATGGCCTATTCGGCCAAATTAAACAATTTAAAGGGGTAACCTTTTGTACCCGAATCCTTACCTAGTCTCTTTGAATACTAGCCTCGGTGCCCAAATCACGAATCTGATTCACAAACTACAATCGGTCAATATAAATAATCACAACCCTTTTTAAATGAACACCAATCTATATGTAACTCCTTACCGAAGATTGATTGACTAACGTTGGCGAACTTACTTGCTTATCTCCAAATCCAAGATCCTACAATGGATTAGTTTAATCATGATTAGTATTCTTAATCAATAATTGCGAAACCCATACCTATCTTTACCACGATCGACATAATGAAATACCAATAATATAGGCATTCGGCCTAAGATCCTTACCTTCTGAAATCGCCAACAAAAAGATGCCTACTTCTCATGCACACAATTCGGCCAAGTAGAGCTTAAAGAAAAGGGATTTCGGCACTTTGATGGAAGTTAGATTCGCTATATTTGGCTTTAAACAAGGCTGATTTTTAATGAGAAAAGAAAGAAGAAAGGTAAAATGGGAAGTGGTGATTCTGCTAGTAGGAAATAAAAGAAGAAGGGATTAGAGAATTAGGTTTCGGCAAGGGTAAGTGATGAGAGTTTCGGCTAGGGTTTTGGAGAGGATGTAAAAAGAAAAAGAAAATATGAGATGAGAGGGTTTAGAGATTCGGCTAGCAACTTGGAAAAAAAGAAAATAAGGTGATCCCTTAGGTGCTTATATAAGCATTCGGCAACTCCCCCCCCTCCTTCCATGAGTCCTAGCCGTCCACTCCTCCTCAACAAGGAGTCCAAGTTTCATCTTAACTCCTTGAATCACTCTAGGCCAACCATTTAATTTAATCCTAACTATTTTGATTTAATTTCCAATAATAAGTATTAATCCCTTAATAATCCATTTAATATCCCCTATTATCCTTAAAATAAAATCCCCTATTATCCTTCTTTTAACTTATTATTTATCATCAATAAATAAATAATAATAAGAGTTTGAAGAGAGAGAAACTCTCCCCCATGTGTCGTCAAAATAAAGAACAAAGGGGATTTCATGCGACTCGAACACAAGCTCTCCTTGCTCCTTGGTGGCGTCACATGTAGCTCTTAAGTGGGCTTACTTTGCCACTTGGTCTAAGCTCATTTTATGTCCAAATTATCCCCATTTATTCTTATAACACCCTCTTGCCAAGGCTCCCTACCTTAAAAGTTAAAACTAAAATTTCCTACCAAATCGAGCCAACACAAAGCCTTAAATTGATCATTATTATTCCATAAATAATGACATAGCGATTCTTACATAAGAAAAATAATTAAATTCCAAATAACCCCATTTTTGGGATGTTACGCTTCTACCCCTTAAAATAAATTTCATTCCGAAATTACATAACTAAAAGCAGATGAGGGTATTGCCGTCGATCACATCCTCGGGTTCCCACGTAGCTTCCTCAAGACCATGGTTCCGCCATAGCACTTTCACTAGGGGCACCGACTTCCTTCAGAGAACCTTTATATCTCTATCCAAGATCTGCACGGTTCCTCCTCAAAAGATAAGTCTGCGTTAACCTCGATTTACATCACGGCACCACATGTGATGGATCGGACCGATCTGCCTTAACATTGATACGTGAAAGACGTCATGTATCCGACTTAACTCGCCGCAGCTCAAGTCGGTAAGCTACCGGTCCTACTCGCTTCAAGATCAGATATGGGCCAATGAATCTTGGGCTCACTTCCCTTTTCGCCCAAATCTTAGTACCTTCTTCCAAGGCGACACCTTCAGAAAGACCTTGTCTCCTACAGCATACTCCATTTCCTTGCGTTTGAGATCGGCATAAGACTTCGCCTATCCGACAAGCTTCCTTGAGACGAGACCGAATCACTTTAACTTTGTCTTGATCTACCGCTACCAATTTCGGCCCAACACTTGTCGCTCACCCAACTCCGTCCAACACGTCGGGTTCGGCATTTCCGTCCATACAAGGTTTTCGTAGGTGCCATCTGAATACTCGCTTGGTAACTATTGTTGTAGGCGAACTCAGCTAGAGGTAAGAATTCCTCCCAACTACCTCGAATTCCAAGACACAACCCTCAAAGATATCTTCTAAGATCTGATGACCCTTTCGACCGCTCGTCCGTCTCGAGGATGGAAAGTCAGGTTTGAAATCCAACTGCACTCCAACGCTTGATGTAACGCTTCCAAAACCTCAAGTGAACCTTGGGTCCCTATCTCGAGATAAGCGACATGGTACACCATGCAATCGACTATCTCGCCACATACAACTTTGCTAGCTTCGGGTGAGTAGTCCATTCTCACCGGTATGAAGTGAGCTGATTTAGTCAGACGGTCTACGATTACCCAAACTGCATCTTTCTTGCTGGGCGTAAGGGGTAGACCACTGACGAAATCCATAGTGATCCGCTCCCACTTCCATTGAGGAATCTTTACCGGTTGAAGTAACCCCGATGGTAACTGGTGTTCAGCCTTAACCTGCTGACACGTCAAACACTTCCCTACGAATTCCGTTATCTCACGCTTCAACCCGCCACGTAATCTGTTTCAGTAGATCTCCATACATCTTGCTTCCTCCGGGATGCATAGCGTATGGGTGCTATGAGCATCCCGGAGGATTTTACGCCTCAACTCCACATCTTTTGGCATACAAGGCATTCCCGAAAACATAACACACCATCACCACTCACACTATACCCCTCTACACCACCATTCTGAACTTGTATTCTCCTTGCATTTAGCCCTTCATCCACTAACTGTTTGCTCTTAATCTCCTCGATCCATGTTGGCTTAACTTGAAGTTCTGCCAAAAGGCTTCCATCGTCATATAGGCTCAATCGAGCAAACATTGCTCTTAAATCCGCCACGACCTTCCGCTCAACGCGTCACCACCACGTTAGCCTTACGGATGGTACTCGATGGAACAATCGTAGTCCTTCAGCAGTTCAATCCATCGGCCGTCTCGATTCAGATCCTTCTGTGTCAGAAGATACCTCAAACTCTTATGGTCTGTGTAAATTACCGACTTCTCCCCATAAAGATAATGTCTCCAAATTTTCAGGGCGAAGACGACGGCGGCTAACTCCAGATCGTGGGTTGGGTAGTTAACCTCATGCGGTCTTAACTGACGGGACGCATAGGCTACTACCTTCCCATCCTGCATCAACACACACCCCAAACCAGTGTGAGATGCATCACAATAGACTGTGAATAATTTCCCTGCCTCGGGTTGTACTAAAACCGGAGCTTCCGTCAAAATTTTCCTCAGCTTATCAAAACTTTCTTGCTGCTTCTCCAACCATACAAATGGAACACCTTTCCTTAGCAACTTAGTCAACGGCGCTGCGATCAGAGAGAACCCTTCTACAAACCTCCGATAATACCTCGCTAAACCCGTAAAACTCCGTATCTCTCGCCACCGACTTAGGCGGTTTCCACTCCAATACCGATTGCATTAAAGCCCGTTACGCCTTCAGGTGATTCCGAGCTCGCTCCGGGGACAATCTCGACCGATGTTCTAAAGATCCACACTCAAAACATCCCCTATCGCCGGTCGAACAACCTCCCCAATGGGACTTCCCACGCGATTGCCTTGGTGGCCTCCGATTATTAGCTACGGGCCTTCTCACCGACGGCCCACTCGCCTAGCCTTCTTCCGATCATTACCACTGGATCCAACCGACCCAAATCCTCTCTTGATTATTTCTACTATAATTACGCCTCACGCCTCCTTGATCCCTCGGCTACTTTAGCCTTTTCCACGAGAGATGAAAACTCACGATATAAATTCATATTCATAGACATACTCACATACACGTATTAATAACCACATCTTAACAGATTTGATACTAACTTTGTTTATCGACATACCCTTTAAGGGTATCCGGTTCACATAGTCAATGCACTTATTAACACATATTTAACACATACACTTATCGCATACATATCATATACCGGAAATCGATGGGTTAATCACACACCGAGTCATTATGACTCACCCAAATATTTATCCAACATCGCAGTGACTTGTTGACCGGACCTGGGTTGAGAGGATGCAAGGTGGCCCATGCGTAAGGAGATCAATATAATTATTTTTAAGTAATTTTAATACTAAGTGTTTTGTTTAATATTGGTTGTAATAAGGGCCACTTTTGAAAAGTACTTTATTTATTATTGAAGCTTATATTATGCTTAGATATATTTTCCTTACAAATGATTTATCTTTTAATAAAATATAATAAAGTTTTAATTCACATATTTTATAATGAGCTTATATTAGTAAATAATTTCTAATGGACACATTTTTCAAAAGTTAACAAAATTTTCAAGTTTTAATCTAAAGACAAAGATTTTCCATCGTCATTCAACATAACCAGATCCGGTCAAGGCTCGTGGGCCAGTTTGGGGATACAATATTATTAAAGCCCGATTCCTACTCATTCACATTACAAGCTAACAAGCACAAAGCACGCTAGGCTCAAGCCCAAATACAATATTAATTCCATCTCATTCACATTACAAGCTAACGTAATTATACAAACCATACTTAATTCATATCACATGAACTTATCAATTCAATTAAAATTTTACAACACTTCTTGCTAAAATATTTATCTACATTCGCTATCTTATATATATATATATCCTCAAAACATTTAAATTTCATCATCCATTAAGTCACATAAATAATTTTCGATATATATTTGCTTAAGGACTTACCTCGGTTGTCGATAGACCGTGCAAATCGGCTATTCGAGAACCTTCGTCTTTCCCCAATCTAAATCTGTTTTTCTTTGCTCTTGATCTAAAACACATTAAAATTTAGCTCATTCAAGTACATTTCATCTCAATTTAGTCCTTAAGCACATAATTAGGTAATTTACCATTTTACCCTTACTATTTCAAATTTTTACAATTTAATCCTTTTTGCCTAAAACACAAAATACACACAATTAGCAAAAACCATACAAGGGCTGAATACTCACAATAGCATTATAAGTCCATTCCTTTCATTTATTTTGCAAATAAGCCCTCTAAAATTTACTTTTACAAATTAGCCCTAATTACTCAAAATCACCAAAATTTCCAACACCAAATATTTTCATCTTATGCATATCTTTAATTTAAAAACATCAAACATCAAAAACCACAAGAAAATCTCAATGGCTGAATATCACACATGCTTGAATTCAAAAATTTCTACATGGGTCAGCTAGTACACTAAGCAACGATCTCAGAAACGTAAAAATCAACAAAAATCGAGCTAAAATTCTTACCTAATTGGACCCAAATTGTTGCCAAAATTTTCAAAGTTTCTTCACCCTTTTTCTTAGCTTCAATCGGCCATGAACAAAGATGAAAGAAAATTGGCCTTTTGTTTGTTTTAATTTAACTTATATTAATTTATTATTAAATTACCTAACTAACCTTTATAATATAATAACAAAATATTATATCTTAAGGACAAACTTGTCCATGACCAGCCACTAACTCTTAAAATGGGTTATTTACCCTTTCAATACTTCCTATTAAAAAGCCATGCTCAAATTAGCACATTACACTTTAGTATGCCACTTTTACCTTTTACGCGATTAAGTCCTTTTTATCAAATTCAACACTTAAACGATAAACTTTTTCTCTAAACTTTCACACACATAAATTCATATATAATAAACACTAAATATAATATTTAAATATTTCTCAGCTCGATTCATGGTCCCAAAACCACCGTTCCGATTAGGGTCAGATTCGATTCTGTTATAATGCGCTTAGTTGCACAATCCACAATCCACAATCCAAAGCTAGCTCGATACTTTACTAGCCAATCCATCCCGAGGATTAGATCGAACTCCAAACGAGTAGTTCCATCAAGTCTGCCAAGAACATGACCCCTTGGAGTTCTAGGGGTACATTCCTATAGAGTTTACTTACTTCTACAGAGTGACCTAGGGGGCTTAATACAATCATCTTCCTAGAAGTAAGCTCAGAGTCTAGTTGCAGAGTTTCCACTATGCTACTCGCAATGTATGAATGGGTTGAGCCAATGTCAATCAAAGTATTATAGGGCACACCAAAGATCAAGAACATACCGGTTATGACGTCCGTGCGTCGCCGCTTCTCTCTTGACGCCTTGCGGCATAGACCAAACCAGGTTGCCTAGCCTCGGACTTCTTGCACCTCCCCTCGGTGCCCCACGACCTCTGCCAAAGACCATTACCTCCTCTTCCGCACTACGACCCCTTGCTAGTTGTTGATTATCCTTCTATTCGTTGCACGATCCTAACCTCCGATCTCGCCTAGCTGCCTTTTTGGACAGTCTCTAACTCGATGCTCCAAGGACCCACACTCAAGCATCCCGATTACCATTCCAACACTCCCCATGTGAGACTTGCCACACCGAGCACACTGTGGCGCCATTGAGGATTAGCGCAAGAGTGGTGCCTAGCGACTTGATCCGACCCACCAAACCTCATCCTCTTTACTTGATTACGAGAAAACTTTGAAGGTCCTGAGCTCCTCTTATTCCAATTTCGATCTTGGTTTCGTCTAACCGATCGCTTTACCCTTCAAAGAACCTTCGATTTCTCCACTAAGACCGCGAACTCCTATTCCTAGTGTGGAGCTATCATCATTCTCAGCTCATCTCTAAGCCCATCCTCAAATCTAACACAGCGTTCATGCTCGGTACCCACAATACCACGAGCATACCTACTCAACCGGAGGAATTTGACCTGATACTCGACCACCATCTTATTGCCTTGAACCAGGTTCAAGAAAGCCTTCCACTGTGCATTCACGTAGCTAGTTCCGATATACCTCTTTTGATAGGCATCCTTGAAGAATTCCTGGTGAGATTTTCTACCACCGTTCCATCCCTTACAGTGAGCCACCACTGGTATGACTCATCCCGAAGTAGAGAGATAATACCCTTCAATTTCTCCTCAGCTGTAAAATCTAGGTCATCCATGATCCTTTCTGTTGCTTCCAACCAGTTCTTCGTCACACTGGGTGCCACTCCAGAAACTCCTCTAAACACCTCTGCTCCGTTAGCCCGGAGTCGTTCAACTCTTGATTTATGGGCTCGCACCAAGCCTTTGCCTCAAAGAACTCGTTCCAACACTCGTAGCACCGCTTGGGACACTACGTCGTTACCACTAGTCTGATCTTGGAACTCAGTTTTCGCCGCCGATAGATCCGGCATCTCATTTCCAGACCCATGTTCGGACCCTGCTGGCTTGGACAAGGTCATTCTACCTCTACCACAGCCACGGGGCGGACGTCCACGACCTCTTGTACTCATTTCTAACGATTGCGTTTATCTGTTTAAGAATTTTATGCATTAGTATTTCACTTGATTATCCGTGAAGAAATTTTATGATAGGGGTTTTAGGAGTGGTTCTTTCGTATCATACATGCACACAGTCCTTCTATTCATTCATTCAAAGAGACGTTATAGTTTTCATTGTGATTGTTTTTCCACTACCCAGGGGTATTTTCGTAATTTGTCCTACAAGAGTATTTTTTGTAATTTTTCAAAAATAAAAGTTTTTGGATGATTTTGTCTAAAAGCATTTTGGAACTCTTAAATTCCTGGGGTATTTTGAAAAATTTTGAAATTCGGGGGTATTTCGATAATTTTTTACAAATTGGGGTGAATCTGTAAAATTTTAAGAAACCAGGGATATTTCAAAAGTTGTAAAACTTTGAGGGCTCTTTTTGAGAATTGCATTTTTCCAAAATAGTGATGTTGCAAAATTTTGAAAATCAGGGTTATTCTGGTCATTTTGTTGATTAGGGGCAATTTAAAATTTTACCCCTAGGGGTATTTTAGTAATTTTCATAGTCAGGGCATTTTCATGAAAAGATTTTCAAAATTTGGTTCTAATTGATTTCACAAAAGAAGGTTATTTTGAAAATTTTCTATTTGGAAATTTTTCATACGGAGGGTATTTTGGTAATTTATAAGCTAGGGGTATTTTGGTCATTTTTCAACTGAGGGGTATTTTGGTCATTTTTTTCTTTTTCTTTTTTAAAACAAGGTTTTAGTTACTTCAACAACAAAACGGCTAGTCCCTTTCGGGTTTTAGTTATCAAGTTTAGCCTGTGAGTGTGTCGTCTCAACTGGGATGAACCTTCACTACGCACCAGGTAGGATTCAAGTGAGTAGGAGGTGAGTCACTAGGACTGCTTAAATACCAGGCTCCCACCGAATCCAATCCTAGACATGCGTATAACAATTGCCACATCCCTTGCTCAGTGACAACTCACAGGGTTGTTTAGGGAATTATTAAATCTTATGCATTGTTTGTTGGGGTATGCTAGCCCTAGGGTTCAACAATTTCTATTCTAATAGTCTACGTTCCTAATTTACCCTTCTACCCCTCATCAAATATTCACAAAGAAAATAGATAGAATTACTTACCTGGGCGGATTGGTGCCGGAGACTCGGTGCCATGCTGTTCAAGCCAAAAATAGTTTCAAAACATTCCAATAAGGCCTACTAACATAAACAAAACATTTTGGGCCTTGGGCCCCCACAGCCGAGTTTTGAACCTAGCTCTGATACCAAAAATGTAACACCCCAAACCTAGCCCATGAGTCCTGTCCGGATCTAGTATGTCACGGAGTAAAATAATTTGAATCATTTTGAGTGTCTGGTGAAAACTTGTTAAAATATGGCTAAGGTTTTAAAACGGGGTTTGATAAAACTCAGTTGGGATTATTTTTTTTTTATAAACATGGTTGGGTTGTTTAACCTCTTTGAAATCGTTTGATCATGTAAAATTTAAAATCGTTAAAGTTATAGTTGACTTGGTGTATGTTGTTACCCGATGGTAACATCTTTGAAAACCCGTAGAAGTTATTAAGTTGGAAAATATTGCTTTTAACCGGTTTACATAACATTTATAAATTCCATTTGTAACATAACATAAGTAAAATAAAACAGTAAAATAAACATCCAAAATAATAATAGCGGCCTTATTACATCCCAAATTAAAAAGACTTAGAAAATAAATATTATTGACTATAACAAAGTAAATTCAAATCCAACGATAAGCATGGCCGCCTCGAGTCCTCTCCGGCTCCATCTCCGCGATCTACTCATCTGCAAAATAGTTTGGGAAGGGGTGAGTCACCAAGACTCAGTGTGTAAATCCCCCACCCGGAAAATACAACTCATACACAGATTATTAATTTAACATGCAAATATGCAACCCCACTAACCATCCGTACTCTTTAACTACCCCGTGTGGTCAAAACCACTGGTGACTAGTGTCACAATTTAAATGATGGGGCCAACCCATCGTGTGGTCAAAACCACTGATGACCATAGGTCACAAATATCATAATGTGGTCAAAACCACTGGTGGTACCAAACCACTGGGACTTAGTCACAATTATCATCGGTGTGGTCAAAACCACTGGTGACCGAAGTCACAATAAAACTGATGGGGCCAACCCATCTTGTGATCAAAACCACTGGTGACAGTCCATAAGATCATCCCCCTCCTCTCATCAATCCCACCATCATCATGCTTACATCATAAATATCATATATCATGCATTTAACAGCATATGGTGGCATACACATACATCATTGATCATGAGATAGGGAACTTACCCGAGATCCATGCTTATGTCCACAAGCAAATCTACCACAATGATTTATAAAGGCAACAATATAGTCATGTTATTAATAAAGTGTGTAGTGAATTTTACACACCGATACTACCACAAATCCTAGATCCCAAGATCCGATCTCGACGCTAGATCTCTTGACCTATAATCGCCAACAACATGATTAGGGACTTAGGCCTATTCGCCAAACCAAATTAATACCAAAGGCTCTTTTGTGGACTTACCTTAAACGGATTTGATTTCCAAACAAATCTCAAATCGCCACTTGATTAAGACTCACCAAATTCCTTTAACAACCCACAAAAGATCACCACCACATATATTACATAACATGGCCTTTGGTCAAAAGTCATAGCCAACATACTGAGCTTACCTTAAATCCCGAAAGACCTCTCAATTCTTCTTAATGCTGGCTTCTAAAAAGGGTTACAAATCCAAGATCCTGAATAGGTTTAGTCATACAAAAATTCATGGTTAAGCCTCATGGTTTCGGCTATAACAAGAATAAAGATTAAACACCCAGAGTGTCCTTACCACACTTATTGGAATCGGTAGCACCTTGGTTAGGGAGGGGAGATTCGGCCTAAGCCCCTTTATGGAAGAGCTATTTGGCTAAGAAAAAGGGAAGTGAAATTTTAGTAGAAGGGAGGTAGGTTCAGCCAAGTGAAAGAAATAAGAAGCAAGGGATTTTTGAAGAATTTTGCCTTCTATGGCTAAGGAGAATTCGGCCAGCAACAAGAGAGAAAAAAAGAAAAGAATAATTGATGAATTTTGGCACTCCTTTTCTATACAAAACCGATTATGGACAGCCCCCCAAGGAGTCCTAAAGTCGGCCATCACCTCCCACTCTTTGTGATAATTCAACTTTTAATTATCACCCAAGAAAAATAACACTTATCTTCCACTTATCTCCTATCCTCTTCTCAAACAAATTAAATGAAAATAAGCTACTAACACCTACTCCTCCAGCCAAATTTTAGAGCAAAAATTTAGCTCAACCTTATCAAAATAAGAGTCCAAAATCAAACCATTACTCACTCTCCCATTCACGCCGGCCTCCAAAAAAAATAAAATGCCAATTGCAGCTTCTTGGGTTCGAAACCAAGACCTCACTGCCGCAGCCCCCTCTTTATAACGCCCCATGCCATTCCTCCCATTTGACTTTCATGTCATAAAACCCCTTCATTTAATTTTAAAGCCTTCCTACTTAAGCCCATCACCGCATATATAAAAATAAAATGCCAAAAATGCTGCCCAGCCATTCGAACCTATGACCTGCACCCATCTTCACCTCCAACACTTAAGTGGCGCACGGTAGCCACTTTGCTACTTAATTCTTTGTGTCATGCTTCTCCCAATTTTTACTTAAGCCCTATCTCACCTAGCTCCCTCCTTTTAACACTTAAAAAGAAATTTTTAGTTCTAAATCCGACCTAGTTTGGGGTTATGACTAGACCCTAAAATATGTCTAGCAAACATAGAATCCATTTCTTCAAGCACACACATGAATAAAATTAAATTTTTAACAACCCCTAATTCAGGATGTTACAGGAAAGGTACTGGAACCAATTCCTGACAGAAATCTTGGCCAAGATTCTGCCCAAGAAAAGCACGAGAATGATGAACAGGTCTGAACAAAACCTCCATTGCCTAAAACTCAACCTCTATTTCCAGGAAGGTTATACCAGTTTCGTAAAGGTAAAGAGGACATGGAGATCCTCAAAACATTCAAAAATGTCGAGATCAACGTACTATTGTTGGATGCCATCAAAAAAATTCTGCGATATGCCAAGTTTCTTAAAGAGCTCTGCACCAACAAGCGAAAACTAACAGGTAATGAAAGGGTGAATGTTGGTGAGAATGTATCCGTAGTGTTACAGAGAGAAAATGCCATCGAAATGCAAAGATAGGGGCATGTTTGCAATACCATGCAAAATAGGCCACTTGGGAATAAAAAAGGCTATGTGTGATTTAGGGGCCTCCATAAATGTCATGCCTTTTTCTATTTATGAATCACTTAACGTAGGTTTTTTGATGAAAGCAGTTGTTATCATATAGCTGGCGAACAAGTCTGTTATACATCCCGAAGGATTATTTAAGTACGTACTAGTGAAAGTTAACGAGCTTATTTTCCTTGCATATTTTTATGTGATAAAAATGGAAGAGGATAAAGCTCCTAGGTCTTTAGACATCTTGTTGGAGAGACCTTTCCTTAGTACTGCAAATATTAAGATTGACGTGCATAGCGGAACCCTCACGATGGAGTTTGACGGAGAGATCGTGAAGTTTAATATTTATGATGCTATTAGTCACCCAAGTGAAATCTTGAGCGTAAATCGTGTCGACATAATTGACTTATTAGTAGAAAAGACTTTTGAGTCATCTTATGAAGATAAATCTAAAATGATGTTTGATAATTTTTCTATTAATAAATTGTTGGCTCTTATGGATACTAAACTTCTACCTTCTGTTATACAAGCACCAGATCTGAAATTAAAATCACTTCCCGAGCATCTCAAACACACATTTTTAGAGAATGATGAGACCATAGCCGACTTAAAAGGGATTAACCCCTTGACAGGCACACATAAGATTTTCTTGGAGGAAAACACGAAACCAAGGCGAGAGGTGCAAAGACGGTTGAATCCGAATATGGTGTATGTGGTAAAAAAGGAGAATTTTCAAGCCCATACAAATGAAAGAATTCATTGGAACAGCCCCAATACTAGTTGAGGCGTCAAGATAGCGACGTTAAACAAGCGCTTGTTGGGAGGCAACCCATTTTTATTTTTTATTTTTTATTTTTTTATTATTCTTTTATTATTTATTATTTTATTTTTTTGGATATTAATAAATTTCTCTTCTTCTATCTAGGTAAACCGGCGAGAAAAAAAAACTCAGGAATTGGCATACTTTAACAAACAGTCCTTATTCTATCCTTATTCCAACAGGAATAGTGTGTCCCTGCCCCATGGCTACCTAAAACCTGCCTCCAAACACTCACCCTTCATCCAAACAGCATTTCTATACACCTCTCAAACCCTAAAAATAAACCCATTTTTACACCAAAAATCCCATCAGCCGCTGTACCTTCTCCCCCACCCCTCCATCACCGATTTCAGCCACCAGGTGAGAACCCAAAGCAAGCTGTCGACACACGCGTCAGCTACCCCATCGCCACCCCTTTCCGCTTCGCCTTCTTCTTCCCTTCCACACAAAACCACCGCGCCATCACCCTCCTTTCCGCGTATATCGTCCTCTCTGACAGTAATTACATAGGAGTTCTTCTAAAATTTTTCCACCTATCTATTTATTTTCTTCCACATTGAGGACAATGTGTTTTAAGTAGGGGGAGCCATTCCTCATTATTTCTGTCATTTATCTGTTATTTTTAGTGTTGTGTTGCTATTTTTGCTACCTTATGCTCGTTTCTGCCCACATTTAATTTTTTAGAATATTCTGCCTCTTTTCATGCCTAAGATTTTTACTAGAACTGTTTGACCTAAAAGCATGATTTTTGTCTTCTGAGAAAATTATGATTTTTTTATAATTGATTTCATCTCCACTGTTTTATTTTTATTATGTTAAAATAATTATGATTAATAGAGTTAACCCTATTTGGCTTTTAGCAAATTTGATTAAGTCTAAATAAAAGAGGACACTTAATTGCATGCTTAAAATATGTTAATGACTATTAAGGTGGTTGCTAAAAATTATTTTTGACACTTGATTGTTGCTCCTAAGTCCTCCAAAATTAAAATTTCATTTAATAATAATAATGTTTCTGTGGTTATGAGTGCAGCTTAAAACGTGACTAGCTGAGTAACCGAGGTAGGGTGCTTGGGTTGTCATCCTACTTCGCGTAAAAAGATTGTGTGACGTGTTAGGTAAAACTTCGCTAACCGGAATTAAAATACTTAAGAATGTGTTGGGCTGAGTAACCGGGGTGAGTTGCTTGGCTGTCATCTCTCTTCGCGTCAAAAGGTTTGATGCATTCTTAAGAAAAATATAATAAATAAGGAGTATGTTGGGCTTAGTAATCGGGGTGGGTGCTTGGCTGTCATCTCTCTTCACGTCAAAAGGTTCAATATATTCTTAAGCGAAAATAAATAATTAAAAAATTAAAAAAGAAAATAAAAAGAAAAAAAAGAGATATATTAATAAAATGTGGGGACTAAAGGTAGAAACAAATAGTGTGTCTTGGTATGTTTGGTAAATTACCTAATTTTCATGAAATAATCTAAGTCGATCTTAATTTTTGTGTGTGTTAATTGGAATAGTTTTTCAATTTTACTTAAAGCAAGCTAAGGGTTCTCTTTATTTTTCATATGTATTTTGACTAATTTTTATAAAACTTTGGAGTGGTACTTCTTTCATGGCAAATTCTAAATTTCACAGTGGATAGGAACCATACTTGAGGGCAAGCATGGGCTAAGTAGGGGGAATTTGATAATACTCTGGAACGACATATTTTTATGTGTTAATTGTAGATTTATTTTGAGTATGATCCTACTAATTTGGGCTATTTATGGTCTTTTATCTTTTAGGGACTAAATTGAAGGCAAAAGTAAATTTAAGGGCAAAAAGCGTGAATTTGGAGATAAAGTGGGCCAACATGCGACATAAGAAAAAGGTGATGTCGAAAATGCAAGCATGGAAGACATAAGGACAAAAATGCAAAGAAGAGATATTTTATAAACAAAAAACTCTATTTAATTTTTAATTATATTAGGATAATTGTTAGATTTTATTATTTAGATTTTATTTTAGCTTTTATCTTTAATTAGCTTTAATTATCTGTATTTGTCTTTTAGAATTTAAGTAGGACTAGACTAGATTTCCTAGTACTATAAATAGGGGATGGAGTGACTCAAATTTGATATCATCTTTTCTATAAACACTCCCTCCCCCAAAAAAACTTAGCCTTGTTCTTTTCTTTATTCAATAAAATTCCATTTTTTTATTAAGTCATATTTCTTTTCCCAAAATCATGAGTCACTAAATCCATCTAGCCAAATGTTGTCAAAAATCCCCAAAAAAAGTTCATGAGGCTTAGAATTTGCGCTTAGCCTTCTCAACGAGTATTCATTACTTCTCCGCATTACGGGGCTGACACTTCCGTCCATGTCCCTTCAAAAGTGATCTTTCCAACTTGTACAAGGAACGGCCGCTTCGTATATTTTGGGAAGGTTGCATAGTCAGTTCGTTAGCTTACTGTGCCAGTGGTTGTTGAGCCCAAGAGACAAAATGGCATGGGAATCGCCATTGGGAAGTGATGATCTAGTGTAAGACGGTCCCACAGGAGTGACGGTTGGCTAGAGTCGGGTTTCTCTAAACTATAAGTCTAAACCTTAAGTGGAGCTGGTGGTCGTAGGCATCCTCTTCCACTTTAACTAACTTATTCAGTTCGAGAAGAATAACTTAAAAGCCGAGGATTGAACCCAAGGAGGATTGAGACATCCGAGGCTTGAATCTCGCCACATAAGAAACTCTCTCTTTTCCCAAACTCTATTTATTTTTATATTCTCTAATTTATTTAATTTCGCAATTTCAATCAACTTTTAATTCTGTATTTTTATTTTTTCCACAGGTACAAAGGTTTTCTTGGGCACAATTCTATTCAGGATCTCACGAAACAAGACATTGTGCAAATCCAGTCCCTGAGGATTTGACCCTACTTCCCTTATACTATTGTAACACCCCAAACCCGACTTTGACGTTGTGGCCGAATCTGGCGATGTCACATGATAGTGTGTACGAAAACTAAATTATTACAATAAAATAATTTCCGAGTTATTACATATCTTTATCTCTTATTAGTTCTAAAGGGAATCGTTTTACTTATTTAAAACATTTTGCTTTAAAACATTTCTTATTGTGGAAGCTTTTAAAACAAAGCAGTTTAAATAAGCGTGAGTTTAGAAAATGCGTTAGCTTTTTGAAAACTGAACTTCCTATGACTAGAAATTATAAAAAACCAAATTTAAGAAAAAGTCCCAAGAGTCATCAATTTACATCCCAATAATAATAAGACCATAAAACATAAATTAAAAAAAAGTAAAGTCCAAAAACTGTGGTCACCGTCGAGTCCTCTGCCACACCGATCCGTCTAGGTCTGAGGATTACTTGTGCACAACAGAGAGGGGTGAGTTTACATAAACTCAGTGTGTAATCCCATAGAAAACAAACATTAGTAGACACAGTGCACAGTCAAATACAATTTTGGGCCTAAGCCCCTTTTAGTATTAGTAACGGTTTGGGCCTTAGCCTATCTCAGTACAGTATCAAATATGCAGTAGGGCCTTAGCCCATCACAGTATCAGTAGTAGTCATGTAGTATTCAGTATCAAAGTGCTACCCAACCAGCCTCTACACACCATTTTCGTCCAACCCTACACTCCATGTGGGGATTAAATCAACCCACCCATCCCTACACTCCAAGTAGTACCGAATGCAGCACCAAATAGTAATTTGTAGCTAAGCTATCAGTATATTAGGCTTAAGAGCCTTTCAGTACACTTTCCCCAAATATAATCAACCCAACCCCATGCAATGCAACATACAACTCATGACATGCCATCTCATGATATTAGTAAATATAATCAGTTCAGTATACATGCATACTATCACCATGCTCAATATATATAAATCAAACAATCAGTTCACACAATTAAGGGATTAAGTAATGCTTACCAACCCTACAGTAGGTTTACAGTCGACTTGGATGACCCGTGCAACCTTAGCAATCAATTCAGTGAAAATGGGCTCACATGCCCATATGGATCACAGAGCCTGGCCCAATTTCCCACACGCCCGTATGGACCACCCGTGTGGCCCACATGGCCCAAATTAGTCTAGCCCATGTGTCGCACATGGCCTACCTCACCATCACACGGTCATGTCATGTACACACAGCTTGGCCTCGTCAATCACACGTCCGTGTTATGCCACACGGCCTACCACACAAGCTACCACACGCCCTTGTGGCTTCGATAGTGAGGTTTTTTCTATGCAATCGAGTACACACCTGTATCATTTTTTATGCCTACACACTTTCAAGTACTCCATTACCTATAATTAGCCAATATTTCACTTAATTAATTACTTAACAAACTAAACTAAACTAATCCCAAAATGATAAACATCTTTCGAACAATGAAACCATTACCTTCTGATCGTCTAGAATTGTCTAGTTTTAAAACTTATAAAGAGAATGATCGAACCTGAAAACTAACTCTGACAACGACTTAAGGCAAGGGCACCTATTGAACAGTAGTATAGTTTAGGCAAGACCGGATTGTCGAACTCAAAGGAACTAAAAGTACTAATACTCACTTTCTTCCTATTATTTAGCCTAAATATTGAATGATTTGGTTGTTTAAATCTTAATTAACTAATTAATTACTAAACTAGGACGCAAAGACAAAAAGAATGGATTTGGGAAAATAACTTTCAAGAAAAACTTAGTTGATTACGATGATACCCTCAGAAAGAATCCACCTAGACTTCACTTATTATCTATCATTGAACCATACGATTTATTCACTTAGCTTGATCCGTAATATATTAAACCCTCTCTCGAGATGAATAACATCTAACCCTAGGTTAATTAACAGAAATCTCTTTCTCACTTAATAACCCCCCAGAATAGCAGTAAATCGAACTATGGACTCTCATATTAGGTTTCACCCTAATCTGAAAAAATCTCATCACCCTATCTCTAGGCACGCGATCAACTTCGCTTAATTATGCTAGATCTACTCTTAAGCAGAGACTTTTGCTTCACCACCTAAGCACATTCGACTTGAATCAATATCAAAAATATTAACACAAGAATTAAGAACCCATAATTAAGAAAAAACTAGGTATTTATCATATAGTTTAGAGAACAATAACAAGATTCATCTAGGTTTCATCCCCTTCAAGTATCTGAAGGGTTTAGTTCATAATGATAAAATAAAATATCTCAAGATAAAACAAAACATAAGAAATCCCTAAAACCCCCTGAAGGAATTGAAGGAGAGATCCGCGTCTTGAGTAGAACTCCGGCTTCTTGAGATGGATCAACTGGCTATCTCTAAGTGATTCCCACAAATCTGGCCTTCTAGCTCGGCTTCTTGGCCTAGCTGATTGCCTAACTGACCGTCCTCTTTTAGGTTACACTTAGGGTCTTTATATAGGCTCTTGGAATGCATTTCTTTCTCCCTTCGTATCCTTTTCTGAGTCAAATTCCTCTTTTCCACGACAGCGGCACGACCATGGCACACGCCCGTGTAAATCGACTTCAGGCCGTGTTTTGATTCTGTTGATTGAGGCACGGCTGTGTAAATCATGGTCCAGGCCGTGTGAAGTAAACTAATGAGACACGACCATGTGCCTTGAAGTCCAGGCCGTGTCAATTTCCACTTTGGCCCAAATTGGCCCGTTTTAAGCCCGTTTCCGTTCTTTTTATCCTCGGTGCTTTCTTGAGTATAAAACATGAAAAGAAAGGATTAAGAGCACCTTTTTACATAAATCAAGGGCTAATCTTCTAAAAGTATGCTAAATATGGGGTTAAAATATGTTACTTTTATGGTTTATCAAATACCTCCACACTTAAGCTTTTGCTTGTCCTCAATGAAAAAATTCTCAACTTACAATAAAAATGAACTTTCCATAATTCATAATTCCTATTAATAATGCCTCATCATAATTCATAGATAATTCATACATGGATAATTTAACTTAAGGACTCCTAAAGATTCAAACAATTCTAAGTCATATATTTTGTAGCATGAAACCATTGGTGTCTCCCCTTATCTAAAAAATTACCTTTAATTCAAAACTGACAAGGATTGACATCCTCACTAAAGATTCACTCAAAGCACTCGAAGTGTTTAAGATTCAAGAAAAATCACTCATAAGTCAAACCTAAAAAGTTTATCCAATAGGCTTGCTTGAAAATCAAATCTCCGCCACTATAATATGCAATGATACACAAATCAGAAGGTCTTTAACAAGGTTGTAACGGGGCTTGTGTTAAAGGTGTGGATAAAGGCTAAATTAGAAGGCTAAAAATCGAGATTGACCTACCAAATTTACCTAACTAAGAATAATGAACTAGAAAAATAAATGGTTACATCAATTGAAACTTTGAAACTAATAATACGAGCTTTTTCTTTGATAATTGAAAATTAAATGCACAAGCTCACTTTTTATACTACTAATGCTGAATATATTTTGATTTTTTTCGATCTATTTTTTTAAGAACAAACTAAGTAAATACATAATAAAGAAATAACTTTATCAACTGAAATAAACTAATTAGGCAACTGATCAAATCAATTCTTGATAGAAGGGTAGTCAAAAGAATGGTGATAACAAATACAAAGGGTTTTTTGGGTTAATATTAGCGGGTAAATCAATAAAAAGGGTTGTTAGGATTAAAAAGGGTTCACTAGGGATTAATTATGTAGGTAGGCTTTTTGGTGGAGTGAATGGGTTAAAACCTAGGTGCCTTTATGATCTCAGTATATCAAATGAATAATGTGGTTTCAACATGTATAATTGAGACAAGTTCTAGAATAACAATTCAGTTTTGACACACTCATAATTAATAAAGTGAGCATGAAAAAGAATATATGCTCTATAAGGCTCAAAATCTCACAAAAATTATGGGTATTTGACATCAATTCCTGTAAATTTCAAACTTCAAGGTAATATTCAAATTTAGTTCAACAACCTAGAAAATTTTTTATTCTTGAAAAATAGACTTATCATGCTTGATTCTCTAGTATTCTTCAATTTTAATCATCAATGCACAATTATCAATGACTTAGTCCAAAACATATCAATGAAAATCATAAATCATTAGAAATTTCATCCTAATTAATAATATGAGAAAATTTCTTAAAAACAAGACTAAATTCAGGGATTTGAGAATAATGCAAAAAGTTAGGTACTTTTACCCCCACACTTAAGATGTACATTTCCCTCAATGTACAAAGATAGATAAATAATCATGTAATAATAAAATCAAAAGAGAAGGGGAGAAGTAACACTTCCTAAATTTTGGATGACTCTGGGAGTTGGTAGTGGCCGTGGTAAAAGATGAGTTGAAGGAGGCGGTTGTAAAAGATTGCTGATGTAATAGTGAATTACTCCTAGTGATTTGTTCATTTATATGGAGTGTGCAATTGAAACTGTGAAGTCAGCAGTTAGACATCTCGGAGGTGTAAATAAACATGTGTTAGGCTTATTCGAAGGTTAAATAACCAATGATTATAATAAATGTTGTCAATGTCTAAAGGGAATGTTTAAACTAAGATAATTAAAAGAAATAAAACTTAAAATAATGAGTAGAAAAATAAAAAGGACTCAGAGGTCCTCATCATCTACCAGATCCTGTGGAGGTGTTGGTGATGAAATATGAAAGTGATGGTAGATCTGCTGAAGGGTGGCCTCGATCCTATCAAAACATCGAGCGATGTCAGTGAACTATTGAGTATAGTACTGCTCAAACTGGGTGAGGCGTGCAGAGATATCTTCCATCGAGGCTGCTAGATGGGATGGCTACTGGCTCGAGATTGGTGGGACATCATCAGTAATGTCCTCGGGCACCTCCTCATTCGTAGCTAGTCGGTACTGAGGGGGTCGGTCCCACGACGATATTTGATCATCCTCATGTTTAGCATTGTCTGGTTGCCTTGAGGCACCATCTGGCCGATCAATGTCAATGAGGAGATCTCGTTTTCGGTATTGAGAAGCCCAAATCTTGTGATGTATGGCCCCATCGAAAGAATCCCCGTCCTATGTTCCTCTGTTTGGTGCTGAATCGCATGGGATGTGCGGTATGCAAGATCAAAGATGTGTGCTCCTAACATGCACCAGAGGTAGTAGACGTCTTGTGTGTTCACCACGCCAGTGCTCTCGCGTCGTCCTATAATAGTGTGAGCTAAGATGGTGTGGAGGTACCTCAGAGTGGGGGCTAGGGCAGTCGACTTGGAGTGAATAGGGTCATAATTGCCCTTGTTGGGGGCCAAATCGCACCAGTAGCGAGCGGGCGTGCGGTGAAATTTACGGTCCAGGTCGAGAAGATCGTTCATCAGTGCAAAGTTTGAGCGTCGCCCCGAATTGCGGCACACTTAATCGTCTGACCGATCTGTCTAAACGAAATTAGATCATGCTCGGATCGTCATGTTGCGCCATCACTATTTGTAGGGTAAAGGTGGCGTAAAATTCTAGACTAAGCTCCAAGAATGTAGGCTCGATAATGGAGAAAAATTGCTCCCACGGCTCAGTCAAGACGAGTACTCAAATATCATCCTCCACCGACTGCTCCAAGGCGTTCGACCAATGCACCTACCAGCCTTAGGGCCTTTCCTGAATGCTCAGATCGTTCTTCCCGGTTTCGATTGAATTGAAGGAAGCGGTGTTGAACTTCAAAAGAGGCACTAGTCGAGGTTGAGCCGGGTCCCTTTCGCTTTTTTGAATTCGGGGCTATTGTTCTCTTCCCTCGAGATGATGACATTGTACCTGAAGAAGAAATGAGTATTCAAGTAATAGTTGTACCAAGTTTTCATCTATACTGAGATATTTGAGGCAAAACTCGATTATTCTCACTATAAGCAACCAATTTAAATGAAAATTTGTAAAAGAACATAATCAATAGAAAATATGAAATCTATCTTAACAATAATAATAAAAAGCTAAAAAAATTTTACTGTAACAACTAAAATGAGGTCACAAATATATGACATTCATATGAAATGAATTAGTCTAGATATAACGAAATATTGAAATAGGTTCTAAAATGAATTCTAAAAAGAGATAAGTCATGCTTAATATTAAAACTAAATAAAAATTATCATAAACAACACAAAATAATAAGAAATTTATCAAATTTTAATTTAAGAAAATGAATTAATGGAGGGAACCAGGGGTAGTAGTGGTGGATTTTTGCAGGACACGGGGTGAGCACGGTGGTGGTGGAATTTTTTAACACGAGCAAGGCGGTGGCAAGGGCGTGGGGTTTCTGCAGCATGACGGTGGCGCGGGCGTGGGGATGATTTTAGTGTGGTTTTAGAGAAAAAAAGAAGTTAAGGAGGTTTTGGGTGGCGAAAGGTGTTGGTGTAGCCAGAATTTGGGAGGAGGTGAAAAAAAATTTTAGGGTTGATTTGGGGGAGAGGGACGGTTGAAATTGCTTAAATAGGGGAGGGTGCACAGTCAGGTGCCATGCCCGTGCTCTATTTTAAAGTTCCCGTATTCTTCACGATTTTTAATTTTGGGCGCGATCAGGTATCTAGGCATGGCCGTGGTTAGATGGACACGCCCGTGTTCTTTTTTACACGGTCGTTTAGAACGGGCGTGTTTCACCCGTGTTCAAAAAGCCAATATGTCCCTATGGTTGTGAAGCACGATCGTGTCCTGCCCGTGTTTAGGAAGTCAATATCTTAGCACGGTCGTGAGGCACGGTCGTGTCTTGCCCGTGTCGATAAAAATTTACCTTTTGTCATGCACGGCCACAAGAACGCCCGTGTTTTGTCTCGTGGGTTCCACACGGCTACGGGCACGCCCGTGTTTAAGGCCATGTGTTCTAAAAAACCTGTGCTTAATCAGACTGATTAGTACAGCGTTAGATCCTTAAAATCAAGAGAATAATGTTAGTGAAAGTCAGTGCTCGGGTTGCCTCCCAAGAAGCGCTCATTTTAAAGTCTTAAGCTAGACTTACCCTATTTTTAGTTCTAAAAGAAGGTTCACGGAGCTGAAGCTCCTCTCTCATATTTGTAACATCTTCACCATTATAGATTTTGATTTGGTGACTATTTACCTTGAATGTGCCTTGAGTGGGGTGAGTTACCTCGACTGTGCCATAGGGGAAATTGTTTTGATTATGAATGGCCCTGACCATTTTGATTTCAGTTTCCCAGGAAATAGTTTAAGCCTCGAGTTGTATAGCAAGACCAAGTCCCCTACTTTGAGTTGTTTTGATTTCTTCAGATGAGCATTATGGCATCACTTTGTGGCCTCCTTGTAAAGTTTTGAGTTCTTGTAGGCATTAGCTCTCCATTCATCTAACTCGTTCATCTACATCCTTCTTTTCTCCCCCGCAGTTTTAAAATCAAAATTTAAGAATTTTATTGCCCAAAAAACTTTGTGTTCTAACTCGAATGGCAAATGAAACCTTTTCCCGTAGACAAGTTTGTATGGGGATGTCCCTAGGGGTGTTTTAAATGCTGTTTATAGGCCTATAAGGCATCATCTACTTTTACTTCCCAGTCTCTTCTGTTTGATTCAACCATTTTTTCTAAAATTTGCTTAAGTTCTCGGTTTGCTACTTCTGCTTGCCCACTAGTTTGAAGGTGATATGGAGTAGCTATCCTATGGTGTACTCCATATCTTTTTAAGACTTTATCAAATTGAGCATTAGAAAAATGATACCCCTATCACTAATAATGGCTCTAGGTGTTCCAAATCGAGAAAACAGTTTCTTGAGGAATTTTACTACTACTCGGGCATCATTTGTAGGGAGAGCTTCAACTTCTACCCATTTTGACATATAATCAACTACCACTAAGATGTATTTATTCCCAAATGAACTAGGGAAGGGACCCATAAAATCAATACCCCATACGTCGAATATTTCATATGATAGCATGTAAGTTTGAGGCATTTCATCACGTACAGAAATATTACCTATTCTTTGGCATCTATCACACGAAGCGACATACCTGTTGGCATCTTTAAATAGAGTGGGCCAATAGAAACCTGATTCAAGTATTTTGTGTGCTGTCTTGACACCACTGTAGTGCCCTCCTGAAGGCCCGGAGTGGCAGTGTTCTAGGATTTTGTTTGCTTCTGCCTTGGTAACGCATCTCTGAATCACCTGGTCTGCACATATACGGAAAAGAAAAGGATCCTCCCAAAAATAGTTCTTCGCATCAGAAAAGAATCGCTTCTTTTGATGATGGGTTAACTTTTTTAGTATGATATTAGTAGCTAAAAAATTTGCAATATCTGCAAACCAAGGTACCTCATAGTTGCTGATGGAGAATAGCTGTTCGAAGGGAATGAGTCATTTATCTCTATCTCTTTTCGTTCTTCTGTATGGATTCTCAAGTCTAGACAGGTGGTCTACTACAAGATTTTCAACTCCTTTCTTGTCCTAAATTTCCAAATCAAATTCCCGTAAAAGTAAAATTCATCTTATGAGTCGAGGTTTTGCATCGAGTTTAGTTAAAGATAACGAAGAGCAGAGTGGTCAGTGTAAACGACGACTTTAGATAATAATAAGTACTATCTAAATTTATCAAATGAAAAGACCACAGCAAGTAATTCTTTTTCAGGGTGGTATAATTTTCTTGCGCGGCCGTCAATGTTTTGTTGTAATAATAAATTGGCCGGAAGTGCTTATCTCTTCGCTGCCCTAGAACTGCACCTACTGCAAAGTCACTCGCATCACACATTAGTTCAAATGGAAGATTCCAATCAGAGGCAATTATAATTGGGGCATTTATTAATTTCTCTTTAAGGATATTAAATGCATCTAAACATTCTTGATCAAAGTAAAAAGGTGCATCTTTTTCTAGCAATTTTGTTAGAGGCTTAGCTATTTTAGAAAAGTCCTTAATGAATCTTCTGTAGAATCCTGCATGTCCTAAAAAGCTTTTAATAGCCTTAACTGAGCTAGGAGGAGGTAATTTTTCTATGGTTTCGACCTTTGCTTTATCTACCTCAATTCCTTTACTAATACAATTCCCTCTTGTACCATAAAGTGACATTTTTCTCAATTTAAAACAAGGTTTGTTTCCTCACATCTCATTAGAACTCATTTTAAATTTTTAAGGCAGATATGGAAAGAATTACCTAATACCAAAAATCATCCATAAATACCTCCATGATGTCCTCCACGAGTTCGTCAAAGATTGCTAACATGTAGCGCTGAAAAGTAGCAGGGGCATTACATAATCCAAAAGGCATTCATGATAAGCAAACATACCGTATGGGCATGTCAATGTTGTCTTTTCTTGATCTTCAAGTGCTATTGGAATTTGAAAATAGCCGGAGAGTCCATCTAAGAAGCAGTAATACATGTGTCCAGATAACCTTTCTAATATTTGATCAATGAATGATAGAGGAAAGTGATCTTTTCTAGTGGCGTCCTTCAATTTTCTGTAATTAATGCAGACTCTCCAACCTGTGACTGTTTTGGTGGGAATTAGTTCATTCTTCTCATTGGCTATCACAGTCATGCCTCATTTATTTGGAACAACCTATACAGGACTTACCCATTTCCTGTCAGAAATAGGATAAATTATTCCAGCATCTAGAAGTTTAATTACCTCGACTTTCACGACTTCTTTTACATTGGGATTTAATCATCTCTGAGGTTGCACACATGGCTTGTACTCATCTTCCATTAAAATTTTATGGGTACAAAATGTTGGGCTTATTCCATTAATATCAGAGATTTTCAATGCTATGGCTTTTGATGTTCCCTTAGTACCTGTAGCAACTCCTCTTTTTCCTTGGAATTTATTTCTGAAGATATAATTATTGGTAGCATAGAATTGTCCTCAAGGAATGCATATTCTAGGTGTTTCGGTAGCTGCTTTAATTCTAATTTGGGTGGTTCATCAACAGAGGGTTTTTTTTGAAATCATCATTGATTTCAATGCTTTCTCTTTCTATTTGCCTGGATGAAGATGTATTTAGATTTAGTTCGTCAACTTCAAATTCTTCCCCCTCTTCTTGAGTAAGACGCAGTTCCATTGTGTCATCATGTATGATTTCCTGTAATGAATTCTTAATAATATGATCAGTGGTATCAACAAAATAACAGGAATCATCTTGTTCTCTAGAATATCACATTGTATTGTAGATTTGAAAAATAATTTCCTCATCACCTATCCTTAATGCAAGTTTATCATCACCTACATTGATAACAGCCCTAACAGTAGCCAAAAAAGGGTGCCCTAAAATTAAAGGAACCTCAATGTCCTCATCCATGTCAAGCACAACAAAATGAACAGGGAAAATAAATTTATCAATTTTTACCAAGATATCTTCAATAACTCCTCTAGGATATTTAATAGATCCGCTTACTAGTCAATACTCATCCTAGTGGGTTTTGGTTCCCCAAGATCTAGCTGTTTAAACATTTTATAAGGCGTTAAGTTAATACTGGAACCTAAATCAGCTAATGCTTTCTTAATATTTAAATTACCAATTAAACAGGGAATAGTAAAACTTCCTGGGTCTTTTAATTTTGCTGGTGACTTATTTTGGAGGATGGCTGAACATTCTTCATTAAGCTCCACCGTTGATACTTCTTCAAGCTTCCTTTTATTTGTCAGGAGTTCCTTTAAGAATTTTGCGTACGTTGGCATCTGTGAAATGGCTTCAACAAAAGGTAAGTTAATATTTATTTGTTTAAAAAGTTCAAGAAACTTACCGTATTGAGCATCTAATCATTCTTTCTTCAACTTTGCTGGACATGGGACTGATGGTTTATCTTCTTTCCATAATGGAGTTTCATCCTTAACTCCCACATCTTTTTCTTTGTTATCTTCATGTGGTGGTTTTTTCACTTGATCATCTACAATTGTCAAGTTTTAAAATTTATAAAGAGAATGATCGAACCTGGAAACTAACTCTGACAACGACTTAAGGCAAGTACACCTATCGAATAGTAGTATAGTTTAGGCAAGACCGGATTGTTGAACCCAAAGGAACTAAAAGTACTAATACTCACTTTCTTCCTATTATTTATCCTAAATATTGAATGATTTGGTTGTTTAAATCTTAATTAACTAATTAATTATTAAACTAGGACGCAAAGACAAAAAGAATGGATTTGGGAAAATAACTTTAAAGAAAAACTCAGTTGATTACGATGATACCCTCAAGAAGAATCCACTTAGACTTCACTTATTATCTATCACTGAACCATACAATTTATTCACTTAGCTTGATCCATAAGACTCCCTAATTTATATTAAACCCTCTTTCGAGGTGAATAACGTCTAACCCTAGGTTGATTAACGGAAATCTCTTTCTCACATAATAACCCCCTAGAATAGCAGTAAAACGAGCTATGAACTCCCATACTAGGTTTCACCCTAATTTGAAAAAATCTCCTCACCCTATCTCTAGGCGCGCGATCAACTTCGCTTAATTATGCTAGATCTACTCTTAAGCAGAGACTTTGCTCCACCACCTAAGCACAATCGACTTGAATCAATATTTCAGAAATATTAACACAAGAATTAAGCACCCATAATTAAGAACAAACTAAGTAATTATCATATAGTTCAGAGAACAATAACAAGATTCATCTAGGTTTCATCCCCTTCAGGTATTTGAAGGGTTTAGTTCATAATGATAAAATAAAACATCTCAAGAGAAAAGATAAAACAAAACATAAGAAATCACTAAAATCCCCTGAAGGAATTGAAGGAGAGATCCGCCGTCTTGAGTAGAACTCAGGCTTCTTGAGATGGATCAACTGGCTATCTCCGAATGATTCCCACAACCGCCTTCGCTTGGCTTGGCCTAGTTGATCGCCTAACCGATCGCCTCTTTCAAAGTTACACTTAGGGTTTTTATATAGGCTCTTGGAATGCGTTCCTTTCTCCCTTCGTATCCTTTTTCGAGTGAAATTCCTCTTTTTCACGATAAGGGCACGACAATGGCACACGCCCGTGTAAATCGACTTCAGGCCGTGTTTCGATTCTGTTGATTGAGGCACGACCGTGTAAATCGTGGTCCAGGTCGTGTGAAGTAATTGATGAGACACGGTTGTGTGGCTTGAATTCCAGGCCGTGTCAATTTCCACTTTGGCCCAAATTGGCCCGTTTTAAGCCCATTTTTCGTTCCTTTCATCCTTGGGTGCTTTCTTGAGTATAAAACATGAAAATAAAGGATTAAGAGCACCTTTTTACATAAATCAAGGGATAAATCTTCCAAAAGTATGCTAAATATGGGGTTAAAAAATTTATTTTTACGATTTATCAAATACCCCCACATTTAAGCTTTTGCTTGTCCTCGAGCAAAAATTCTCAACTTACAATTAAAATGAACTTTCCATAATTCATAATTCCTATTAATAATGCCTCATCATAATTCATAGATAATTTATACATGGATAATTTAACTTAAAGACTCCTAAAGATTCAAATAATTCTAAGTCATATATTTTGTAGCATGAAACATAGGTGTCTCCCCTTATCTAAATAACTACCTTTAATTCAAAACTGACAGGGATTTACATCCTCACTAAAGATTCACTCAAAGCACTCGAAGTGTTTAACGTTCAAGAAAAAGCACTCATAAGTCGAACCTGAAATGTTAATCGCATAGGCTTGCCTAAAAATCAAATCTCCACCACTGTAATATAAGATGATACACAAATCAAAAGGTCTTTAACAGGGTTATAGCGAGGCTTGGATTAAAGGTGTAGATAAAGGCTGAATTGTAAGGTTAAAAATCGAGATTAACCTGACAAATTTACCTAACTAAGAACAATGAACTAGAAAAATAAATGATTACATCAATTGAAACTTTGAAACTAATAATACGAGATTTTTCTTTGATAATTGAAAATTAAATGCACAAGCTCACTTTTTATACTACTAATGCTGAATATACTTTGATTTTTTTTGATCAATTTTTTTTAAGAACAAACTAAGTAAATACATAATAAAGAAATAACTTTATTAACTGAAATAAACTAATTAGGCAATTGATCAAATCAAATCTCGATAGAAGGGTAGTCAAAAGAATGGTGATAACAAATACAAAGGGTTTTTGGGTTAATATTAGCGGGTAAATCAATAAAAAGGGTTGTTAGGATTAAAAAGGGTTCACTAGCGGTTAATTATGTAGGTAGGCTTTTTGGTGGTGTGAATGGGTTAAAACCTAGGTGCCTTTATCATCTTAATATATCAAATCAATAATGTGGTTTCGACATGTATAATTGACGCAAGTTCTAGAATAACAATTCAGTGTTGACACACTCATAATTAATAAAGTGAGCATGAAAAAGAATATATGCTTTATAAGGCTCAAAATCTCACAAAAATTATGGGTATTTGACATCAATTCCTATAAATTTCAAACTTTAAGGTAATATTCAAATTCAGTTCAACAACCTAAAAAAATTTTATTCTTGAAAAATAGACTTATCATGCTTGATTCTCTAGTATTCTTCAATTTTAATCATCAATGCACAATTATCAATGACTTAGTCCAAAACATATCAATAAAAATCATAAATCATTAGAAATTTCATCCTAATTAATAATATGAGAAAATTTTGTAAAAACGAGACTAAATTCAAGGATTTGAGAATAATGCAAAAAGTTAAGTACTTTTATCCCCCACACTTAAGATGTACATTGCCCTCAATGTATAAAGATAGATAAATAATCATGTAATAATGAAATCAAAAGAGAAGGGGAGAAGTAACACTTCCTGAATTTTTGGATGAATCTTTGTTCCCTTGTCGAATTGTAGAAGGAGGCAGCGGTGGCATTTTCTATGGTCCTGGGGGGTGGCTACCGACAAGCACTATGCTAGATAAAGAAATTGGGTAGCCTGGAAAGATATAGCCATGAAATCTAAAGAAACATTAAATATGTACTAATAATATAATTAAGGACAAGAAAAATAAAGAGAATGAGACTAAGAAGAATACTGAAATTAAAAGATAAGACTAATGGACTGAATAGTTCTTATTGATAGATGGTTCGCGAGGTAGGGGTGATTTCTAAGGCTGTGGTGCGTGATTCCCTAGCAGCCTTTAGAACCTAAAACCAAGAAACTATAATAAAATAAACTATATTAAACATAAGATAGTCAAAGGGAAGGAAAATAAAAGAGATAAGAAAAGAAAAATAAAATCGAAAAGGTTTCAAAGACCCTTGGTGTGTTATGTAGCTGAAGCTACCGGCATGAACTCATGTGAATCGATCTCCATTGTGGTTGGCCTCTTATGCTTCTTTGACATGATGTTGCTGAAAGGTCTAGAGAATGTTAGAAGAAAAGGAGAGAGGGGAAATATGATAAGAAGAAAGAAGAAAGAAAGGAGGAAGGAGGGTGAGGGAGAAGAGGCGGTGGGTTTAAATAGGATTTTAGCATCTGTGTCTGCCATGAACTTTTTTAGCATTTGTGTTGAAATAGGAGAAGAGGAGGTGGGTTTAAAAAGTTCAAGTGTTGTATCAGTTTTTTGGAGACGGGCATCTGTGTCTGCCATGAACTTTTTCAGCATTTCTTCAAGACTTGGCTCATTTTCCTGTGGATAGGGATGATTTTGGGAATGTGGAAGAAGTTGTTGTTTTTGATTTCCTTGATTTTGTTGGCCTTCTTGACCTCCCCACGAAAAATTTGGGTGGTTCCTCCAACCTGGATTATAGGTGTTACTATAAGGATTATTATTAGATCTGAAATTATTACCTATATAATTCATTTGTTCATTTTTCGTGCCCGATTGGTAGGGTGGGTACTGAGGATTTGCCACGGTTCCATTTGTGTCGCACTGCATTACTGGATTTACCTGCAAAGAACACAAATTGTCAAGCTTTTTATTCATCATCTCTACTTGATTTGACGGCATGGTTACTGTATCGATGTTGAAAATTTTGGCTGATTTTGTTGGCTTTGTCCTCATAAATTGCCACTGATAGTTCTTCAGCGACATCTCTTCAATAAACTCGTAGGCTGCTTCAGGAGTTTTGTTGTTCAGGGTTCCACCAATGGTTGAATCAATTAGTTGCCTCGTTAAGGGGTTTACACCATTGTAAAAATTTTGGACTTGAAGCCATAAAGGTAATCTGTGGTGTGGGCATCTCTTCAAGAGATCCTTGTATCTCTCCCATGCGTCGTATAATGTCTCTAAATCCATCTGCACAAAAAGAAGAGATATCATTTTGTAATTTGGCCGTTTTGGCCGGTGGGAAATATTTTAATAAAAAATTTTTGGCCATCTGGTCCTATGTCGTAATTGACCCTCGTGGTAACGAGCTCAACCACTGTTTGACTTTATTCCTTAATGAAAAAGGGGAATAACCGAAGATGAATGGCATCATCAGAAATTCCATTTATTTTGAAAGTATCACAGAACTCTAAAAAATTAGCTATATGAGTGTTTGGGTCTTCGTCCTGCAAACCATCAAATTGAACAAATTGTTGAATCATTTGTATAGTATTAGGCTTTAATTCAAAATTATTAGCAGCTATAGCAGGCCTAACAATACTAGATTCTGCTCCTGTTAAATGAGGTTTAGCATAGTCATACATAATGAGCGGAGCATTGTTCTCTTCCACATCTCGTGGTGGATTATTTTCATCCATCCCTTCAGTAAGATTGGATTCGCCTTCTTGGTAATTTAAGGCTCGCTTTATTTCTCTATGATTCCTACGAGTGGTAGCTTCGATATCACTATCGTATATTAGAGGTCCTATCGAGTTCCTTCTAGTCATAAACTAGAGGTACCTGCTAGGAAAGAAAGAAAATTTGGCAAGACTAAAATAATAAAATAAAATAAATTGCAAAAATAAAAATAAAAATAATGGCTAAAGTAATAAAAATAGAGCTTTCTTAATATTTTAGTTCCCCGGCAACGGCGCTAAGAACTTGATCGTCTAGAATTGTCGAGTTTTAAAATTTATAAAGAGAATGATCGAACCTAGAAACTAACTCTGACAACGACTTAAGGCAAGTGCACCTATCGAATAGTAGTATAGTTTAGGCAAGACCGGATTGTCGAACCCAAAGGAACTAAAAGTACTAATACTCACTTTCTTCCTATTATTTAGCCTAAATATTGAATGATTTGGTTGTTTAAATCTTAATTAACTAATTAATTACTAAACTAGGACGCAAAGACAAAAAGAATGGATTTGGGAAAATAACTTCAAAGAAAAACTCAGTTGATTACGATGATACCCTTAGGAAGAATCCACCTAGACTTCACTTATTATCTATCATTGAACCATACGATTTATTCACTTAGCTTGATCCGTAAGACTCCTTAATTTATATTAAACCCTCTCTCGAGGCGAATAACGTCTAACCCTAGGTTAATTAATGAAAATCTCTTTCTCACTTAATAACCCCTAGAATAGCAGTAAATCGAACTATGGACTCCCATATTAGGTTTCACCCTA
The DNA here is from genome assembly GCA_025506655.1 of Gossypium rotundifolium. Lineage (NCBI taxonomy): Eukaryota > Viridiplantae > Streptophyta > Magnoliopsida > Malvales > Malvaceae > Gossypium > Gossypium rotundifolium. Next base: position 57,634,238 of record CP106727.1, on the reverse strand, counting down.
ATCCGACAAAATCTCGTCACCCTAACTCTAGTCGCGCGATCAACTTCGCTTAATTATGCTAGATCTACTCTTAAGCAGGGACTTTTTCTCCACCACCTAAGCTCATTCGACTTGAATCAATATTCTAGAAATATTAACACAAGAATTAAGCACCCATAATTAAGAAAAAACTAAGTATTTATCATATAGTTCAGAGAACAATAACAAGATTCATCTAGGTTTCATCCCTTCAGGTATCTGAAGGGTTTAGTTCATAATAATAAAATAAAACATCTCAAGAGAAAAGATAAAACAAAACATAATAAATCCATAAAACCCCCTGAAGGAATTGAAGGAGAGATCTGCCATCTTGAGTAGAACTCTGGCTTCTTGAGATGGATCAACTGGCTATCTCCGAGTGATTCCCACAAATCTGGCCTTCTGGCTCGGCTTCTTGGCCTAGCTGACTGCCTAATTGACCACCCTCTTTCAGGTTACACTTAGGGTCTTTATATAGGCTCTTAGAATGCGTTTCTTTCACCCTAAGTATCCTTTTCCGAGTGAAATTCCTCTTTTCCACAATAGGGGCATGGCCATGGCACACGCCCGTGTAAATCGACTTTAGGCCGTGTTTCAGTTCTGTTGATTGAGGCACGCCCGTGTAAATCGTGGTCCAGGCCATGTGACATAAATTAACGAGACATGGCCGTGTGGCTTGAAGTCTAGGCCATGTCAATTTCCACTTTGGCCCAAATTGGCCTGTTTTAAGCCGTTTCTCGTTCCTTTCATCCTTGGGTACTTCCTGAGTATAAAACATGAAAAGAAAGGATTAAGAGCACCTTTTTACATAAATTAAAGGCTAAATCTTCCAAAAGCATGCTAAATATGGGGTTAAAATATGTTACTTTTATAGTTTATCACCTTCTATCAAATAACAAGAATTTCATGCCCTTAGAACATCGATGAAGAATAATTAGCCCTTGGATAAGCCCCTAATCACCAAACGAATCCTTACTAACACTTGTCCAAATCACAATTAAAGTTTAATCAGAAACTAGACTTACCGAAAGAGCGACGAGGACGTTGCATAGGAAGGAAGTAAAAAAGAGGTCAAAACAAGAAAAATAACAGCAAGTGAAAGGAAGAAAAAGGCAACTCAGCAAATAGGAAGGAAAAAATTGGCAGCAAGGGGGAAAAGGTGAAGAAAACGACAGAGAGTTTTTGAGAAAAAAGAAGAACCGAATATTTGGAAAAAGGAAAAGCTACCAGATCTTCCCTAATCCCCTAAATAACTCCACTACTTCCCACTACATCCAACTACTCAGCTTTCTAATCCAGTACAAACTCTTCTAGACGAGCAAGCAAAAATAATGCTCTTGCCCAGACTCGAACACAAGACCTCCTTCACACCAACACTCCACTCAACCACCAGACCAGTAGGCCCATTCTGTTAATTATTTACCTACTTTTACTTAAAAGATTTCTATCCCAAGATGGGGCTTTATTAAAAAACAAAATCAAAATTTGCCCAAGTCATGGCTTGAACTTGGAACCTCTCACACACACCCAGAACACTTAACCACTAAAGCAGATACACATTTATGTCACACATTGAAAAAAAAGTTTAAATTTTGGGCGTTACAACTCTACCCCCTAAAAAGAAAATTTCATCCTCGAAATTTACCTGATCAGACCAGATGAGGATACTCCTGACGCATCACATCCTCAGACTCCCACGTGGCCTCCTCAGGGCTATGGTTCCACCACAGGACCTTTACCAGCGGAATAGACTTCTTCCTCAGAACCTTTATATCATGATCTAGAATCTAAACCGACTCCTCCTCAAAGGTTAAGTCTGGTCTAACCTTAATCTCCTCAAAGGGACAATATGAGTATGATCAGAGCGATAGCGCCTCAACACCAAGACATGGAACGAGTCATGAATGCGATCCAACTCCGGAGGTAGCTCCAACTGATAACAACCAGTCCCACTCGGTTAAGAATACAGTAAGGTCCAATAAACCTAGGGCTCAACTTGCCCTTACGACCAAATCTTAGTACTTTCTTCCATGGCGAGACCTTGAGAAAAATGAAGTCCCCCACAGAATACTCGATCTCACACCTTTTCAAATCCGCATAAGATTTTTTCTTGTCAAAAACCACTTTCAAATGATCCCGAATCAATCTAACCTTATCATCTGTCTCAAAAACCAACTCAGGACCTAAAACACGTTGCTCGCCCAACTCATTCCAACATAAGGCAGTACGACACTTAACGACCATATAGTGCCTCATAAGGTGCCATATGGATGCTAGACTGGTAACTATTATTATAGGCAAACTCCGCTAAAGGCAGATAACCCTCCTAACTTCCTCGAAAAATCAATAACACAGCTCCTCAACATATCCTACAGTATATGAATCACCCTCTCAAACTGACCATCGGTCTGAGGATGGAACGTAGTACTGAAGTCCAACTTTGAACCTAGTGCCTCATGCAACTTTCTCCAAAACTGAGATGTGAAACAAGGATCCCTATCAAAGATGATCGAAACTGGTACCCCATGTAATCTCACTATCTCAGAAATATAAAGCTTCACCAGCTTCTACAAAGAATAATCAGTACGAATCGGTATAAAGTGAACAGACTTGCTCAATCAGATCCACGATGACCCATACCAAATCCTTCTTAGTGGGTGTTAGAGGCAACCTACTAAAGAAATCCATAGTTACACGCTCCCACTTCCATAGAGGAATCTTAATCGGCTGCAGCAAACCCAAAGGTAAATGATGCTTAGCCTTAACCTGCTGGCACGTTAGACATCTCGCCACAAAATCAGTAACCTCCCATTTCAACCCTAGCCACTAGAACGGTGGAAATGTACAAGTGTACACAATTGCAATAAGTAATAAAGTGACAAGTAAATATCGAGTTATCGTACCCACAGGGACTGTAAAAGAATTATTTATGAAAGTAATTTTAAACACTTTGGTGAAGGAAAAATATTTTGATTTGGGAAATGATTAAAAACTAGAAAACAAAGTAAAATGAAATAAAGTAAAGTAAAGTTATAATGCACGATTTCAAAAGCTAATTTTAATCAAGATGATATAATTGTGTTGGATTAATTACATTTCCTTAGAATCATTAAACTTATGCTTATACTTGTTACGAATAAATCACAAGCAACTCAAGAATTTGCTAACTTATGAACATATTTACAAATAAAAAATCCATTCATCTCTTGTACATATTCCTATGTCAATTCGACCGACAAAACATATTTATAAAGGTAAACATGTTATTGGACATACATACTTATTAACTTAAACAATCTCTTGCATATTCCTATGTCGATTCAAACAATTAATTCAACCTAATAAGCATATAAAAGACTATGTGAGGTAACAAAGTATCCTTACCTTGAAACAATTTAATCACAGTAATCTTGCAAGTTATGCAAGGCATATGTATCGCCAAATACAATGCTAATTTAATCTTCAGCTACCTTAGAAGAATTAAACATGTAGTAACTAAATCTCGTGTCCATTAATTACAATTTCAATGTGTTTAAATAATTAATTCTTTAGTTATCTAAACAATTATAATGCTAGAATAACTTCAGCATGATTTTACTTAATCAAGCATTTTACCTAGGCCTATAACAACATAAACACAATTTTAATAATTTAAAAGGATGAAATGCAATCAACCCAACAAGAATTAAACTCAAGCTAAGATGATTAAATTAACCATTCCAATAGCATAAATATTCATAAACATATTTTTCAAAACAACAATGAAATTTAAAGAGATAGGGAACAAGAAGCAAATCCGGTGTTTCTCTCGTGGCTTGACTGATTGCTCCATTCTTCGTCCTTCGTTGTCCTCGGCTATCAAGGTGGCTTATGAACACTTTAATTGCTGCTCAATAATGGCTGATGAGGACCTCTTTCCCAAGAGAAGAAATTGGCACTTGAACAAAAGGGGAATTGGAAAGGAAAAGTTGAGAGAAAGTGAGAGAGGAGAAGAGAGAATGAGGGATGAGGGATGCTTTGAATGATCAGCCAAGGGGGCTTTATAGCTGAATGTGGCAGCTGAAATTTGCTAAAAATAGCATCCAAAGAGCCACCCCTTGGCTGGCCACCTATGTGGCAAAGTTGATGGCTTCAACTTTCCTAAATATGGCATGGGGCAAATCTACAAAGCCACAAATTGTAGAGGGGGTTGAATGCAACTTTGACAAGTCTTCAAGGGCCTCTTTGAAAACTTAATTAATCAGCTAATAAGTTGATTTGGGTCAGCATATGGACGGTTTGGGCTGCCCAATTCTTTGATTGGTTCAATTCAATCGGTTTGGTTCAACTGGTGCGGTTCAACTTGGCCCTTTTCCATAATTAATTAAGATTAATTTATTTAACCCTAATTTAATTGGGAATAAATTAAAATTAATTAATTATGATTTAATACACATATTTGGACCGTCTTAGGCTGGAAATTATCTCGCCTTGTTATTTCGAATTGCTTCTTGGTTTTGTTCTTCGAGCAGTGTCTGCCAAGCCAATTTTCGCCTTTGTGGGAATCTGTAAAATAGTCAAAATAAATAAAATTTAATTAAAATTCATGATGTTCATATTTTTAACACAATTTAATTATTTTATAATATTTAATTATTTTTTAAGAAGAATTTAATCGAAATAGTATGATTTTAAGTTAAAAAGGGCATGTAAAAACACGTAAATTTCCATGTTTCCACACCTCCAAACTTAATTCATTGCTTGTCCTGAGTAATGCAAAAATTTGAAAAGAATTTTCTTGGAAACACTTTTGAAAAAACTCCTTCAGAACAACATTCTTCCCAAAATCATGAAATCAATATACTTATGCTCAAAAACAAGAAATTTGATAATTATGCTACTCAAGTATATATGTCATTCAAATTAATCGCAACAATTACTACAATAGCAAAATTAGACTATATGTTTCTTAATAAAGACATGTTAATCCCTAACAATTTGATTTTATTCCCTTATTCAAAATTAAACTGCAATCATTAAGCTTAACTAATGTCTTCATATGTTGAACAGAGCAATTTATCTCCACTAATGTAGGTAAATATTGAACTTTGAATCAATCGGTCTTTAACAGAGTTGTAACGTGGCTAGGCTATGGGTAGGTAAAAGATAGATAAATTTTGGCTTAAAAACCTAAGACTCTACGTAAATCGAACCTTCAAAATTTTTACCTTCGATACACCAACTTATTATACTTTCACATGCTCTTTTGTACATCTATTTTCTTTCAAGTACATTTTTTTAATCAAATTCGAGCACTTGTTTCATGTACTACAATTTTCAAGCAATTGATACTTCTTTTCAACTCCCCCAAACTTATTTTCAAGCGATATTCTGAATAGTACTGAGTCTAGTGTTTGGGACAATTTTAAAGATAATGAAGAGAAAAGTGATGGCTAAATATTACAAAGGTCCAAATAAAACTAGGCCATATAGTCTCAAAGTTGGGTTTCAAAGGATAATTTTATCATGGTCGGCTTGAAAGGCTCAAACGGTCCAAACAATAATTGTCTAAATCATTTTCAATATTCCATGCTTCCTAGGATTTCACCTCAAGAAATTACTAAGTTAATTATAAAGACTTAAACTTTCATGCATGCCTCATTTTTTTCATAGGGAACTAAAAATTTTATGGTACGAATTTGCATGCTTTATTAAAAATACATTCATATAATTATTAAGCTAACATAATACCTTATTGAAATAATAGAACTTTATTAATACTGAAGTGTAGCATACTTAAAAAATTTCAAATTATTGAACAAAATATATCCTAATCATAATTACAAGAAGATTTTATTCTAAGTGGAATTAATTCAACTTTTCAGTCCCCCAACTTAAAGTGAACAATGTCCTCATTGTTTAAAGTGAATAGCTACTATACACCAGGTAGGATATTAGAAAAGAGGAGGTGAGTCAAATTGACTGCTTAAGTACCAAGTTCTCTCTAAAATCCAGTCCTAGACATGTATAAACCTATTGCCACACTTTAGCCTTTGTGACTTGTTCAGCTTTTATTCATGATTCCTATCTCTTGTTTTATTATGCAAAAATAAAAATTCCTAATTAACCTAATCCTAAAATAACTTAAGAATAAAAATAAAATAAAGTTGAAGTCTTCCTTTTTTTATTTGTTTGACGATCCTTCTGAATGCGACTCATTTTTTTCTCCATCAGTATTGCCCTTGCATGAATCGCTTTGCTCCCTCTTCGATAATGAACTCCATGGTTCAAATATGAAATCTGGAAACTCAGGCACAAAAATAAATGGGTTATTATAAATTTTCCTAAGGGCACTCCTCATCGTGTCATCCCTTATTTTTGAGTATCTCCAGTTGACTTGTTGTTGTGTTGCATTGAGTCCATCAACTTTGACAGCTCATCTCGAAGATCTAGGCTAGGTAGTGGAGCTCCAAACATTGAAGTTTCGATATCAGGTTCAGCTTCTGGTTTCATTGGTTCTGCCTCATTATGGACTTCAATTGATTGCTCTGGCGAGATCTCTGTGGAGTCATCTTATGCTTCTTTGAGATCCTCACTCTCTTCAACTCATGACTGTAGAGCAAAATCTCCAACTACTCGGTAGAGGTCCCAATCGATGATTGTGCCCTGACTATGCCCTATCTTCTTTACGTTAGCAAGAATTTTTGATTTTAAGCAAAGAATTGTTATAGTAAAGGGGAAATAAACTGGGCCAGAATGTCTAATGGCACAATTTCGCATTTCTCTTAGGATGATTTTGCCCACATCAATGGTCTTTCCTATTAGAATCGAGTATAATAGGACCATTCGCTCTAATGAGATTGTAGTCCCATGCGAACTAGGTATAAGGCTAAAACAAATGAAATAGAACCATACCTTCGCAAGTGGTGTCAAATACTCTCTTCGACACGTGTGGATTCCTTGATATGACACAGTCCACTTAGAACCTGGAACTGTATGTTCCTCAAGAATTTCTTGCAAATTTTCAGGCTTAATGTTGCTCAACAAAGAAAAATATTCATCGTTTTTGAAATTTGGTAACTCAAAGAACTCATTAATAGAATTTGAATTTATTGGTACCTTGATTCCACGAACTGGAAATTCGGTCAATTTGCTTGAGGTTAAGTTTGCATAAAATTCACGAACTAGTTCCTCATCCACACTTGGTATCTTTTCACAAAATAATTCCCAATTGAAGGCTTCAGCAACTTGATGAATTTGCGCCATAAAGTCTCTGTAGTTTCTTTCCTTCAATGTGAAGACTTTCTCTGGATGCATCTGTTGATTTTTGAAGATACTTTCGTATCTTGCTTTGGCTTCTTCACAGTAGAACTTATTTTGCATTTCATCGATTTGAGCGGAAGCACGAGTTCTCTTGCGAGGCATGATTAACCTGAAATAAGATGGGAAAAATTATTTTCTCAAAAATTTAATTAATAAAAATTACTAATATTTCAATAAATTGAAAAATTAAATAATTAAATAAAATTAAAACTTAAGGAAAAAATTGTCCTTACCACTTTCCTTGTAAAAATTAAGAACTCCTAAAATAAAATATACTTATGAAACAAAAGATGGAAATTTAAAAGGAGGGTTGGAGGCTTAAGGGCTTGGTGTGTCAGTGAAAAAGATGTGTTGCTCGAGTGTTGGAAGCTGCTAGGTGCGCTGAAAGAGATGGGTCAAGCAAGTCACAACGCATGGTAGGGGCTACAAGCAAGAGCAAAGTGAAGTCTTCTACAGACAGCCTGATGTGCTCGAGACGCTAGTGCGTTGCACATGAGTAGGACATGGCCTGGGTGACTGCTGGAGCTGGGCTAGAGCAGCAAGTATAGCGCCATAGGGAGGCAACTAGCGCACCTATGTTTAAATGATTTTACAAGGTTTATGAGGTATTTGCATGATTGTGTGAAAGTCACATGAAGAAATTTTATTAATTAGTGAATAAATTGTCCATTAGGACTAAATTGCAAAGAATGGAAAATGTGAGATTCTAGAAGGTTCAAGTATGAAACAGAATTATGAAAAATCCTAGAGGTCCTTATTTAGCAATTAGACCATTATATTTGATGATGGAAAAAACTGTACATGGGAAGGAAAATTCTTAAGAAAGGGTCATTAAGGGCATTTTGGTTATTTGGTTAATTAAAAATAAAAAGGGAAAATAAGCTAAAAATCATGTCCATCTTCTTCCCCATGGTGCCGAAATTTGCAAGGACTCCATAGCTAGGGTTTTGCTCATTTTCAATCTTAAATTAAGTGCATCCTAGCCCTATTTTTAATGTTCTTCGTATTTTTGAAACCCTCGTAGCTCGGTTTAGCTATTTCTAGCCATATGTTGAGCTAGGGTCGTTTATGTTCAAAAATTTACCCACATATGATATGCATGTATTTTTATGTTTTATGGAAGAATATGAAAAGTTTGATGTATGATAAACATCTTTTTCTATGTGATTTTCATGAAAGATGCATGAAAATGACCAATTTGTAAAGTTATAGAAATGGTTATACATGAGTGAAATAGTGAGAATTTAATGTTGCTATAGTTGAGAAAATTATTCGGCTAGGCTTGAAATGCATGAAAGTTAAATGAAAATCATTTTACGAGCCTAGGGGCAAAAGTGTAATTATGTGAAAATTTAGGGGCAAAATCATAATTTTGCCAAAATATGAATTATGGGTTGATTTAGTCAATGCACATGTTTAAAAAGAGAAATTTATTATTATAGATCAAGAAACATGAAGCCCGGATCGAAACTGAGTCAAGAACAAAGTTGAAGACTAAATTGAGCATCGAGACACATTTTGAGATTCGAGGTAAGTTTGTATGAAATTAGTATTTCATAATATTCGATAATTGAAATCGTTCATTATTATGTTAATGCATGTTATTGTGAACGAAATTGACCTATAAAGTATCGATAAGTAAATGATGAGAATAGGCTAAATTGTAGTTCCGGTTATAATTCCGGAGTAAGTATATTACCTACGTATGCATACGAGAAAGAAAAGGTCTCGTATAAGACCATATCAGGGATATGGATTCGGCACCAAAGAATGATCTCGTAAGACCATATCCGAGATATGGCATCGACATCTAAGTACGATCTCGTATAAGACCATGTCTAGGACATGGCATCGACATCGAGTTATGAGATCCCATATAAGACCATATCTGGGATATGGCGTTGGCATCAAATCTTATGAATGTTAAGCTTGAATGGTTCATGACGATCCGATTTATTCATAAGCAAAAGAGTCAAGTATGTGAGTTGGCCTAGATCCAAATCTATTTATGGATGGCCTTGAGTGATGTTCATGGTATGAATGATAAAGATGTGAGTTTGTGGTTATGTTAGCCAATGTGCTAAACTACATGAATCAGTGATACAGGTATCTTGAGTAAGTAAAAGTTACTAGATCATATTGACGTGAGATGGGTAAGAGTAAGTAAGAGTAAGTGTGAATAAGTACGAGTAAGTACTTTTATTTATTGGTTTTATGTCGCCGTTGTTTCATGATATGAATGATTATAGTTTGAGTAATTTGTCATCCTAGAGTTTTATGCAAACTTACTAAGCTATATGCTTACCCCTCTCTCTTCCCTTTTCTTATAGTTTCCCAAGTTAGCTCGAGGATCATTTGACATCAGAGCTCGGAATCACACTATCGACATCACTTTGGTATAACAATTTAGACTTATTTTGAGTATGGCATGTATAGGACTCGAGTATTTTGTTAAGTTGTAATTGTTAGCCAAAGTGTTGGCTATGTATGTTACTAAAGTCATTTTGTAAATGGTCTTAAGTTAGGCCAATACTTGGGAAATTCTTTTGCTCAATGAAAGTAAATCTCATGAAGTGTATGCTCTTGTTTATGTCTCAATTTCTTAAATTCCTAGAGATATTAATTGGTCATCTTTTAAATTGGAAGGATTTGAGTTGGAGTTTGCATGTGTGCAATGTATGGTGGAAAAATGGCTTGGTAGGTAGCCTGCTAATTGTCCACATGGGTAGACACACGGGCATGTGTCTAGGCCGTGTGGGAGGTATGGCTAGCACATAGGCGTATGCCCAGGCCGTGTGAAGTCTGCACCTGGCATTTGAAATTTAAATCACTGCACGATTGAAGCACACGGTCGTGTGTATAGGCTATGTGGATAAGTCAGTAAGACAAGGTTTGGCACACGGGCCAGGGCCACAGGCGTGTCAAGGCCGTGTGAAATTAGTCAATGTCGACCACGGGTAGAAGATACGGGCATGTTTTAGGGGCACACGGGCGTGTCCTTAGTTCAACACGGGCGTGTAGCCCCTGTTTTGATGAAAAGTTTTTCGGTTTGTAAGAGTCCTCGATTTAATCTCGAAACCTTTCGGAGGTATGTTTAGGGCCACGTAGGCCAAGAATGAGCAAGAAATGGGTTTTGAATGAAATGTTATAGCCAGTTACTATACGCTCAAGTAAGGTTAAGCATGGTAATGCCTTGCATCCGATCCCGTCATCGAACACGGGTAAGGGGTGTTACAGGTTAGGTACTTAGCTAGGAGGTTTCGGCACTTAAGGTTTTAGGGTTTTGAGTGATGAATGAATGGGAGAAGTATGGGGGACATTTATAGTGAGAGCAGTAGGAATTAGAGTAGGATTCTTAGAGAAATTTAATAATTTAAAATATTCTAATTCTAATTCTACTCAATGTTAACAACAATTTAATAATCAAATATATGCATATTAAATTATCAATTGATATTAAATTATTAATATAAGCAAAGAATATAATTAAATAAATTTAATCCTAATCCTAAGCTAAGTTGATAAAACTAATATATAAATTATAATGGATATAATTATATATTAAAGTCTATCAACAATTTATAAATATATAATATTAAGTAAAAATATTTATTTTAGATGCCTTTAAAAATATTTACAAAAAGAGGCACTAGTTTATATTATTTACTAATTAGTAACCAAATTTTAAAATAATTCAATTAAGTCCCTAGACTTAATGAAAATTTGAAATTGAGTTGCAATTTAAAACTTAGGTCAAAATTGACCTTTTTATTTGAAAAACAAAAAATTTATTTTGTCATTTAGGGACTAATTTCTTGGAAAATTATGTAAAAATCAATTCTCAGGAAAGATTGGAGGGGCCACAAGTGGTCCCGCTTAAGTTCCAATCTCTTATACGGAATTTATTTAAACATAATAAACCCAAAAATATACCCTAAATAATTTATTAAAAACAAGAAAATTTAAATATCTGATAAACTGAACAAGATTTGATCCCGTTCAGGTCTTTCTCCGTAGAAATGTTTCAAACGCTGAGCATTGACTTGAAAATTACCTCCGTTACCTTGGAGTTCAACAACTCCATATGGATAGACGCAATGAATCATAAATGGACCGAACCAACGTGATTTTAACTTACCGGAAGAACTTCAATCTGGAATTAAATAACAAGACTTGCTGACCCACTTCAAATTCTCTAACTTGAATGTGCTTGTCATGTCATTTCTTGAGTCTTTCCTTTAGTGATTTGGCATTTTCGTATGAGAACATTCGGAATTCCTCTAGCTCGTTGAGTTGGAGCATCTGTTTCTCTCTAGTAAGCTTAAGATCCAAGTTGAGTCGTCGAAGAGCCCAATAAGCTTTGTGCTCTAACTCCAGAGGTAGATGACAGGCTTTCCCAAAGACCAACCTGTAGGGTGACATTCCTAAAGGTGCCTTGTATGTTGTTCTGTAAGCCCATAAGGCATCATCTAGTCTCTTGGACCAATCTCGTCGGTTCGGGCAAACTACTTTCTCAAGTATGCCTTTGATCTCCTTATTCGCCAGCTCAGCTTGCCCATTTGTTTGTGGATGGTAAGCTGTAGCAACCTTATGTTTAGCTCCATGTTTATCTAACAACCATTTTAACCACTTGTTCACAAAATGGGTTCCTTCATCGCTGATAATAGCTCTTGGGGTTCCAAACCTTGTAAACATGTGTTTCTGTAAGAACTTCATCACAACTTTAGCATCATTCGTCAGATAAGCTTCAGCCTCGACCTATTTTGACACATAATCTACTGCTACCAATATGTACTTGCGACCAAAAAACGGAGGGAAAGGACCAAGAAAGTTAATACCCCAAACATCAAACAATTCTACCTCAATGATATTTATTCGAGGTATCTCATTTCTGTAGGTAACATTTCCAACCCTCTGACATCAATCACAACTCTTTACGTAAGCGTATGTATCCTTGAATAGTGTTGGCAAAAAGAATCTGGCACTTTGGCCACTGTACGTATACCTCCGAAGTGTCCTCCACTCGGAGCTGAATGACAGTGGTATAAAATCTTCGGTATCTCATCTTCTGCCACACATCTCCTGATCATCTGATCTACATACTTTTTAAACAAATATGGCTCTTCCTAGAAATAGTACTTCACATCATGAAGAAACTTTTTCCTTTTTTGATACGTTTTATCAATCGGCATCAAACCATAAGCTAAATAGTTAGCAATATCAGCAAACCAAGGAATATTATGGACATGATTTACTTTCAGTATGTGTTCATCTGGAAATGTATCCTGAATCGGTATAAGTGGAGAATTTTCCTCTTGTTCTCTAATCTGGACAAGTGATCTGCTACTTGGTTTTCTACTCTCTTTCGATCTTGAATTTCTAGATCAAACTCTTGAAGTAGAAGTACCCACCGGATCAATATCGGCTTAGCGTCTTTCTTGGCCAATGAGTACTTAATTACTGAATGGTCTGTATAGATAATCACTTTGTTACCTACAAGATAAGATCGAAACTTGTCAAAAGTAAACACAATAGCAAGTAACTCTTTTTCTGTTACTGTATAATTCAGTTGAGCTCTGGTTAGATTTCGACTTGCGTAGTAGATGGGATGAAAAACTTTATTCCTTTGCTGGCCCAAGACAGCTCCAATTGCGAACTCACTTGTGTCACACATCAAAACGAATGGCAAATCCCACTCTGGTGTGACGATTATGGGTGCCGTGACTAATCGGCTCTTCAAATTGTTGAAGGCTTTTAAGCATTCCTCATCAAACTTGAATATCGAGTCCTTCTCCAATAGTTTGTATAAGGGTTTAGCCACTTTGGAGAAGTCCTTGATAAATCTTCAATAAAAATCGGCGTGGCCCAAAAAGCCCCTAACACCATTTACAAATGTTAGAGGTGGGAGTTTTCAATAACGTCTACCTTTTCTTTGTCTACCTCGATCCCATGTCTCGTTATCCGATGGCCTAGAATAATTCCTTCTCGTACCATAAAATGGCACTTTTCCCAGTTGAGTACGAGATTCGTTTCTTCACATCGCCTTAGTACCTTAGCTAGATTGCTAAGCAATCATCGTAAGTATCTCTGAATACTGAAAAATCTTCCATAAAAACTTCCAAATACTTTTCAACCATGTCAGTAAAAATAGACATCATACATCTTTGAAATGTAGCAGGTGCATTACATAAACCAAATGGCATGCATCTAAATGCAAACGTATCGTACGGGCAGGTGAATGTCATTTTGTGTTGATCTTTCGGTGCTACTGTAATTTAATTATACCCTGAGTATCCATCGAGAAAATAGTAGTAATTTTGTCCTGCGAGTCTATCTAGTATCTAGTCTAAGAATGGCAAAGGAAAGTGATCTTTCCTAGTCTCCTTGTTCAACTTCCGGTAATCAATGCAGATTCTCCATCCTCGTAACTGTTCTAGTTGGCATCAAGTCATTGTTCTCGTTATCTACGATCGTGATACCTCCTTTCTTCGGCACGCACTGGACCGAACTCACCCATGAGCTGTCTGAGATGGGGTAAATTATTCCGCATCCAACCACTTGATAATTTCCTTTTTTACTACATCCTTCATAATGGGGTCCAGCCTTTGTTACCCATCAATCGTTCCTCTCTCGCCATCTTCTAATATGATCTTTTGCATGCATACAGATGGGCTAATACCACAAATATCGCTGATGGTCCATCCGATAGCCTTCTTGAATTGTTTCAAAACTATGATAAGTTTCTCTTCTTGTTCAGTAGTTAATTCTGCTGAAACAATCACAAGCAGAGTAGAGGCGTTACCTAAATAAACATATTTTAAGTGTGTAGGTAATACCTTGAGTTCTAATTTAGGTGGCTCCTCGATTTATGCTTTTGGCTGGGTGTAATCCATTTTCTCTAATTCCAAAGATTCAAAACAGGATTGCAGATTAAATCCCTTTTGATTAGCTTATGAAAGCTAAGTATTCATCCTCCTTGTAATATCCCGGGTTAAGGGCTATTTTGTTTTGGCATTTGTTTGCATGTTAAGGGCTTGTTATGTTGTTGTTTGTGTGGTTTCGGCTTAGTTGTAGGCTAGGAGTGAGCCCAGTAGGTGGGAAAATTTTAGTTTTGGGCTTTATGTGATAGGAGTCAAGGAGCTGGGTCTTTTATATTTTAATTGGTGTTCTTGAGCACAAGTGAAGAGCTAGCAAAGTTGCAAAGCATGCGCCACTTGGAGCATGTGTGTGGCGCCAAGTGCAAGGGAGGAGGTCTTGTGTTCAAGCTGAAAAATCCCACACTTTTGCATCCATTTTGACGGCATGGAAGGGAGGAGTTGTAGGCAGTTCAAACTCTGCCTTGGACTAAGTCTTCCTATTCAAACGGTGGGTGGAGAGTGATTGTAGGAGGTGGACTAATTCAAAGAGATTTGAATTAGTGGCTTGGGAGTGTTTGAGGGGAGGTTGGCCGGTTTTGAGGAGATTTTGGGGGAGGTTGGCCGGTTGGTAAGTGTTGTGAGGGAGTGGGGAAGTGCCGAAATCCACTTGTGTTCTTTTGTGTGCATTTTCGGTCACCAATTTCTTTTTGGTAAGCTGATTTTCGTTTAGTCAAAAGCTAACAAAAGCTCTCTTCACTTGCAAATAGCCTAAGCCGAAAAACCCTTCCATTTTTGCTTCTTGAAACCGAAACCCAAAGCAACTTTGTTTGCCAAACTTTGCACTTTTATTTTTCTACATTTTGTGTTGCCTATCAAAACGCCCCATTCGCTCTCTCCATTTCTTCTTCATTCAAACCGAAAGCTTCAACAATCATACCTTGCTGATTTTGTCATTGGTAGCCGA
This sequence comes from Gossypium rotundifolium, assembly GCA_025506655.1. NCBI lineage: Eukaryota > Viridiplantae > Streptophyta > Magnoliopsida > Malvales > Malvaceae > Gossypium > Gossypium rotundifolium. The sequence goes on along the minus strand of CP106727.1, from coordinate 57,619,097 downwards.
AAGTTCTCTTCTCTCCCACTTCTCTTTCTTTTGTTCATTGTGTAAGCTGAAACCATTTCACCTTGTTCCCCTAACCTTCATTTTCTTTTCTCAATATCCTTTAGCCAAACACCATCCTCCAAAATCACCATCATCTATCTCTTTTCTTTGAACCAAAGCACCTCTCCATATCTTCAATCTATTTTCTTCTTTTCCAAAACCATTGTTAGCCAACCCTCCTTGGTGTGAAGTGAAACCTTTCTCCTTTGGTTAAGGGTGTTGGTAGAACCTTGTCCCACCCGTAGTTCTTTATTACCGTATATCAAAGGAGGAGTGTGACCTTGTTGGAATCTTGCTCAATCGGTCTAACAAGAAGGTAGGTGCTAGTCGAATGGCCATTTCTCCCTTTCTTGTGCTTTGTCAATCTTTGGTGTTTGAGAGCGATGCTCAGTATATGCTAAAAAAGAGTAACGCTCAGCTTTGGTAATCATTTTCATATAGGGCCTTTGGATTTCAAGCGGTGGATTGGAGAAGTCAAGTGGTAAGTAGTGGTAAGAGGTTATCATGTTAGTCTATTCTTTTAGAATTCTATAAGCCAAAGTTTCAATGGATTAACTGTTCTGTTAATAGGGTGTGCCGATTGTTAAAAGAGGAACCATTGTCGATTCGGGTTTGGTAGGAAACCAAACGTTTGCAAGGTAAGGGTTATTCGATATACCTTTTGGTTTAAATGGTTGTGGCCGAATGGTTTAAGTGTTAATCCATTGTTGGCCGATTGTAGGCTCAGGGTTGTCGAGGTGATCGAGGGACGTAGACCGATTCTTAGGATTAACATCTTTGCTATTCAGGTGTGTAAACCAACACACTTTCTTAACTGAGTAATGTGATAACCTGTTTGTGTAAGTGAAACAGTGTGGTTGACTATTTTGATACCCATTGAGGTATGGATACGGATTCGGGTAAGTCCGTTTCATTATGAAATACGTGATGATATATGATATTATGATTATGAGTGTATATTCGTTGAGATGCCATATTAAGCATGTGAGCATGATAGCATGATTGCACGATTTTGCATTTAGTATGTTGTGCTATTGGGTGATATGAGAGGAGGGGGGAGTATGATATCCGTGTCTTTGGGACACTGTGTCTTTGGGACACCAGAGGTTTGGCACCTCCAGTGGTTTGGTACCACAAATGATATTTTGTGACTTTGGGTCACCAGAGGTTTGGCACCTCGGCGTCTCGTCCCAAAGGGCTTAGTACCACGGTGGGTTGGCCCCACAGTTGATTATACGGGATTGACGCCAGTGATTTGGTATCACACGATAGGTTGGCCCCATCATCAGATTTGTGACTACGGTCACCAGTGATTTGGTATCACATTGTGTCTTTGGGACACGGAGGTTTGGCACCTCATTACGACTCGTCCACGTGGTTTGACACCACCGTGGGTTGGCCCCACTTATAAGATACGGATTGTCGCTAGTGATTTGGTATCACACGATGGGTTGGCCCCATCATTGGATTATTTGTGACTTCGGGTCACCAAAGGTTTGGCACCACATTATGGATATCGTGACTTTGAGTCACCAGTGGTTTGGCACCACCAGTGGTTTGGTACCACACGGGGTAGAGAAGGTGATATGGATGGTTAGGATCGGGTGCATTACTTGCCTTACTTTGTTATGATGTGTGTTGGCATGTTATATCGGGAGAGGGATTTACACACTGAGTCTTGCGACTCACTCTCTTCTTTGACTTTTTCAGGTGACACTTAGACGCGGACATGGAGCCGGGATGGACTCGGGGTGCTCATGCCATGCCTAAATAAGGAATTGCGTAGACTTTATAAAATTTGGTACATTAGCTTATTTATTTCTATTTGGTTTTATTTTGGTTTGTAAAAGGCCTTTTAAAATTATGTTTTGCTTTGTTCATGCTTAAAGTAGATGTTTATTATGCCTTAACAAATTAATTGGGTTAAAATGTGCTAAAACTTGGAAAGACAACGATTTCAAAACTACAAAAGTGATATTTTAAACTATACCATCAGGTATCACACTATGATTTGGGATAAAGAGAACTCAAATGTTTTTCTAACTTAAAACTCGATTTTTCTACTAAGTCAAAATGTTTAGTAACAATAATAAACAACTCAAACTTCCAAATGAGATAAACTTGTTTTACCTACACATCGAGTAAGTTTTCAAAATTTTGGGTTTCCAAAGTACACTATCGATTTGTTTAAAATCCCGCCGCTTTTTCTATAAGATCAAAATATGGCAAAGTGATTCATCAAACTTTTAAACTTTAACCTAAACCTCTCGAAATTCTTTTTCCCTGTAACATACCAGATTCGGTCGTGGTGTGTTGACCGGGTTTGGGGTGTTACAATTGTGGTATCAGAGCTAAGTTCAAAGGCTCGACTGTGCGCCCGAGGCCCAAAATGTTTTAGAACTATAGTTTTTGAGTATTTTGTTTTTAAAAAGCATGGTTTGAAAGGCATGGCACCGAGTCTCCGGCACCAATTCGCCTAGGTAAGTACCCCGTACTATTGTTTGTGATAATGATGAGATGTGATTGAATGGCTAGTGATAGTAAGACTACCTTAGAGATCTGGCCCGATAGGACTCGTGGACTCATGAAAAAAACCTCTTAAATAAGCAATATTCATAAGACTTTACTTTTAAACAGTGGAATAAATACTGATACATAAAATTCTTTAAATCAGACGAGATTTAGTCATGAGTACCCGAGGTGGATGTGGTCGTGGACGAGGTTGCGGTAGGATGACAGTTTTTGAACCCATAGGATCCGTCGGGGTCAAAAATGAGATACTGATTCCGCCACCAAATGAGGTGGTGAGTTTCAGAATGAGTGGATGACGCAGGTCACAAAGATCTTTGTGGGTTTTAGAAAGGGTAGCTGGAGTAGGCGGAGGTGCAAGAGTTAGGAAATCTGTGCCTGAGCGACTTCGGAAAACAGGGCCGAATTCTTTCGGGTGTCTCGGTGTTGCTCCTAGCACCTGAATATTGGTGGAAGCGACAGAGCGGATCATGGACGATCTAGACATCGATCGAAGAAAAGTTAAAGGGATAGTATCACTTCTCGAGATGAGTCATACCATGGTGGCTCACTATTCGAGACAATGACTGCAGCAAAGATCCGACTTGGGACTATTTCGTACGCTTATCGTAAAAAGTACGTGGAGCTAACTACATTAATGAGCAGCGGAAAGCATTTCTAAGGTTAGTTCAGGGGAGCAAATCTGTGTTAGAGTACGAGGTAGAGTTTCTGAGGTTGAGTCGGTATGTCAGGGGTATGGTGGCTACTGAACATGAGAGGTGCGTTCATTTTGAGGATGGCCTACGGGACGAGTTAAGGTTGTTGATTGCACCTCAGCAGGAGCGTGAATTCGCTGGCTCGCTGAAAAGGCAAAGGTGGCTGAGGGTATTAAAGAGTCTGTGAGGCAAGGCATGGATAGGAACCGACACAAGAGGAGTTTTGGATCTTCTGGGTCGTCAGGGAATCAGCAGAAAAGGGCTAGACCGAGTGGGCGAATCGATCGGTAGGTTTGTTGTCGCTAGGCGGTGGACCGCCGCAGCAGTAATCTGCTGGAAAAGCTCATTGGGAGGATGCTGGACCGGTGGAAAAGGCTGTTGAGTGTGGCTCATTGGACCACCGTGTGGGGGCCGTCCAAGTTGGCTAGGATTCAATCGAGAGTCGTATGTACTCAAGATAGGAATAATGGACCACCACCGCAGAGGGGCCGAGGTAATGGCGGAGGACGTAATGGTTACGGTCGGGCCGTGGAGCACCGCGGAGGTGCAGTGTAGTTCGAGGCAGAACAACCGGGTTAGTGTATCTTGAGCGCCGAGAGGAGGGCGACGCACCGACGTCATTACCATCGTTTTTAATCTTTGGTTCTCCATTTATCGCTTTAATTGATGTGGGTTCAACACATTCATATGTTCTTGAGTAGCATAGTGAAGACCATGGATCTAGGCTCAGATATCTTCTAGGTAGATGACCGTAATAAGCCCTCTAGGTCACTCAGAGTTGTAGATAAGTCAGATAGAGGCGCACCTCTAGAACTTCAAGGGTATTATTTGTGGCTAATCTGATGGAACTGCCGTTTGGGGAGTTCGATTTGATTCTCGGGATGGATTGGCTGGTTAAGTACCAGGCGAAGTTGGACTGCGCGGCTAAGCGCATGGTTCTGGCCTTGCAATGAGGGTGATGAGGTAGTTCTAATCGGTAATAGAAGAAATTATCTCGTCTAATGTGGTATCTCGCCCAAAGCCGGAAAGATGGTCGAAAGGGTCAGTAAGCATATGTGGTTCATGTGTATGCCTTAGAGGCTAAAGAGTCTGTTGTGGAGACGATTCTACGATTAGGGAATTTGTTGATGTGTTTCGAGGAGCTTGGGTTTGCCACCAGATCGGAGGTAGAGCTCGGGATAGATCATATCTTAATCGCGCGCCGGTGTCTATAGCTCCGCATGTGATGGCACCTAAGGAGTTAGTGGAGCTTAAGGCTCGACATCTGAATTGTTGGACCGAGGCTTTATCGGGCCAAGTGTTTCGCCTTGGGAGTGCCGGATCTTTGTCAAGAAGAAAGAGCGGTACTATGCGGATGTGTATAGACTACCGCTAACCAATAAGTCGACAATCAAAACAAGTATCCGCTGCGTCGGATAGATGACTTGTTTGATCACCAAGGGCGATGCGGGTTTCTCAAAGATCGATCAAGGTCCAGGTATCACCGATTAAGGGTAAAAGAGGCGGATATCTGCAAGACGGCATTTCGTACTCGGTATGGGCACTTTGAGTTCTTAGTTATGCCGTTTGGGTTGACTAATGTGCCGGCCTTCATGGATCTGATGAATAGGGTGTTCCAATGGTATCTGGATCGCCAGTAGTGGTTTTATCGATTTACATCTTGGTATATTCAAAGACTGAGGAGGAACATGATGCTCATTTGCGGGTGGTATTGCAGATTCTAAGGGAGAAACAGCTTTATGCGAAGTTTAGCAAATGCGAGTTCTGGCTTAGGGAGGTGACGTTCTTGGGTCATGTAGTATCGGTGAGGGATTAGAGGGACCTCGTAAGATAGAGGCGCTTTGAATTGGAAGCCGCCAGGTCAAGAGTGAGATTCGAGTTTTCGGCTTGGCGAAACTACCAAGATTTGTAGAGGATTCTCGTTGATCGCAAAGACCAATGACCAAATTATTAAGAAAAGGGGTTCCGTTTATTTGGACCGAGAAGCAATAGGAGAGCTTGATAAGTTGAAGAAGATTTTGACCAAGCTCCGCTCGATTCAACCCGAGGTTTGTAAGGAATTCACAGTATTGTGACGCTTCATCTGTGTTTGGGTTGTGTCTTGATGCAGAAGGGAAGGTTGTGGCTTACGATCTCGGCGGTGAGGCCACATGAGGTAAATTATCCAACGCACGATCTGGAGCTTGCGGTACAGTAGTCTTTGCCTTAAAGATATGGAGGCATTACTTATACGGAGAGAGATCGATAGTCTACACGGATCATAAGAGTCTCAAGTACCTTCCACTCGTAGAGACTTGAATCGAGATGTAGCAGATGGATTGAGCACCGAAAGACTACGATTGCTCAATTGAGTATCATCCGGCAAGGCTAACGTTGTGGCGTACGCGTTGAGCCGTAAGGTTGTTTCGGATCTAAGAGCTGCTTGCCCACTTGAGTTTGTATGACGACGGGAGTATTTTGGCGAGCTGCAGAGTTGCCTACTTGGGTTTAGCGGATCGTAGAAAACAGTTGATGGATGAGGTTCTAAGTGCGCAGAGGACACAAGTGCGTAATGATAGGTTGAAGGGTTATAGCTTGTCTAGTGATGGGGTTCGTGTTTTCAAGGGAAAGCTTGCATGCCGAGAGATCTTGAGTTAAGGCAAAAGATTCTTCAGATGCATATAGCGCCCCTACGCTATGCATCCCGGAGGTAGCAAAATGTATAGGGATCTCGAGAACGCTTACGGTGGTCCAAAAAGGAAGTGACGAGTTTGTAGGGAAGTGTCCGACATGTCGGCAGGTCAAGGTCGAGCATCGATTCGTCGTGGTTGCTTCAATAAAGGAAGATCCCACAAAGGAAGTGGGAAAGGATAACTATGGATTTTTCAAGGATTACCGCTACACCGAGCAAGAAGGATTCATTTGGGTAATTGTGGATCGACCGACTAAATCACTCACTTTATTCCGGTGAGAGTGGATTACTCACTTCGAGGTTGGCGGTCATATGTGTCGAGATAGTGAGATCGCACGGGTGCCGATGTCGATCATCTCGGATAGGGATCCCAATTTACGCTCAAGGTTCGAGAGCGTTGCATCGCTCGGGTACGCGGTTGGATTTCAAAGACGGATTTCATCCGCAGACTGATGGGCAGTCGGAAAGGGTTATACAGATCTTGAAGGACATGTTGCGAGGTTGTGTTCTGGACTTCAGGGGTAGCTGGGAGGAGTACCTACCACTAGCTGAGTTCGCCACAACAACATTACTAAGCAAGCATCAAGATGGCACCTTATGAGGCGCTGTCGGTAGGAAGTGTCGCCACCTACTTGTTGGACGAGTTAAGTGAACGCCGGTTGTTGGGACCAGAGTTGGTTGCTGAGACCGAAGGCAAGGTAAAGTTGATTCAGGCTAGATTGAAGGAAGCTTCGGACCGACAGAAGTCTTATACCGATCTTAAGCGAAGAGATATAGAGTTTGCTGTGGGGGATCAGGTTTTTCTGAAGGTCTCGCCATGGAAGAAAGTATTAAGGTTCGGGAGGAAAGGCAAGCTAAGTCCAAGGTTTATTGGGCCGTATAAGGTACTGAGACGAGTGGGACCAGTTGCATATCAGCTCGAGTTGCCAGCAGAGCTAAGTCATATTCACGACATGTTCCACGTTTCAATGCTTTGGCGATGTCGCTCCGATCCGTCACACGTGGTGGCAGTGGAAGAGATTGAGGTAAACCCAGATTTGACCATGGAGGAAGAGCTCGTCTGATTTTAGATCGGGATGTGAAGGTTCTGCGTAAGAAGTCCGTGGCTCTCGTTAAGGTTCTTTGGCGGAATCATGGCGTGGAAGAAGCTACGGGGAACCCGAGGATAGGATGAGACAATACCCGCAACTCTTGACTCGACTGTGTAATTTGGGCCGAAATTATTTTTAAGGGGTAGAACGTAATATCCCGGGTTAAGGGCTATTTTGTTTTGGCATTTGTTTGCATGTTAAGGGCTTGTTATGTTGTTGTTTGTGTGGTTTCGGGGCTTAGTTGTAGGCTAGGAGTGAGCCCGAGTAGGTGGGAAAATTTTAGTTTTTGGGCTTTATGTGATAGGAGCTGAAGGAGCTGGGTCTTTTATATTTTAATTGGTGTTCTTGAGCACAAGTGAAGAGCTAGCAAAGTGGCAAAGCATGCCCACTTGGAGCATGTGTGTGGCGTCAAGTGCAAGGGAGGAGGTCTTGTGTTCAAGCTGAAAATCCCACACTTTTGCATCCATTTTGACTAAGCATGGAAGGGAGGAGTTGTAGGTAGTTCAAACTCTGCCTTGGACTAAGTCTTCCTATTCAAACGGTGGGTGGAGAGTGATTGTAGGAGGTGGACTAATTCAAAGAGATTTGAATTAGTGGCTTGGGAGTGTTTGGGGGGAGGTTGGCCGGTTTTGAGGAGATTTTGGGGGAGGTTGGCCGGTTGGTAAGTGTTGTGAGGGAGTGGGGAAGTGTCGAAATCCACTTGTGTTCTTTTGTGTGCATTTTCAATCACCAATTTCTTTTTGGTAAGCTGATTTTCGTTTAGTCAAAAGCTAACAAAAGCTCTCTTCACTTGCAAATAGCCTAAGCCGAAAAACCCTTCCATTTTTGCTTCTTGAAATCGAAACCCAAAGCAACTTTGTTTGCCAAACTTTGCACTTTTATTTTTCTACATTTTGTGTTGCCTATCAAAACGCCCCATTCGCTCTCTCCATTTCTTCTTCATTCAAACTGAAAGCTTCAACAATCATACCTTGCCGATTTTGTCATTGGTAGCCGAAAGTTCTCTTCTCTCCCACTTCTCTTTCTTTTGTTCATTGTGTGGCAAACCATTTCACCTTGTTCCCTAACCTTCATTTTCTTTTCTCAATATCCTTTAGCCAAACACCATCCTCCAAAATCACCATCATCCATCTCTTTTCTTTGAACCGAAAGCACCTCTCCATATCTTCAATCTATTTTCTTCTTTTCCAAAACCATTGTTAGCGAACCCTCCTTGGTGTGAAGTCAAACCTTTCTCCTTTGGTTAAGGGTGTTGGCCGAACCTTGTCCCACCGGTAGTTCTTTATTGCAGATATCAAAGGAGGAGGTGACCTTGTTGGAATCTTGCTCAATCGGTCTAACAAGAAGGTAGGTGCTAGGCCGAATGGCCATTTCTCCCTTTCTTGTGCTTTGTCAATCTTTGGTGTTTGAGAGCCGATGTCGGTATATGCTAAAAAAGAGTAACGTTCGGTTTTGGTAATCATTTTCATATAGGGCCATTGGATTTTGAAGCAGCCGATTGGAGAAGTCAAGTGGTAAGTAGTGGTAAGAGGTTATCATGTTAGTCTATTCTTTAGAATTCTATAAGCCAAAGTTTCAATGGATTAACTGCTCATTAATAGGTGTGCCGATTGTTAAAAGAGGAACCATTGTCGATTTGGGTTTGGTAGGAAACCAAACGTTTGCAAGGTAAGGGTTATTCAATATACCCTTTGGTTTAAATGGTTGTGGCCGAATGGTTTAAGTGTTAATCCATTGTTGGCCGATTGTAGGCTCGGGTTGTCGAGGTGATCGAGGGGCGTGACCGATTCTTAGGATTAACATCTTCGTATTCGTGTGTAAACCAACACACTTTCTTAATCGAGTAATGTGATAACTTTGCTTGTGTAAGTGAAACAATGTGGTTGACTATTTTGATACCCATTGAGGTATGGATACGGATTCGGTAAGTCCGTTTCATTATGAAATACGTGATGATATATGATATTATGATTATGAGTGTATATTCGTTGAGATGCCATATTAAGCATGTGAGCATGATAGCATGATTGCAACGATTTTGCATTTAGTATGATGTGCTATTGGGTGATATGAGAGGAGGGGAGTATGATATCCGTGTCTTTGGGACACTTTGTGTCTTTGGGACACCGAGGTTTGGCACCTCCAAGGGTTTGGTACCACAAATGCTATGTTGTGACTTTGGGTCACCGGAGGTTTGGCACCTCATTGTCTCGTCCCAAAGGGCTTAGTACCACGGTGGGTTGGCCCCACGATTGATTATACGGATTGACGCCATGATTTGGTATCACACGATGGGTTGGCCCCATCATCGGATTTGTGACTACGGTCACCAAGTGATTTGGTATCACATTGTGTCTTTGGGACACCGAGGTTTGGCTCCTCATTGCGACTCGTCCCTGTGGTTTGACACCACCGTGGGTTGGCCCCACTTATGAGATATGTGATTGTCGCTAGTGGTTTGGTATCACACGATGGGTTGGCCCCATCATTGGATTATTTGTGACTTCGGGTCACCAGTGGTTTGGCACCACATTATGGATATCGTGACTTTGAGTCACCAGTGGTTTGGCACCACCAGTGGTTTGGTACCACACGGGGTAGAGAAGGTGATATGGATGGTTAAGATCGGGTGCATTACTTGCCTTACTTTGTTATGATGTGTGTTGGCATGTTATATCGGGAGAGGGATTTACACACTGAGTCTTGCGACTCACTCTCTCCTTTGACTTTTTCAGGTGACACTTAGACGCGGACATGGAGCCGGGATGGACTCGGGGTGCTCATGCCATGCCTAAATAAGGAATTGCATAGACTTTATAAAATTTGGTACATTAGCTTATTTATTTCTATTTGGTTTTATTTTGGTTTGTAAAAGGCCTTTTAAAATTATGTTTTGCTTTGTTCATGCTTAAAGTAGATGTTTATTATGCCTTAACAAATTAATTGGGTTAAAATGTGCTAAAACTTGGAAAGACAACGATTTCAAAACTACAAAAGCGATATTTTAAACTATGCCATCGGGTATCACACTATGATTTGGGATAAAGAGAACTCAAATGTTTTTCTAACTTAAAACTCAATTTTTCTACTAAGTCAAAATGTTTAGTAACAATAATAAACAACTCAAACTTCCAAATGAGATAAACTTGTTTTACCTACACATCGGAGTAAGTTTTCAAAATTTCCGGGTTTCCAAAGTACACTATCGATTTGTTTAAAATCCTGCTCAGTTTTTCTACAAGATCAAAATATGGCAAAGTGATTCATCAAACTTTTAAACTTTAACCTAAACCTCTCGAAATTCTTTTTCCCTGTAACATACCAGATTCGGTCGTGGTGTGTTGACCGGGTTTGGGGTGTTACACTCCTCTTCATCATTTGGGGGATCCGATGTCAAAATTCTTTCCAGTGGGTCCTCAACATAGTTGAGTTCCTTCTCCACTATTAAATCCTCTAAATCGAACACTGCAGAGCAATCATCAATTGTGTCAGGAAATCGCATAGACTTAAAGATGTTAAATGTTACCTGATCATCCTGAACACGCATAGTGAGCTCACCCTTCTGCACATCAATAAGGGTCCTTCCAGTTGCTAGGAACGGCCTTCCTAGGATGATTGGTACTTCTTTATCTGCTTCAGAATCTAGATATACAAAGTCAACTGGAAAGATAAACTTATCTACATGTACCAATATGTCCTCGATTTTTCCTTTTGGATGTGCTAAGGATCGATCTGCTAGTTGAAGCGTAACTGTAGTTGGTCTAACTTCTCCTATCCCCAACTTCCTAAATATTGACATAGGCATCAAGTTGATACTTTCACCTAAGTCACATAATGTCTTACCACAATATGTTGCTCCAATGTTGCACAATATGGTAAAACATCCAGGATCCTTCAATTTTGGGGGTAGTTTGTCTTGAAGATATGCACTGCATTCCTTCGTCAGAGCTACCGTCTCAAATTCTCCAAGTTTTCATTTCTTAGACAATATATCTTTCATGAACTTGACATGGTTTAGCATTTGCTCAAGTGCTTCAACCAACGGGATTTTGATGTGAAGTTGCTTGAGTACATCAAGGAACTTCTTGAATTGAATCTCTTGCTTCTACTTGTGAAGTCCTTGAGGGTAGGGTGGTGGTGGTTTCATTACTAGAATTGATTCTGGTTTATTCATCTTTGGCGGCAATCCTGCACCTAACGAAGTTGTTAGTTGATCAATATTAGCTGGTCTTGAGGTTACTTTGTTGGGTTTTACAGATTCGCTCGTGAAACTAGGTTTTAAACACTTAGTTGAACTTCTTCTAAGTCTTGAGCATCAGCTTAGTTGAACTTCTTCTAAGTCTTGAGCATCAGCTTGCTCCTTTTCAGCTTCAATGGTATTGGGCTCTATAGTCATTCCGTTCTTAAGTGTCAGCGCTTTGCAGTGCTCCTTTCCCGAATTTCTCAAATTTTTTGTATCACTGGGTAAGGTACCCTATGGTCGGTTCCTAAGTTCAGTTGCAAGCTGGCCCATTTGGCTTTCCAAATTCTTCAATGTAGCTGCTTGGCTCTGGATTAAGGCATCATTATTTGCCATGTATGCCTTCAACAAACTCTCCAAGCTATTGGATGCTTCAGCTTGAACTGGTTTCTGAACTTGTTGAGGAAACTAGGTAGTAGGGTTGGTCTGGGTTGGGTGTAAGTGGTACTGGTTCCAACCTCTTGGTTACTCCAGGAGAAATTCGGGTGGTTTCTCCATGATGGGTTATAAAAATTGGATTGTAGCCCTTGCCTTCCTCGATTTTGGTTCTGATTACCCATGTAGTATACAGATTCTGGGTTCAACAGACATTCTTCTAACAAATGTCCCTCCCCATAATAGACACAGGCTATATTCTCAAATTGATTAGGTGGCTGTGCTGCAAAACTATTAAACCCATTAGTAGTAAGATTTTTAAGCATTGAGGATATTGATGATACTTGAGATACGAGTGAAGTAAGAGCGTCTACTTCATGTATTCCAGTGACTGATCTTCCTGACGCTGCTCAACTGGTTGGCCATTGATAATTGTTGCTGGAAATCCTCTCAATAATTTCATAAGCCTCGTTATAAGACTTAGAAAGGAGAGCACTACCATCCTTGTGTGAGCGTTGAGACCATTATAGAATGTCTCGAGTTGAATGCAATGTGGGATTCCATGATGAGGGCACTTTCATAATAGCTCTTTAAATCTTTCACATGCCTCATACAAGGACTCATCATCCATTTGGTGGAAGGCAATGATCTCATTCCTCAGCTTAGCATTCTTGTTTGGCGGGAAATACTTCATGAGGAATCTCTCGGCTAATTCTTGCCATGTGGAAATGGAGTTCGGTGGCAATGAGTTCAACCAGGCACGAACTCTTTCCCTTAATGAATATGGGAACAACTTCAATCGTAAGGCATCTTTGGGAACTCCAGCTAACTTGAAAGAGTCGCTCACCTCCATGGATCTTCTCAAGTGTAGACGAGGGTCCTCGATAGGCATTCCACTGAATTGGCCCACTGTTTGAAGCATCTGGAACATGACTGGCTTCGGCTCAAATTTTTGTGCCTCAATTTTAGGTCTCCTAATACCCGGTTTATGATCGTTAAATACTAGCACAGCATACTGTCGTAAAACTTTATCCCTGTCATCAGCAATAAAGATAGGATTCTGAGCAGGGTTTGCTTCATTTCCTTAATTCATATTCTCGAAGTTCATCTCTTCGGTCCTTCTCTAGTTCGCTTGTCATCTTCGCTATCGAAAGGTTCATTCTATTTCAGGGCCTACAGGGAGTAAATCGATAATTTGGTCAATACTCATAAACACTTGAAATATTCACAGAAAAATTAATTAAGTTAAAAATTAAACGGAAAAATAAACCAAATTGTAAGACTAACAAATTCACAAATAATGGCCTTTGAAAAATAGTCCCTGGCAACGGCGCCAAAAACTTGGAACGATGGAAATGCGCAAGTGTACACAATCGCAACAGGTAATAAAGTGATAAGTAAATGTCGAGTTATCGTACCCACAGGGACTGTAAAAGAATTATTTATGAAAGTAGTTTTAAACACTTTGGTGAAGGAAAAATATTTGGATTTGGGAAATGATTTAAAACTAGAAAACAAAGTAAAATAAAGTTCTAATGCATGATTTCAAAAGCTGATTTTAATCAAGATGATATAATTGTGTTGGATTAATTACATTTCCTTCCCTTAGAATCATTAAACTTATGCTTATACTTGTTATGAATAAATCATGGCAACTCAGTAATTTGCTAACTTCTGAACATATTTACAAATCAAAAATCCATTCATCTCTTGTACATATTCCTATGTCAATTCGACCGACAAAACATATTTATAAAGGTAAACATGTTATTGGACATACATACTTATTAACTTAAACAATCTCTTGCATATTCCTATGTCGATTCAAACAATTAATTCAACCTAATAAGCATATAAAAGACTATGTGAGGTAACAAAGTATCCTTACCTTGAAACAGTTTAATCACAGTAATCTTGCAAGTTATGCAAGGCATATGTATCACCAAATACAATGCTAATTTAATCGTCACCGCCTTTAGAAGAATTAAACATGCAATCGACTAAGCATCGTGTCCATTAATTACAATTTCAATGCATTTAAATAATTAATTCTTTAGTTATCTAAGCAATTATAATGCCAGAATAACTTCAGCATGATTTTACTCAATCAAGCATTTTACCGAGGCCTATAACAGCATAAACACAATTTTAATAATTTAAAAGGACGAAATTCAATCAACCCAACAAAAATTAAACTCAAGCTAAGCTGATTAAATTAACCATTCCAATAGCATAAATAATCATAAACATGTTTGTCAAAAACAACAACGAAATTTAAAGAGATAGGGAACAAGAAGCAAATCTGGTGTTTCTTTGCGGTTTGACTGATTGCTCCGTTCTTCGTCCTCCGTTGTCCTCGGCTATCAAGGTGGCTTATGAACACTTTAATTGCTGCTCAATGATGGCTGATGAGGACCTATTTCCCAAGAGAAGAAATCGGCACTTGAACAAAAGGGGAATTGGAAAAGAAAAGTTGAGAGAAAGTGAGAGAGGAGAAGAGAGAATGAGGGATGAGGGATGCTTTGAATGATCAGCCAAGGTGGGTTTTTATAGCTGAATGTGGAAGTTGAAATTTGCTAAAAATGGCTGCCAAGGAGCCACCCCTTGGCCGGCCACCTATGTGGAAAAGTTGATGGCTTCAACTCTGCAAAATATGGCAGGGGGCAAAACTACGAAGCCACTAATTGTGGAGGCGTTGAATGCAACTTTGACAAGTCTTCAAGGGACTCTTTGCAAGCTTAATTAATCAGCTAATAAGCTGATTTGGGTCAGCATATGGACGGTTTGGTCTTCCCAATTCTTTGATCGGTTCGACTCAATCGGTTTGGTTCAACTGGTGTGGTTCAACTGGGCCCTTTTTCCATAATTAATTAAGATTAATTTATTTAGCCCAAATTAAATTTGGAATAAATTAAAATTAATTAATTTATTATTTAATACACATATTTGGACCGTCTTAGTCTGGAAATTATTTCACCTTGTTACTTCGAATTGCTTCTTGGTTTTGTTCTTGACGATTTCTGCCGAGTCAATTTTCGCCTTTGTGTGAATCACAAAATTGTCAAAATAAATCAAAATTAACTATAAAATTAATTAAAATTCATGATGTTCATATTTTTAACATAATTTAATTATTTTATAATATTTAATTATTTTTCAACAAGAATTTAACCAAAATAGCATGATTTTAAGTTAAAAAGGACATGTAAAAACACGTAAATTTTCGTGTTTCCAGCCACCAATATCATGAAGGTCTTGCTACATCTTAATTTCTCTAGGATGCATAGCATAAATGCTACTAAGCACCTCTCTCAGTATAGGTTGCCTCAAATCAATATTATTCAGCACACAGGTTCTCCCACGGAAGTAGAGTACCCCATCACTATTCAGTCCAAAATCCGTAGTGCTACCAGTCTTAACCTGTCGGAACTGCGAAGACCCAAAGACTTGTCCTCCAACTGCTTACCCTTAATCTACTCAATCCATTTTGGTTTAACCTGAAGCTCGGCTAACAGAGTACCATCATCAAATAAACTAAGGCAAGCAAACATTTCCCTCAAATCAGCCTTAGCCCTATGGCTCAAAGCATCAGCCACTACATTGGCCTTGCTAGGATGGTACTTAATGGTGCAGTCGTAGTCTTTAAGCAACTTGATACATCTACACTGCCTAAGATCCAGCTCCTTCTAAGTAAGGAGATACTTGAGGCTTATGTGATTAGTGTAGATGATACACTTCTCACCGTACAGATAATGCCTCCAAATTTTCAGTGCAAAAACCACGGCGACCAGCTCCAAATCATGCATCGGATAGTTTGCCTCATGTATCTTAAGCTGACGAGACGCATATGCTACCACCTTACCATCTTGCATCAACACATATCCCAAACCGTCATGTGATGCATCACTATAAACCGTGAACTCCTTTCCAGGTTCAGGCTGTATCAGAACAGGAGCCTGAGTCAGAATAGTCTTGAGCTTCTCGAAGCTCTCTTGCTGCGCATTAGTCTAGAAAAATGGTACACCCTTACATAGTAGCTTAGTTAGGGGTGCTGCAATCAATGAAAAGCCTTCCACAAACCGTCGGTCATATCCTACCAAACCTAGAAAACTGTGTATTTCAGACACATTCTTAGGATGCTTCCAATCCAATACAACCTTAATATTTCGAGAATCAACTCGAATCCCCTCAACAGAAACCACTTGACCCAGAAATGGTACCTCACGTAGCCAGAACTCGTGCTTGCTAAACTTAGCATAGAGCTGCTTCTCTCTCAAAGTCTGTAGAACAACCCTAAGGTGCTCGTCATGCTCATCCTCAGTCCTCAAGTAAACCAGTATATCATCAATGAACACCACCACAAACCGATCCAGATAAGGCTAAAATACTCGGTTCATCAAATCCATGAAAGTTGCCAAGGCATTAGTCAGTCTAAATGGCATTACTAGGAACTCATAGTGACCATAACGAGTCCTAAATGCCGTCTTATGTACATCAGCCTCCTTGACCCTCAACTAATGATACTTAGATCGGAGGTCAATCTTAGAGAACACCAAAGCTCCTCAAACCGGTCAAACAGATCATCTATCCTTAGTAGGGGGTACTTAATCTTAATGGTCAACTTATTTAGTTGCTGGTAGTCGATACACATCCGTATGGATCCATCCTTCTTTTTCACAAATAGTACCGATGCTCCCCACGGAGACACACTAGGGTGGATGAACCCACGATCCAATAACTCCTGAATTTGAACCTTTAGCTCCACAAGCTCCTTTGGTGCCATTCGATGGGGAGCGATGGACACCGAACCTATACCAGGTAGGAGATCAATACCAAACTCCACCTAATGATCTAGAGGTAAACCAGGTAGCTCCTCAGGAAAGACGTCTGAAAAATCTTTTACTATTCTGATGTCCTCAACAGAGGAATTCCCAGAATCTAAAACACTTATGTAAGCCAAGAACACTTCACATCCCTTACGTACCAACTTTTCGTCCACCAGTATAGAAATCACATTAGTTAAATAATTCCGGCACTCTCTAATCATGACTACCTCATCATCCACTTCAATCCTCAATACAAGACTCTTAGTCGTGCAATCCAAGCTAATATGATGCTTGACCAACTAGTCCATCCCCAGAATTAAATCGAACTCCCCAAAGGGAAGCTCCATCAGATCAGCCAGAAAGATTTCCACTTGAACCTCTAAAGGAACATCTCTAAACAGCTTGTTAATCCTTATAGATTGCCCTAACGGACTCAGTAAATAATCTTACTCGTAGTGCTTGTAACACCCCTTGCCCGTATTCGATGCCAGAACTGGGTACGAGGCATTACCGGACTTAACTTACTAAAATCATAAAAAATCGACCATAAATTTTCTTTTGAACTTTAAAACTTTTCATTCATAATCGTATAGTCCCTATTACGGGCCTACTAGACCCAAAACACAGAAATGGGGTGGTCCGGGATTGAACCGGAAACTTACGAGCATTTAGAAATTTTTTGCTCAAAACAGGGCCACACGCCCGCGTGGAAAGGAATACACCCGTGTGGGCAGTCGTGTTGTCACAAACGCCCATGTCCTTAGTCCATGCGGATTTTATTTTTCATTTCGAACCTACAGGAGTTTTCACACGGCCTGGCACATGCACATGTCTATGGCCCGTGTCCCTCACACGACCATGACATGCCCGTGTCTTAGCTCGTGTATGAAATCCTTGACATTCTTTTTATGACGTCAACAAACCTTTAGGGTCACACGACCTAGTCACACGCTCGTGTGCTAGCCCTGTGACAAAAAGAATTTTTTGCAATTTAGATGCTGGGGACACACGGCCTAGCAACACACCCTCGCGGCTGACCGTGTGTCACACACGGCTTAGTCACACGCCCGTCTGTCTATCCGTGTTAACAATTATAAGGCTATTTACCAAGTCATTTGCCACCCTGAAAAGCAACCACACTTATACCTTTTCAAGCAACACATAGCATAACAATAATGCACTACCAATATTCGCTATCAAGATATCCACACCTTAATTTTTCACTACTTCTTCATACATCTACTTCACACATTACTCATTCAATTGCATAAGCTTGCACTTCATGAATTTCATCATCATTGAATAGATATAACTTAACTAGTATCGGCCAATTCTAATGGCCATTTACAAAATGAATTGAGTAATTAATAGCCAACACCTTGGCTAACCAATATGACATATAACAAAATGACCAAGTTCCTATGCATGCCATACCTAAAATAATCAAACTTCACTATACCAAAAGAATAGCTTGATAGTGTGAATCAAACTCCGACGTCCTTCGATCCCCGAGCTAGCTTGGCGATACTATAAGAAAATGGAAAATAGATGAGGTAAGCATAAAGCTTAGTAAGTTTACATGAAATAAATAGCAACATAAAGCCTTATGATAATATCCACACATTCATCATGAAATAACACAAGAATCTCAAGTGACATTGACATGGCTTACTCATGATCACTCTTACCAACCACGTAACACATATCGGACTCATTTCTCGTGAGTTTCTCATATATATACCTGTATCACTCATCACATAATTTTAGCACTTCTTCCATCTTTAACATAAACTTAGCCCTTTACCCCTTTGAACCCCTTGGAATATTGAAGGATACCCGGATTCGTCATACACGTAGTAAGATGCTAATGCCATATCCTCGATATGGTCTTACATGGGATCACATGTCAATGTCGATACCATATCCCAGATATGGTCTTATACAAGATCGTATATCGATGCCATGTCCCAGACATGGTTTTACATGAAATCTCTATTCGATGCCAATGCCATATCCCAGATATGGTCTTATACGAGATCGTATATCGATGCCATGTCCCAGACATGGTCTTACAAAAAATCTCTATTCGATGCCGATGCCATATCCCAGATATGGTCTTATACGAGATCTCAATTTGGTGCCGAGGCCATATCCTAGATATGGTCTTATACGGGACCTTATAAATCTCATGTCCTAAGCTTCAACCGGGACTTCAACATCATAAATCTTCATCATATTTTCATCGAAACATCATTGATCAATTTCATAGAAATAATATAAATCTTCACGAAATGTCAAGCATTTTAGAGCATAATAACACGATGTTGAATTATTACACACAAACTTACCTCGGTACCAAAATATGTATAATTGTTCAATTTAGTCCACCACCATGTTCTTTCCGCTATTTCGGTCCGGACTTCGTGTTTCTTGTTCTATAATGACAATTTCACTTATTTAATGATCACATTGACGAAAACAGCCCATATATCATACTTTAGCAAAAATTATAATTTTACCCCTAAACTTTCGCATATTTACAAAATGGTCCCTAGGCTCGTATAATGAAATATACTCATTTCCTTGGTTACCCAAGCCTAGCCAAACCTATCTTAAGCTTATAATAGCTCACACTTTCCTTCAAAATTGATTTTCACTACACATTTTATCACTTTTACAATTAGGTCCTTTTTATGCATTTCCATGAAAAACTGCTTAGAGAAAGATGTTCATTACACATCAAACTTCCATCTTCCTCCATAAATCATCAAAACACATGCATGTCATACATGGGTAAATTTTTGAACATGAACTCTAGCTCAAAATAGTGGTAGAAATAGCTAAATCTAGCTACGAGGATCTTAAAAATACGAAGAACATCAAAAATGGGGCTAGGAGGTACTTACAATCAAGCTTGATAGTGAAGCAAAACCCTAGCTATGGCCTCTTGAAATTTTCGGGTATGGAGGATGAAGATGGACAAAAATTTTGACTTCTTTTTCCCTTTTTATTAACTTATTAACTTAATGACCAAAATGCCCTTAAGGCCTCTTTTTTGAGATTTTTTCTTTCCCATGTCCATTTTTGTCGATCATAAGTTATAATGGTCTAATTTTTATATAAGGACCTCTAATAAATTTTCTATGCTATCTCATACTTGAAATTTCTATAATCTCATATTTTCAATCTTTGCAATTTAGTCCTAATGGATAAATTGACCACTAATTTATAAAATTTTTTCATGAAATTTTCACACAATCATGTAAGCATGTCATAGACCTCATAAAAGCCATAAAACATATATTTCTACTTTGAATTTATGGTCTCGAAACCACCATTCAGACTAGGCCCTAAATCAGGCTATTACAGTGCTCTCAACCAAGATCTCCAAATTTGTGGTCTCAAAACCACCATTCTGACTAGGCCCTAAATCGGACTGTTACAATTCTCCCCCTTAAGCATTTTCATCCTCGAAAATCTTACCGGTAAAAAGGTTTAGATATTGGTTTCTCATAGCCTCCTCGAGCTCCCATGTAGCCTCTTCTACCCCATGTCTTTGCCATAGTACTTTCACAAGAGCTATAGTTTTATTCTTCAACTGTTTGACTTCCAGTGCCAAAATCTTAACTGGCTCTTCACCATAAGTCGTGTCCGATTTAATTTCTACCTCTTTTGGTACAATCATATACGAAAGGTCTGATCAGTAGCGACGTAACATAGACATGTGGAACACATCATGAATCTTTTCCAACTCAGATAGCAAAGTTAGCCGATAGGCTACTGGTCCTATCTTCTCGGTAACCTCATACGGTCTAACAAAACACGAACTCAATTTACCTTTCTGACCAAATCTGAGAACTTTCCTTCATGGTGACACTTTCAAAAATATCTTATCACCAACTTGAAATTCAATCTCTTTCTATTTCAAATTCGCGTAGAACTTTTTCCTATCCGTAGCAACTTTTAAACAATCACGAATCACTTTTACTTTCTCTCCAGTTTCTTTATCTAAATCGACCCCGTGAATTTGATTCTCTCTGAGTTCGGTCCAATACAAGGGCGTTCGACACTTACGCCTTTATAATGCCTCATAAGGTGCCATTTTCAAACTCGATTGGAAACTGTTATTGTAGGCAAATTCTACTAATGGTAAGTACTTTTCCCAATTACCTTGAAATTCTAAAACATAGCATCGGAGCATATCTTCAAGTATCTGTATTATTCTCTCCGACTGCCCGCCAGTTTGTGGATGAAAAGTTGTACTAAAATTCAACTTTGTGACCAAGGTTTCTTGCAACTTTTCCAAAATCGTGATGTAAATCTCGGATCTCTATCCGAAATAATCGACAACGGTACTCCGTGTAATCTCACAATTTTTGACACATACAAATCCCCAACTTATCAAGTGAATAGTAAATGTGTACTGGTATAAAGTGAGCCGATTTTGTAAGCCTATCAATCACAACCCATACAACGTCTTTCTTTTTCGGTGTCAAGGGCAAACCCGTCACAAAATCCATAGCAATACAGTCCCATTTCCACTTGGGAACCATAATAGGCTGAAGTAGACCCGAAGGCACTTGGTGTTCAGCTTTTACTTGCTGACAAATCAAGCATCTCAATATGAACTCAAAATATCTTTCTTTGTATTCGGCCACCAATACCATTTCTTCAAGTCATTATACATCTTTGTACTGCCTGGATGTACAGATAAACATCCACTATGTGCTTCATGCAAAATTTTTCGAATAAGTTCATCATCTCTCGGTACACAGACTCTGTCTTGAAACATTAAACATCCTTCAAAATTAGTCCAAAAGTCTGACTCAACACCCGACTCACATTGAACTCTTTTAGCTTGCAAATCATTGTCGCCTTTTTGAGCTTCACAAATCTCTTGGAAAAACATCAGTCTAGCTCTCAACTAAGCTAGAATAGAACCATCATCTGAAAAAGTCAATCCTGTATTCATGGCTCTCAATGCAAACAAAGATTTCCTACTCAAGGCATCGGCGACCATGTTCACCTTTCCCAGATGGTAGTCAATCACTACCTCATAATCCTTTATCAACTCTAACCATCTTCGTTGCCTTAGATTCAATTCCTTTTGAGTCATCAAGTACCTTAGGTTTTTATGATCAGTGAATACCCGACATTTCTCATCATATATATGGTGTCTCCATATATTCAATGCAAATACAATGGCGGCTAATTCTAAATCATGGGTCGGGTAATTCTTCTCGTGAGGCTTTAACTATTTAGAGGCATAAGCCATCACCTTACCTTCTTGCATGAGTACACAGCCTAATCCATTCAAGAATGCATTACTATAGACTACAAATTCTTTTCCTAGTTCGGGTTGTACTAAAACTGGAGCCTCAGTCAATAATGCCTTTAGTTTTTCAAAACTCTATTGGCACTTTTCTGTCCACTCAAACTTCACATCTTTTGTAATAGCCTCGTCATCGGAGTAGCTATCATGGAAAATCCTTTGACAAATCGTCTTTAATAACCAGCTAGGGCTAAACAACTTTTGACCTCGGATACATTCTTCGATGATTTCCAATCAATAATTGCTGAAATCTTACTCGGGTCAACTCTAATGCCATCACTCGAAACAATGTGGCCCAAAAATCTAACTTCTTTAAGCCAAAATTCACTTTTACTAAACTTGGCATACAATTGTTTATCTTTCAAAGTTTGCAAAACCGTTCTCAAATGCTCAGCATGCTCGTTCTCATCACGAGAGTAAATCAATCATCAATAAAGAATACAATAAATTTATCCAAATATGGCCGAAAGATGTAGTTCATTAAATCCAAAAACACGGCAGGGGTATTTGTTAATCCAAAAGGCATAACTAAAAATTCATAGTGACCATACCTTGTCCGGAATGCGATTTTCGGTACATCTGAGTCTTTGATTTTCAACTGGTAATAACCGGACCTCAAATCTATCTTGGAAAACACAGTAGCTCCCTTCAATTGATCAAACAAATCATTGATCCTTGTCAAGGGGTACTTGTTCTTTATGGTTACCTTATTAAGTTGCAGATAATCTATACATAATCTCATAGAACCATCGTTCTTTTTCACAAATAATACGGGAGCACCATACAGAGAACAACTCAATCTTGCAAAACCTTTATCCGTTAACCCTTGTAATTGTGCATTTAATTGTTTCAACTCAGTCGGAGCCATCTTGTACGGAGCAATCGAAATAGGTGCAGTATTAGGAGCTAACTCAATTCCAAATTCAATCTCTCTAACCGAAGGTAACCCGGGCAGCTCTTCTGGAAATACATTTGGATACTCACGTACTATCGACACTAATTCAATTCTTAACTCAGTCACTTTGGCATTCACCACAAAGGCAAGATAAGCGCCATATCCCTTTCTTACATATTTCTGAGTAGATATATGAGAAATCACTACAGGCAATCTATCTTGTTCATCTGATTCAACAGGAAGAATATCCCTATTTTCACATTTTAATTCAATAAATTTCCTTCCACAATTTACTATCACTTTATGAGCAGTTAACCAATCCATACCAAGAATTACATCGAATTCATCAAATGGAAATAGCATGAGATTTGTCAAAAATAATGACCTTTTTTCATCAAAAGGCAATCTTTGCATACCTTGTCAACTAACATACATTTGCCTCGGGGATTTGACACTTTTATCAGAAATTCTATAGACTCTACAGGCATGTTTATTTTAGATACTAATTTTATACAAAAATACGAGTGGGTAGATCCCGGATCAATTAAAGCAACAACATGAGTATCATAGAGAGAAAATGTACCCATAATCACATCAGGGGATGACGCCTCTTCGCGAGCACGAATGGCATAAGTCCTCGTAAGCGCTCTACCCTTAGATCTTACTGTCTGCTCTCTAGATGTATTCTTACTACTCGTTCCATTTCCTGGATTTCTCTGTGGTCTCCCTCTAGTAGTACTTCCCGATCTTGCACTCTGAAATTTCTCTTTCTCAACCATCTCAGGGCAATCTCTAATAAAATGATATTGGGATCCACACTTGAAACAAGCTCTCTCATTTGCTCGACACTCACCGGGGTGATGTCTGCCACACTGTGGACATTCCGATCTACTTGGTCGAGCATTACCAACACTAGCAATCAAAGTGCTCTGAGCTTTAGAACCCGAGTACTGTTTACCTTTACTTCTATTTCAAAACCCAGCTGAAGTGGCTGATCGAATAGTAAACTCTCTTGACTTCTTGGATGAGGATTGAAATGACTTGCCCAATTGTCTCTTCTTCGAGTCACGGGACTCAATTTCAGCCTTTCTTTTCTCTTTGGCCAACTCATCAGCTTTGCAAGCTCTATCTACTAACACAATAAATTCCTTTAGTTCTAGTACGCCAACAAACAATCGGATATCCTCATTTAACCCGTCCTCAAACCTTTTACACATAATGGCTTCAGTGGATGCACACTCTTGAGCGTATTTACTGAGCCATATAAGATCTCGCTCATATTTGGTTACCGTCATTCGACCTTGTTTTAGCTCAAGGAATTCTTTTCTTTTCTGGTCGATAAACCTTTGGCTAATATACTTCTTTCAAACTCTTCTTGGAAAAATTCCCAATTAACTTTCTCCATTGGTACAACTGACACAAAGTGTTCCACCACTGGCAAGTTGAATCTCTTAAGAGAGGCACAACACAATTCATGCACTCTTTGGGTGTGCAAGACAATTTATCAAATACCTTGATGGTATTTTCAAGCCATAATTCTACCCTTTCCGGATCATCATCTTTATTTGCTCGGAATTCCTCAGCTCCTTGTTTTCGAATTCTATCGACCGGGGGCTTTTCTCTACTTACCACTTCTACAACTTGGGAAGCTACAGGGGTAGGCAGAAGAATTGGTGGGGGTGGAGGGGGTTGTGCATTTGGGCTTGTTCGAACGAACTCCGTATACCAAGCATTCATCATATGGAGAAAGGCTTCCCTAGCCTCTTCTCCACCTCCCTGACTCACAGTTATTGGTCTATTCTCATTTTCAATTGGCACCGTCCCTTGGGCGGGAGTCGCGCATTACTTTCTACATCATCCGCCACTGCTCTGTCGGGATCCATTTGCTATATAAAAAACATAATTTAAATCGTCATGAATCATCATACTATCATTATGTAAATACTCATACGTATGGCATGTATAGTTAGAATCGTGCTTATGCTACGTTAGTTTGAGAATCAATTAAATTGTAGCTCTGATACCACTAAATGTAACACCCCTTATTGTATTCGACGTCAAAATCGGTACGAGGCATTACCGGACTTGACTTACTTAAAGCATACAAAATCGACCATAAATTTCCCTTTAAACTTTAAAACTTTTCATTCATAATCATATAGTCCCTATTACGGGCCTACGAGACCCGAAACACAGACATGAGGTGGTCCAGGATTGAACTGAAAACTTATGAGCATTTAGAAAATTTTTACTCAAAACAGGGCCACACGCCCTTGTGGGCAGGCCATGTGGTCACACACGCCCATGTCCCTAGTCCATGATTTTATTTTTCATTTCAAACCTACAGGGGTTTCACACGGCTTGGCACACGCCGGTGTCTATGGCCCGTGTCCCTCACACGGCCATGGCATGCCCATGTCTTAGCTCGTGTATGAAATCCTTGATATTCTGTTTGTGACGTCAACAAACCTTTAGGGTCACACGACCTAGTCACAAGCCCGTGTGCTAGCCCGTGGGACGAATAGAATTTTTCATAATTTAGATGCTGGAGACACACGACCTAGCAACACGCCCTCGCGGCTGACCGTGTGTCACACATGGCTTAGACACATGCTCGTGTGTCTATCCATATGGACTATTATAAACCTATTTACCAAGCCATTTGCCACCCTGAAAAGCAACCACACTTATACATTTTCAAGCAACACATAGCATAACAATAATGCTCTACCAATATTCGCTATCAAGACATCCACACCTTAATTTTTCACTACTTCTTAATGCATCTACTTCACACATTACTCATTCAATTGCATAAGCTTGCACTTCATAAATTTCATCATCATTGAATAGATATAATGATAAACCATAAAAGTAACATATTTTAATCCCACATTCAGTATACTTTTGCCTGATTTATGTAAAAAGGTGCTCTTAATCCTTTCTTTTCATGTCTTATGCTCAGAAAAGCACCTAAGGATAAAAGAACGTAAAAGCGAAAGCTTAAAAGCGGACCAAATTGGGCCACCCAAGAAATCGACACTACTGGACTTCAAGCCACACAACAGGCCTTGCCATTTACTTCACACTACCATGCCATGATTTACAGCCATACCCCAAACGATGTAATCGAGACACTACTGAAGATGACTTACAGGCGTGTGCCATGGGCGTGCCCTCTCTGCGGAAAGAGCAATTTCACTTAGATTTGGATGCTTGGAGGCAAAAAAACACATTTCTAAGTCCACTTAAACATTCTAGGAGGAATTTCACTTAAATTAGGATACTTAGAAGCCAAGTAAAGCATCTCAAAGCCTATATAAACACCAAGGTAGCAACTAAAAGGGGAGTTCGGCAGAAGCCGAAATAAGGGGCAGAGTTTTCTGCCAGAGCTTTTATTCAGCGAATTACTCGAAGATAGCCAGTTGATCCATCTCAAGAAGCCGGTGTTCTATTCAAAACGAAGGATCTCTCCTTCAATTCCTTCAGGGGGTTTTAGGGATTTCTTATGTTTTGTTTTATCTTTTCTCTTGAGATGTTTTCTTGTTTAGTTATGAACTAAACCCCTCAGATACCTGAGGGGGATGAAACCTATGACGGATTTTGTTATTTAATTCTTTCGGTTTATATGATAAATACTTAGTTTGTTCTTAATTATGTTGCTTAAATTTATCTGAAGTGCTTAGGTGGAGGAGGAATAGACCCTGCCTAAGAATAGATCTAGCAGAATTAAGCGAAGTTGATCGGGAGCCTAAAGATAGGGTTATGAGATTTTGCCAAATTAGGGTGAAACCTAATATGGGAGTCCATTGATCAATTTACTGCTTCCTTAGGGGGTTATTATAAGAGAACGAGAGTTCCACTAATTAACCTAAGGTTAGACGTTATTAAGCTTGAGAGAAGGTTTAATATAGGTTAGGGAGTCTCACGGATCAAGCTAAGTAAAGAAATCATATGAATTGAAAAGGTAGATAATAAGTGAAGTCATAGGTGGATTCTTCCCGAAGGTATCGTCTTTATCAATTGAGTTTTCTTCAAAGTCTTTTCCCAAATTTTCGTTCTTTTATCTTTGCATTTAAGTTTAAGTATTTCATTTGTTTTAGATTAATACACCAATCACTCCATATTTTAGGCTAAATAATAGAAACAAAGTGAGTAGTAGTACTTTTAGGTTCCTTGGGTTCGATAAGATATTCTTGCCTGAGCTATACTACTGTTCGATAGGTGCGCTTGCCTCTATCGTTGTCGCAGTAGTCTACAGGTTCGATCACTCTTTTATAAATATTAAAACTAGACTATTTTGTAGCGATCATATAACTTAACTAGTATTGGCCAATTCTAATGGCCATTTACAAAATGAATTGAGTAATTAGGGCCAACACCTTGGCTGTAACACCCCTATCCCGTAACTGTCACCGGTATAGGTAAGGGGCATTACCGGACTTGTAACACAATTTGGAACAATAAAATTTTTACTTTTATCAATCATCATCTCAATTCAATAATATCAAGCATTCATATTCATAGCATGCTTAAAACGAGCATATAAAATTCTAATTACACAACGGAGAATAATTTAATAACATATAAAAGATATAGGAAAACTTACGAAATAGGGTCACATAGTCAAGTCACACACTCGTGTGCTCTGACCATGTGGCACAAAACAGGCTTGGTTTAAGCCATTTTCACAACTCTTATGACATGTACCTACAAGCATCATTTGTATAACATGTTCATGTATATACATCATCTATACCAAAATGCCATTTAACAAAACTATCACAAGATGAATACATCATATAATACTTCTATATCAAATCAACTATTTTCACTCAAGCTATATCACATAGCTTGATCAAAATACAACAGGTCATATCTCATTCATATACACAAGTGACCATATAATTCAACTTATTAACTAGCCTATACATGCCATATTACCCAATTTCAAAAAGTTCAGAAATACCAATTGCCTCCGGGATAGTGTGATGAAATCTTCGATGACTTCCAACCTGAATGAGCATTCGAATCACTGTAAAATACAGAGAATAGATAGAGTAAGCTAATAAGCTTAGTAAGCTCATATAATTATCAGTACTATATAAAATATTTAACATTAAGCTTGTCATTTTAAGCAATAAGATTGCTTTTAAACCAGCTTCATCTAATTCAATATTTATTTCCTTAACAGTCATGTAACTCATGTGTAATTTATCACATCTACTCACGAGTCACATAAATTTATCAATGTCACGTGCTTGTCAACTGTACCATGTATACTCAGACTAATGTAACACCCCAAACCCGGCCCACAAGTCCCTAATCGGATTTGGTATGTCATTCTGGAAAATGTTTGAAAAACCTTTTGACTTTAGAATAAAACTTGAAAATTCTTGTTAACTTTTGAAAACTATGTCCATTAAAATTATTGGATGGTATAAGCTTATTGAAAATTTCGAATTAAAAAAACATTATTATAAGTTGTTATAATATAAATCATTTGTGAAAATATTTCTAAGTATAATATAAACTTCAACAATCATAAATAGAATACTTTAAATAAAAGTGGCCCTTATTACATCGAATAAATTCCTAAAATACGATAATATAAAAAAATCATTAATAATCAACTAAAACTAGTAAAACATCTCTCGCATGAAAATACATTTTCGCATGGCCACCTTTGTATCCACTCCAACCCGGTCCATTAATCACGAATCACTGCGATGTTTAAAAAGTCGGGTGAGTCACAGAACTCGATGTGTAATTAACCACTGAATTCCACCCACATGCTAACCACATAATAACCCATGCATCGGATATAATATATCATGTTGAGATCATATCACATTACGGCTTGGCCCATACTCATAACATTTTTCAAGTAACCTGTAATTAGTCACATACCCTCCACATCTTTGGCTTAGCCCATTTCTTTTCAAGTCCACAATCACATGTATTCACATACCACAATTATGCAATAATGAATCCCGACCCAAGCCTAAGGTCCATCCTCTACACACCCCCTTATCCAGCGTACCACACACCAGGGGATTAACAAATCACCCTCTTCTTTTCACTCCAAAGGCAATCAATGCCATCCACGTGCAATTAAGCACTAAATCCACAACGCGACCTCAGTCAGTGCCAATCCACGATGTAGCCGTAGCTAACACCAAAACCACGATGGGACACATAGTCACTCATCAACCACGATATGGCACATAGCCGATATCAATTACGATGAGGCACATAGCTACTCATCAACCACGTACTCGAAGTACACCCGTACCTTCTTTCATAGCCCACCCATGCACATGCAACATAAAATACAGTCATGATAATGCATGCACATGTTTATTCATAATCAAGGCATACCCACACATATACAAATCAATAGTCACATCTCAACAGGTTCGGAACTAACCTGGTCATCGTCATACCCTTTAAGGGTAACTATGTCACATTTATCACTGCACTTGTTAGTAAACACATTACACATACAAATATCGCATAAATCCGAAGCTTGATGGGCTAGCTACACACTTATAACTGAAGCTCTAATCCCTCGATCCGACGCTATCATTTAGCGAGACTACGACTATCTGCCTAAAGTTTTCTCCATTGCTTTGGCCCACACCGGTGGCCAATCCCGACTCTTGAGACAACTCTTTTCTTAAACTTGGGATAGGGACTTTCCTTTTTCTTCTAGATCGGTATTCGCATCCATCGGCGACACTTAATCGAACACTTCGTTAATTACCAAGTCGAGAGATCTTAAAAGAAAAGAACCATAACTTAACATCCTTACCAAAAGATCTTAGTTCCCCAAAAGCACCTTACTTTGCCAATTTGCCCTATAAACCAAAGTCGAGTGGGTCAACACTTAAGTACCGAAATAAGGCCCATGGCCGAATATTAATGAATCACTTACCCCTTACCTTACAACCGATTTGGTTTCCTACCAAAACCCGAGCCAGCGATGGTTCACCTCTGACAATAACATGTTTCCAAACAATAGCGAAATCGGTTCTTACTTTGAAAAGTCGATAGAACACAAGGAGGGATAGCAATAGGCATTCGGCTACCATTACTTACCTTTTCCAACAATTGAAAGAGACACCCCAAGAAGATCGGCACCACTCTACTATTCGACCAAGATGAAGACAAATAGAAAAGGAGATTTGACAATAAAAGGAGAGATTCGACACAAAGTGATGAAAGAAAACAAAAGAAATGAGAGGAGAAGGTTGGTATTCGGTCAACAATTAAAATGGAGAACAAAGTGAATAGGGATGTTTAGGAGGGTAAGGTTTCTACAACACAATAAAAAAGAAAAGAGATATGGAAGGGTGAATAATTGACAAAGAACAAAAGAAATAGAAGTAGACAAAATGAGGTTTAGGGGTTCAAGTGAACATTCGGCTACTAGCGAATTTAGGAGACACAAATACTAATTTTTTTGCAAGAGAGTAAAAGAATGATTTGGCACTCTAACCCCTATTTATAGAATTGACCACTCCTCCCACATGAAGAAACCAAGATTCGGCCATCACTTAAGGCCACTAATTCAAACCAATTTGAATTGGCCAACTCCTTACTTTACTCCTCCCAATCCATTCAAATAAATAAATAAATAAGCCTTATTTATCCCTTATCCTACATTCAAAATAAATAAAACAAAACCCCTTATTTATCCATTATCACCTCCTAAAACAAATAAAATAAAGGCCATCCTTATCACCTAAATAATAAAAAATAAAGTCCAAATTAATCAATACCTCGGTAAAACTAAAATTAAAACTAACTTAATTCTTATCTCAATTTGGAGGTCCCATGTGCCGTCAACACCTTACCAACTTCTTGCAAAAAGAATAAAAAATGAAACTTCAATTACAACCTCCATGGTTCGAACACAGACACAGTGGAACAAGCGACCAGTGGCGCCTCAGGCCATTCGGCCAATGTGTCATAAACACGCAATATATTCTTTTAAGCCCTACTTCCTTAGTCCCTTCCTTTTAACGCCCAAAAACAAAAATAAAACCCTTTCTCTTCACTGCTGGATTGAAACTGTGTCCTTAATGGCGTCCTCCCCAAGTTCTTAAGCACAGACGGAGGCCACTCTACCACGACCTTCCATTTGCTAAAAATGCCCACAAAATTCCCTTAAAGCCTACCTAGCCCAACTCCTTTTAACGCTAAAAACAAAATATAAAGCCCAGCCGCTTCTCATGTTATTGAACCCTTTCCTTGGCACTCCTTTGCACTTAGCGCCCAAGCCACTTTGCCAATTCCTTTCTTGTGTCCTAAACTCCACAAAATTGTTTTAAGGCTTTCTTGCCCAGTTTCCCTTTTTTTACACTAAAAATCCAAAAATTTCCTAAGTCATCCCTTACCTTCTAGGGTTCTCCAAACCCCTTAAAATTCATCCGACTTGACCATAAGCCTGCTAAACACTCGAGTTATGCTCCAAACGCATAACCCCTAAACCAGGGTGTTACAATTCTACCCACCTAAAAATAATTTCGTCCCCAAAATTACTTACTACCATGCAATCCTAACTCACTACTCTCGCCTCTGCTGCCTCCTCGGATTTTAGTAAATCTATCCTGCCTTCTAGACACAGTCTTAAGGTTCACATCCAGAGTTCCTATACTTCACTAGCCACACAAGCATGAGCTAACTTCACACAACAAAACCATAAATGGTGCCCCAAAATAAAGAACGTGCACGATATCAAGTCCTTGGTCGACTCGATCCGATCCTTTAGCACCTCTGCGGGTACCATTTCCTTCATGGCTCAAACCTCGACCTCTCGTTGCACGAGGACAATTCTTAACCAAATGGGCCTTCACCCACAATCAAAAACATTTCTTACTATTTCCCAGCATTCCCCAGAATGAGTTCTCCCACTTAACACGAATGATTCCAACTCACATCAAGCGGTATGCATTGCAATTCTCGATCCTTGGTCTTTTCGGACATTACCAAACGATCTTGATGGTCCAATACTTCTCTTATTCTCGTTCCTACTCTTCTCTCGGTTTTCTCTTATAGTCTTCTTAACCTCTTCAGCGATCCGAGCTTTCTCCACCAGAATGGCGAAGTCCCTTTCTCTCTGCGAAGCGATCAACTCCCGCAACTCATCTTGTAGCCCATCCTCGAATCGAACACACCTTTCATAATCAGTAGCCATGATTCCTTTGGCATACTGACTTAGCTGCACAAATTCAGCTTCATACTCTGTTACCGACTTATTCCCTTGTACTAGATTTAGAAATGCTTTCCTTTGCGAGTCCAAATAACTGGCTCCTACGTACTTTCCTTCAAACTTAGCCTTAAAGTAATCCCAATCCAGTCGATCTGCCGGTACACCTTGTTTGACAGTGAGCCACCAACGATAAGCTTCGTCGCGAAGTAATGAAACAGCACCTTTCAGCTTTTCTTCCTTGGTACAGTCCAAATCGTCCATGATTCTTTCAACTACTTCTAGCCAATACTCCGCTACGTTCGGAGCTACTCCTGACACTCCTCTAAAGATCTCAGCTCCGTTAGATCTAAGCCTTTCCGACACTGACTTTCGAGTTCCATTTCCCGCACTAGCTCCTGCCACACGTTCTAGCACTCGTAACATGGCCCGCGATACTGCGTCATCTTCTCCTATCTGATCTTGCTCCTCCGCGCCCACTGCTGGCGGCGGCACTTCACTTTTTGACCCATAGCCAGACCCTACCGATTTTGATGCTGCCATTCTACCTCTACCGCGTCCCCTAAAACTCATCTCTATCGTCGCGATTTAATCTGATTAAGAAGTTTTATGCATTAGTATTTGTTCCACTATTTAACCGCGAACAATTTTATGAAAAGAGATTCTAAAAGTGGTTCTTTCGATTACACCAAGGTTTCAGTTCAAATTCGCTATTCTAATTCAGAGAATCACATTCACATTCATCAATAGAGCCACCTTCATTTCACAATGAAGCTACATTCCTTCCTCAGTAGAGGCACGTTCAGTGGTATCAATCACACACATCATTGTTCGGACATTTCTACCTGTTTCTACCCCAGGGGTATTTTGGTAATTTTGTCAATCAGGGTAATTTTGTAAATTTCCAAAGTCAGGGTATTATTTTGAAATACAAAAAATTGGATACTTTTGCAAAGTAAGGGGAATTTTATTAGAATTGGGGTTAAACCAGAAATTTTGAAAGTCAGGGGCATTTTGGATATTTTTAACATAGGGGCATTTTCGTAAATTTTTCCCCAAATCGGAGTATCTTGATACTTTGAAAACTAAAGATTTTGGTATTTTGCAAAGTAAAATCATTTTAACAAAAGTTGAGGGTAATCTGTAATTTTACAACAGGGGCATTTTGTAATTTTGCAAGTAGGGGTATTTGGTAATTTTGTAAATCGAGAAAATGTCTTTCAAAATCAAATTTAGGGTTTACAAATCGAAGGGTAAATTTGAAAATTTTAAAACTAAGGGTTTTAAAGCAAGAAAGATAGTCCCTTTCGAGTTTTAATAATTGGTTTAGCTTTATGAACAAGTCCTCTTGGTTAAGGTGAATCGTAGCTATGCACCAGGTAGGTTTCGAGTAAAGAGGAGGTGAGTCACTAGGACTGCTTAAATACCAAGCTCTTACTGAATACCACTCCTAGACATGCATACCAGGGTTGCCACACCTTAACTCGTCGACTTGCTTCACAAGTGGGTTTAATAATCCTTAAGTCTTATGCATATGTTTGGGTAGACTAGTCCTAGGGTCCGAAAAGCCCTAATATTCTAATCTACAAGCCCAAACTAAGCCCATAATAATTCACATAAACAAATCAAGTCCGAAGTACTTACAGTGGACTTGAATTGAGGTACAGTGCCATGCGAAATAACTCAAAACTTTTATAATAGCCCATATTTTGAAAAAGCCCATTTTGAAAATGTTTTGGGCCCAAAACCCTCAAAGCCGAGTTTTGAACCGGGCTCGATACCAATTTGTAACACCTAAACCCGCCCACAAGTCCCGACCGGATTTGGTATGTCATCATGAAAATGTTTGAAAAACCTTTTGACTTTAGAATAAAACTTGAAAATTCTTGTTAACTTTTTGAAAACTATGTCCATTAAAATTATTGGATGGTATAAGCTAATTGAAAATTTCGAATTAAAAAAAAATTATTATAAGTTGTTATAATATAAATCATTTGTGAAAATATTTCTAAGTATAATATAAACTTCAACAATCATAAATAGAATACTTTAAATAAAAGTGGCCCTTATTACATCGAATAAATTCCCAAAATACGATAATATAAAAAAATCATTAATAATCAACTAAAACTAGTAAAACATCTCTTGCATGAAAATCATTTGCATGGCCACCTTTGTATCCACTCCAACCCGGTCCATTAATCACGAATCACTGCGATGTTTAAAAGTCGGGTGAGTCACATGACTCAGTGTGTAATTAACCACGAATTCCACCCACATGCTAACCACATAATAACCCATGCATCGATATAATATATCATGTTCAGATCATATCACATTCTGGGCTTGGCCCATACTCATAACATTTTTCAAGTAACTGGGTAATTAGTCACATACCCTCCACATCTTCGGGCTTAGCCCATTTCTTTTTCAAGTCCACAATCACATGTATTCACATACCATAATTATGCAATAATGAATCCCGACCCAAGCCTAAGGTCCATCCTCTACACACCCCCTTATCCAGCGTACCACACACTAGGGGATTAACAAATCACCCTCTCCTTTTCACTCCAAAGGCAATCAATGCCATCCACGTGCAATTAAGCACTAAATCCACAACGCGACCTCAGTCAGCGCCAATCCACGATGTAGCCGTAGCTAACACCAAAACCACGATGGGACACATAGTCACTCATCAACCACGATATGGCACATAGCCGATATCAATTACGATGAGGCACATAGCTACTCATCAACTACGTACTCGAAGTACACCCGTACCTTCTTTCATAGCCCACCCATGCACATGCAACATAAAATACAGTTATGATAATGCATGCACATGTTTATTCATAATCAAGGCATGCCCACACATATACAAATCAATAGTCACATCTCAACAGGTTCGGAACTAACCTGGTCATCGTCATACCCTTTAAGGGTAACTATGTCACATTTATCACTGCACTTGTTAGTAAACACATTACACATACAAATATCGCATAAATCCCGGAAACAGTAGGCTAGCTACACACCTTATAACCTGAAGCTCTAATCCCTCGATCCCGATGGTATCGTTTAGCGAGACTACAGCTATCTGCCTAAAGTTTTCTCCCGCTGTTGGCCCACACCCCGGTGGCCAATCCCGAACTGCCGAGACAGCTCTTTTCTTAAACTTCGGGATAGGACTTTCCTTTTCTTCTAGATGGTATTCGCATCCATCGATGACACTTAATCGAAACACTTCGTTAATTACCAAGTACGAGATCTTAAAAGAAAAGAACCATAACTTGACATCCTTACCAAAAGATCTTAGTTCCCAAAAGCACCTTACTTTGCCGATTTGCCCTATAAACCAAAGTCGAGTGGGTCAACACTTAAGTACCAAAATAAGGCCCATGGTCAATATTAATGAATCACTTACCCTTACCTTACAACCGATTTGGTTTCCTACCAAAACCGAACAAGCGATGGTTCACCTCGACAATAACATGTTTCCAAACAATAGCGAAATCGGTTCTTACTTTGAAAAAGTCGATGAAACACAAGGAGGGATAGCAATAGGCATTCGGCTACCATTACTTACCTTTTCCAACGATTGAAAGAGACACCCCAAGAAGATCGACCACTCTACTATTCGCCAAGATGAAGACAAATAGAAAAGGAGATTTGGCAATAAAAGGGAGAGATTCGACACAAAGTGATGAAAGAAAACAAAAGGAATGAGAGGAGAATGTTGGTATTCGGTCAACAATTAAAATGGAGAACAAAGTGAATAGGGAATGTTTAGGAGGGTAAGGTTTGACTAACACAATAAAAGAAAAGAGATATGGAAGGGTGAATAATTGACAAAGAACAAAAGAAATAGAAGTAGACAAAATGAGGTTTAGGGGGGTTCAAGTGAACATTCGGCTACTAGCAGAATTTAGGAGACACAAATACTAATTTTTTTTTGCAAGAGACTAAAAGAATGATTTTGGCACTCTAACCCCCTATTTATAGAATTCGGCCACTCCTTCCACATGAAGAAACCAAGATTCGGCCATCACTTAAGGCCACTAATTCAAACCAATTTGAATTGGCCAACTCCCTTACTTTACTCCTCCCAATCCATTCAAATAAATAAATAAATAAGCCTTATTTATCCCTTATCCTACATTCAAAATAAATAAAACAAAACCCCCCTTATTTATCCATTATCACCTCCTAAAAACAAATAAAATAAAGGCCATCCTTATCACCTAAATAATAAAAAATAAAGTCCAACCTTAATCCAATACCTCGATTTAAAACCGAAATTAAAAACTAACTTAATTCTTATCTCAATTTGGAGGTCCCATGTGCCGTCAACACCTTACCAACCTTCTTTGCAAAAAGAATAAAAAATGAAACTTCAATTACAACCTCCATGGTTCGAACACAGGACACGTGGAACAAGCGACCAGGTAGCGCCTCAGGCCATTCGGCCAAGGCGTTGTTTTGTGTCATAAACACGCAATATATTCTTTTAAGCCCTACTTCCTTAGTCTCTTCCTTTTAACGCCCCAAAAACAAAAATAAAACCCTTTACTGCTGTCGCCTGGATTCGAACCCAGGTCCTTAATGGCGTCCTCCCCAAGTTCTTAAGCAGCGCACGGAGGCCACTCTACCACAGCCTTCCATTTGCTAAAAATGCCCACAAAATTCCCTTAAAGCCTACCTAGCCCAACTCCCTTTTTAACGCTAAAAAACAAAAATAAAAGCCCAACTGCTTCTCATGTTATTCGAACCCCTTCCCGTTTGCACTCCCTTTGCACTTAGCGTCCAAGCCACTTTGCCAATTCCTTTCTTGTGTCCTAAACTCCACAAAATTGTTTTAAGGCCTTCTTGCCCAGTTTCCCTTTTTTTACACTAAAAATCCAAAAATTTCCTAAGTCATCCCTTACCTTCTAGGGTTCTCCAAACCCCTTAAAATTCATCCGACTTGACCATAAGCCTGCTAAACACTCGAGTTATGCTCCAAACGCATAACCCCTAAACCAGGGTGTTACAACTAATTTGTATCATCATTTCTATTTTCGCAACATCATCTTTATAATTGAACCCTTGAGACCAACATTGAAAACCCTGTATACTGCATACTAAATGCCATATATGTAACTAAACCATTTATATCACATATCACCAATACAATATCAATATCATAGAATTCACATAACATTGGCTCAATTTATTTCATTATGTATAACCTATAACACTTTTATATAACCGATAACAGAATTATACCCATATAAATATTAACTCATCGGTAACAGCAATATTTCATAATTTGTAGCAAATAATCGTTTTACTTACTTACCTAATTTTGAATAGCAAATAAATTAGGTCATACCTGACCATCCAACTCGTCTTACACATTCCGTACCACATTGGCACACAACTTTGTAAGCATCGAGCCTAAAGTATTACACCGGTATAAACCTTCTAGGCATAAGCCTGATAAAACTCATCGGCTCAAGGCCTGCTAGGCTTTTAGCCTGATAAAACTCACCGGCACAAGGCCTGGTAGGCTTTTAGCCTGATAAAACTGACCAGCTCAAGGCCTACTAGGCTTTTAGCCCGATATATCACTAATACGAAATTTATTCTAGCACATAACTCACATATCCAAAATCATAAGTATTCATCATAATTCATACGGACTGCCAAATGTCGAAACTCAATTGAAGTAATTTTCTTAAACATGATTAACAAGGTATCACCCATTTGGCAATATCACATATAACTTCATATATTTCATTTCAACATGAATACTTTTATTTAATTAAAACTCAATACATCTAATTACTTATAAACTTACTACATGGTATCGTATGTAGATATATATAACCATATCATTTTACTCATCCAATTTGTACATCTATCATGCAACCTTCTTTACCATTATCAATCACACAACTTTACGATCAATAATATTAACCCTATAGGTTTGATACCTACTCAAATTCAAATTTATAAATCATAAATACTTCTCAAGAAATTCAAGGCAAAAATACATTCAACTATTCCCAATTACTCAAAAAGTCGCACACTTAGTGCCAATAGTTATTCAACATTATATATCGAATTCGCACACTTAGTGCTCGATACTTAAGCTTGCACACTTAGTGCTCAATAATCAGGCTCACACACTTAGTGCAATTTTTACATCTGTAACCTTTTATACCTGCACTCTCTTTGCCGAAATTCAATTACTCAATATTCATCAATTCAAATTTATCAACTTTATTTGCATTCGGCAACCTCAACTTTTTTATACATTTCAATTTGGCACATATGGATATATATTATTTAATTTAATCAACAACAAATATTTACTTAGTAACTTACCACATACAAGGCATTTAATTTATCATATACTAAAGCTCAATTAACTTTAATATACATTTACTCAACCCCAAAGTACTTCATTACTACCAAACACAAGACCGAATATACATTATGGCATTCAATCATCATGTAATATTAATATAATCAAGTACAAAGCCATTTAACATATCTACCATTACATACTCACAATTTGGCCGATTATCCATCATTTCTTTTAACATATTTATATATATATATATATATATTTTGTATCAATTTAATCATATAATTCAAAGGATCGTAACATATTCATAGAGCTGATAAATTTTAGTAATTTATTTATTATGTAAACAATTAACATCAATTAAAACAATTTCAGTAGCTAATAGTTCAATTTTTAACCATACGAACTTACCTCGTGTATCCGTCGACTATTCGTCTACTTTTCGATTTTTCTCGATCAAAATCTTGAATTCATTTGTCTTGATCTAATTTAACCAAATTTAACTCAATTATTCACTAACATAGTCAATTAAATACATATACAAGTATTTTGGCCATTTTGCAAAATAGCCCTTATATTTTCATGCTTTAACAATTTAGTCCTTAATGCATAATTATGCAAAAATACACAAAATCCCAATATACATGTATTTAGCCAAATTTTCTATAGTATTTAAACAGCCCACATTTTCATTTTATTCACATTTCTAACCACAAAAATTCTATCTTTTGCAATTTAATCCCAAATACTCAATTTTATCAAAAATCTCTTTATAAAACTTGTATATCTATAAACAACCATCAATAATTTAACAAGAAATATTATAACAAACATGCACTCATCAATGGCACATTTCAAAAACACAACCAATTTCGGATATTGAGGTACGGGTCAGTTAAACCGAGCTGCAACGACCTCAAAAACATAGAAATCATTAAAAATGGATCAAAAACCATACCTTAATCCCTTAGAAAGCCATGGCCGAATGTTAAAGCTTCCAAAACCCTTTCTTTGTTTAGTTATTCGGTTGAAGATGATGAAAACATAATAAAAAATATCATATGGCTTTATTTTATTAAGCATTATTCCATAATTTACCAAAATACCCATGTTTAATAACCATATAAATTATGTAATTCAAGGTCCACTACTGTCCACTCAAATTTGCAATGGTATAATTACCATGCAAGGACTCCCATTTATAAAGCCATTATCAAGTAAGTGATTTTACTAATGGCACACATAGTTTTCATTTTACACTAAAAAAGCCTATTTTCACCCGGGCCTAATGTTAACCAAACAGAAACCAAAAACACAAAAATAAATAAAACTAAAAATAGTCCATCAGTCCAAAATAAAAATATATATATACAAGCCACTACCCAACAAGCCCAAACTATTTGCAGATAGCCCAATTTACAAAGTAGGCCCGAATGGCCCAGATCATATTAAAGCTTAGGAAACCCTAGGGTCTCCCCTGTGCGCCGCAGCCACCCCCCACGTGCGACTCTTGGATTCATGCGTGCCTTCACTCGTGCGACCATTCGTGTCCCCGCTCGTGCCACGCGCTCCACCCACACGCAAGCCTCGCACCAAAGACACCATTCGTCTTGCCTCCAACAGAAGCGATGTCATACAACCCTCCATATCTCGGCCATGTCTGTTCTTGCAAACGGATAGCAAAAAGAATGACAGAAACAGTAGCAAATACAAAATGGAAATAGGATAAAAGAAAAAGAAAAAACTTTTATTTTTAGGTCGGCTATAAAAAGAGGCCGAACCAAAACATGTATTTTTTACGCACAGAGATAATACAGCAATAGAAAAAAGTAGATTCAAAAGGTTGTTTTTTATTCCATCCTCTCGATTGTTTTTTTTTTTGGTGAATCCATGTCTATATCTATTTCTTTCTACTTTCGATATACAATAAATAGAGAGAGGGAAAAGAGTTTACTTGGCCGAATGTTTGACCTTCGTCTTCTCTGTCGTAATCGGAGTTAGACGTTGGTTAGTGAGTGAGGTTTTGAGATTGTAATCCTTGAAGCAAATCGGAGCCTTCGTGTACTGCTTTTCGCTGATCATGATGGCGATTTAGGGGTAAACAAAGAGGGTTAGACTTCGGCTGAAACGGAGGGTAGGTTTGGTGTTTTAGAAAAGAGAGTATTTGTTCAGAGGGATTTCAAGAATCGTCTGAAAAGAAGGAGAAAGGGATTTAGGGCTCTGTTTAGAAGGGAATAGATTAGGTTTTAATTTGTTTTTACATCTGTTAACGAAACGCCACCGTTTAGGCTTATGAAAATAGCCTTTAAACGACGCCGTATCATCCGACCCGCGCGACCCGACCCGCGTCATCCAATATCCGCGTGCTTTTGGCAACGACAGAATATTTGCGCACCTGGTCCTTTGAGTTTCGCATTGCCATTCAATTTGATTTATTATGTTCTCTTTATTTTCTTAATTAACCTCTTTAATTTGCGCACTGTTTCGATTTGGTCCTTTCCATACACTGCGTTTTCCCGACGAGGATTATTTATCGGTTTAGTCCCTAATCATTTGGGGCGCATTTATATTGATCCCTGATCTTGTTTAAATGGTTTTATTTATTTATAAATTAGCCTTGTAATTTCATTTCTTCCTCAATTAAGTATTTTTTAATCTTTATTTAAATTCTTGTACATTTTCGTATTAAATTTATTATTCAAGTTATTTTAATAAAATTATTTTGAAATTTATTCTACCATTTTTAATTTGTTATTTTTCATTAGTTATCTGTATATTTAGTTTCTTTTGAAATTACTTACATATATATATATATATATATATATATATTTAGTATACACATTTTATCACTTTAAAAGATTACATTTTATGGTATATTTTTAATTTATTTCGATATTTTTATATATTATTACGTATACATGTTTTACATACATTCAAATTCATATATTATGTTTCTTTAAAATTTATTTTGTTCACCATTGATTCAATGTTTGATAATTATCGCCATTATGTGTTTTAATTCCCATTTCATATTTACTTGCTATTTGTGATTCAATAGTTTGTATTTCACTTGTAAATATTTGTTTATTACTATTATGTGTTTTAAATTCTCGCTTTTATATTTGCGATTCAATAGCATTGTATTTTGCTTGTGAGTAATTGCTCCATATTGTATGTTATTAGGCCATAGCATTCACTTAAAAACATCATGTTTCAACACTATTCGAACTTTAAAATCATTTTTATACAAAGCTTTAAATCACAAGGCAATGCTCGTGTTTAGGGGTTTCGAGAAAATCATGCTCTAACTTACTGAGTTTCGGTTCTTTTCATTTAAAACCTTATAACTGAGTATCCTTTCTCTCTTAAATCAAATGCACGATTTTAAATAAAAAACTTATTCTCGGGAAGTTGAGATATTGCACCCTAACTTACTGAGTGTAATTTTTCGTCATCTCGATATAAGAATTTCAAAAGAACAAAGGCAATTTCCGTATTCGGGAATTTTTGAGAAATAGTGCCCTAACTTACTGGGTTACGATTTTTCATTTGACCCAAATAATTGAATATCCTTTTTATTTTTAAATGTACGAGTATTGAATGTCGAAGGATAAACCTAATTTTGAGAATATAAGATGTGGTGCCCTAACTTACTGAGTACAGTATTTTATTTCTTCGAAATAAGAAGCATTGGCATCAAATATGATTTTGCCCAAATATATATTAAGTAAATGGATCGTAATTTAAAATCTTTCTAAATTTTCGGCATTAAGACATTCATTAATCAATTTGGTACCAATTTTGGGCGTTGCGAGGGTACTAATCCTTCCTCGTGCGTAACCAACTCCCGAGCCTGTTTTCTGGATTTCGTAGACCAAAATTATTGTTTTAATAAATCAAAATATTTTATTAAAATAATCCATCTTAAGGTGATCCGATCACACCTCGAATAAAAGGTCGGTGGCAACTCCATTTCCATATTTTTAAAGTCGATCCCTATTTTTTCAAACCTTCGATAAAAAAATTGGTTTTGACATACACGATTTAATCCTTTTTACTGAATTAACTATTTAATCGGTAAAATTTCTTTACGAAACTTTCACAGTAATACTACCACACTATAAACATTATTAAAATAATAAAAATAATATTTTAACTAGGTTAAGTGGTCTCGAAACCACTCGTTCCAATTAGAGTCTAAACTGGACTGTTACATTGGCTAACCAATATGACATACAACAAAATGACCAAGTTCCTATACATGCCATACCTAAAATAATCAAACTTCACTATTCCAAAAGAATAACTTGATAGTGTGAATCGAACTTCGACGTCCTTCGATCCCTGAGCTAGCTTGGCGATACTACAAGGAAATGGAAAACAGATAGGGTAGGCATAAAGCTTAGTAAGTTTGCATGCAATAAATAGCAACATAAAGTCTTATGATAATATCCATATATTCATCATGAAATAACACAAGAATCTGAAGTGACATTGACATGGCTTACTCATGATCACTTTTACCAACCACGTAACACATACCGAACTCATTTCTCATGAGTTTCTCATATATATACCTATACCACTCATCACATAATTTTAGCACTTCCTCCATCTTTAACATAAACTTAGCCCTTTACCCCGTTGAACCCCTTGGAATATTGAAGGATACTCGGGATTCGTCATACACGTAGTAAGATGCCAATGCTATATCCCCGATATGGTCTTACATTGGATCACATGTTCATGCCGATGCCATATCCCAGATATGGTCTTATACGAGATCGTATATCAATGCCATGTCCCAGACATGGTCTTACACGAAATCTCTATTCGATGCCGATGACATATCCCAAATATGGTCTTATACGAGATCACATGTCGATGCCGATGCCATATCTCAGATATGGTCTTATACGAGATCGTATATCAGTGCCATGTCCCAGACATGGTCTTACACAAAATTTCTATTCGATGTCGATGCCATATCCTAGATATGGTCTTATAAGAGATCGTATATCAATGCCATGTCCCAAACATGGTCTTACACGAAATCATTATTCGATGTCAATGCCATATCCCAGATATGGTCCTATATGGGATCTCAATTTTGTGCCGAGGCCATATCCCAAATATGGTTTTATATGGGACCTTATAAATCTCATGTCTTGACAATGGTGTCCTCTCATTTCCTAAGCTTCAACTGGGACTTCAACATCATAAATCTTCATCATATTCTCATCAAAACATCATTGATCAATTTCATAGAAATAATATACATCTTCACGAAATGTCAAGCATTTTAGAGCATAATAACATGATGTTGAATTATTACACACAAACTTACCTCGGTACCAAAATATGTATAATTGTTCAATTTAGTCCACCACATTGTTCTTTCCTCTATTTCGGTCCGAACTTCGTGTTTCTTGATCTATAATGATAATTTCACTTATTTAATGATCCCATTGACGAAAACAGCCCATATATCATACTTTGGCAAAAATTATAATTTTGCCCCTAAACTTTCACATATTTGCAAAATGGTCTCTAGGCTCGTATAATGAAATATACTCATTTCCTTGGTTACCCAAGCCTAGCCGAACCTATATTAAACTTATAATAGCTCACACGTTCCTTCAAAATTGATTTTCACTACACATTTTATCACTTTTACAATTAGGTCCTTTTTTAATGCATTTCAATGAAAAATCACTTAGAGAAAGATGTTTATTACACATCAAACTTTCATATTCCTCCATAAATCATCAAAACACATGCATTTCATACATGGGTAAATTTTTGAACATGAACTCTAGCTCAAAATAGTGGTAGAAATAGCTA
Source organism: Gossypium rotundifolium (assembly GCA_025506655.1). Classification (NCBI taxonomy): domain Eukaryota; kingdom Viridiplantae; phylum Streptophyta; class Magnoliopsida; order Malvales; family Malvaceae; genus Gossypium; species Gossypium rotundifolium. Next base: position 57,574,991 of record CP106727.1, on the reverse strand, counting down.
AATCGAGCCACGAGGATCTAAAAAATACGAATAACATAAAAAACGGGGCTAGGAGGTACTTACAATCAAGCTTGAAAGTGAAGCAAAACCCTAGCTATGACTTCTTGAAATTTTCGGGTATGGAGGATAAAGATGGACAAAAATTTTAACTTTCTTTTCCCTTTTTATTAACTTATTAACTTAATGACCAAAATGCCATTAAGGCCCCTTTCTTGAGATTTTTCCTACCCATGTCCATTTTTGTCCATCATAAGTTGTAATGGTCTAATTGCTATATAAGGACCTCTAATAAATTTTCTAATGCTATCTCATACTTGAAACTTCTAGAATCTCATATTTTTTAATATTTGCAATTTAGTCGTAATGGATAAATTGACCACTAATTTATAAAATTTCTTCATGAAATTCTCACACAATCATGCAAGCATGTCATAGACCTCATAAAAGCCATAAAACATATATTTCTACTTTGAATTTGTGATCTCGAAACCACCATTCTGACTAGGCCCTAAATCGGGCTATTACAGTGCTCTCAACCAAGATCCCCAAATTTCCAGACATAGTACAGGCTATATAGGAGTGAGTGGATCCTATATCTATCAATACAGTATATGGTACATCAAAAATAAGAAACGTACCTGTGATGACGTCCGGAGCATCTCCATCCTCTCGGCGACAAGCAGCATAAACTAAAGCTGGCTGCCTCACCTCAGCCTGTTCGGCACCTTTGCCTGGTGCTCTCTTCCCACTACCCATACCATTGCCACCTCTAGCCTGACCACGGCCTCTTAGTGGCTACTGAACTACCCTTAGTGGCTATATAGTACCAGTACCCAGAGCTTGCCTCTGATCAGCCCTCAGTGGACACTTTCTAATGCGATGTTCCAACAACCTACATCTCAAGCATGCCCCATTCCTCTTCCAACACTCACCTTAATGGCGTCTACCACAATCAGTACATGGCTGCAGTCCAGTAGCGGCAATAGGGGGCCCAACTCTAATCGGCCCATCAACTCTAGCCTTTTTCTAGGCCTCTGCACCGTACCCAAGGGCTCTAAATCCCTCTTATTCCTATCTCTCTCTATCCTGATTTTGGTGCTCAATGTGCTTAACCTCCTTGGCGATCTTCGCCTTCTCAACTAGGGCAGAAAATTTTGCTCCCTCTGCGGAGCTATCAAAACCTGTAAGTTATCTCTAAGGCCATCCCCAAAGTGGACACATCGCTCGTACTCAGATGCTACCATACCTCGCACATAGTGACTCAGTCTCAGAAACTCAGCCTCATACTCAGCCACTGATCAATCTCCCTGAGTTAAATTCAGAAACTCCCTCCTATGGGCATCCACGTAACTGGCTCCCATATATTTTCCCTGGAAAGCGATCTTAAAGAATTCCCAGGTCAATTATTCGGGCTGAGTGCCCTCCTTAACAGTAAGTGTAACACCCTATCCCGTGTCCGTTGTCGTATTAGGGTTAGGAGCATTACTAGACAAATCAAAAATATTTACAAAAATTCATACATTCATTGATCATTTCCAAGCATAATGTCCCTTAGATAGGTCCTCGAGACCATAAGCATGCTTACAAATTAGGTCGGGACTAAACCGAAACACATATAAAATTTCATGAAAAATTAAAACTTTTTAAAATTTCAGGGGATACATGCCCATAGAAGAAGACCGTGTGCCTCCACGGCTGATAGACACCCCCGTGTATCCTTTTCGTGGTCATATACTAACTTACCCTCCACAGGCACTGAGCACGCCCATGCACTGAGGCCGTGCACTCTTAGGCCACATACTGACTTCTCCACCACGGCCATCAAGCACGCCTGTGTGCCATGGCCGTGTGTTTTTAAGCTGGTTACTGACTTGAGCCCATGGTTAGTTGACACACCAGTGTCAAGGCCATGTATTATAAGACTAAATCCTGTTATTCATCCATGATCTCTAAGCACGCCCGTGTACCACAACCGTGTGACATTATAGGCCATTTACAAGGCCAAAATGTCACCCACTTGGGTCTCACCTACAAGCAAAAATTTACCAGCACATATCATGCCCATATAACCATCAAACCATGCATATTTGATAACTAAAATAACCACACAAACAATTCATTCAACATCTATTTCAACTATGTCAATTACCAAAACCAAAACATATATCAAAACAATACCAAAACTTATCTCATCTCAAGTATAATTCATTCATTTGCTTGCCCAAAAACTTGACCATGTCATGAGCATCAAATCATGCCAAAAAAAAACACATACCATATTCATCAAGGCAAAATATGACCCAAATTAGCCACTTCTCATGACCAAGTCTACACATCAACTTATACCAAAAACTAGACTATACATGCCATATCTAATTATATACATTTCCAAAGTGTACCAAAATGATTTTAGTAGTGTGATGATGGTCCTTGACAGTCCCAAACCTTCAGTAACTTTAATGACCTATAAAACAGAGGAAAACACACACAAAGAGTAAGCTTTCCAAAAGCTTAGTAAGTCATAATACAAATAAACCTAGCATAAAGGCATATATGCATAAAATGCATTGACACATAACATTTACTTAGCAAATTATCACATATTGCTTTGATTCATAAACTTGGACACAACTGCCACATTCATCATACAAGAATCATATGTATATATATACAACTCTTTCTTAAACATTCTTGCATCTCATTCTCGTTCTCATATCCAATTTTACTTTTCTTCAATTCAAAGCCATATAGGTACTTACTTGTTATACACACTTATTGTACATACCAAACGTATCAAAAATGAATATACATTCTCGTAATTGTTCATATCTCAAATTTACTCATTGAATAGTTCAGAATCTAATAAGATACTCAGAAACTCAGAATAATTGTACAATGCTAACATCCTAGACGTGGTCTTACATGTAGTCGGATGTCGATGCCACTATCACAGACAGGGTCTTACACATAATTAGATATCGATGCCACAGTCCCAGACAGGGTCTTACACGTAATTAGATATCGATGCCACAGTCCCAGACAGGGTCTTACACGTAATCAGATATCGATTCCACTATCCTAGATAGGGTCTTACATATAATCAGATATCGATGCCACTGTCCCAGACAGGGTCTTACACGTAATCAGATATCGATGCCACTATCCCAGACAAGGTCTTACACGTAATCAGATATCAATGCCACTGTCCCAAACAGGGTCTTACACGAGTCTTAAATTAATGCCAATGCCTCAGACGTGGTCTTACATGATAAAACAGAACAGATATCTATGTCATGAAATAACTAATCCTATCTATTCCTAGGTTCGTACGAGGCTTCTTGGACTTAGTCACTATATTAGACTTATCTCAAAAATTCATATGCATAACTTCTCATAAATATCCATAATCAACATTAGTCATATGAACAAATATAATATCATACAAGTACATTTATTTGCATAGTGACTTACCTCAGATTCGGTTTATCGAATAGAAAAGGCTACTCATTTACTTTCGCTTTCCTGCAATCTAAGTCTATTTTCTTTGGTTTTTGATCTAAACATATTCAAAATTAACCCTTTTATTCACTAATTCATACAATTCAAATCCATGGACAAACAATTAGGGCAATTTGCAAATTAACCCTCATATTTACACACTTTATCAATTTAGTCCATTTTTCTCAAAACATCAAATTCACAAATCCACACATACACCTACTTAGCCGAATATATATACATCACATACAAGCCCACATTTTTCATCAAATTCACAAATTAGTCCTCAATTTTCTATTTTCACAATTTAGCCCTATTTCGCTAAATTCATCAAAACTTCAAGAACAAAACATGTTCATCTAGCTTAAACCTTTCATTTAACACCATAAATCATCATAAAACTCAATATATCATCAATGGCATTTCACAAAAACATCATCAATTCACAAAATTAATACATGGGTTTTGTAGCTCTCAAAGCAACGATTGCAAAAACGTAGAAATTATCGAAAATCGACTAAAAACTTACCTTAAATCAAGCTTGTAAATTGCCAAATGTATGAGAGCTTTTAAACCTTTCTTTTCTTTTGATTTTCGGTGGAGAATGTATGAATGAACTCCACTTTCATGTTTCTTTTATTATAATATAAATATAACTTATAAAATAAATATAATATAACTTTTAACTTATAAAATAACATATAAAAACATGTTCTAAAACCATGTTGCCGTCCATTATAAATGAAAATGGGCTATTTTCCCTTTAAGGACTTTTCTATAATAAAGCCATCTCAATTTGATCATTAATCAAATGAAAAGTCACTTTTAAACTTTATGCAATTTAGTCCTTTTATCAAATTAAACACACAGATGGACAAATTAGCTTACAAAATTTAGCACATGCTTAATCACATATCATTGGCAAAGAAAATAATATTAAAATATTATATGAACTCAGATTTGTGGTCCCGAAATCACTGTTCTAACTAAAGTGTAAGCCAGACTATTATAGTAAGCAACCACTGATATGCCTCATCACGAAGCAACGAGACTGCACCCTTTAATGTCTCTGCTCTGGGGTGCAACCTAGATCGTCCATGATTCTCTCCGTGGCCTCAATCCAGTACTCGGCCATATTAGGGGCAACTCTAGTGACACACTGAATAACTCAACCCCATTGGACCGGAGTCGCTCTGTAACCGACCCTTGCCCCCCAGATCTAGTATTAGGCTCAGCGACCCTCTCCAAAATCCTGAGCATAGCCTGGGATGTAATCTTGAGACCTAGTCTCAGTAGCGGGCAACACTGGCGTCTCACTCGTATCCAAATTTGGCAGGCTGCCCGATGACGAGAACTCAGCTCGAGCCCTTTACATCCTTTACCTCAACCTCTAGTACCCCATTCACGGATACATCGTGTGCTCATATCTAATCGAATTTATCTGTATTAAAAGTTTTATGAATCAGTTACAATTCCAGTGTTTACTAACAAATATTTTATGTGAAACAGTATCAGAAGTTCAGAGTTTGTTTTCATTTGTCACAATCTCTAGTAGTTTACTATAGTTTCAGTTTAACTACATTTTTCAGTATATACTAACTAGAGTATTTTCACAGTATACTACCCATAGTAGTTTCAGAATAGCACAACATTTTCAATTAAAGCATATATTAGTTTTAGAATACTTACAGGATCGGCGCCTGAGACTTGGTGTACCACATACTCAGTAGAAACATTTCAAATCATTTGAAAACCAATTCTTCAAAGACCAAATTTAAAACCCATAATCCACAGTCGAGTTTTACAACCTGGGTTTGATACCACTAAATGTAACACCCCAAACCTAGCCTAGATGTTATGGCCGAATCTGGCGATGTCACATGATAGTGTGTTCAAAAACTAAATTATTACAATAAAATTATTTCCATGTTATTACCTATCTTTCTCTCTTATTATTTCTAAAGGGAATCGTTTTACTTATTTAAAACATTTGCTTTAAAACATTTCTCGTTGCAAAAGCTTTTAAAACAAAGCAGTTTAAATAAACGTGAGTTTAGAAAATGCGTTAGCTTTTTGAAAATTGAACTTCCTACGACTAGCGATTATAATTCCACAAAAAAAAAACAAATTTAAGCAAAATTCCAAAGAGTCCTTAATTTACATCCCAATAATAATAAGACCATAAAACATAAATTAAAAAAACGTAAAGTCCAAAAACTGTGGTCACCGTCGAGTCCTTTGCTGCACCGACCCGTCTAGGTCTGGGGATTACCTGTGCACATTAAACAGAGAGGGATGAGTTTACGTAAACTTAGTGTGCAATCCTACAGAAAACAAACATTAGTAGACATAGTGTACATTCAAATACAATTTTAGGCCTAAGCCTCTTTCAATATCAGTAACGGTTTGGGCCTTAGCCCATCTCAGTACAGTATCAAATATGCAGTAGGGCCTTAGGCCATCATAGTATCAGTAGCAGTCATGCAGTATTCAGTATCAAAGTCCTACCTAACCAGCCTCTACACACCATCTCCGTCCAACCCTACACTCCATGTGGGGATTAAATTAACCCACCCATCCCTACACTCCAGGTAGTACCGAATGCGGCACAAAATAGTAATTTGCAGATAAGCTTCTAGTATATTAGGCTTAAGAGCCTTTCAGTACACTTCCCCCAAATATAATCAACCCAACCCCATGCGATGCAACATACAACTCATGACATGCCATCTCATGATATCAGTACATAGAACCAGTTCAGTATACATGCATACTATCATCATGCTCAATCTATATAAATCAAATAGTCAGTTCACACAATTAGGGGTCTAAGTAATGCTTACTGACCCTACAGTAGGTTCACAGTCGACTTAGGCGACCTATGCAACCTTAGCAATCAATTCAATAAAAATGGGCTCACATGCCCATGTGGGCCCACACGCCAGTGTGGCCCATACGCCCATATTGGCCTTGGCCCGTGTGGATCACATAGCCTGGCCCAATTTCCCACAGCCTGTGTGGACCCACACCCCTGTGTAGCCCACACGGCCCAAATCAATCTAGCTCGTGTTTCGCACATGGCCTACATGGCTATCACACAGCCGTGTCATGTGCGCATGGCCTGGCCTCGTCAATCACACGCCCATGTTATGCCACACGACCTACCACACAAGCAACCACACGCCCATGTGGCGTCGACAGTGAGGTTTTTGGCTTTCGCTAAAACCTTGTTTTCTGTGCAATCGAGTACACACCTGTATCGTTTTGATGCCTACACGCTTTCAAGCACTCCAGTACCTATAATTAACCAATATTTCACTCAATTAATCGCTTAACCAACTGAACTAAACTAATCTCGAATTGAGTTAAACATCTTTCGAACAACGAAACCATTACCTTTAATTGAATAATAGGAATTTCACGCCCTTAGAACGTCGATGAACAATAATTAGCCCTTCGATAAGCCCCCAATCACCAAACAAATCCTTATTAATAATTGTTCAAATCACAATTAAAGTTTAATAAAAAAACTAGACTTACCGAAAGAGCGACGAGGATGTTGCGTAGGAAAGAAGTAAAAGAGAGGTTAAAACAAGAAAAGTAGCAGCAAGGGAAAGGAAGAAAAAGGTGGCTCAACAAATGGGAAGGCAAAAATCGGTAGCAAGGGGGAAAAGGTGAAGAAAACGGCAGAGAGTTTTTGAGAAAGAAGAAGAACCGAATTTTTGGAAAAAGGAAAAGCTACCAGATCTTCCCTAATCCCCTAAATAACTCCACTACTTCCCACTACATCAAACTACTCAGCTTTTTAATCCAACACAAACTCTTCTAGATGAGTAAGCAAAAATAATGCTCTTGCCCAGACTCGAACACAAGACCTCCTTCACACCAATACTCCACTCAACCACCAGACCAGTAGGCCCATTCTGTTAATTACTTATCAAATTTTACTTAAAAGCGCTCTAACCCAAGATGGGGCTTTATTTATTAAAAAAAAACATCAAAATTTGCCCCAAGTCATGGCTTGAACTTAGGACCTCTCACACACACCCAGAACACTTAACCACTGAAGTAGATACACATTTGTGTCACACATTCGCAAAAATAAAAATTTAAATTTTGGGGCGTTAAAATTATTCTTTTTATTACTTCTATAGGGATAGGATATATTTGGTGCTTCAACGACGCATCAACTTCCAAAATCTTATAATTATTTTGGTTTATAGTATTTACTATATACTTAATAATAATTTCATAATATAGGATCATGAGCAAGCTGGAATTACAAGTAGGCAAAAACAAAAATTCACGCACATAGCTAAGTTAAAAAGTTTTGCTTGTGTAGATGATATGTCTAATATTAATTACTTTCTACTAAATAATATTTTTCCTACTATATTGTAGGAACGTAAATCAGTCAAAAGTTGGACGCCTTCAGCTTTTTGACATTACACATAAAAAGAAAGATGGATCTCCTATGACTACTAAAGCTATAGAAATTATAGTATATTTACTTAATAAAATTTGAATTATTTTAAATATTTATCATGTTTAATTATAATGGTTTAATTTGTCATTTATAGTGCAAATAATGCCAAGTTATGTAGTTTTTGTTTGATTATATATTTCGTTTCTAACTCCTTGATTGATTTATTAGGAGAAACTAAAAGATAAAAGGGCGAAGTATGAAGTGATCGCTTCAAGTGATAGTTCTGTTAATCTGGACGACATTGATAACAAAATTATTATTGAAGTTTTAGGTCTTGAAAGGTATGGTCAGGTTCGATTTTAAGGATCTTTTGTTAACCCAACCCAATTTTTTGGATCCAGCTCGCAGTAATACATGCCTTCAGTGCATCAGACTCAAGCTGAAGTTCAGAGGTTAAGAGACTAGATGACTCAGATGCAAGCGAGCATAGTTGAGCAAATTGCTCAACTTAAAGCGGAGGTAGCATAGAGAGAAGTAGAGGCTCAAAGAAAATATGAAGAACTCCAGCTACAACTTAAAGCGGAGGCAACAGAAGGGAAGCAGAAGCAACAAGAAAATATGACGAACTCCAGCTACAGCTTCAGAATATGATGAAGATGTTTCAGCAGTCGTAGAACCTGCCATCTTAGACTTTTGCTTTCTTATTGTGAGAATATCTTAAAAATATAACTTTTGAATATAATATATTTTGTTATTTCATTTATTAATTTAGATCATATACATATTTCTTTCGTGATAGTATCATTTAGATTTGAAGTTTTTGGTTGGATTTGATGTTACAGGAAATTATGTTGAAAATTCAGGTTCTATATGAATTAAAATGAATTGATAAAATCTGCTAAAATTAGTGGCGTTCTCCCAAAAATGCAACAAAAGAACATAATCTTTAGCAGAGCTTTTTCCCAAAAATGCCACTAAAGATCGTGTTCTTTAGCAACGCTTTTACCACAAACGTCGTTATAGAACATGACTTTTAGTGGTGCATTTACTAAAAGCGCCGCTAAAGAACATAACCTTTAGCGGCCTTTGGTAAAAGCACTGCTAAAGTCATGTTCTTTAACGACGTTTTCCTAATAAACGCCTTAAAATTTAGTGGCATTATCTGTAGCGACGTTTTTTGCTGCGCTTATAAAAATGCCGCAAATTATTTTAGTGGCGCTTATGAGTGCCGCTATAGGGCCAAAAAATACCGCTAAAAACCTGTTTTGCTGAAGTGACACTAATAATTATTAAAGTTATTTGATTAAAAAAATACATTCTAGAAAGGAATCTTAAATGACATCTATTAAAAAAAAGGTTTATTAGTATAATAAGTTCTCAAATTTTTTGCACTCAACTAACCCTTAAAATAACAAAATTAACCAAATAGACCCTTTGATTAATGCTGACCATTAATATTTAATGGTGGAGCTGATGTGATCGTTAATGGTGTTGGCTTAGTCAACTATTACGTGGTGCTACTATATCAACTTGCCTCATTAACAAAAAATAAAAAAATAAAAAAAATCTTTTTTGTTACAAATAAATATGAATGCCCATATTCTAACCCTCTCATTTATAAGATAAAACCTCCTATTCATTATGCAAATTGTTTAATTTGTTATTGAAGCACCTAAATATACTTCATATTTTGTATTGCATTCAATGTCAATTTACTTAAAAATATAACTCTTTTGTAAATGAAAAGAAGATACAAGAAAATTCTCTATTTAAAGTGTTTTTTATTTGATTATTTTATAACACTTTTTTCTTTCTTTCTTTCTTTCCTAATTTTTCCTACCTTTTTTTTCTATTATTTCTTTACTCTCCTTTTTATTCTTCCTCTTTCTCTTCTTTTCTTTTTTTCCTCCCATAAACCCTAGGCATTGCCATCGAGGTTCTCCACCGCCAGTCACCTCTACTCTTGGCTCCCAATTGTCACTCACCCTTCCCCGCCACTCACTATGCACCACTAAACCACTCATTGCAAAAGAAATAGCTAATGTGAAATTTTAAAATTTTTTGCCTCTTTAATTTTCAACTTGTTCTCGTGATTTAGAAAATAGGTAAACAAAACAACATCAGTAACTAAAATTTCATAACTTCATATCATCATTGATTCTTCCAGGGAATAAAACTTAAACGTCTGTTTGTTTGGTGGAAAATATTTTTTAAAAAATAATTTTTAAATTTTTCAACGTTTGTTTGATGAAAAATAAATTTTTAAAGGAAAATATTTTCTAAACACGAATAAAATCTCTCCCTTATTTCTGAAAAACGTCTTATCGATTTGAAATCAGTAAGACATTTTCTATTCCCTTCTCTACATTCTCGTCTTAGCTTCAAAAATTTCGTCGCGTCTGTTGTACTTCCCACTCCGTCTCTCCCACTCCGTTTGCTGTTATTTTCGATGGCCTCCGACCCTGATCCTCCAAAGCCCAAAACCTCAAGGTACCATTTCTCTCTAATCTTTTGATCGTTTATTTATAAGATGGGTTTGGATGCTTTTTACATATGGGCAAGAATGTGGAAGAAAATGTGTCATTGGTTCACTTACTTTTACTTGATTTTTTACTTCTGGGTGCTAAAGAAAGTAACACATTCGTAGGGTCTTGGCTTAAGGTATGGCATCTTCTTTATCTTCTTTATCATTTTCGTTTCTTCTTGTTATTGAAAAACTGCTTAAGGTATGCCATCATTTTGGTTTTGTATTTTTATACTGTTGAATACCCTTTTTTTTTTTTTTGTGCTGAATTAGTGTTGGGTTTTATCTGAAAATAAAGCAACGTTGGTTTGGGTTTTATGCCTTTCTTTGTTTCTTTATTTTTAATTTTTTTCTGTGTATGGGATTAAAATATGAAAATGATAATCCAAATGATGAAAATGAAAAAAAAAAGAAAATAATTTGATGTTTATGCTTATAATTTCTTTCTGGTAAATAATAACAGTTAATGTTAATTTGGTTTTCAGAAGCCCATAAGCCTGACGGTGAAGATGTATTCATGGACGAGGATGAAGTGCCAGGAGCTTCTGAACATGATAGAAAAAATAGAGAAAACGAGGTGGGTGGATGGACAGAGGTTGTTGATACTAGTGCTGATGAAAAGCCTGCTAATGAGGACAAGGATGAGGTTGTTCCAGATGAAACCATTCACGAAATTGCGGTTGGCAAAGGATTATTAGGTGCGCTGAAGCTGCTTAAAGATCGAGGAACACTTAAAGAAACTATTGAATGGGGAGGCCGAAACACGGACAAGAAAAAGAGCAAACTTGTTGGCATTGTAGATGATGATCACCAAACTAATAATAGATTTAAAGATATTCGCATTGAAAGGACAGATGAATTTGGTCGAATTGTAAGTACTTCAATCTGGTCTATTGCTTTCTTAAGTCTTTGTCGACGTTTATATATTTATAAAAATGAATGTGTTATATTTGCACTTGGACTTACAAATTATGACATTCCTATCTTCTCCAGGTGACTCCTAATGAAGCCTTCCGGATGCTTTCTCATAAATTTCCTGGCAAGGGGCCTGGCAAAATGAATCAAGAAAAGTAAATGAAGCAATATCAGGAAGAGTTGAAGCTGAAGCAAATGAAAAATTCAGATACACCTTCACTTTCAGTGGAGAGGAAGAGGGAAGCTCAAGCTCAGCTGAAAACATCCTACCTTGTCCTTAGTGGTCACGTCAAACCAGGGTATGTTCTCTGCTTGCTGGGTTTTAAACATTTTAGTTCAAGAACTGAAAGAAATCCATATATCATATTAGCTGCCTGGAACTAGGATTTGTTATCTAGCTGCTGCTTCCTTTTTCTCTGTTATTGTTTTTTTTTCTTCTTTTTTGAATGGATATTTTAAGAACTTGGAAATCAACTTGATCTGCTCTGTTGGTAATAATTCTTATGATTATTAGGTCTGATGTGCAGTTGCAAGGACTTGGCCTTGTGCAAAATGAAGCTTGGTTTACCATTTTATGCTCTGTGATATGTGTTGTCATTGCATATAATTTTGATCATCAATTAATTTGATTGCTTGTTTATTACATTTTCAGTTGGGTTGAAATTGTACCTCATTTCTTTCATGTGATTAATTTCCAGGCAAACCAGTGATCCTGCAAGTGGCTTTGCTACTGTTGAGAAGGATTTTCCGGGAGGCTTGACGCCTATGCTTGGTGATAGAAAGGCAAGTTAATTCTTACCTTATACATTTACTGAAAGCCAATCATGTTTCATTGCCATAGAAATTTTTTCATTGGAATTCAAGTGAAGGTCTAGTTCTTTTTATTTATTGGATACTTTTAGTGGTTATGATGCTAAACTCTTCAATCATCATTAATAGGGATGATACCAGAATTCAGTATTTTAGTTTAATTCATATTCCAATTCAATAGGTTGAGCATTTCTTGGGAATCAAGCGCAAGGCTGAGGCAGGGAATTCAAGCACACCAAAGAAGTCTAAAACTTGAAAATTGTAAGATGTTGTATGGTTTGGGTATGATGAAAGATAAAGATGGGAGATGGCTGCATCCTGGTGGTCAAGGTATATGTAGCCAACTGTTGAACACAAATCCAAGTTTTATAACTACTTACCTTGCTATAATTTTACAATTTTTAGTCTGGATTGAGATCAAATACAACACGGCCAGGTTGGACATCAACTGCAAGCTCTTCAGTGAAGTTGAAATCACCAAATAGGAAACTCCAAACTGGTAGAGATCCTATAAGCACACAAGAATCAGTTGCAAATTAGAAGCAAACGAAGAGATTTGGTATTTTGTTAGTTTGATATTGGATCTTGGATTTGGTTGGTATTAGTACAGAGTTTGTGTTGGTATAGCCTCTGTTTTGTTTTTGGTAAAGGCAATATTTTGGTGTTGGTTGATATTGCTATAGGCACTTTGTTATTGTTGGGTTCTTTTTGTTTGTGTAAATGCTGGATAGGTTTATAAAGGCCTACAATATTTTCACTCAATAAAGGACATACAATGATTAATCCATACTTTTGATCTTTGTACTTGTATAATTGACTTATTAGCTCGATGTGAAAATATATAATTAACCCATACTACTGATGATTACTATTGTATAATTGACATATTAATTCGATTTCATTGCTTTGGTTGTTTTCAATTTATGAAAGTTAATATTTTAGCTTAATAATTGAGTATTATTATTTATTTAATTTGATTTATTTATTTATAAATAAATTATTACAATATATGTAAAAATAATTTAAAATATAAAAATTTTTAATATGTATATAAATTTATTAATATATGTAAAATAACTTTTCGAAAAATATTTTAGAAAATTTACCAAACAACAGAAAATATTTTACACAGATTCATTCAAACACCAGAAAATATTTTCAATAAATTATTTTACAGAAAAATAAATCATTTCTCAAAAATTATTTTTCAGAAAATATTTTACTGGCAATCAAACAGACCCTAAGTATTCAAATATCTAATTCCCAACCTTTTAAATTAGGAACAGAAAAGGAGCACAGATAAAAGAATAAATATAAATTTTAAAGTGACTTTGAAGTTTAGCTAAAGCATTTATTTTCAGAAGATACTTCAGCTTTTGGCGACGATGCAGACGCTGATGACAAGGAAGATGGAAGTGAAGATCGTGAGAGTGAGAGGAAATAGAAGGGAGAGAACCGAAGATTAGAAGGAAAGAAAGGAAAGCTAAAACAAATGGCAAAAGGAAGAAGATCAACGTAGTTTTGCTGCTTTGCTTCCTTGCCACTCTTCGGTTACTTCCTTGCTGCAATTTGGCTTAAGGTTGAGAAACAGGAAAAGGGGAGAAGAAGGAAACAAGGAAGAAAAAAAAATGCAAAATGAAAAAAAAAAGGAAAAGAAAGAAAAAAAGATTTTTATTTTAAAAAGAAAATAAAAATGAAAAAGAATATTTTTATTTTTTCTAACGTGACACTGCCACATCAGCAGCAGTTGACGGAGTCACTATTATTAGGGTCACGTACAAATGGTCAACATTAATTAAAGGACCTAGTTTATTTTGTTAGTTCAAGAGCTCAATTGGATGCAAAAAGTTTAAAGAAACTTAATTGAATTTTTTAAAAATGTTTAAGGGTTTATGGTACCATTAAGTCAAAAGGAAATAAAACAACAATAAATGGATAAACAATAATTGTGAAAGTCAATAAATAGAAAGGATGAGAATTATTATGGAGCAATAAATTGAAAGAAGGAAGGAAAAATTAAAGAAAAATCGATAAAAAAAAAAAAAGAGCAGTAGAGTAGGAAAGAAACAACAACAAATACAATCTTTTAATGTTACTAGCTAATTAATCCTTCTATACCTTTTCTTAATTTTATTTAATGAATTAATGTTACTAGCTAAGTAATCATAAATATTTTTGAGTTTGCGTGAAAAAGTACATAGGTTATAAGTAATCATAAATATTTCATGAGAATTCATTACCTTTTCAAAGCACCTAACATTCTCCATGCTGTCGCTTGATTTTAGTTTGAGGCTAAATTGAAAATTAGCAATGGTTTGTGCTATGAATCAAAGAAACATTGAAGCAAAATATGTGATAATCAGCAAACTTGGACTAGTTGATCATGGACGATATAATAATATATAATGTGTATATATATACACGAGACTTCAAATTTTCTCATTACTAAAATCTTCAATATGTGACAATGACTCTGAATCGTGAACAATATGTTACTGTTTATCAATGGGGAAGATGTCAATTTGCAGACAAGGGGAACCCAATTCCATGTCGTGTTGTAGGAAAAACAACGAACAACATACTGCAGCAAATGCCGATCCCCACCGTCAGTGCGGTGAGGATCTCCTGAACTCGAGCAGATGGTGTTGGGTAAAAGCAAGTCACCACATTCTGATCAAATAATGCCACTGCTGCAAACACTAGCATCGACATTGTAATATGCTAATTTTGGACCAAGGCAATAAAACACATTAAAACCTAAAAAAAAAACTGTCCAAAACCAACGTCCATTACAACAAAAAACTAAGGCCCAATCAGCTGACCCAAACCCAACCTAGCCCAAACTATAGGAGGCCCAACACAAAAAAAAAAACAGCAAACACAAAGAAACCCTAAAAGCCTAGCTGCCGACCTTCCATCTGCCTCCACCAGCGGCCTCCACGCCTTTGCCACCGCCTCCCATGCGCCTCTGACACCTGCAGAGAAAATGAAACACGCAACAACCAAGAACAAAGAGCAAAACGACAAAACATAACAGAGGACAAAATAGAAGAGAACAAAGACAGATCTTTGTAAAATATGTTATAAAAACCGAAACAAATCTTGTATTTTTTCTTCTTCCTTCTTTTACGAACATCAGAAATAAAGAAGAAACATTTGAATATAAAAAAGATTCAAATAGATCAAAAAAGAAAACAGTAGGTTTTTCTTATTTCTTTCTCTCTCTCTTTTTTTCCAAAATTATTCACACACATTTATTTCTTTGTCACTTTTTTTAAAAGAGTTTCAAAAGGAAAACTTACATTTTAACTCCGCCAAAAAGCAGGTGACTTTTGGACTCCCCGCCACCGTATACGGCGGCGCCGACTCCGGAGACCTACGGCAGCGCATGGCGGTATCCCTCGTCGGAGAATGGCCTGAATTCGGCCAGGGAGAGAAGAGAAACAAGAGTCTTTATTTTTTTTTTAAAGAGGAGGAGAAATGAGATTTTTGTAAAATTTTTGGATTTTATAACAAAATAAAACGGCGTCGTTTCATCCCTCCCCCCAGACGCCAAAACGGCGTCGTTTTGGGGGAGGAACCGAGACTCGACCCTCTTAGGATTGAGGATCCGCCTTTTTTTTAAATGGGTTATTTACTTTTTGGTCCTTCCGCATTTTTAAAAATTTCTAAATTCTGTTTTCTGTATTCTTTAATTTGCCCCTTTAATTTTATTTCTGTTTCACTTTAGTCCTTGTGGAACTATGCGTTTTGGGGGACAGGGATAATTTCCCATTTGGTCTCCCTTTTTTCGTGCGCGTCCCATTGTAGTCCTTTTATTTATTTTATTTTATTTTATTTCTTTTCTTTTCTTTTTTTGCAATTATTATTATTATTATTATTATTATTATTATTATTATTATTATTACTTGTCTTATTTTTATTACTATTATTATTATTATCATTATTATTATGATATTATTACTATTATTATTATTTGTCATTTTTCTTTAAAACTGTCTTATATATTATTTGTATACATTTCTTCTTACATATTATTCATTCTTAAACCTTTTATATATTTTTTAATATATATATATTATTTATTTTCTAATTTTGTATATATATTATATAGTTAAATGTTTATGTATATTACTTAGTACAAATAGTTTTATATGTTGTATATTTAAAATATTTTATTTTGTTTATCTTAAACATTTTTATTTTTAGTATGGATTGTTTTTTTTTTTTTTTTTAAATCATTATTTACTTTAAATTGTTTTGCATATTATTTATTTCACATTTCTTTGATTATTAATGTCAATATTTTAATAATGTATGTTGTTTGATTATTGTCATTGTGCGTACTATGATTCGTTTATTTGTATGTTCATATTATTATCATTCACTCGTGTAATATTTTATTCATGTATTATTATTTCAAACTCATTACTATATTTTTATTTCATATCATCGCATTGTGAATTAAACCCCAACACATTTATTTAACTTAGATCGCTTCATTCTATTTCAAACAAAATAAATGTATGCCTCTACATGTTGCACTCGCTATTATTTAAAACAAAAATTTTTCAAAATAGGGTAATATTTCACGTTTTGAAAATTCGAGAAAATCGCCCTAACTTACTGAATTTCGATTTTTTCTCGTTTAGCCTAAATAATGAAATATCCTTTTAAAACAAAAATATAAGTTTAAAATAAAAAAACTTATTCTCAAGAGTTCAAAGTGTTATGTCTTAACTTATTGGATGTGACATTATGTTACTTCGAGATAAGAATTTCTAAAAATGACAATATTTTGTATTTAGAAATTCGAGAAATCGTGCCCTAATTTACTGGGTTTCGATTTTACTAGTTTAATTTGAATAATCGAGTATTATTTTAAAATTAAAATACAGTGCTTTTAAATAAAAGGCGATTTTTCTCATGGATTCGGGTTGCCGTGTCCGAACTTACTGGATGTGGCATTTCGTTGTCTTGAGATAAGATGGTCTTTAATGTTTATTTCAACTCATTCAAGTTTTTAGTAAAATTAACACTAATAAAAAAGATCGTATTTTAAATTCGTTCTAGGTTTTCAACTTTCGATAGTAAGACACTAATTAATCAATTTGATACCAATTTTAGGCGTGACGAAGGTGCTAATCCTTCCTCGCACGTAACCGACTCCGGAACCCCTTTTTTTAATTTCCGTAGACCAAAAATACCGTTTTAGTAAACTAAAATATTTTATTAAAACAAAAAAGATTGATGGTGATTCCCGTTTTTATTTTCGTTTTCAAAACCAAAACCGATCCTCATTTTCAAAAAAATGGTTTTGACAGACATAAAAGCATGCATGAAATCTATGGACCGGAGTCGGTATTTTGCGGCGAATTCAGGCGGAACACTGACCGAACCATCGATGACCCACAATCCATTCAATGTAGCAAACCCATAACAGACATTCCCATCTTGTCTCTGAAACTGTCTGTGAAGCTCGACAATAAACATGACAATCCACAAAGCAGTAGGAGGGCAGCCGTCATTGACCGAAAGGTTGAGTCACAGTTGCCTTGGATGGTGAATATGGGGGAGAGAAGTTGGAAAGCAAGACGGTGCCGGTGGGCAAGAGGTTAGCCAAATGCGCAGTGCTTTGAAACGTTTGACTGATTGCAGTCTGAATAAGGGTTTTGTTTTCAGTTTGGGATAGTGGGGACAAATGTTGTAGGCTTTTCTTCACCATGTTCGCGGTGGGATTCTTCTTCTTCTACCTTAATCTCCATAACTGAAGTTCTCCCAACTAGATGTCTTTAGTATTATAATGAATGAGCTGACTTTGTTTAGAGGCAGCTGTATTTATAAGATGGAAATAGAGATGAGTGGAGGTAAAGGGAAGGAAGAGACTCAAGTGATGCCTTGCAAGGAAAAGAAATCAAGAATGGGACTTTTGGTTCCATGTCGATTAGTTCAAAATTTTAGTCAGTATTATGATGAATGAGCTGATTCTGGTTTTTTTTTCCCTACATACCATACAATAAACTCACATCCACATATAACAGTTTGATCTGATTTCGTTTTTCCTTTTATAAAATAAAATTCAAATTCAGACGTTGATATATAAATTTACCATTTAAACTACGACATAGGAAGGACTTACGAATCAATTACAAAATTTAAAAAATATGATGAGTACCCTTAACGAATAAACTAAATGTTGAAATTGATTAATATTTTCTATTTTATAATAAATGTTGCATTTACATAATATTATAATATATTTTAAGTTATACTTTTTTCCTTTATAATATTATAATATGATCTGATTTCGTTTTCCTTTTATAAAATAAAATTCAAATTCAGACGTTGATATATAAATTTACCATTTAAACTACGACATAGGAAGGACTTACGAATCAATTACAAAATTTAAAAATATGATGAGTACCCTTAACGAATAAACTAAATGTTGAAATTGATTAATATTTTCTATTTTATAATAAATGTTGCATTTACATAATATTATAATATATTTTAAGTTATACTTTTTTGAATTTATAAAGAGTCCTTTTGAATTATTAGTGAAATGGTAAATAATATTGTTAGACCCAAGTTAATTGATTGAACCAATTGAATAAAAATTGATATATAATCAAAAATTAAAGATAGGAATAAAATCATTATTCAAAAATTTTGAAATTTTTATTATGTTCTTTTATCTTTGATTTTTATAAATATATTTTTCTATTTTTAATTATTTTATGCTTTTTATTTTTAACATGATTGAATTAGTTAATTTAATTGATCGAACCAGTTGAACCTAAAATAAGAGGTTTAACTAATTTGGTCTCAAGTTAGATTCTTACAATAAGATGATAAAAGACTTGTGTTCAAATTTTCAGTTAACATTAGTCTCAAGTTTGATCCTTAGGAAAATAATAAAACATAAAATTGTTATAATGTATAATATTATAATAATAAATAGGAATAATGATTTTTTTACCATCCAACTTTTTAAAATATTTATTTTAGTTATCTATTCAAATTTTCAATTTTTTAATCTTTAAACTTTTTTTGGTCAAATTACCTCAAAATAGATATAAAATTAACGTTTATTAACTTTGTTGACATGATACACACGTGAATTGTCATATGGATGGCATGTCAATATTTAATTATTTTTAAAAATTTAAATAATTTAAATTTTTAAAAATATATTTTATAGTTTTTAAAATTTTAAAAATTAATTAAATGCTAATATGTTATCCATGTGTATGTCACCATATTAGCAAAATTAAAACGTTAATTTTTTTTATCGATTTTGGGATGATTTAAAAAATAAAATTTAAAAAATAAATAAAATGTTAAAAATAATTTTTTAAATAGGAGGAAAATAAATCATTGTAGACATAAATATTGTAACTCACAAGACGTAGGACTAGTTTGGATGGGCGGTGTGTTTACCTCCGGTGAGGTTAAAAACAGCGGTGGCGGTGAGATTAGTTACTGTAGCGGTGAGATTGGACACTGTAGCAGTGAGATTAAAAACAGCGATGGAGTGTGTGTTTGGATTCAAACGCAGCTGTAGCAGTGAGGTGGAAATAAAAAATGACCATTAAGGACATCATATTAGAATTGATATATAATAGTTGTTTTTAAATTATTTTACTTATGTAAAATTATTAAAGTATGTGAATTTATGAAATCATTTAATAAAATATTAAAATGTATCTTCCAATATTTTATTATAAATATTTTAATAAATTATATATTCAATTTAAATTATTTATTAAATAAAATAAAAATTATTTTTAATTTTTATAGTTAAATATATTTTATAACAATGATAAATATTATTTTGTAAATAGTAACATTATACTTGGATCAAATTTTGAAGTATCTAACCGATTGATTTTTAATAAAAAAATATAGTAACATAAGACATAACAAGTTTCATTATTGATAGAAATTAAGTTATGATATAAAATGTTTTTACAAATATTGATTCATTAAACTATTTGCAATGGTTTCCTTAACATTGTAATTTCAAGGTCACTTTCATTGTTAGAAGAACTTGATTCACCTCTATCAAAATGGCTCAAGAGATTGGCACGTCGGGTATATTCTCAAATTGTCGAAAATCCTCATCATTTGACCAAGCATGTCTTGAATGTAATTATGCAAAACCATTGTTCCAATAACTATTAAAACTTGCTTGTCGAATGAATAGCTTAGAATATCTCTTAATATTGGCCATTTTTTTCCACACTCCAAATGTTCGCTCAATCACAGAGCGTAACGAAGAATGGGCATGATTAAAGATTTCTTTTTTCCGGATGCTCGATGACTACCTCGATGAAAGTCGTAAATGATATCGTTCCCCTATATGGACCTAGAAAACCCGCCATTTGCGATATCCCGAATCTACAAGATAATATTTTCCTACAAAAAATTAAAACATAATATCAAGTTTAAAATAAAATAAAAATTTTAATATTTTTATGTAAAGATTAATTAATTAAAAAATTAAAGTTCGACACGGTGGAAGGTGTGGAAACTTTAACTCTTGTTTTCTAAGTGCTTGCAAAAAAATTCTACTGTCATGTGCTGTTCCTTCCCAACCAGGAAATGCAAAAATGAAGCACATGTTGAAGTCACAAACTACCATAATATTTTGAGTTGGTTCACCTTTCCGTCCGATATAAGGTATTTGAGAAGAAGGTGAAATGCATGCTTTTATGTGTGTTCCATCTGTGGCCCCAATACAATCCTTTAAAATAAAAATAAGTAATGAGATAAAAGTTAGAAATAATTTATATTTTAAAAATATAAAGATTGTGTAATTTTACCTTAAAGTGAGGCCAATATCTTGTATCATGTCGAATATGGTTCTTGTACTTCCTCGAATTGACCTTGATGGGTTTAATCATGTCTATTCCCATTCGAGCAAATATATGCAACATATCGGTAAAATTGACTAACAGCTTCCCCAGATCGTTGAAATCGCTCTCTTGCATTTGAATTTGATTCTCTATTTCCAAGAATATACAATGATAATGTCAACTTCTCCATCGCAGATACCTTCCCATGCTTTAAGCCATAATTTCTTTGCAAATCATGCAATAAGCTGTGAAATATATTTTTTGGCATCCTAAAACTATTCATGCAACGATCATCATGCCCATTTAATACTTTGTCCACCCACATTTGACCTGTATAATTTGAATTCATACACGGTTGCATAGTGAAATAAGTTTCGTGGTGTACCAATACACTGCTTAACACTTGTTCTTCCTCTTCATGATAATTGTTGTGCTCAACTTGTGTAACAATTGTGGCTATTCTTCGTTGAGCTTCTTCACTTAATTCATGGGTATCATAATTCATATAAAAGTATTATACATATTGTTAAATTCATCCATAACCTGAAAACCTAATAAAATGAAAATAAATTAATAACTTGTGACATTATATACAACACAACCAAATTGAATAAAGCATACCAAATATAAAAAACATCATACATTAATTTTACTATAAAAAGTAGATCATACATTAGTTTTGCATATAAAAAGTAGATCATACATTAGTTTTACATATAAAAGAGTAGTCTAGTTATATTACAATAATAAAGCTAAGGAGCTTATGGTGGAGGTTGTGGATGGTATGGTTGGAAGGGAAATGAGGATGTTGCTACCAAGGACGAAAATGATGCAATTGGATTTTGTTCAGCATACTCACGTCGAAGCCACCAAACCCTAACATCTGGATCTAAGTTCAAAAACACTTATCGTTTCACCGGTATTTGGAACATTTTGATGGCAAAATAATACAGTTCATCTTTTTTTGGAATTTCATCTTCCAAATCACGCAAAGCATCCATTGCACTTGAAATAGTATATTGAGAGTGAGGAAAAATAATTTCAGAAATTGACTTCCTTGGACTAGCCATACTCTCACACAATTTCTCAATATGAGTAGCTAATGAATTTTTGGATGATTTTCTACTTGAACTTGATTTTTTTCCTTTACCATGTACAACCCCAAGTGTTTCCTTTCTTCGATTAGAAGTTTCATGAGAAGGGTTTGATGGTACCTCATTAGTAGGAATATCTTCATTCTCATTACTATTTTCATCTGAATCACCAAATCCCTCATTAGGTGTATCATCTCCCATAGGAACCCGACTTGGAAGAACACTGCACGAAGGTGCCCATGCATTCTCTCCAAGGGCTACAATGCCACCAAACATTTGCCACATTAAATCATTCAATCGTGGCTCAATTCCTTTCTTCTTAAATCTTTTAAAATCCGAATTTTCCTACATAACATGTTAAATGTTAAATGTTATACTAAGATTTTTATATTTGTAAATTATTAATTTCAATAAAATTTATGGATTAAATTAATGATAAAGTTAACACTAACTCTGTATTTTTCAGCCCACCATTCTTCTGGTAGCATCAACTGCCTTTTTAGATGGACACCATCCAATACCAGTAGATTCCTTAAGCAACTCCCTCCATAACCTCCATTCCTTTTTAATGTATCCCACTTATTTTTCAATTGAGGTTTCCATAAGTTTTTGTGTCTTTGCTTGAAAAAGAGCAATGACATTTTCCCATCCTTTGAGTTTAGATGAGTTGTCGTTCTATTACCAAGATTGACTTCATTCACGAAAGTTCACAAAATATCAACGTCACTCATCATCCCAAATAGCTTTTGTTGCTAAGGTACTTTCTCCTTCCACAAATTTTCGTGTCTTTACCATCTATTATATACGTAAAGATTGAACAACTCAAACTTAAAAGCTGAAAATTTTATATCGTAAATTACTTAACAAGATAAAAATATTTCGTCCTTGTCTTATTCTTTATGGTGTCATATTCTTTCTCAATTGTTCTTAGTCCTTATAACATAGTTATTGTTTCTTTGTTTTATTCTCCACTATTTGCAGATTTAATCTCCCTTTCTTTTTGTTTCTCCTCTCTTTTCGTCTTTTCTTTATTGAAGCATTTGACTTTCTTAAATCCTAATATGCCTATTTTTTCACTAATTGCTAACTCCATATATGGGGGAAAGGTATCGGGTCTGGTTACTAGGAGCAACTGACATTTAATTTAGGCATCTAACTTAAAAAGCTTTTATATGTAAGAGGGTTAAACACTTTGAAAAGGCTATAAAAGCTCTCAAATCATTTCAACTAAACTAAATTTCAACAAATATAAGTAAGAAGAAATTAGGAAGAATCATACCTTATGACCAAGATCTCTCCAAACTGTTCGATTTTATCTGCCAGACAAATAGATTGACTATTGCATGACCAACAACAATCTTGATGACTACTGCAGGACCAAACAACGGAATATATAAGAAAATGAAAGTAATTTGGTAAGTCAATTTTACATGTTCTCTGAGAAGCATATGACAATAAATTTGGTAAGTCCATTTTACATTTTGTATGTTTTCTACAAAATTAATAGTCTGAAAAACTCTCATTTTGCAAAGAAAAGCGAATTTTCAATACTGAAACCAAAGTTTGTTTCTCCAAAAGTTAATCAAATTTCAATTACTTTTAAATTTTTCATCTTTTGAATATTTTTTTCTTCCGGCTTTGTCTTGTTATAATATTATTAATTTCAACTAATTTCCTTCAATTATTATATTCTTATAATTTATATGTTTTATGCTAAATTTTTTATATACTTTTCTCAATTTTTATATATCTATTTATATTTTAATACTTTTAATGTATAAATACATTTAATAAAAATATTAATTTTTACATAAAACACATGGCAAATCATAATTGGCTATAAGAAATTTTTTCAACATCTCTCAAAAATGAATTTAAATATATAATAAAAATATACTTTTAAGTATTAAATTGAAAATTTAAATATACTTTAAATACGAAATTGAAAAGTCTCTAACTACTAAAGTGAGAGAATTAAGCCAAAATTTTAAAATGCAGCATCAAATAAGATTAATCTAAATGGGGATGACACTTCATAAATATAAAATTATTCAAATTTGTCAACAAAAAATTCTCTCTTATATCAGAAAACCTGTCCATAAAGTACATTTCTTCAAACCTTTAGAACAAAAGTTTCCATCAAACATCTTTGTTACCTCCAATTAACAAAACCCCACATGAAATCTAATCCCCTTTTGTTTAGATCACATGCACCTGGTCCTATATATAATTCAAAGGGCTTGAAACTCAAAAATAAAATAAATAAGTTAACCGGTGCTTCTCGTATTCATATCTGACGTAACCCATTTTTTAAACCATAAATTTCGGATTCTTCTATAACCTTTTATTAAAAAATTCATAGTTATGAAGCCATCCAATGCTTTAGCTAAAAACAAATAATTGCAATAATCTAACATACATATAGCCATTTGCACATGCTCCTCCTCTTATATATTAAACTACTTTCCTAAAAGGCAAGATAATCATTATATATATATATATATATATATATATATATACTCTAATGCTCTTGTACCTTTAAATACTCCACAGTGTTTATGAAGAATTCCAATGAAGCACAAGTTTCAATTTGCAGTGAGAGAATCAGAAAACTAAAATAAAAAGAATAAATTATAAAGAATGGATAATTTGCATAGTGATTCACCCTATCTTATTTTACATTGAGTGATCGAGTCTGTTTTGGTTTTTCTTTTTTTGTGTGTGTGTGTCGGTTTATTAATATGACAAAAAAAGTTGAACTCTACAATTATTAAGCTTGTGAGTATTGTAATGAAGTTACCAGCTTTAAATTAAAAAAAAGCGACATTACTAAATGTCAGATATCCTTTGTCTCTTGAATCGGTGTTTACCTTCTTTGTTTTCAAATAAGTGCAATAAATTAAGGAATCCAGTAATCAACAGAGACAAAGAAAATATTATTCTAGAAATAAGAATAAAAAAATAATCAAGACGATTAATGGAAAACGTAAAAAAATATTATCCGGAGCACAAGTGTTCTTTTCTTTTCCTTTCCTCATTGATCAAACTATGTACTTGCAATTAAGTTTGCAAGTATAGCACTCTTTTGCAAAATGAGTTATGTAAGTGTAATTTTCATGAAACTACCATTATATCTACTATTTTCATAACTTCTCTCCATTACACACTATAAATAATATAAACGTGATTTGGTTCACTCTCATTAATCATAATTTATAACATGTTCTTGTGAATTAACCTATATTCCTCCCTCATTTGTTTTATAACCATTCTTTGGAGATAACTACTTTGGAAAGGCTATAAATAGAATATTCAAAGTTTAAAATTTCATTTAGGAGATTTTTTAATTGTTTAACAACTTTAGCACTCCAAAATTCTCTCTGCGTTCTTTTACAATTATAATAACCAATGTAATTCTTGTCTTTCTCACTTCTTATTTGCTTCCATCATCACCTTGTCACCTTACTTATTTTTCATAAACCGCTCCAATCTTTCTCTCCATGAAATCTATTTTACTAAATTGTAACGTTTCATACCTTTACCAAAAGAATCCTTTACGCTTTGTTGCGCAACAAGCAACAGTAAGAAAAGACGAACGAGGAAGAAGGGGGACGGGAGCGGAATAGACATGAAGTCATTGACATAAGGCTAGCAAAGATATGTACAATAATATTTTCTTTTACCTCAAATCACTACCTTTTCAAAAATGCGAATGGATGGATACCCTTGAACGTGATGCCCGTAATGAAAAGAACACGTAACAAGGATCACAAGAATTAGAAAACAAGAGACATTGTTGATCTCGATGATCTCTAAAGCCAAAGAAATATTGTTGAGGAAACTTATAATAAGCTAAGAAGACACTTGAGCTCAAAATCCTAAAAGGAACACTCTATGCTCATTATAAAGGAACAAGAACAAAAACTAAGAAACACTTTGCATCGAGAGGATAATAGAGGTCATTAAAATGCTCACTTATCAAAAAAAGAAAAAAATATAATCGGTCATAATATAAAAGTACATAATCACAACATTAGTTAATTGAAATAGAAGATATGGCAACTACATTAGCATCCCATATAAAATTAGTTATGAATGATTCCTACACACAAATGAAGAGCTAGACAATAATGCTTTCACCAAGATTACAAGACAAAGATCATGCATGGATTACCAGGCGAGTGCTCCAATAGCACCAAGGAGCAAAAAAATTGACGACCAAAACTGGGTGCCTGCAAGAAAGACATTCAAAACAAGTAGATAGAGGTATTGCCGAGATTGGAATTTAACAAAGAAAGCACCAAAGTGGGAATATACACATATAAATTAAATGGCTTGCGATTTTGTATTCAACTTACTCCTGTGAAAGTTTGGCAAAGCTATCACTATTCAATGATACGGAACCCTCAACAGCTTCATCATCAACTTCGAAACAAAGAAACAGTGGAATAACATGAAGGAGGGGAGAAAGCAAGAAGGAGGGGAGAAAGCAAGAAAGAGGGGAGAAACTGCTGATTTTTTCCCTAATCTGAAAACAAATAAGGTTGGGAAAGAAAATAGTTAAACTTTTAAGGATAAAATAGTAAATTAATAAATAAAAGTAAGGGCATTTTTATCTGTTAAAAACTCCAACTGCAACCCCCATTTCAATTGCTACTTTTACTCCTAGTTCAGTTTTTGCAGACCAGTGTGGTGGAGATTCATTTCCACTGAACTTTGCTGCTGAACCAAACAACACAGCAGTGCAATGGGCAGTAATTTTTTAGGCCAATTGCATCTCACCGGCCTTCAACGTGCAACCAAAGGCAGCCATAGTAAGGAAAATAGAGATATTACTTTTTGCGGTTGAAAATGAGGAGAGAGAATTTGTGAGTTTGAATTAATCAGTTTTAACGACTAAAGTTACGAGGCAACAAGAAGTGTGTGGTGCTGACGGCAAATCGGCGTATCTCAAGCTCGCTTAAATCGCCTATTTGCAAAAAAAAAAAAAAGGGGGGGATGAAATAACAGCGAAATTGCTTGCACATTATAACTTGAGATGAATGACTTTATGATGTGATCTGGCTTAGTGCAAGTCTACGTTAAAACTCAAATATTTCAGCATTATTTGGGATTAAAATATTGGATTTGTCTAACTAACAAATTTTGGTGGGATTCATGTTGATGGAGTTTGGCAAAGGCCCTTAAAATTAGGGAATTTCTTGTTTGTTCCTCCGTTATATAAAGGCAGGCAGTTTAGAATAACTCCCTCCCCAAAAAAAAAAAAATCATCTAGAATTTAGCTCTTGATTCCAAGGACTCCTATAACATTAGCAAAGCTCACAATGAAGCCCGTAGAGATGGTAGAATAATACCATTATCTATGTTTTATATTAAGCCACCATGGAAACTAAACCTTTGCTCGAAAGTGGAAAGGAAAATGGAAAAATGAAAAATTCAAGGCTAATTTATTTTTTTATAAGCGTGTTTAGTAAGAAAGATAAAAATTGTAAAAATAATAATAATTTATTACTTAGAAGACTTCAAAATGAGAGGAAAAATATGAAATTTTTGAAAATGTATAATTTTAAACTAATATACATCCTTTTTTATCTTTTCTTTTCTTATCATTCCATTTGGATAGTTAGGTTTTTATGCATTAGAAAAGAAAATGATTATCTATTTTATTTCTTTCCTTTTACTTTTCTTTCAAATCAAACATGCTTTTAATTTATTTTCTTTCCACTTTTCAACTTAACCAAGCACGTCCTAAGTTCTTATATCAAGTAGATTTGGGTACAAAGTTTAACCTAACAATCTTTATTATTCATATTTTTTCATACATTTCTTTGAAAATACCATTATTCATATCTTAATTAGCTTGAACTTGATAAGATATTTAAAAAATAATTAGTCTGTAGATATGGTAAATTAGCTTTGCTTAACATTCATTGTAACATCAATTAAAATGAAAATAGGAGCATAAAAATAAAAGCAAAAAAGAATCGACACAACCAATATTTTTTAACACAATTCAGACACAATGACCCTACGTTTGCAGAGCCTCATCCAATGAATGATTTTATTAAAAAATCGTTCAGATCACCTATTGGCTTAAATCGAATTTGCCCTTACACAAAGAAATAATTGTAGCCTCAATACCAACCCTGATTGTCACAAATCACTCACCTAAATACAACACAATACAATCAAATACCAAAGAATACTTAAAAGAGTGTAAAAAATAACCATAAGAAAATAACAAATTTGTCAACAAAGAAACTCCAAAACTGCTCTTGATGTGCGGCACAAAACATCCTATTTATAGGCCTCTTCAAGTGGTCAATTAACAGTGTTTTGATAGGCTTTAAACTCCTATTTAAAAGTTGAACTTATCCCATTAATTATCCTAAGTATTTATCACATAAAAGTCTTCATAAATTAGTCTTCCAACTGCCCCAAAAATCTCTTGGATAAATATGATATTCTATCTCTTAAAAATAATATTAATAATAAGATTATAATGCTTATCCAATAACCTCAAGGAATTCAATTGGGAGTCTTAGCACCTTAGTCGATCCATCGATCCATGCTTCTAGTTTTGTCAAATATGTTACATTCAAGTGGACCGAACTCAGCACAAATGAAACATATTCAAGGAATAAGTCGACAGCCCAAGTAGATAAACAGTTTCGTTATAGCAGGACATGGAACAAGCAACAGTAGCTTTCTCAACAATCTCCCATTGACATTTTTTACAAAACCCTGCAACCAATAGTTAGCCCACAATCCAAACAAGCCACATAAAAGATCCTTTAATCCCAATTAAGAATTTATTGGGTCCTTTAGGAATAGCCCCAAAAATTGTAAATTTTTATTCATTATTTTACCCTTTAATAACTCTTAATCAAACCTCGATAGCAAAAAATTTGGAGCTTGACAATTTAAAACAGGCTTTTCAAGTACTTAAATATTATTTAATAGCTAAAATGAGAGAATTTATAATTGTGATCCATGTTGTAATGTATTTTTGAATAACAAGAGATTTAGAATATGTCTGCCCCTAAGAGGTAGAACCACGCTTGATCACACCCCATATCAATATGCTTGTTCATCACATAACAATTAAGCATGCACCAAGGTTATAAATATGCAGTAAAAACTATCACCATATCTCTCTTTAACGAAGCGAAATCTAGCAATCATAACCAAGAACAAAACTTTTCATTTGGTACTACCATATTCTCCCCCTTTTTGACAAAGATGCAAAAAATACAACCATAAAAAAAAAAAACCATAAGTAGAATCAAAGTAGACAGAATTACCAAATTAACAACATTACTCACCCTTACTCTATTCAGCCCTTATTGGCTTCCATCATATTGTTTTAAGGGGATGAGATTGAATGTTACCTTATCAACAAGAGTTGTAGCTTATGAAACAATAATAGTCTTTTCCACGAAACCTAGATGATGTTTCTCCAATGCTTGATAAATATTTAACATTGTCATCATAAGTGTAACCTCATGTTTCACACAAGCATCAATCAAATGTTGATCTTCATTACTCAAATGTGCTTGATCCTTCCTTACCCAAATCTGCTTATGATGTGGTCTTTTGTTCTATTCATCATTCTAACAAGTTTGGCAATTGAGTTGAACTTCTTCCAATCTCGCATTAGTCTACAATAGTGGGGTCTAATATGTCCATCTTTCCCACAACAATGATATACAATCTTTCTAAAGCTTTTATTCTCTACCTTATGATGAAAAGAACCCAAATCTTTAACTTTAACAAAAATTAGAGGAGAGATAGGTTCTTTACCTTTATTGATGTAACCAAGTCCTCTATGGCATGGTTCAATTCATGAAACTTCTCACTTTGGCCTCCAAACTTCTTCAAGACAACCTTTGCATCATCTAGCTCACTCTTGGTTACTTTCAAAATATCATCCTCTTCTTGGACCACAATTTTGAGCTTTTCATTTACTACTTTGAGGATAATAGTTTATTCCCTCAAGGAACCATTCAACTGACTCAATATCTCAATTTTTTTAACATATGGCTATAAGTATCCTCCAAATATTTAAAAAGAACATCATCATTATCCTAATCTTCTTCAGAATCTATTAGAACATGGTTTGGAATAGTGGTAGTAAAAGCAACATAGTTGCTTGCATATTCATCTACATCAAAACTTTCTTCATCACTTCGAGTGATTGTAAATGACTTCTATTTCTTCTTAGTATTAGCACATTCTAGTTGTAAGTGAAACAATCCCTTACATTAATAACATTGAATATCCTTCTACCTTGTCCCGCGATATCTACTTTAGTTCCCTTCTTAGCAAACATCTTTATGTTCTTTATGAGCAAGGCTAATTGCTTTTTTATCTCATCAATGTCTTCTACTGTCTATTTCTCTATTGTGTTAGCATTTTGAGCATTGAATGCTACTTTCTTAGGAAAATGATTATGCCTCGATGTACGTGCACCAAGGCGTGAATTGACACAAATACAATTATAAATATAGCAGTGTACAACAAGTGTGACAAGTCAGTTGTAATATTTATATGTGTTACAATAGAACAAGTCGAGTGTTCCAATTATCAAACCCAAGGGATTGTCAAATTGATAAATATGTTTATCAAGTTAATTACAAGTTAAGTAATTATTAATCTAATCGAGTCAGAAATTATTAGTGAAAATTCAAATATAAAGTGGTTGTAAACTAAATTTAAACTATCAATTAAAAAAACTAAGCTAAACTTTCTTCCTATTGTTTTATATATGTAAATTATTAAAACGATATTTGATGGAATCATCAATCGCTAACTAATCTAATAAACTCATACTGATTATATTATTTGCCACTCTTAGCTAGGAATCTCCTCTCAGTCTCATCCTAGACAAAAGATAACACCTTAGCTCTCTTGTTGGCCTCATCTAGGCATATAGATCTCCTCTCAATCTCTTTTTTTGGTACAATTATATCGAACTATCTAATGATAAACTTTCCTTTTAGTATCATTTATCTAGATTTTCCACTAGAGGTGTTAATTCTAGTGTATTAAGCATTTCAATATAAAAGAACAACTTAAAAATCAAGCATAAACATTAATTAATCTAACAATCAACTCATCAATTAACCAACAAACAATATCAACACATAATAAAGCTTAACATCCAAATAGACATTTCATCGAACGATTGATATGCACAATAGAAAGGTAAGGGTAAGAAATGCTCATTTCGATGTGGAACCAATGGAACCCAAAAGCTTGATCCATCTTCATTTACAAAAGTATTTAAAAATAAAAAAGAAGAAAAAATAATAAAAGGAAAATATATTCTAAAAAGAAAAGGAAAAACCTAATCTAAAAACAAAAGAAAGGAAACATAACCTAAAATTGTGAAAAGTCAAGAAAGATGATCAGCCTCTAACAATCTACTCTTAAAAACTTAAAAGGTAGTATTTATAGTCTACTAACATTTAACCTAACATTGAAAATTATTCCCTTAAATGAGAAGTGACTTAAGCTTGTTTGAACACAAAATTGCCTCTGTAATTTTTCACTCGTCAAGCATCAGTAGACACGATCTTGGCTTTGGCGGTTCTCAATGTCGTGACATCGAGTAGCTAGTGTTGTAACATCCTCAGTAGTGGTCATGATTTCTTCACTTCAAAAAAATCAGTCTTGAGTGGCCATGATTTCTTCACTTCGAAAACCATCAATGATATTGTGACCTTAGAGGCTTGGTGTCGCGACTTTGGGCTCAATGTAACAACCTAATTTTCAGTAGTGTCAAAAAATTGGTTCGAGACCACTAAATCCGACGAGTGAGTTTGAAAATTTTATTAATTATTATTTACGAGTCAAGTGTGATCTTAGGAAGACTTTTGAATTAGTGATTTGAGTTTTAGAAGAATTTATTAGGTAAATTGGTTGTGAAAATGAGGTATCGAGACCCGGATTTTATAAATCGAGCCGTAAATATTTTTATAAATATTTACGGAGTGTCATTAAGTTAATATTAAAGTTTCGTTAAAATTTTTTAACATTTTGATAGTTAATTAATTAAAAAAGACTAGATTGAAAAAGGTGCAAAACTTGTTAATTAAAGAAATAGTGATTAAATAGCTTAAGTGGTGAATAAACAAGGACCAAAAAGGCAATTAGACACCTATTAAAAGGTTGAGATGGCATAAGCAGAGAAAAATCTTGAAATTAGGTGATTGAGGTACAAAATGGTCATTTGGGAATTTAAGATAAAAATAAAACAATGACCAAATTGAATTTCTAGATATTTCTTCATCAATCTTCAGCTAATAACAGCCATAAGAGAGCTCCTAAAGCTGGTTTTTCATAGTTTTACTCCATGTGAGTTCAATTCTTGTATATTTCTTGTAATTTTTATGTTTTTGAGGCTTTTAAAATTAGGTCTATCTATTTATGCCATTAGTTTTTGATTTTATGGGTAATTTTAAAAGTTACCATTGATGAGTGCTGGATGTTGGTGATGAATTAACTTGGATTTAGAGCTTTAATTTTATTATATGATGATTTGATCAAGTGATTTTAATAGAAATTGATTTTAGGACCAAATTGTGAAAAGATTAGATATTAGGATTCGATACTAAAATTCTGTTGATCAAAGGTTGTATGATAGTTTAGAATATTTAGATAAATTGTCAATTGAGAAAAATTAGCTCATTTGATAGGCGAATTGGTGAGGGACTAAATTGAAAAAAATTATAAAAATTAGGGTAATTGAGTAATTTCAAAAATTGAAGGGTATTAATTGTGAAGTGAATTAGAATTGAAATATATGCTAATGAATGAATAATTTTATATTTTAGATCAAAAGCCCGTAGGTAATTGTTAAAAAAGGAAATTAGTAGAATAGTCCCTGAACTACTACAAATTACACAATTTAACACAGGTAAGTTCGTATGGTTAAACTTTAATGTTATATGTTAAATTGATGAATGGTAGTATGTATTTATTCATGTCGTTTGTTGAAACTAAATCTATTGTTAAAGTTATGAAACTGAATTGAATGTTCGAAATGAATAAAATGCGGGATTGAGTACAGTCGTTCAATGCAAAGGAAGAATTGACGGCAAATTACCCAAGTAAATCGTGGTTCAGCATTTGTTGTGAACTTTCATGTTTACTTTCCGTTTAGCTTTCATGAGCTTTATTTAACTCATATGAGTTTCCGTTTAACCCTATTGGGTTTCCGTTGGCTCTTTTGAGCTTCATTTTAACCCCTATGGGTTTCCGTTCAGTCCTTAAAGCTTCCGTTCAACCCTTATGGGTTTTTGTTTAGCACTTATGTGCTTCTGTGTAGCCTTCGGGCTTTTGTATACAATATACTCATATTCGTAAGATGTTCTCCAATTTGACAAAGGTTGGTAAGTGACATATGGAATTAATGTTTGAAGATTTAAAGTTATTATTGATATTGATATGAAATATGTGAATTCATCAATGGAAGTTGTGTTTGGAAGGAACTATATATTGAATAATTTATTTAAATGAATTGTTATAGTATGTTCGGTAAGATTTATGTTTTAAGCCAACTAACTTACTAAGCTTCATTAAGCTTACTTGTGTTGTTTAATGTTCTCTGTAGATTTTCGAGAAATCGGGAGATCGGATCAATACTTCGGATCACACTATCCAACTTGTTCCGGTAGATTTTTCTATACATACTATGGTTTATATGGCATGTATAGGGATTGAAATGGTTGTGTAAATGTCAATAATTACATTTTGTTTATGTTTCAAGTTAACTTATATATGTATGGTTTTATCATGTTTGGTATAAGTACTAGTGTGGTTAATGGATGGATAGTTCCTAGGCATAGTAATGAATAAATTGGTAAAACATGTTGATATAGGTAATTACATGTGTGAATTGATTTATGTTCTAATTATAATGTTAAAATATATGTTATAATATGACCATATTAAAGTTAGGAATTGGTTACTTTGGTGACCTTGTTATGGCATATATGTATGAAATTTGAAATGCGTAGGTTGAAGTCAAGAATGGGTGAGAAAAGAGGCCATAAAATGACATATTTTCGTCCACACGGGCAGAGACACGGGCGTGTGTCTCACATGGGCATGTGGTCTGGCCGTGTGTCCCCTGCATCTTAAAACTCGAAACAGAATGCCTTGGTTTTTGCACATGGCCTAGCACACTAGCATGTGGCTTGGTCGTGTGACCTCTGCATCTTTCACACGGCCTAGTACACGACGTGTGGTTGGTCATGTGACCCAAGTCAAAGAGTTACACGGTTATTGATATGGGCTGGGACACAACTGTGTCCCTCACATCTAATGCGCACACGGCCTATGACACAAGCGTGTCTCCTGGCCGTGTGGCTCACACGGCCGGTCACACGGGCGTGTGTCCTCTACTCATAAGAGAATTTTTAAGATTTTGGAAAAAATTCTCTGAGTATTCAGTTTAGTCCCAATTCATTTCTAAGGTGTATATTGGGCCTCGAGGGCTCACACAAGGGACAATATGAGTATTTTATGATTGGTTTCTGATATGTTTTATTAAATGTTATAAAATATTTGTGTTTATTTTGTAAAGTCTGGTAATGCTTCATAACCCTATTCTGGCGACATATAAGGGTTATGGGTGTTATATTTATTGGTATCAGAGCTTGGTTTAGTTGATTCTTGGAATGAACGTAGTGTGTAAAATGTTTAAAAATACATGCCATATAAATCTGTGATAGTGTGATGTGTATGATTCGATCTAACCCTTTTTTTCTTATAGATTGTAAAGATGTCAAATAGATCTGAACATGCCAAACATGATGAGGCCAATAATAGAGTACATGCATTTGAACATGGGACAAGTAGTAATGTCCCAATTCTTCTGGCTCAAGAATAAAAACTTAAAAACATGTTCTTTGGGTTTATGAATCGAAGGTTTAACGAATTTATGCAATAGAGAAATCAGGTTCAACAACGTCCTCCCCCTACTGTACCACCTGTAGAGCCTCCGGTTGCACCTCCACCTCCTCCAGCGACTGAATCAAGTAAACATAGTTCGATCGAAAAACTCAGAAAGTGTGGGGCTAAAGAATTTTGGGGTAGGTATCCAATCAAAGCCAAGTATTGGCTTCAAAATATGATAAGAGTTTTTGAAAAAATAGCTTGTTCTCCTGAAGATTATCTGAGATGTGCTGTATAACAACTAAAAGAGGAAGCTTATAATGGGTGGTCGACTATTGTGGCTATAGTGCCAAAAGAGAAAATCACTTAGGAATTCTTTCAGAGTGAATTTAAAAAGAAATATGTCAACAAGAGGCATCTAGACAAAAAGAAGATGGAATTTCTTGACTTGCACCAATGAAATTGATCAGTAGCTGAGTATGAGAGAAAATTTGTATACCTCTGCAAATAAGCCCGAGAATTTGGACCAACCGAAGGAGAAGTGCATTCGGTTTAAAGAAGGGTTACATGATGAAATTAGAATGATCACAAAAATATGGGAATTTGTTGTTCTGTCAGATCGTCTCAGAAAATGGAAGAGGTGTACAATAGAAAAATGCAACGAGATAGAAGGAATAAATAATCCTACAAAAAAAGTTCCTCCAAGTCATTTTCAGCTTTACCTGTGAAAAAAATCTAGAGATGAATTCAGTTGGGCCACCTCAATGCTAAAACGATCAAATAAGAATAGGGCGACTTAACTTGATTTCGGGGTATCTATTAGACCTGCTGCTAGTGTGAGCAGTGTACAGAATGCTAATAGGACCAAATGCAAATATTGTGGAAAATATCATCCTGGTGAATGTAGAGGCGAAGCAGGGGCTTGTTACAATTGTGGAGCCACTGACCATTTTATTCGAAACTATCCTCAATTGCAAAGAGAGGAGGGAGAGAAAAAAGAGAAATAGTTGGCCACTTCTCAACGAAGTAGATGTTCAGGCAAAAATAGTGCTACTAGAACAACTAGTTAGGATATGAAAGATTCTGCTGCCCGATCAAAGGCTAGGGCACCTGCATGTACTTATGCCATCCGACCGAGAGAAAAGGCTATGGCTCCAAACGTAATAGTTGGTACTTTTTTATCTTTTTGATGTTATTGTATATGCATTGATTGACCCTGCATTAGTAATAAAAAAGAAATTGCCTGTTGGTTCTACTGATTATGATATTCAAGTCACTAATCCATTAGGCCAAAGTGTGATAGTTAATATAGTATGTTGAAATTTTCCACTAAAAGTAAAAGGCTGTGAATTCCCTACTGATTTGATGTTGCTACCCTTTTGAGAATTTGATGTTATTTTGGGAATGGATTGGTTTGCAAATCATGATTCTGTAGTAAATTGTCAAGAGAAATGGATTGATCTGAAAGGTCAAACAGAGGAGGTAATTTTGGTTGAGTTAGAGAATCTGAATGATACTATTAGAATTATCTCAGCTTTTTCTACTCAGAGATTGTTGCGTAAAGGTAATGAAGCATTTTTAGCCTACATTCTTGATACTCGGGATTCTGAATCGAATTTAGAACAGTTACCAGTTGTTAATGAGTTTTCTGATATATTTCCTGAGGAATTGCCAGGTTTACCACCTGATTGTGAAGTTGAATTTGTAATTGATGTGCTTCCGGGAATAGCTTCGATATTAGTAACACCATACCGTATGGAACCAACTGAGTTAAAGGAGTTAAAGACTCAATTGCAAGAGTTATTAGATAAAGGGTTCATCAGGCTGAGTATGTCTCCTTAGGGTGCACCTGTATTATTTGTGAAGAAGAAAGATGGTTCTTTGAGACTGTGTATAGACTACAGATAGTTGAACAAGGTCATAATTAAAAATAAATATCCTTTGCCTCGTATCGACTACTTGTTTGACCAACTAAAAGGTGCTGTGGTATTTTTGAAGATAAACCTTAGATCAGGGTATTATTAGTTGAAGGTTAAAGAATGTGATATGCCGAAGACTACCTTCAGAACTCGGTATAGCCATTACGAGTTTTTGGTAATGCCATTTGGCTTGACTAATGCTCCTACTGCTTTCATGGATTTCATGAATCAAAATTTTCAACCTTATTTGGATAGATTTGTGGTTTTGTTTATCAATGATATATTGATCTATTCCAAGACAGAATCTGAGCATGCACAACATTTGAGAATTGTACTGAAGACTTTGAGAGAAAAATAATTATATGCAAATTTTAGTAAATGTGAATTTTGGATTCACGAAGTTGGATTTCTAGGTCATATTGTATCAGTCGAAGGGATTCAAGTGGACCTGAGTAAAATATTTGCAGTGGTGAATTGTAAAACTCCAAAGAATGTTTCTAAAGTACAAAGTTTTCTTGGTTTAGCAGGATATTACCGCCGTTTTGTCAAGAACTTTTCGATGATTGCTTCGCTGATGACCGAATTACTATAAAAGAATGTTGAATTTGTTTGGTCTGAGGAGTGCCAGCAAAGTTTTGATCAATTGAAGAAGATGTTGACAGAAACTCCAGTTTTGACTCAACCAGAATCGGGTATACCGTATGTTGTTTATAGTGATGTGTCTTTGAATGGTTTAGGATGTGTATTAATGCAGTCAGGAAAGGTAGTGCTTATGTTTTTTGAAAGCTAAATCCATATGAGAAGAACTACTCTACACATGATCTTAAATTGGCTGCAATCGTATTCGCTTTGAAGATTTGGAGACATTATCTATACGGTGAGAAATGTTATGTGTTTATGGATCACAAGAGTTTAAAATATTTGATGACTCAGAAAGAACTAAATTTGAGACAAAGACGGTGGCTAGAGTAATGATATTGTTATTGACTACCATTCAAGGAAGGCTAATGTGGTTGTGGATGCACTTAGTCGAAAGTCGTCTTTGTTTTCACTTCGAGCAATGGATGCTTACTAGTCTCTTAATGAGGATGGTTCTGTAATAGTAGAGTTGAAAGCTAAACCTGTGTTCCTTCAACGGATTCGAGAATTGCAAGATGAGGATTCGAAATTGATGCTGAAACGAAAAATGGTTCGAGACAATTTGAATTCAGAGTATAACATTGATGATAATGGTATGTTGCATTATCACAATAGAATTTGTGTTTCGAATAATTCAAATTTAAAAAAATGATATTCTTGTTGAAGCTCACAGTAGCATGTATTCAATTCATTCAAGCACTACGAAGATGTATTGTAATTTGAAATGGATGTATTGGTGGTCGAGTATGAAACAAGAGATTTGTGAGTTTGTAGCTAAGTGTTTGATTTGTCAACAAGTGAAATTAGAACATTAGCTACCAACAAGTTTGTTACAACTTGTCATGATTCCTAAGTGAAAATGGGAGCATGTCATGATGGATTTTGCATCTGGATTACCTGTGAATCCGAGAAAGAAAATTTGATCTAGGTGATTGTGGATAGATTGACTAAGTCAGCACATTTTATTTTAGTTAAAACAGAATTTTCACTTGAGAAGTTAGCGGAATTGTATATTTCAAAGATTGTGAGATTACATGGGGTTCCCGCATCCATTATTTCAGATCGATATCCGAGGTTTACATCGAGATTTTGGAATAAATTTCAAGAGGCTCTGGGTACAAAATTAAATTTTAGTACTGCGTTTCATCCTCAGACTGACGAGCAATCAGAACGAGTGATTCAGATATTGGAAGATATGTTAAGATATTGTATACTCGAGTTTAGAGGTAGTTGGAAAAATTATTTACCTTTGGCTAAATTTGCATATAACAATAGCTATCAATCCAATATCAAAATGGCACTGTTTGAAGCTATTTATGGAAGGAAATGTAAGACCCCATTGTATTGGTCCGAATTGAATGAATCCAAGCTAGTAGGAGTTGACTTGATCGAAGAAACTGAAGAAACAGTTTGAATCATCTGGGATAGTTTTTAAAGCTACTCCTGACCGTCAAAATCATATGGAAATTTGAAAAGAAGAAAGATAGGATACGCGGTGGGTGATCTAGTATTCCTAAAAGTTTCACCGTGGAAGAAAGTATTGCGGCTTGGTAGAATAGGGAAACTGAGTCCATGATTTATTGGACCGTATGAAAATATTGAAAGAATCGGCCCTGTTGCTTATAGATTAGCTCTGCCTCCGAAACTTGAGAAGATTCATATCGTGTTCCATGTATCGATGCTGAGACAGTACAGATCAGATCTTTCACACATGATTCCTTATAGCGAAATTGAGCTACAACCGGATATAATGTATTTGAAAAAACCGGTAAAAATTTTGGCTCAGGAAGTTAAAGAATTACTGAATAAATGAGTACCGTTAGTTAAAGTATTATGGCTCCATCATGGTTTGGATGAGACTACTTGGGAAATAGAAGAATCAA
Source organism: Gossypium rotundifolium (assembly GCA_025506655.1). Classification (NCBI taxonomy): domain Eukaryota; kingdom Viridiplantae; phylum Streptophyta; class Magnoliopsida; order Malvales; family Malvaceae; genus Gossypium; species Gossypium rotundifolium. The sequence goes on along the minus strand of CP106727.1, from coordinate 57,535,519 downwards.
TGAGATCACAGTATCTGAACTTATTTTCAGGTAACAAATTTCAAGGACGAAATTTCCTAAAGGGGGTGAGTTGTAATAGCCTAACTTTCAGTGGTGTTGGAAATAGTGGTTCGAGACCACTAAATCTGACAATGAGTTTGAAAATTTTATTAATTATTATTTACGAGTCAAGTGTGATCTTAAGAAGACTTTTGGATTAGTGATTTGAGTTTTAGAAGAATTTATTAGGTAAATTGGTTGTGAAAACGAGGTATCGAGACTCTGATTTTTTAAATGAGTCGTAAATATTTTTATAAATATTTAAAAAGTGTCATTAAGTTAATATTAAAGTTTCGTTAAACTTTTTAACATTTTCATAGTTAATTAATTTAAAAGGACTAGATTGAAAAATGTGCAAAATTTGTTAATTAAAGAAATAGTGATTAAATAGCTTAAGTTGTAACATCCCGAAATTGGGCATAGTAGGATTGGGCCCATTGGGCCTTGGGCGTAGGAGTGTTTAAAATTTTGAGAACAAGAGAATGGCATTAATTCAAGTTGGACTTATTAAGAAAGTAATTTTGGAAAGTTACGAGGTTTCTATGAAGTTCCGGGTTCAAGTTGGGCCTTAGTAAAATTTTGTGTTTAAGCCTATTAAGGAGAGATATTAAGTGACCTCAAATCTTATGGAAATAAATGAGTAAATTGCTAGTATAAGTGAGCAATTAGTAAAGTGGTTATGGTGCCACATGAAGTACCTTGAGGGAAGAGCTTCAAATCCCATTGTGTGCAAATTTTGACTATTATTTTTGCACCTTTTCCTTAAGTGTAGGCCAAGCATGTAAATAAGGTAAGGTGGACTTTTTATTTTTGGCAAGATGGCTAAGGAGAATAGGAAAGAATGAAGGTGAGGAAAGAAATCAAGAGAAAGGGGAAAGTAAGGGGAACATGTGGCCTTTTTCAAGGGAAATGTTATGGAAAGGTTGGTTGGCAAATTTTTGACTATTAGGGGCATCAATGTGGACGGTTTTGATGGGGAAAAAGGAGGAGCTGAATTATCCTAGCCTATTTGCAAGTTTGTGCTTGAAAATCCTATTTTCTCTTTTGAACATTTTTGGAACTCTTTTCTAACCTTTTTCCTTTGTGTTAGCCGAATTACCTAACATTTCTTCTCATATCTCTTCTCTTCTTTTTTATCATTCCTTCAACCTTTCTTCCATTTTCCTAAATCGACATTACCATATGATCAAATCTTCTTTATTATTTTCTCTTCAATAGCCAAATTTCTATCATCTTCTATCTTCCCCATTTTTGTGTGTTGGACATCTCTCCTTGGTTGAATCGGGTAAGGGCTTCATTTCCACTCCTTTCATTTTCTTCTCTTTCAAGCCGAATAGGTATGTTCATCACTATACGGCTATTCCACTTTGTTTCTTATCAAAATATCACTCTCCATCACTCTCATATTTGATCAACTCTTTTTCGTAGAGTTCTAGTGGGTGGCCTAACACCAAATCCTTGTCGATTCATTCGTAGTCATAAGCCAATTGGTGGGAATTGGGATTATCTTCGATTAAGGTAAGGAGTCTTTTCATAGTCTGTAACAACCAAAACCCGGCCCACGAGTCTTGACCGGATCTGGTATGTCACTGCGAAAAATGTTTGAAAAGAATTTGACTTAAAGGTGAAAACGATAAATTTATTATCTTTGGAAAAACATTGTATAATTAAAAGCCCATAAAAAATTTAGTTGTTATAAAATATCCGATTTGAAAACTTTATTATATATTTTAAAGATGTAAGTTGTCAAAATAAGAATATTTTCAAATAATAATTTAAACGCCAATCCAACCAAGACATCGTAAAATCCTTAAATACTTTAGGAGGCCCTTATTACATCAAATAAATTCCCAAATACTGATAATATAAAATTCGTAAATCAATTAAATCATCTTCCGCATGGGCCACCTCATATCCACTCCAACCCGGTCCAAGCTATATGCATCACCTGCAATGTTGGTAAAATTTGGGTGAGTCACACGAATCGATGTGTAATTGGTCCACCAATTCCACCCACATGTCGATATTAACGCAACGTTATTCACATAATTTCACTTATTGGGCTTGGCCCATAACCATATCACATTCTTATAATAGGGTAATTAACCACATGTTTCCACATACTGGGCTTGGCCCATTACCACATTAATTCACATACACAATTATGCAATTATGAAACTCAACCCAGCCTAGGGTCCATCCTCTACACCCCCGTATCCAGGCTACCACACACTAGGGGATTTTTAAATCACCCTATCCTTTTACTCCAATATGGCAACAAATGCCGTCCACGAGAACTTAATTGCAATTAGTCCACAACACGACCTCGGCCAATGCCAATCCACGATGTAGCCAAGCTATCATCAAAACCATGATGAGCACAAAGCCATCAATAACCACGATATGGCACATAGCATATCAATCACGATGAGGCACAGAGCCATTCATCAAACCACGTACTCAAAGTACACCCTGTCCTTCTTTCATATCCCACCCATGCACATACAACATAAAATAATGCCATGCATGTACATGTTATTTCGCATATTATCACATATTCATAACAATAGTCAAATTTCATCAGATTCGGTACTTACCAGATTATCGACATACCCCTTGAGGGTATCCTCATCACAATTTCCATTACTCTAGTTAGCACATTCATAACACACATACAGATATCACATACAATCATAAACCCAAAAAAGAGAGGGCTAACTACACACCGCTTATTAGCGAAATCCCAAACCACTCGAATCTAACACGATCTCAAACATGGTTCTTCCTTCTCCTAAATGCCAATTTGGTCTCCTACCAAATCCGAATCGCACTCTAAGTTCCTTTGCAATCGGCCACCCATCGGTACCTACAAATAATTAGCCTTCTGCTATTGAACGAATACGAGTAGATCTAAACTTACTAAGTATCCTTACAAATGATCTAAAATCCTGAAGCCTCTGTTACCTCACGATTAGCCCCTAAAAATCATAATACACAATCGGTCACCACTTAAACCCATAATATGGCCTATGGTCAATGTTATCAATCACTTACCTTGATGTTCCAAAACCCGATAGATCTCTTTTAAGGCTCTTTAGCATCGGCTACACACAAAAGAACACATAATCATGGCTTAAAGAATATTCGCCATCCCTAGGCCTATCCTCATGATTTCGGCACACTAGCAAAAAGAGCTCAAAACCGAATGATAAAGAAAGAACTTACCACTACACGTTGAAGAGAATAAAAGATCACAAGCACGTAGTCGACAACCCTCCAATAAAGATTTGACTATGGTGTTTGACACTTTTAATAATAGAGAAATAGAGTAGAAAATGAGGCTATATGGTTCGCCATGGCCCTTAAAAAGAGGGTTGAAATATTCGCCACAAGAGAGCAAATGGGGAGAAGAAGAATAGCCTTAAGTGTTTTCGGCATAGAGAGAAAATGAGATGGAAGAACCCAATTTTTGGCACAAAGAAAATTAAAGAAGAAAAAAGATAACAAGGATTATCACTCTCCCTATTTATACTACACAAAACCGAAATGGTCATCCAAGAAATCCCCCTTAGCCATCCAACTCACATATTCATCACAAATCCCACAATTTCCTCTTTATTTCCTCCTAATCTTCCTCCTACTTCCTTCCAAAATAAATTCGGCCAACACCCCCTAGTTCATGAAACCATCCATGTTCATGGACAAAATGCCATTAAAAGGTTTCCAAACCTCATCCCTTAATCCATGCCTTTTGTCCCCTTATCATACCATATTTTCTTGATTCCATACGTTAACTAATAACTTGCCTTATTCCTTTAGTCTACTATTCATAAATGATAAAATCCAACCTTATCTTAATTAGAGTTGACCGACACATGCCATACACATGCAAAAATAAAAGTCACCTTATTGCCATTCATAGGATTTGAACCTCTTCCCTCATGCAATTACTCATGCGCCAACACCACTTTACTACTAGCTTATTTATGCTAACATTAAACACTTAAATTAACTTAAGCATCATAATCACTTGATCCACTTCACTAAATTCTCCATACTAAAAATTATTCTAAACTAATTAATTCCAAGCCATCTCAAGACTATATTAGGCATACAACAAAATTATATCCGAGCTAACACAATCAACAAGATGATACTCAAATTTTTCCTAAAGCCTAAGGCCCAATCCTACTAGGCCCAATTTCGGGATATTACAATTCTACCCTCCTTAAAAATAATTTCGTCCTCAAAATTACTTACTAATGAACAACCGTCCGTCCTAACTCACCACACTATGCTACTGCTGCGCACTCTGATTTAATAAAACTAGCACATTTCTTTTGCAAAATCCCAAAGTTCACAAATAAGATTCCATATACTTCGCTAACATCACAAGAACGAACTAGCTTTATAACAACCAAAGAAATAAAGAAATTCCGTGATTAGGGAACATACCCGATCCTATCTCGGGCCAACTTCCTCCTTGCTATGATCGATTGCCTAAGCCAACCTTGGTTGCCTTGCATCCGAACCTTCTAAGACATTTGCTTGGTGTTCCACGCCCTGGACTCGTGCCTATCCATCACTTGAGGACATTTCTTAACCAAATGAGCCTTAGACCCACACCGAAACATCCATTGGTATTTCCCCAACATTCTCCTACATGAGCTCTCCCATATTGGGCACATAGACGACTCGATTCTCCGTGAATCGGTATAGGTACACGCATGAATTCTCAATCCTTGGCCTTTTCAAAACCTTCGGATGATTTCGACGATCCAAAACTTCTCTTATTCCTGTTCCTATTCTTTTCTCGATTTTGCCTCACGCCTTCTTAACTTCTTCACCTATCCGAGCTTTCTACTAGAATTGTAAAATCTCGTTCTCTCTGAGTGATCAACACTGCATGACTCATCCCGTAATCCATCTTCGAATCGGACACACCTTTCGAATCGGGGCCATGATTCCTTTAGCATATTGACTTAACCATACAAATTCCACTTCGTACTCCGCTACCAACATACTTCCTTGTACCAAATTTAGAAACGCCTTCCTTTACGAGTCTAAATAACTAGCTCCAACGTATTTTCCTTTAAACTTAACCTTAAAGTACTCCCAATCTACTCGATCTCGAGGGTACCTTGTCTAACAAAGAGCCATCATTGATAAGCTTCATCCCGAGCAATGAGACAAAGACCTTTCAATTTTTCTTCTCCGTTAGATCCAAATCATCCATAATCATTTCAACCGCTTCTAGCCAATACTCCGCCATGTTCGAGCTACACCGACACTCCTCTAAAACTCTCATTCGCTTGACTTAAGTCTTTCAGCACTAATTTTGAGCTCCATTGCTCACATTAGCTCCTCGCCACTCGCTCTAGCACTCGCAACATGGCCAACGACATCTGCGTCATCTCCTCCATCGATCTTGATCCTCTCATACCACCGTTGGCGGACATCATTTTCTAACCCATGGTCGACCCTCACTGGTTTGATCGACATTCTACCTCGACCACATTCACTAGAACTCATTACTAACGTTTAGATTTAATCGATTAAAAGTTTTATGCATTAGTACTTTGTTCCACTGTTTATCCATGTAACAGTTTTATGAAAAGGAGTTTAATAGTGGTTCTCTCGATCAAACAAAGTCTCGCCAAGTTCACTATTCTAATTCGTAGATTCACATTCACATTCACATTCATCCATCTCGATAGAGACACATTCATTCACAACATTCACTTCACTACTTTGGGCATTCCCGATCATTCCCCACCTAGGGGTAATTTCATCATTTTTCCTATAAGGGTATTTTGGTAATAAATTGGGGTCAATTCAAAAATATTTTACAAATCAAAGGCATTTCAGAATTTTACAAAACCATGGGGGTTATCTTGAAAATTTATTTTCCAAATCAGAGGTGTTGCAAAAATTTTAGAAATCGGGGTTATTTTGGTAATTTTGGAAGTCAGGGGCATTTTCATAAATTTTCCTAAATTAGGTGGTATTTTTGTAAAATAGGGTTTCTGATATTTTGTAAAGTAAGAATATTTTAACATAAGTCGAGGGTATTTTTGAAAATCTTAGTAACTAAGGGGTATTTTAGTAATTTACAATACATGGGCATTTTTGTAATTTTGCAAATCAAAGATATTTTGGAAAAATTCTCAAAAATACTCATTCTACAAATCAAAGGGGTAATATGGTGATTTTAAAAACTAGGGTTTTTATAAAACTACATGGCTAGTCCCTTTCGGGTTTTAATTATCGGTTTAGCCCGTGAATAAGTCCTCTTGGTTAGGGTGGACCGTAGCTACGCACCAGGTAGGATTCAAGTAAAGAGGAGGTGAGTCGCTAGGACTGCTTAAATACCAAGCTCCTACCGAAACCAATCCTAGACATGCGCACAATGGTTGCCAAACCCTAACTCGACGACTTACTTCACAGGTTTGTTTGATTGTCCTTTAAGTCTTATGCATGTGTTTGAGTGCACTAGCCCTAGGGTTCAATAGCCCTAATCTTCTAATCTACGAGCCCAAATATGCCCATAACATTCACATATAAATCACTTCAATAGTCAGAGGTACTTACCTAGTGGACTTCGGGTCGGAGATACAGGTGCCATGCCAAAATAAAACTGAAAAATTTATGAAAGCCCAAATCTTTGAAAAGCCCATCTAAAAAAAATGTTTTTGGGCCCAAAACCCTCAAAGTCGAGTTTTGAACCGGGCTCTGATACCAAATTGAAACAACCCAAACCCAGCCCACGAGCCTTGACCGGATCTGGTATGTCACTGCGAAAAATGTTTGAAAAGAATTTGACTTAAAGGTGAAAACGTATAAATTTATTGTCTTTGGAAAAACATTGTATAATTAAAAGCCCATAAAAAAATTTAGTTGTTATCAAATATCCAATTTGAAAACTTTATTATGTATTCTAAAGATGTAAGTTGCCGAAAATAAGAACATTTTCAAATAATAATTTAAATGCCAATCCAACCAAGACATCGTAAAAATCCTTAAATACTTTAGGAGGCCCTTATTACATCAAATAAATTCCCAAATACTGATAATATAAAATTCGTAAATCAATTAAATCATCTTCCGCATGGGCCACCTCATATCCACTCCAACCCGGTCCAAGCTATATGCATCACCTGCAATGTTGGTAAAAATTTGGGTGAGTCACACAGACTCAGTGTCCAATTAGTCCACTGAATTCCACCCACATGTTAGATATTAACGCAACGTTATTCACATAATTTCACTTATTGGGCTTGGCCCATAACCATATCACATTCTTATAATAGGGTAATTAACCACATGTTTCCACATACTGGGCTTGGCCCATTACCACATTAATTCACATACACAATTATGCAATTATGAAACTCAACCCAGCCTAGGGTCCATCCTCTACACACCCCCGTATCCAGCCTACCACACACCAGGGGATTTTTAAATCACCCTCTCCTTTTTACTCCAATATGGCAACAAATGCCGTCCACGCGAACTTAATCGCAATTAGTCCACAACACGACCTCAATCAGCGCCAATCCACGATGTAGCCGAAGCTATCATCAAAACCACGATGAGTACAAAGCCATCAATAACCACGATATGGCACATAGCCTTTATCAATCACGATGAGGCATGCGGTAGCCATTCATCAAACCACGTGCTCAAGTACACCCCGCCCTTCTTTCATATCCCACCCATGCACATGCAACATAAAATAGTGCCATGCATGTACATGTTATTTCGCATATTATCACATATTCATAATAATAGTCACATTTCATCGATTCGATACTTATCGATTATCGACATACCCTTGAGGGTATCCTCATCACAATTTCCATTGCTCTAGTTAGCACATTCATAACACACATACGAGATATCACATACAATCATAAACCCGAAAAGCGAGGGCTAACTACACACCGCTTATTAGCGAAATCCCAACCACTCAAATCTAACACGATCTCGAAATGTGGTTCTTCCTTCTCCCTAAATGCCGATTTGGTCTCCTACCAAATCCGAATCACACTCTAAGTTCCTTTGTAATCGGCCACCCACTGGTACCTACAAATAATTAGCCTTCACTATTGAACGAATACTGAGTAGATCTAAACTTACTAAGTATCTTTATCGAAACGATCTAGAATCTCAAGCCTCTGTTACCTCATCGATTAGCCCTTAAAATCATAAGACACAATCGGTCACCACTTAAACCCATAATATGGCCTATGGTCAATGTTATCAATCACTTACCTTGATGTTCCAAAATAAGATAGATCTCTTTTAAGGCTCCTTAGCGTCGACTACACACAAAAGAACACATAATCATGGCTTAAAGAATATTCGCCATCCCTAGGCCTATCCTCATGATTTCGCACACTAGTAAAAAGAGCTCAAACCGAATGATAAAGAAAGAACTTACCACTACACGTTGAAGAGAATAAAAGATCACAAGCACATAGTCGATGACCCCTCCAATAAAGATTTGACTATGGTGTTTCTGACTTTTAATAATAGAGAAATAGAGTAGAAAATGAGGCTATATGGTTCGGCTATAGCCCTTAAAAAGAGGGTTGAAATATTCAGCCACAAGAGAGCAAATGGGGAGAAGAAGAATAGCCTTAAGTGTTTTCGGCATAGAGAGAAAATGAGATGGAAGAACCCAATTTTCGGCACAAAGAAAATTAAAGAAGAAAAAAGATAACAAAGATTATCACTCCCCCTATTTATACTACACAAAACCGAAATGGTCATCCAAGAAATCCCCCTTAGCCATCCAACTCACATATTCATCACAAATCCCACAATTTCCTCTTTATGTCCTTCTAATCTTCCTCCTAATTCCTTCCAAAATAAATTCGGCCAACACCCCCTAGTCCATGAAACCGTCCATGTTCATGGACAAAATGCCATTAAAAAGTTTCCAAACCTCATCCCTTAATCCATGCCTTTTGTCCCCTTATCATACCATATTTTCTTGATTCCATACCTTAACTAATAACTTGCCTTATTCCTTTAGTCTACTATCCATAAATGATAAAATCCAACCTTATCTTAATTAGAGTTGACCGACACATGCCATACACATGCAAAAATAAAAGTCACCTTATTGCCATTCATGGGATTCGAACCTCTTCTCTCATGCAATTACTCATGCGCCAACACCACTTTACTACTAGCTCATTTATGCTAACATTAAACACTTAAATTAACTTAAGCATCATAATCACTTGATCCACTTCACTAAATTCTCCATACTAAAAATTATTCTAAACCAATTAATTCCATGCCTTCTCAAGACTATATTAGGCATACAACAAAATTATATCCGAGCTAACACAATCAACAAGATGATACTCAAATTTTTCCTAAAGCCCAAGGCCTAATCGGCCCAATCCTACTAGGCCCAATTTGGGATATTACATAGTCCATTCGATATCGCTATTTGGTTATGGTGTTAATTGGATTGAAAGTTTGGTTAATCAATTATGTTGTTAGGCACAAAATCACTCGATACTCTCTACTTGTGGATTTTTCAAAATAGTGGTAAAGTCGAACACCTATCTCTCGTAATAAGAGACTCGGATTGTTGGTAAGTGATATAGATTGTTAATCAATCGCAATACTTGGATGAAGTTGTAAATTGGGTTTTGGACTAATTGTTAACCGATTGTATCTTTAGGTGCTGCGGAGAATATCGTGTTAGAGATTTCGAATAAGGTGTGTAATCCCGTACATTCCGAAAACATGTTTGAAATGGTGTGTAGTCTCACATCTCTTTGAAATTTTGTATGACATGTTTTGTGATTCGATCAAAATACCAAAGAAAACCAGAAACCAGCATCCGTGATCACTCGGGAGTGCGTATATTCGTAGTAGTAACCATATTTTGTAATAAAATAGTTCTGGTTAGAAATAGTGACGTGTATTTGAAAAATCACGAAAAATAGGAGAAAGGAAATTAGAAAGTGAATGAGATATCAAATTAAATCTTACTATGTCTATTTTGATATGGTAGAAATAGAGAATGAAAAGAAATTTTATATTTTGAGATATCTTAATTTTAGTGAGACTAGTTCTGATTAACTTCGTGGTTCCCTGATCTGTTTTGGAAAAATTGTATAAAATTGTACAAAGTGAATTATGGGTTATAATTTATATGTATGGAATCCTTAGTGAGCCTATTTTCATTAGAAACAAGTGGTATGAAAACTGTACAGTGAGATATTTGAAATTAAGGTAAGAGAGATCAGAATCGTTGGATAGTGTAACAAGGGAAATTTTAAGGAATAAATTGTACTAAATGGTTAAGAAAAAATTCTGGAAAAATTTTAGTAAGAAGATATATGAGTTTAGTTTCAAGGAAAATTTACGGATTCAAATTTCGAGATTTCTAACCCAAGTATAGTCAATTTAGTTAGTACGACGCAGATGGACAGTTCAAATTGTTATGCCCAAATTAATAGTTAAGTCTGGATTGTAAAATTACCGAATTACCCTTAGTGGATAAATTTCCAAATTACGAAAATTCCTCTGATGGGCCGAATTATGAAAATGCCTTAATGGGCCAATTTGATAAGATTGCCTTGAAGGGCCGAAATACGAAAATGACTTAATGGACCGATTTGTTAATTTGCTATATGGGCCAATATGATAATTTGCTATATGGGCTGATCTGATATTTTGTTATATGGGCCCATCTGATATTTTGCTAAATAGGCCTATTTGATAAATTTTTATAATGGACTATAATTTTGTAATAAATATCCAAATAAATTACTGTTGTTATATTGTAAAAATCATGATTTGTTATGCATCATATACATGATTTTGCATGGGATGGGATAATATTGAAGAGAAGTTCTGGTGGCTCTCCCACATATTTTGGTGACTCTGTCACGATCTGTTGATGGCCATGCCACATATATTCTGTTATTTTGGTGGCTTGTCTACAATTAAATTTGTTATAAATGGCTTAATGCCTATGATTGGTGTGTTGGCGGGGTGGGTTGACTTGATCCCCACAAGTTTGTTGGTTGGTATGGGTGGTGTGTAGCGGATGGAATACTAGATTTGGTTTGGGAACTGCATTACATACACATGATATAATTGTTACATTATTTTGCTAAATGGGCTTTGACCCAAGTTATTGTTAAATGGGCTCAAGCCTAAGTTTTTGCTAAACGGGTTTCACCCAGTGGATGACGATAAGGGGATTATACACTGAGTTCTTGTAACTCACCCCCTTTCTTTCTTAATCCCTGTAGGTAATGCTCCGTAACTTTAACAGGCCAGTTTAGACCCTAGTCAAAACGGTGGTTTCGAGACCACAAATTCGAGGTCAGAATAATAATTTAATATTATTTTTGTGTGAATAGTATGCGACATGGTCTGTGTGAAAATTCTGTGTGATGATTTAATCGTTTGTGTGTCGAATTAAGAGAAAGGACTTAATTGCATAGTAAGTGAAAGCTATGTGCTGATTTATGAGTACTTAATTAATTTGGCTTTTTAAGGTAGAGGCCTTATATTGTTATTTGACCATTATTTAGTTAATGGATGGCTAAATGACAAATTAGCCTTAATTTATATTTGTTTTATATGTTTTATAAAAGGGCAAAATTGGTATTTGTTTAAAATGTTATTATAACAAAAACAAAAAGGAATTTGATAGCCATTATCATCTTTTCTTCCACTGAAAGTTGAGAGAAAATAAAGGGTTTGAAGCTTTGAAACTTTCGGCTACTTCAAGCTCTAATTGGTATGTGTTTTTAGCTCAGTTTTTGATAATTTTTATGTTTTTGTAATCGTTGCTTTGTGCTTTACAAAACCCTTGCTCAAATCCTATGTATTGATGATGTTTTTGTGATGAGCCATTAATGAATGTTTGAATTATGTGTTAGTTGATATTGAAATATGAGAGCTTGGTGTTGGGTTAGCATAGTTTGTATTTGGATTTTTTGTGAAATTGAGTATATTGGGCTAAATTGAGAAAAATGGAAAGTTGAGGGACTAAATAGAAAATTTTATGAAATATTTGGACTTATATAATCCCTAGAGAGGTTCGGCCAAGCATGTAAATGTGTGGAATTTGTGAATTTGATGATTTTGTGAGATAGGGACTAAAGTGTCAAAATGTGAAAATGTGAGGGCTATTTTGTAAAATGCCCTAAATATGTGTGTTTGGATTAAAATGGATGATTTGGTGATTAAATGGATTGAGGTTCGGATCGAGATCGAGGCAAAGACAAAGTGCTCGATTAATCGACCATTTCGGTATTTTGACATCTGAGGTAAGTTCGGATATAATACTAGTTGTAAACTTTATCTATGTGATATAAATTGAATGGATGTATATGTATCTATGAGATTTGAAATGCTATGTGCTGAATTGAGATAAAGGGGCACTAAGTGTGCGAAATTTGAAACGAGAAAGAGATGATTGGCAATCGTGTGCGAAAAGATAGAAGCTTTGGCTTATCGACTTGGCAATCGTAAAAGCGATACTAATATAAGTTCGGTTTAATGTATTGGCACTAAGTGTGCGGTGATGATTATGTTTCAGTTATGAAATTGGCACTAAGTGTGCGAATAAACCAATGGAATAGCAAGGGTTGAGCGAGAGGTAATATCGAACAATTGAGTAGCATAAATGGTAAGTAACTATGTGTTGATCAAGGCACGTTTGAACCTATGTGGTTGATGATAGATTTAAGAGTTGAATGAATAGATAATTGGGTATGTGGTTGAGATTGATAATGTGCCTAGTTGTGCCTTTATCTGTGTGATGGTACATATATATATACATATTGATGTTGTAGTATTGAGTAATATGTATTATATTACGAACTTACTAAGCTTTGGAAAGCTTACTGTGTGATTTGTTTCTCTGCCTAAGTTTTTGCTAAACGGGTTCTGGCCCAGTGGATGACGGTAAGGGGATTATACACTAAGTTCTTGTAACTCACCCCCTCTCTTTCTTAATCCCTGTAGGTAATGCTCAGTAATGAGGACTTGGGGTCATGGATGACTCGGTGGAGGCTATACTTCATAAATGATGATTGCAACTATTAGTAAACTACTTTCCGTATTATTTCGTTACCTTTACTATTTCGGGTTTTAAAGTTGTAATAAGGCCTCTGGTTTATTTTACATTGCTTTATATTTGACGTATTTATATTTTGCTCAAATTACTTTAAATGGGATTTTTTCTAAACTCATAAACAAAGATTTTCCAAAATAGATTAACAAATGGATTTCGTAACAAACCTTTGCAAATATTTTAACGTAGAGATGTTCTCTTAAATTATCAATGACATTTTCAAAAGTTACGGTTAAAGTTCACTACCTCAATTTTCGACTCATCAATCAACCTCTCAAAAATACTTGTATTTTATCTACGTTTCCATAATGTTTTCAAAATGCTTATGCAACTGTATTTCTAAACATCATATTTTCGTAAATTGTTTATTTCAAATATGTTTTCGCAACCAAAAAGTTTTTTTTTAGATAATTACGTTTTCGAGTAGATAACAATTGCTTAAGTGTTTTGGGTTTTAACAAAGAGGCTATAATTCTCAAACAAGTTTTTAACAATCGCAAATATGGTTTTGAAAAAAAACACTTCCATGTGACACGCTAGATTCGAGCCTAAATTCTAGGCCGGGTTTGGGGTGTTACATTTGTGGTAAATAAAGGAGGACCAAAAAGGCAATTAGACACCTATTAAAAGGCTAAGGCATCATAAGCAGAGAAAAATCTTGAAATTAGGTGATTGAGGGGCAAAATGGTCATTTGGGAATTTAAGGTAAAAATAAAACAATGACCAAATTGAATTTCTAGATATTTCTTCATCAATCTTCAGCGAAAAGCAGCCATAAGAGAGCTCCTAAAGTTGGTTTTTCATAGTTTTACTCCATGTGAGTTCAATTCTTGTTTATTTCTTGTAAGTTTTATGTTTTTGGAGACTTTTACAATTAGGTCTATCTATTTATGGCATTAGTTTTTGATTTTATGGGTAATTTTGAAAGTTACCATTGATGAATGTTGGATGTTGGTGATGAATTAACTTGGATTTAGAGCTTTAATTTTATTATATGATGATTTTGTCAAGTGATTTTAATAGAAATTTATTTTAGGACCAAATTGTGAAAAGATTAAATATTAGGGTTCGAGACTAAAATTATGTTGATCAAAGGCTGCATGATAGCTTAGAATATTTAGATAAATTGTTAATTGAGAAAAATTAGCTCATTTGATAGGCTAATTGGTGAGGAACTAAATTGCAAAAAATTGTAAAAATTAGGGTAATTGAGTAATTTCAAAAATTGAAGGGTATTAATTATGAAGTGAATTAGAATTGAAATATATATGATAATGAATGAATAAATTTATATTTTAGATCAAGAGCCCGTAGGTAATCGTGAAAAAGGGAAATTATAGAATAGTCCCTGAACTACTACAAATTCGCAATTTAACCCAGGTAAGTTCGTAAGGTTAAACTTTAATGTTATATGTTAAATTGATTAATGGTATTATGTATTTATTGATGTCATTTTTTAAAACTAAAATTATTGTTAAAGTTATGAAACCGAATTGAATGTTCGAAGCGAACAGAACTCGGGATTGAGTACAGTCGTTCAGTGTAAAAGAAGAATTGATGGAAAATTACCCAAGTAAATCGTGGTCCAGCATTTATTGTGAACTTTCATGTTTACTTTTCATTTAGCTCTCATGAGCTTCAAGTAACTCATATGAGTTTCCGTTTAACCCTAATGGGTTTCCGTTTGGCTCTTTTGAGCTTCAGTTTAAACCCTATACGTTTCGTTTAGTTCTTATGAGCTTCCGTTCAACCCTTATAGGTTTCTGTTTAGCACTTATGTGCTTCTGTGTAGCCTTCGGGCTTCTGTATATGATATACTCATATCAGTAAGACGTTCTCCGATTTGACAAGGGTTGGTAAGTGACATATGGAATTAATATTTGAAGATTTAAAGTTATTATTTATATTGATCTGAAATATGTGAATTCATCGATGGAAGTTGTGTTTGGAAGGAATTGTATATTGAATAATTTATTTAAATGACTTGTTATAGTATGTTTGGTAAGATTTATGTTTTAAGCCAACTAACTTACTAAGCTTCATTAAGCTTACTTGTGTTGTTTAATATTCTCTGTAGATTTTTGAGAAATCGGGAGGTCGGATCAGTACTTCGGATCACATTATCCAAATTGCTCCGGTAAATTTTGTGTAATATCCCGGGTTAGGGGCTATTTTGTTATGGCTTTGTTTGCATGTGTTTGGCCTGCTATGTTGTTGTGTTTTGATGTTTTTGGGGCTTAGTTATAAGCTAGGTGTAAGCCTAAGTGGTAGGAAAAATCTTTGCTTTTAGGCTTAGGTGGGAGGAGCTGAAGGAGCTGGGGTTTATAAATATCTTTAGGTGAATTTTAGCATAACAAATAAGCTGGTGGAGTGGCAGGATAGGCGCCACTTGAGGCTTGTGTGTGTGACGCCACTTGCAGGGAAGAGGTCCTGTGTTCAAGCTGCAGAGTGCTCCATTTTGGCTTCTATTTTGACGGCATGGAGGGGAGGAGTTGTGGCGGTTCAAACCCTGCATCTTGACCAAGTCAAAAGTTCAAATGGTGGGTGGAGAGTGATTTGTGGAGGTGGACTAGTTCAAACTAGTTTGAATGGGTGGCTTGGAGTGTTTGGGGGAGTTGTGGCCGGATTTTGAGAGATTTTGGGGAGTGGCGGTTGGTAGGTGTAGTGGGGGAGTGATATGCCGAAATTCATTAGGCAATTTTTGGTGCACTTGTTTTCTTTCGGTCACTTTTGGTGTCAAGCAAACATTTCTTTTCTTATTCTTTTTTTTGGAAACCGAAGGTCCAAGCTTACCCTTGCCGAATTTACTTTGTTTTCTCTTGATGTTCTTGGTAGCCGAATGTTCTTTCCATTTCTTCTTATTTTCATTTGGGGTAAATCGAAACTAGTATCCCCTTCTTCTCATACGTTTATTTCCTTTCTCTTAAAGCTAGTCTTAAAACTTACCTTCTCCATTTGCTTTCTCTATTGCTATTGAGTAAAACTAGCTTCTCTTCCTCTCATACTCTCTTTTCTCTCTCAATATCCTCTTGCAAACTCCATTCTCCAAAACATCATCCTCCATTTTCTTTTCTTTAAACTGAAAGCACCCTCTATTCATCATTTTATTTTCTTCTTTCCAAAACCCTTAGCCTTTTGTCACCATTTGTTCTTCCCATTTCTCTTAAGGTAGAATCTCCTTTTCCTTTTTGTTAAGGGTGCTAGCGAATCTTTTCTCTCCTTATAGTTCTTCATTGCGAATATTAGAGGAGTGTTGACCTTGTTGGATTCTTGTTTCAATCGGTCTAGTAGAAGGTAAGTGTTTGGCGAATGGCCATTTCTCCCTTCTCTTGTGCTTTATCGATTTTGGGTTTGTTTAAGGGCCGATTTCGGCATTTGTTGAGAGGAGTTAGCCTTTGGTTTTGGTAATCGATTTCGTATAGGGTCTTTGGATTTCGGAAGCAAGCAAGAAGAGCCTTCCTTCTCTGATAATCGTTGGGTAAGTGGTGGTAAGAGGTTGCTTTAATAGTTTTCTTTAGAGTTGTTAAGCCAAAGACTTAAGAGACTAATGGTTTGTGTTTTAGGGGGGAGGCCAATTATCAGAAGGAACCATTGTTGGTTCGGGTTTGGTAGGAAACCAAACCATTTGCAAAAGTAAGGGTTCAAACGCTAACCCCTTTGGTTTATCTATTCTGGCCGAATGGTTTTAAGTGATTAATCTTGTGTTTGGCCGATTTTAAGAGCAAGATAATCGAGGATTTAGACCGGTTCTTTGGGATTGGCGTGCGTTCTAACAGTGTGTAAACTAACACACCTTCTTCTTCGAGTAATATGTTAATAACTTTGATTGTGTAAGTGAAACAAGTATGGTTGGTGATATAATACCCAATGAGGTATGGATACGGATCGAGTAAGTCCGTTTCATTCTGAGATCTGTGATGATATGTGATATCATGATTTATGGTGTATGTATTTTGAGATGTCATATTAAGCATGTGAGCATGATAGCATGATTGCACGATTTGCATTAGTATGATATGTTATTGGGTGATATGAGAGGAGGGGGATATGATATCCGTGTCTTTGGGACACCAGAGGTTTGGCACCTCCAGTGGTTTGGTACCACAGATTGATTATTGTGACTTTGGGTCACCAGAGGTTTGGCACCTCCGCGTCTCGTCCCAGTGGCTTAGCACCACAGTGGGTTGGCCCCACGGTTGATTATACGGGATTGACGCTAGTGATTTGGTATCACACGATGGGTTGGCCCCATCATTTGATTCGTGACTGCGGTCACGAGTGATTTGGTATCACACTTGTGTCTTTGGGACACCAGAGGTTTGGCACCTCATAGCAACTCGTCCCCGTGGTTAACCCCAACGTGGGTTGGCCCCACTTTTGAGATACGGATTGTCGCCATGATTTGGTATCACACGGGTTGGCCCCACAGATGGATCTTCGTGACTTTGGGTCACCGGTGGTTTGGCACCACATCTATGGATATCGTGACTTTGGGTCACCGGTGGTTTAGCACCACCGGTGGTTTGGTACCGCACGGGTAGAAATGGTGTTACGGATGGTTAGGATCGGGTGCATTAATTGTATTGCTTTGTGATGATGTGTGTTAGCATGTTGCATATCTGGGAGAGGATTTATACACCGAGTCTTGCGACTCACCTTCTCCTTATCATTTTAGGTGACACATAGATCGCGGACATGGAGCCGGGATGGACTCGAGGTGCCTATGCCATGGATAAATTCAGAGTTGCATTGATTTAAACTTGGTACTTTATTTGACTAGTTTTTCATTTGGTTCATTTGGATTGTAAAAGGCCTTTTTAAACTTATGTTTTGTTATTTACATGTTTAGATTGGATTTCAAATATGCCTTAATAATTTATTGGGTTAAAATTTGGCTAAAATTTGTAAAGATAAGGTTTTCAAACTACAAGCGATATGTTTTAAACTTTACCATCGGGTATCACAACGTAATTCAAGATAAATGAAACTCAATTGTTCTCCAACTTGAATGCATTCGCGTACTAAGTCAAAATGTTTTTAAGCAACAACAAGGATTAATTGAATTTTTAAACGAGATAAACTTGTTTTACTTACATATCTGATTAAGTTTTCAAAATTATCGGGTTTTCAAATGCGCCATCGGTTTAAAATAGTCATCCCCAAGATTTTCTCTAAGTACAAATTTAGCAGGATGATTTTAACAAACTCCTAAACTTAAACCTAAAACCTCTCAAATACATTCTTCCCTGTAACATACCAGATTCGGTCGTGGTGTATTGATCGGGTTTGGGGTGTTACAATTGTGGTATCAGAGCCAAGTTCAAAGGCTCAGCTGTGGGCCCGAGGCCCAAAATGTTTTAAATTCTGGTTTTTAAAGTGTTTTGGCTTTAAAGAATATGGTTTGAAAGGCATGGCACCGAGTCTCCGGCACCAGTCCGCCCAGGTAAGTACCCCTTACTATTGCTTGTGATTTTGATGTTGATGTGAGTGGATGACTAGCAATAGTGGATTACCTTAAAACTGGCGATAGGACTCTGTGGACTTGCGAAAACAAGCTTCTTTAATATTCATAAGACTTTGCTTTTAAATAGTAGAATAATTACTGATGCATAAAATTCTTTAAATCAGACAAGATTTTAGTCATGAGTACACGAGGTGGACGTGGTCGTGGGCGTGGTCGAGGTAGGATGAGTTTCGAACCCGTGAGGTTCCGGTGAAGTCGAGAATGAGATACCGCATCGCCACCACCGGAGATGGTGAGTTTCGAGAACAGACTAGGGACGACGCGATGTCACAGCGATGCTGCGGGTTACGGAAAGGGTAGCTAGAGTAGGTGGAGGCGCAGAGCTAGAAAATCGTGCTGAACGACTTGAGCAAACGGGTGAGGTATTCGAGGTGTGTCGATGTTGCTCAAAGACGGTGAATATTGGCTAGAGGCGAGGCGGATCATGGATGATCCGGACTGACTGTCAAGAGAAGTTAAAGGGATAGTATCACTTCTTGAGATGAGTCATACCGGTGGTGGCTCACGGTTTGGGACAATACTGCAGCAGAAGATCGACTTGGGACTATTTCGAGTGCTTATCGGAAAAAGTGCGTTGGAGCTAACTACATTAATGAGCAGCGGAAAGCGCCTCGAGGTTAGTTCATGGGAGTAAATCTGCGTCAGAGTACGAGGCAGAGTTCCTCAGGCTGAGTCGGTATGCTAGGGGTATGGTGGCTACTGAACACGAGAGGTGTGTTCGTTTTGAGGATGGCCTGCGAGATGAATTAAGGTTGTTGATTGCTCCACAAGTGGAGCGTGAATTTGCTGTCTGGTTGAAAAGGCTAAGGTAGCAGGGGTATTAAGGAGTCTGTGAGGCAAGGCATGGATAGGAACTGACATAAGAGGAATTTTGGGTCTTCTGGGTAGTCAAGTAATCCTCAAAAAAGAGCTAGACTGAGTGGGCCGAATCAGTCTGGTAGGTTTGTTGCTGCTAGTCAGGGACCGCCGCAGTGTAACTGTTGTGGGAAAGCTCATTGGGAGGATGTTGGGTGGTGGTAGAGGATGTTTTGAGTGTGGCTCGCTAGACCACCATGTGAGGGACTGTCCGTAAGTTGGCTAGGATTCGTCGAGAGTCGTACGTATTGATTCAGAATAATGGACCACCACCGCAGAGGGGCCGAGGTAATGGCGAGGAGGTAATAGTTCGTGGGGCCGTGGAGCACCCGGAGGTGCTGTATTCGAGGCAGGACAATCGGGGCTAGTGTATGCAATGAGGCACCGAGAGGAGGAGGCACGACCGGACATCATAACCCAGTATGTTTTTAATCTTTGGTTCTCCATTTACTACTTTGATTGATGTGGGTTCGACGCATTCATATGTTACAAGTAGCATAGTGAAGACCATGGATCTAGACTACGAGATATCTTCTAGGCGGATGGTAGTAATAAGCCCTCTAGGTCACTCTGTAGTTGTAGATAAGTCAGATAGAGATGTACCTCTAGAACTCTAAGGGTAGTGTTTGTGGGTCGATCGATGGAACTGCCGTTTGGGGAGTTCGATCGATTCTCGGGATGAACCGGTGGTTAAGTACCAGTGAAGTTGGATTACGTGGCTAAGCGCATGGTTACGAAAATGCTAAGGGTGATGAGGTAGTCTGATCGGTAATAGAAGAAATTACTTGTCGAGCGTGGTGTCCGCCTCAAAGCCGAGAAGATGGTCGGGAAGAATTTGTGAAGCATATGTGGTTCATGTGTGTGCCTTGGAGGCTAAAGAGTCTGCTGTGGGGGAGGTCAGAACAATTAGGGATTTGCTGATGTGTTCCCTGAGGAGCTTTCGGGTTTGCCACCAGATCGTGAGGTAGAGTTCGGGATAGATCTGTTACCCGGAACTGCGCCAGTGTCTATTGCTCCGTATAGGATGGCGCCTAAAGAGTTAGTAGAGCTTAAGGCTCGGATCCGAGTTGTTGGACCGGGGTTTTATCGGGCCAAGTGTTTACGCCTTGGGGAGCGCCAGGTACTCTTTGTCAAGAAGAAAGATCGGTACAATGCGATGTGTATAGACTCACGCCAATTGAACAAGTGACGATCAAAACAAGTATCCATTGCCGGATAGATGACTTGTTTGATCACCGAAGAATGCGTTGGTATTCTCGAAGATCGATTTAAGGTGCAGGTACCACCGCTAAAGGTGAAGGAGGCGGATATCGCAAGGCGGCATTTAAATTACTCGGTATGGGCACTATGAGTTCTTAGTCATGCCGTTTGGGTTGACTAACGCCGGCAACATTCATGGATATGATGAATAGGGTGTTCAGATATTTGGATCAGTTCGTAGTGGTTTTTATCGACGACATCTTGGTATATTCAAGGACTGAGGAGGAACATGATGTGCATTTACGGGTGGTATTGCAGATTTTGAGGGAGAAACAACTTTATGCAAAGTTTAGTAAATGCGGTTTTGGCTTAGAGAAGTGACGTTCTTGGGTCATGTAGTGTCGACTGAGGGGATTAGAGTGGATCCTCGAAAAATTGAGGCAGTTTTGGATTGGAAGCCGCCTAGGTCAGTAGCTGAGATTCAGAGTTTTCTGGGTTTGGCAGGATACTACCGAAGATTTATAGAGGGATTTTCGTTGATCGCAGCACCGATGACCAAATTGTTAAGAAAAGGGATTCCGTTTATTTGGACTGAGAAGCAGCAGGAGAGCTTCGACAAGTTGAAGAAGATTTTGACTGAAGCTCCGGTTCTAATTCAACCTGAGGCAGGAAAGGAATTCACAGTTTATTGCGATGCATCACATCTGAGTTTGGGTTGTGTCTTGATCACGAGAAGGAAGGTTGTTGGTTCGCATCTCGGCATTGAGGCCACATGAGGTCAATTATCGGCCGACGATCTGGAGTTAGCGGCTGTAGTTTTCGCTTTGAAGATTTGGAGACATTACTTGTACGGAGAGAGATCGATAGTCTACACAGATCATAAGAGTCTGAAGTACCTTTTGACTCAGAAAGATTTGAATCTGAGGCAACGCAGATGGATTGAGTTACTGAAAGACTACGATTGTTCAATTGAGTTCATCCGGCAAGGCTAGCATTAATGGCGGTAGCGTTGAGCCGTAAGGTTGTTTAGGACTTAAGGCGATGTTTGCCCATTTGAGTTTGTACTGACGACGGAGTATTCTCGGCGAGCTGCAGAGTTAAGCCTACTTGGGTTGAAGCGGATCGAGAAAAAGCAGTTAATGGATGAGGTTTTGAGTCGCAGAGGTCACAAGTGCGAATGGTGGTTTGGAGGTTCTGATTTGTCTAGTGATGGAGTCTTTGTGTTTTCAAGGGAGAGCTTGTATCGAGGGGATATTGAGTTAAGGCAGAAGATTCTTTAGGATGCACATATGAGCCCTACGCTATGCATCCTAGAGGTAGCAAAATGTATAGGGATCTCGGAGAGCGCTTTTGGTGGCCGATCCGTAGAGGAAGTGATGAGTTTGTGGGGAAGTGCTTGACATGTTAGCGAGTCAAGGTGAGCATCGATTCTGCCGTCGTGGTTGCTTGACCAAAGAAGATTCCACAGTGGAAGTGGGAAAGGATAACTATGGATTTCGTCGGTGGATTACCTCTTACACCTAGCAAGAAGGATTGATTTGGGTAATTGTGGATCGTCGACTAAATCACTCACTTTATTCCGGTGAGGTGGATTACTCACTTGAGAGGTTGGCGGCTGTATGTGTCGAGATAGTGAGATCGCACGGTGTGCGATGTCGATTATCTCGAATAGGGATCCTGATTTACGTTCGAGTTATGAAAGCGTTGCATCGGCTCTGGAGTGCGGTTGGATTTCAAGACATTTCACCCATGATCGTGACGGGCGATCGAAAGGGTTATTCAGATCTTGGAAGACATGTTGCGAGGTTGTATTTTGGACTTGAGGTAGTTGGGAGGAGTTTCTACCATTAGTGAGTTCGCCTACAACAACAGATTACCAAGCAAGCATTAAGATGGCACCTTGAGGTATCAGGTGGGAAGTGTCGCTCACCTACTTCTTTGGATCGAGTTGGGTGAGCGTCGGTTGTTGGGACGAGTTGATTCTGAGACCAAGACAAGGTTAAGTTGATTCGGGCTCGATTGAAGGAAGCTTCGGACCGGCGAAGTCTTATCCGATCTTAAGTGGAGAGATATTGAATTTGCGGTGGGAGATCAAGTTTTCCTGAAGGTCTCACCGTAGAAGAAAGTGTTAAGGTTTGGAAGGAAAGGCAAACTAAGTCCGAGGTTTATTGGGCCGTATAAGGTCTTTGAGACGAGTGGGACGATGGCTTACCACTCGAGTTGCCGCGAGAGCTAAGTCGATTCACGACGTATTCCACGTTTCGATGCTTAGGCGATATCGTTCGAGATCCATCGCATGTCGTAGCGATGGAAGAGATCGAGGTGAATCCGGTTTTGACCATGGAGGAAGAGCACTGCTCGATTCTAGATCGGGATGTGAAGGTTACTGCGTGGGAAGTCTATGCCTCTGGTTAAGGTACTATGGCGAAATCATGGCGTGGAAGAAGCTACGTGGGAACCGGAGGATATGATGAGACAGCAATACCCGCAACTCTTCTGATTAGGTAATTTCGAGGCCGAAATTATTTTTAAGGGGGTTAGAACGTAATATCTGGGTTAGGGGCTATTTTGTTATGGCTTTGTTTGCATGTGTTTGGCTGCTATGTTGTTGTGTTTGATGTTTTGGGGCTTAGTTATAAGCTAGGTGTAAGCTTTGAGTGGTAGGAAAAATCTTTGCTTTTAGGCTTAGGTGGGAGGAGCTGAAGGAGCTGGGGTTTATAAATATCTTTAGGTGAATTTTAGCATAACAAATAAGCTGGTGGAGTGGCAGGATAGGCGCCACTTGAGGCTTGTGTGTGTGACGCCACTTGCAGGGAAGAGGTCCTGTGTTCAAGCTGCAGAGTGCTCTATTTTGGCTTCTATTTTGACGGCATGGAGGGGAGGAGTTGTAGGCAGTTCAAACTCTGTCTTGGACCAAGTCAAAAGTTCAAATGGTGGGTGGAGAGTGATTTGTGGAGGTGGACTAGTTCAAACTAGTTTGAATGGGTGGCTTGGAGTGTTTGGGGGAGTTGTGGCCGGATTTTTGAGAGATTTTGGGGAGTGGCGGTTGGTAGGTGTAGTGGGGAGTGATATCTTTGAAATTCATTAGGCAATTTTGGTGCATTTGTTTTCTTTCACCACTTTTGGTGTCAAGCAAACATTTCTTTTCTTATTCTTTTTTGGAAATCGAAGGTCCAAGCTTACCCTTGCCGAATTTACTTTGTTTTCTCTTGATGTTCTTGGTAGTGAATGTTCTTTCCATTTCTTCTTATTTTTATTTGGGAGTAAACCAAACTAGTATCCCTTCTTCTCATATCGTTTATTTCCTTTCTCTTAAAGCTAGTCTTAGAAACTTACCTTCTCCATTTGCTTTCTCCATTGCTATTGAGTGAAACTAGCTTCTCTTCCTCTCATACTCTCTTTTCCTCTCTCAATATCCTCTTGCAAAACTCCATTCTCCAAAAACATCATCCTCCATTTTCTTTTTCTTTAAACCGAAACACCCCTCCATTCATCATTTTATTTTCTTCTTTTCCAAAACCCTTAGCCTTTTGTCACCATTTGTTCTTCCCATTTCTCTTAAGGTCAATCTCCTTTTCCTTTTGTTAAGGGTGCTAGCAGAATCTTTTCTCTCCTTATAGTTCTTCATTGCGAATATTAGAAGAGTCTTGACCTTGTTGGATTCTTGTTTCAATCGGTCTAGTAGAAGGTAAGTGTTTGGCCGAATGGCCATTTCTCCCCTCTCTTGTGCTTTATCAATTTTGGGTTTGTTTAAGGGCCGATTTCGGTATTTGTTGAAAGGAGTTAATCTTTGGTTTTGGTAATCGATTTTGTATAGGGCCTTTGGATTTCGGAAGCAAGCAAGAAGAGCCTTCCTTCTCTGATAATCGTTGGGTAAGTGGTGGTAAGAGGTTGCTTTAATGGTTTTCTTTAGAGTTGTTAAGCCAAAGACTTATGAGACTAATGGTTTGTGTTTTAGGGGGGAGGCCAATTATCAGAAGGAACCATTGTTGGTTCGGGTTTGGTAGGAAACCAAACCATTTGCAAAGGTAAGGGTTCAAACGCTAACCCTTTTGGTTTATCTATTCTGGCCGAATGGTTTTAAGTGATTAATCTTGTGTTTGGCTGATTTTAGGAGCAAGATAATCGAGGGATTTAGACCGGTTCTTTGGGATTGAGCGTGCGTTCTAACAGGTGTGTAAACTAACACACCTTCTTACTAGGTAATATGTTAATAACCTGATTGTGTAAGTGAAACAGTATGGTTGACTGGTATAATACCCAATGAGGTATGGATACGGATTCGGGTAAGTCCGTTTCATTACAAGATCTGTGATGATATGTGATATCATGATTTATGATGTATGTATTTTGAGATGTCATATTAAGCATGTGAGCATGATAGCATGATTGCACGATTTGCATTAGTATGATATGTTATTGGGTGATATGAGAAGAGGGGATATGATATCCGTGTCTTTGGGACACCGAGGTTTGGCACCTCCGGTGGTTTGGTACCACAGATTGATTATTGTGACTTTAGGTCACGGAGGTTTAGCACCTCCGCGTCTCGTCCGATGGCTTAGCACCACAAAGGGTTGGCCCCACGGTTGATTATCTGGGATTGACGCTAGTGATTTGGTATCACACGATGGGTTGGCCCCATCATTTGATTCGTGGATCGCGGTCACGAGTGATTTGGTATCACACTTGTGTCTTTGGGACATCAGAGGTTTGGCACCTCATAGTGACTCGTCCACGTGGTTAACGCCACCGTGGTTGGCCCCACTTTTGAGATACTGGGATTGTCGCCATGATTTGGTATCACACGTGGGTTGGCCCCACAGATAGATCTTTCGTGACTTTGGGTCACCAGTGGTTTGGCACCACATCTATGGATATCGTGACTTTGGGTCACCAGTGGTTTGGCACCACCAGTGGTTTGGTACCACACGGGGTAGAAATGGTGTTACGGATGGTTAGGATCGGGTGCATTAATTGTATTGCTTTGTGATGATGTGTGTTAGCATGTTGCATATGCCGGGAGAGGGATTTATACACTGATTCTTGCGACTCACCTTCTCCCTTATCATTTCAGGTGACACATAGATCGCGGACATGGAGACGGGATGGACTCGAGGTGCCCATGCCATGGATAAATTCAAAGTTGCATTGATTTAAACTTGGTACTTTATTTGACTGGTTTTTCATTTGGTTCATTTGGATTGTAAAAGGCCTTTTTAAACTTATGTTTTGTTATTTACATGTTTAGATTGGATTTCAAATATGCCTTAATAATTTATTGGGTTAAAATTTGGCTCAAATTTGTAAAGATAAGGTTTTCAAAGTACAAGCGATATGTTTTAAACTTTACCATCGGGTATCACACAGTAATTCAAGATAAATGAAACTCAAATGTTCTCCAACTTGAATGCATTCAGTACTAAGTCAAAATGTTTTAAGCAACAACAAGGATTAATTGAATTTTTAAGCGAGATAAACTTGTTTTACTTACATATCTGATTAAGTTTTCAAAATTATCGGGTTTTCAAATGCGCCATCGGTTTAAAACAGTCATCCCCAAGATTTTCTTCAAGTACAAATTTAGCGAGATGTTTTTAACGAACTCCTAAACTTAAACCTAAAACCTCTCAAATACATTCTTCCCTGTAACATACCAGATTCGGTCGTGGTGTATTGACCGGGTTTGGGGTGTTACATTTTGCTATACATACTATGGTTTATATGGCATGTATAGGGATTGAAATGGTTGTTTAAATGTCAATAACTGCATTTTGCTTATGTTTCAAGTTAACTTATATATGTATTGTTTTATCATGTTTGGTATAAGTACTAGTGTGGTTAATGGATGGATAGTTCCTAGGCATAGTAATGAATAAATTGGTAAAACATGTTGATATAGGTAATTACATGTGTGAATTGATTTATGTTCTAATTAGAATGTTAAAATATATGTTATAATATGACCATATTAAAGTGAAGAATTGGTTGTTTTGGTGACCTTGTTATGGCGTATATGTATGAAATTTGAAGTGTGTAGGTTGAAGTCTAGAATGGGTGAGAAAAGAGGCCATAAAATGACCTATTTTCGTCCACACGGGTAGAGACACGGGCGTTTGTCTCATTCGTGTGTGATGCACGGCCTAGCACATGGGCATGTGGTCTGGCCGTGTGTCCCTCTGCATCTTAAAATTCAAAACAGAATGCCCAGGTTTTTGCAGATAGCCTAGTGCATAGGCGTGTGGCTTGGCCGTGTGACCTCTGCACCTTTCACACTGCCTAGCACACGGGTGTGTGGTTGGTCATATGACCCAAGTTATGGAGTTACACAGGTATAGATACGGGCTTGGACACAGCTGTGTGCCTCACATCTAATGCCCACACGGCCTATGACATGGGCGTTTCTCCTGGCCGTGTGAGCCACACGACCGGGCACACAGGCGTGTGTCCCCTGCTCCTAAGAAAATTTTTGAGATTTTGGGAAAAATTCCCTGTGTATTCAGTTTAGTCCCAATTCACTTCTAAGGTGTCTATTGGACCTCAAGGGCTCATCCTCAAGGGCTCATACAAGGGACAATATGAGTATTTAATGATTGGTTTCTGATAAGTTTTATTAAATGTTATAAAATATTCGCATTTATTTCGTAAAGTCTGGTAATGCTTCATAACCCTGTTCCGGCGATTGATGAGGGTTATGGGTGTTACATTCAATGTCATGGCACAACATCCTTAGTGTTGCAACTCTATCGACAGTCAACTCTAGATTGATTTGTAACTCCCTTAACCCAAATCCATCGTCGAAATAGGGTTACAGAGTATTACCAAATTTTACGGGTCAAGTAATACTCATTTCATAAATGTTTAGTGCTTATATTAGATTTCAATCAAATTTAATCATATAGTCTCTTACATGAGCCCTCGAGGCACAAATCATGCATTAGAATCATGTTGGGACTAAATCGGGTATTGAGAAATTTTTTTGTACAATTTCAAAATTTTTCCTAAGTGCAGGGGTCACACGCCCGTGTCACAGGCCGTGTAACTCTTTGACTTGGGTCACACGGTCAGGTCACACACCCGTGTGCTAGACCGTGTGTAGGTGTAGGGGTCACACGACCAAGTCACACGCCCGTGTGCCAGGCCGTGTGATCAATTTTAAGCATTATGTTTTGACATTTTAAGGATGCAGGAGACACACGGCCAGATCACATGCCCATGTGCTAGGTCGTGTGTGACACACGGCTAAGACACATGTCCGTGTCTCTACCCGTGTAGAAAAAATAGGCTATTTTCTAAGCCACATTTCTTGCCCAATTTTTCTTCCTCTTACACTAATACTTTAACATATTCACAAGCCATTTTTAAAACAATTAATTCAAGACAAAACCAAATCTCATACATGACATAACATCATATACAAACAATATGCTCTTAAGCACCTCAAATAACACTTTACCATCATGTAATCAAACATACAAAACTTATTTAACTTATCAAATTCACCTATATGTATATTTTACCAAATATGCTAGAATTAATCATCAATATGCCAACATGATTTCTATCATTCAACCATTTAAGTACACACCAAACATGTTATAGCCCCATTAATACATATCAAAATATGTTCATCACAAGCCATTCCAATGGCTAGTTTTAACCCAAATATTTACATGCAAATATTGGCTAATTAACCTATACATGCCATTATAACCATAATTAATTTACCATATGTACCAAGATGGGCCGATGGGTAGTGTGAGTGATCTCCACCGATGCTTCCAATCTAACGAGCTTCTAAATTACTATAGAACAAGGGAAAATAAAACAGAGTAAGCATGAAATGCTTAGTAAGTTCGTATAACATGGTAAATAACTTACCATATATTTTTGTTTAGAATAAACTTGCAAGGCACTATCAATCAATTTTATTGTAAGCCCTAAACACATATCCTCATCATGTTAGCCAAGTAATCACATATGATAATCCTTAATCATGGATGAACAAAGTCATCAAGCATGATCCACATTCTTGTAATAACCAATTCATGCATCATTATATCAAGTAATGTCATTTCCATGTACTTCATGTACATACGGGTAATAATTCGTTTCTAAGTCATACTATCTCATATAAACATCAAGAAACATGTGTGGGCTCAATAATAACCAAATTCCTATATACATATATTTTCCACATCATGTATTCAAATAACATAAACAATTCATATCCCTGTATTTCAAGTACATTTTCATAATAATTAATCTCGAGTTCAGATTATTTCATGTCGAAACTTTACCCATTAAATCATTTGAAATATCAATGTCACACAGGAAATACACTCAATGTGTACTAATCTATATTCAAGGATGAACATATTTATTAAACAGATTCCATGTTCATATATCATCAACTTGTATTTCCATAAATCATGTATCATTATTTCATGTATTTCAGGTAGACACTTGTAATAATTCATTTCTTGTTCATATTTTCTCATGTCAGAATTTGCTCGTTGAATTTATTTGAAATATTGAAGGATATGCAGGTAGTACACTCGAAGTGTACAAATCATAAATCTGTCAATTCATAATCAGGGGTACACATTAAAGTACATGATCAGGAAGCACTCTCTCAAGCCATATATCAAGAATGCTCATATGAGCCATGTAACTGGAATCTTATCCGAGCACAATCAGGAAACTCATAAGAGTTTAAAATGGGAAGTTCACAAAGAACTTTTAATCAGGAAGCTCACAAAGAGCCTATCAGGAATGCTCACAAAGAGCCATGTAACGGGAGTTCCGGATAGCCATATATCAGGGAGTTCAGGCGAGCCATATCAGGACTCTCATAAAGAGCTGCGTTTATGTACGCAACATATGCAGGATCACAACCGATCGCATAACAGGACGCTCATAAAGAGCTGCGTTTATTCTGCAACATATGCAGGATCACAACCGATCAATAAATAGGATGCTCACAAAGAGCTGCGGTAGTCACAACACATGTAAGATTACTACCGATCAAGATGCTCGCAGAACTATATAACAGGAAATTCGAAAGTGCTAATAACAGAATGCTTGTCTGAGCTATAGTATGTCTGCAACATATGCAAGACTACAACCATTACAGGAAATCTAGTAATCCATCGAATTTCATTTACTCAAACGAGACTTAACATTTTTTGGGCATTATCATTTATCGAGATTTTTCAAATATGTCTTCAATTTCATATAAATATATATAATATTTATACAATTAACATGCACAACATTCAATTCAAGTATACAATTATACATAATTTAGCTACACGAACTTACCTCGACAATTGTTCGTGTACGTAAAATCTACTAATCTAACATTTTTCTCTTTTCCTCGTTCTAACTCCGAATTTGGTCTATCTGGATCTATACGAGTAAATTTAACATCAATTTAATATAATTCATACTCAATTTAGTCCAATTCATATTTTAGGCAAAATTACCGTTTTGCCCCTAAACTTTTAATTAATGACCATTTTGTCCCTAGGCTCAAAAAATGAAATTCATGCAATTTAATCCTTATTCCAAGCCTAGCCAAATTTTACAAGTAACATTTACAGCCTATGTATTTCAAAAAATTTAGAATTTTTCCATAAATTTTACAACTTTACAATTTAGTCCCTAATTCACATTTTCATCAAAATTCACTTTACAAAAGTTGTTTATTTATCAACAACTTTTCATTTTCTACCATAAATTTCAAAATTTCAGCATATTCAACCATGGAAAAATTTCTATAGTTTGTTAACTTTTCAAATTAATCCCCAAAATAACTAGGTTAGGTTATCCCGATCTCAAAAATATAAAATTGCTAAAAATGGGACTTGAATACTTACCTAATTTGGCCAAATAAGTTTTCTCTTTCTTCCATTCTCCATGGCTAGGGTTTTCCATAATTATTTGGGAAAGATGATGATATTTTCTTTATTTTATTATTTATCATCTTTATTTTTCATCTTTCTGATTTTGTCCTTTTCTTTATTTTATTTTCCATGGATGATTCATCATCCTTAACAACTAAGTATTTTAATTGTCTATTTTCCATATAAGGACCTCAAATTATTAATTCCATATCTATTTAATCCTTTTAGCTATTAGAACTCAACTTTTGTACTTTGTGCAATTTGGTCCTTTATCAAATTAAACATGTAATCGGTAAAATTTCTTTACGAAATTTTTATATGACATTATTATCATACTTTAGATTATAAAATAATATTAAAATAAATTTCCTTTACAGAATCAGATTTGTGGTCCAGAAACCACTGTTCTGATTTTACCGAAAATGGGCTGTTACAACTCTCCCCTTTAAAAATTTTCGTCCTCGAAAATTGTACCAGTAAAGAAGTCTCGATATTTCTTTCACTTCACATGCCAGAATTTCAATCAGTCTCTCACAATAATTATCAAGTTAAATTTCAATATCTATCAGAGAAATATCATGTGACGGATATGATCGATACCATCGTAACATATACACATGAATAACATTGTGAATTCTGTCAAGCTCTGGCAATAATGCCAATCAATACATAACAAGTTTGATTCTTCTCAATGATCTCATATGGCTTGATAAGCCGCAGACTTAATTTTCCTTTACAACCAAACCGAATAATTTTCCTTCCATAATAAAAATTTCAAGGATATTTTATCGCTAACTCGGAACTCTATTTATTTTCATTTAAGATCCGCATAAGATCCCTGACAATTAGTAGCTGCCTTAAAACTATCTCAGATCACCTTCACTTTTTCTTCGTTTCTGGATCAAATCAGTTACATTTACTCTTTCTCTCACTAAACTCAGTCCATTACTATGGAGTTTTGCATTTATAACGATACAGAACTTCATACGGTGCCATTTTAATACTTAGCTGGAAACTGTTATTATATGAGAATTTGACTAATGGTAATTACTTCTTTTCCAATTGCCTTCAAATTCTAGAATACAGCACCAAAACATATCTTTAAGAATTCAAATCACACATTTAGATTAACCATCCATCTGAGGATGAAATACGATACTAAATTATAATCACTTACCCAGAACTTCTTGTAACTTGTTCTAGAATCGGGATGTGAATCATGGATCTCAATAAGAAATAATAGAAACTAGCATACCATATAATTTGACAATCTTAGAAACATATAGTTTAGACAATCTATTAAGAAAAAAATCCATTCATACTAGGATAAATATGCAGACTTCATCAAACGATCGACGATCACTCAAATAGCATCTTTCTTTTTCAGAGACAGGGGTAATCCCGATATAAAATTCATATTAACATTATCTCATTTCCATTCCAGTATCATCACTAGCTATAACAGTCCTAATGGTATCAGTATCTGATGTTCAACTTTAACTTGCTGACATATCAATCATTTAAATACAAATTGAGAAATATCACATTTCATTCCTGGGTCACTAGCGTATCTTTTTCGAATCAATGTACATTTTATTATTCTTCGATGATAGACATATTACTATTATAAGCTTTGTGCCAAAATTTATGTACAAGCTCTGAATTTTTCAATACATAGGCTTTGCTTCTGATGACTCACTCTATACCAATTTAACTTGCAACTCATTATCACTTTTCTAAGCATCATAGATCTGTTGTAGAACTTCGGTTTAACCTTAAGATTAGCTAAAATTGAGTCATTATCAAACAATTACAATTGGGTTTTCACAGCTCATAAGATAAATAGAGACTTCCTATTTAGAGAATACACAGCTACATTTGCATTTCCCGAATAATAATCAATTACCGAATCCAAATCTTTTAGCAATTCAAGTCATCTACACTATCTCAGATTCAAAAATTTTTGCGACATCAAACAATTTAAACTTTTATTATCAGTACATATATGACACTTTTCACCAAATAGATCGAGTAATTCTTTTTATATGGTTTTTAATTGTCTGGAAACATAAGCTATTACTTTACCTCGCTACATCAAAACACAATCTAACCCATTCAATGATGCATCACTGTAAATCACAAAGTCCTTACTCAATTCAGGTTGATCCAGAACTGATGTTTTGATCAACAGGGCTTTCAACTGATCAAAACTTTACTGACATTTATCGGTCCATTCAAATCTTTCATCTTTCTGTAATAATCAGGTCATTTCTGTGGCCATTTCAATTATTAACATTGATGCTTTGAATTATTTCGAAGCCACAATCATCAGATAGATTAAAAATCATAGTCCTATAATAGGACTGACATTTGAACAGTATAGATGGAACAATATCTCAACATCAATAGTATTCTCCAAATAGAAGAAGAAAACCAAAAGTAGTCCCAATAACAATCAGTGCCATAATACAATTTCTATAATCTAAAATTCATATCACCAAACTCCCATTGTAACAGACCAAATTTTAACCCTAATCGGAACGGTGGTTTCGGGACCACGAATCTGAGCCCGAGAAATATTTTAATATTATATTTTGTGTTTATTATATGTGATTTAACGAGTGTGAAAGTTTCGTAGAAAAATTTAGTCGTTTAAGTGCTTAATTTGATAAAAAGGACTTAATCGAGAAAAATGTAAAAGTTTCATGCTAAAGTGAAAGGTACTAATTTGATTGTGGCTTTTTAAGTGGAGGTCTTAAAAGGGCAATTAGCCCATAATCTATAGTAAAGACGGCAATGGGCCAAGTTAGCCTTATATATATGTTAGTTTAATTATTTTTATATAAGGTTATGATAATATTTTATAAAGAAATAATGTTAGTGTATATATTAAACAAAAGATAAAATAAAGCCATCATCACCTTCCTCCTCTCATAGCCGAATGTAAGAAAATAAAACACCATTGTAGAGCTTTGAGTTTCGGCAACTTAGAGAGCTTGATTAAGGTATGGTGGGTTTTAGTTTTGATAATTTTACATTTTTGAGATCGTTGCTTCGTATATTACACGACCCATGCCTAAATATTTGAAAATATTATGTATATAGAATTCAGCCATTAACATGCTTGGATGGTTTTGATATTTGATGATTTTAAATTAAATGTATGTTAAAGATTTACAAGTTTTGTATTGGAATTTTTGGTGATTTTGAGTATATAGGGCTAAATTGAAAATAATAAAATTCTTGAAGGACTAAAACATAAAATAAATGAAATGCATGAACACATATGGCTATGGGGAAGATTCGGCCAAGCTATGGTGTTGGTAAATTTTGCATATTTTGTGTTTTGTGTAAATAGGACCAATTTGTAAAAATGGGAAACATTAGGGGCAAAATGGTAATTTGCCCATTTGTGTGTTTTGGGACTAAATTGAGATGAAATGCGATTAAATGAGCTAAATTCTAATGTATTTTAGATCAAGAGCAAAGAAAAACGGAATTAAACCAGGGAAAGACGAAGGTTCTCGAATAGCCAATTCGCACGGACTATCGACAACCGAGGTAAGTCCCTAAGCAAGTATAGGTTATCAAATTATTTATGAATTTGTTAAATGATGTTATTCAATAGAATTTTGTATAAAACCTTGTGTTAGCCGAATGTGAAAGTATTGGTATGGATTGGTTGGAATTTTATTTAAAGTGATGTGAATAAGTGTTTTGGTTTGTTATTCGATATAATACGTGAATTATAAGTGATAGTGAATTTGAAATGAAATGTTGTTATATCTCTAAACGAGTTGGTCTGTTAAAGTGATTTGAATGATGTGTGATTTATGTTATTTTGGGCAGACATTCTTGCAATGTGTATGAGATGATAATAATATTGTTTGAACTTTGAGCCTAGCGTGCTTCGTGGCTTGACTTATTTCGGGATATAATGCCTAGCAGGCTTCGTGCCAGTGACTTATTTCGGGCTATAATGCCTAGCAGGCTTCGTGCCGGTGACTTATTTCGGCTATAATGCCTAGCGAACTTCGTGCTTGAGTTATTTCTGCTATAATGCCTAGCGTGCTTCGTGCTTGATTTAATTCGCTTAAACGCCTAGCGAAGCTTCGTCTTGCTTGATATGCTATAGTGGAGATTCTAAAAACCAAACAAGGTGAGATGTTTATATAGTATTATGTGGTAAAAGTTCAGGTAAGAACTAACCTACCATTTTAGTAAGGAATGAAGTGAACTAAAATTCCTATTGTATAGTTAAAGATTAGTGATGAGTTTGATAAAAGTGTTTGTTCTTGTGTATAAGTGGAAATAGAAGATCGATGCTTAGATTGGCTCATATGAATTGATAATGTCATGTGTTCAATATATCATAGCAATGATATTTAAGTAAAGAGCATTACTATTATTTAGCTATCTATATTTTACATAATGAAATAATTATGTTTCATACTATAAGCTTGGATTTTAATATGCTTAAATGTATGCTCATTACATTTATATTTGCTTGAGACTTACTAAGCTAGTAAGCTTACTCGTGTGTGTCTTTGTCTATCTCTATTTTATAGATTTTGATTCAAGCTACGGGCTCAAGGATCATCTGTGAAGTCAACCACACTATCGACTTTCTTTTGGTATTGAAAACTTAGTTTGGTATTTAAAAGGGCATGTATAGTCTAGACTAAACCGTATAACTAATGTTTTGTAATAGTGTAAATATGCTAGCCATGCGAAAATGGCTATCTATTTTGAATAACTTGTTTCGCTTTTTGATGACATAGTTTGCTCATGCCATGAACTATTATTTATGTTTGATTATGATTTAATCATGTGTGAGAGTAGTACTATTATTTATGCATGTTAGGTTATGGCATGAATGACTTATAAATTGTTCATGTTGATGAGCTTAATATATGGTATATACATTTATAATGTTTGGATTTATGATTCGCAATGAATAATGGTAAGCTTGGTGTAATATTCGCTTAGTCAATAAAGTAAATGATAGATGCATATTTAAGTTATAGTATGTGAGATATATGTGTTAAATAATGTTATGAAATGTGTGTGTATTTGATTTGGTCACTTACTAGATAAGAATTTAGTTTAATAATGTATGATGGTATTAGGCTATTTCGATTCAATTTATGTAAGTGAATACATACATATATTATTCTAGGATAGTTGGATATTAGGTTCGAACTTTTGTTTAGTTTATTGAATGTTAGATCGAATGATGTTTAGACATAATATGTTTGATATGTGATCACCTATATGAGATTATGATAGACATTTTTATATGAGTGTTTAGTGTGTCCTATGTGAATTAGTAATTGAGATAGCCGAAAGAAGGAAATATGGTTTTGATGGCATTCGGCCATATACTTTAATGTTGTATAAATTCAAAGTGGTAAAATGTGTATGTATGTGATGAAAGATAGCTTAATTTTTGAGTCTATTATGCCATGTATTACATTTACTAAATTAAGATTTTAGAAGTTGATCTTATTCTGCTTATCTAGACAAAAGAGATTATATATGTTTGAATTGTATGCAAATTAAGTACAATTAGTGAATGCAAAAGTAATGAATAAGTTGTTTAAATTTATATGGCTCAATTATACGCTTGTTAATAAATTTTAGGTTTGCATTTGATCGATTGAGGGTTGGTTCTATTTGATTTTAGTATGAGAAAGGATTATTTAAACGTCATGACTATTACATAGTTAAAAACTAATTATGCTGTATATGACTTATGTGATTGATCAAAAGTTGTGATTTAAATAGTAATGCCCCGTAACCCTAATTTGGCGACAGATACGGGTTAGGGGTGTTACACCCATGATCGAGTCAGGGTTTATAACAGTAGTAAATGTAATTACCTCTAGACAATGAATATCTTTCACAGTTAAACCATGTTTGATAGATAAGATCAAACCATAAGAATAATAAGAAAGGCGAGATAATGAAATCCAAAATGTGAAACTATACTGAATTTCCAAGAACACAACCCATATTAAATGGTAATGAGATCGGTGATATCACATAGAAAGTCCAGAAGAATAGTATTTCTCATACGCACTAGAAACAATGTAAATTGCATATTTGGAATTCAGAACATCAACCAGTAGAAGTAGAAAATAGTATCATATGAATCATATCATCAGGTCTTCTCTCAAACATAATAGTTTAAAAAACCAGGGGAAGATAGAGTAATACCGCTCATGAATCAATCAGACTAACAATAATTCCATCTAACATCATGATTCGCCAACCTTTCTATATGATAAATATCGCATCTGAACATGAAAAATTTCATATGCCTCTGAGAATAACAAAACATGTAGAATACCTAGAAGAAATTGATGTAATATACCCGATTATAATAGCTGCATTCAAATATCTTTGCAATTTCTTCACGCTTCCACTGACTAACAAATTCATCAATAATCTCACATTTTTTTCACTAAAGTACCCAATTCGGAAGAAATTTTTGGTTAATCCATTCTATAGATATCGTACCTGAATAAGTCAATTACTCGTGAAAAACTTCTTCTTTAACAACGACAATGCGTATCTCGAATAAATCTTCAGAATAATCTAATGTCTCAGTTAAAACCATCTTTATTTACTACCTCATTAGCTTTGACTGCACTATTACTCTTCAGCCACTAAACTTTTCAATTGCACACTTGTGAACTGAATCAATATAAATCTTGTGAATTTCATTTTTTAAAACTGTACTGGTGAGGGGGTTGAGGTCGTAAAGTGTAACGTCCTAAAAATTAGGGGTTGTAATTTTTGCATAATTTCATGATGTGCTTACTCAGTTGGTTATTTGAGTGAATTTGAGGGTTCTAAGAAGGCTTGGGTTCGAGTTTGAGCCTTGGAAAAATTTTGGTTTTTGACCCTAAAGTGAAGAGGGTTGGCAGTTGTAGGGCTTGTATATATTTGTGTGCACTTAGGAGTCACAAGTTGAGCATGTGGCAAGGTGGTTGTGGCATTATTAGGAAGGTAAGGAGGGAGGGGGTTCGAATCCCACAGATTGCTATTGGAGGCCTTTATTTTGTGACTTGAGAGGGGAGGAGGCAAAGTTCAGATCAAACTCTTCAAGGGGAGTTGGAGACTTGGTCAAGTAATTCAAATGGATGGATGAGAGCAATAGTAGGAGAAAATAGTGAAGAAAATCAACGGGATGGATGTGTGAGGTGGGTTGGCCAAATGTTGGGAAGTTGAATAGGGAATTTCGGCCAAAGGCTTGTCATTTTGGGAAGTGCATATTCGGTTTGTGTTAGGGGAAGTGCCAAATTTTCTTTGAATTTTCTTGGGGAAGTGTTGGCATTTTAGCACTTTTGGATGTTTCGGGTTGTTTCTTTTCATTGTTGACCTCTGCCAAATTTACCTTTTCTCCATCTTTTCTTTCTCTTTCATTTTATTTCTTCTCATTAATTGCCGAATTGTTAAGCCTCTACCTTCACTTTCTTTTCTTTCCCCTTCACACTATTCTTCTTACTTTGCAAAATCATCTCGTAGTTACTACTCATGTGCTGCTGAATCCCTTTTCTCTTTTCAGTTTTTCTCTGGCTAAATACAACACTTTTTCTTCCTCTTAAACCCAAAAGCTCTCCCTGCAAAGCTTAAGCCGAAGCACTTAAACCTTGGCTCTTTTAGTGTAGGCCGAATCTATTAAGGTCTAAGCATATCCTCCTCTCCGTTCTTTCAGCCTTTGAATCTCGAAAGTGGTTGGTAAGTGTGACTATAGCCGAATCTGGGGTTAGTGTTCTTTTTGTTTCGTTATGTTTTTCTATGGCCAAGAAGGCTTTCATCCCCATTACGATGGAGATATTTATCGCTAACACCTTCTTTTTGATTGAATGTTCTAGGGACTCGCCATTCTTAGCCAAAGTTTAGGGCCGATTATCCTTCCCTTGCAGGAGATTTCTTGTTTGGTGGTAAGTAGTGTAGATTGATTTAACGATTTCAATTTTGTGGAGATGTCTTAATAAGGGTTGAGGTTAATTATTTGGAACTGTTGTTTTCATAGGTGCTTAATTTTGGGAGCTTCAACCTACAACCCATAACAGGTGTGTAATCTCACACCATTGTTATTCTGATATGCGATGTTCTGTGAATCGGCTAAAAGCCAAAATATCGAAAAGCTGGAGTATCGATAACTGAGAGCTCTCAAGCGTGCGAGGGCTCGTAGAGTTAAACTGAGTTAATTGTGTTAGAGATGGACTGTTGGGAGTGTCTCAAACTCTCTCGCGAAACTGATGTTGTAATGGGCCTTGTTAAGCCAAAGTGGGCTAAGTGGGCCTAATGGTTTAATAGGCCCATAAAGGTGAAATCCGTGGTAAGTATCAGATGATTGATGCGGTTGCGAGGTTCGTAGATCCGAGACCAAAATGGGTTGTTTGGTCTACACGAGCGTGTGGGCCCATTTAATGAAATTATATTTTAGTCCCATCCCAAATACACCACGCTGGTATGCTACAGGAAAAAGGTTTTGGGTGGTTTAGGTTGAAGTCTGAAGTCTGATGAAACACTTTGCGAAACTTTGTTATTTGAGGAAAACTTGAGTAGGTTTTGAAAAAGAATTTATGTTGTATTTGAAAACCCATAGAGCTTTGAAAATTTATCCAAGTGTAGGTAAAACTAATTTATGTCGGTTTGAAGTTTAAGTTGTTTCATATTATTACTAAAACATTTTGTCTTAGTAGAAAATCATATTTAAGTTAGAAAAACAATTCGAGTTCATTTTGTCCTAAGTTATAGTATGATACCCGATGGTATAGTTTAAAACATCGCTTTTGCACTTTTGAAATCGTTATCT
Source organism: Gossypium rotundifolium (assembly GCA_025506655.1). Lineage (NCBI taxonomy): Eukaryota > Viridiplantae > Streptophyta > Magnoliopsida > Malvales > Malvaceae > Gossypium > Gossypium rotundifolium. Next base: position 57,496,037 of record CP106727.1, on the reverse strand, counting down.
TTCCAAGTTTTAGCACATTTTAACTCAAGTAGTTTGTTAAAGCATATTATAAATCCAACTTAATCGTAAACAAAACATAATTTTAAAAGGCCATTTACAACCCAAATAAAACCAAATAGTAATAATAAAACTTAAGTACCAAATTTCTTAAAGGTCCGAGCAAATCTTTATTTCAAGATGGCATGAGCACCTCGAGTCCATCCCGCTCCATGTCCGCGTCTAAGTGTCACCGAAAAGTCAAAGGAGAGAGTGAGTCGCAAGACTCGGTGCATAAATCCTCTCTCGGTATAACATGCTAACACACATATCATATCAAAATAATGCAAGTCATGCACCCAATCCTAGCCAACCATATCGCCTTTTCTACCCCTGTGGTACCAAACCACCGGTGGTGCTAAACCACCGGTGACCCAAAGTCACGATATCCATCTTGTGGTACCAAACCACCGGTGACCAAGTCACAATAATCCAATGATGGGGCCAGCCCATCATGTGATACCAAATCACTAGCGAGCGATCCCATATCTCAAAAGTGGGGCCAACCCACGGTGGTGTTAAACCACGTGGACGAGTCGCAATGAGGTGCCAAACCTCGGTGTCCCAAAGACACAATGTGATACCAAATCACCGTGACCGTGGTCACAAATCCGATGATGGGGCCAACCCATCGTGTGATACCAAATCACCGGCGCCAATCCCAGTATAATCAAGCGTGGGGCCAACCCACTGTGGTACTAAGCCACTGGGACGAGACGCTGAGGTGCCAAACCTCTGGTGACCCAAAGTCACAAAATACGTGGTACCAAACCACTGGAGGTGCCAAACCTCTGGTGTCCCAAAGACACAGTGTCCCAAAGACACGGATATCATACTCCCCCTCCTCTCAGATCACCCAATCACATATCATACTAGATGCAAAATCGTGCAATCATGCTATCATGCTCACATGCTTAATATGGCATCTCAATGAACATGCACCCATAATCATAATATCGTATATCATCACATAGCTCATATCAAAACGGACTTACCCGAATCCGTATCCATACCTCAATGGGTACCAAAATCAGTCAATCACACTGTTCCATTTACACAACAGGTTATTACATTATTAAGTTAAGATAGTGTGTTGGTTTACACACCTGAATTGGCGGAGGTTTTAATACTAGGAACCGGTCTAAGACCCTCGACCACCTTGACAACTTTGATCCTAAAATCGACCAACCAAAGGGTTAGCACACATACCATTCGGCCAAAACCAAATAAATCAAAGGGTATATCGGTTTATCCTCACCTTCAACTTGATTTGGTTTCCTACCAAATCCAACCCAACAATGGTTCTTTTCAAAGAATCGGCTTCACCCTAGAGAGAACGTGGTTAATCCTTGGAAACCATATACTTAATCGAAACTAAGCAGATAACTATGAGCAATCGTCTCACCACTACTTACCGATTGCTAGCGAGTAAAAGGCTCTCCTTGCTTGATTACTTAACTCCAAAGGCCCTATATGGAAATAGTTACCAAAACAAGTGATTACTCCTTTATAATAGATAATCTAAATCAGCCCTTAAATATACCCAAAAATCGGCAAGGCAACAGAGAAAGGAGAAAGGCCATTCGCCAACACTTACCCCCTTTAGTAGACCGATTGATCACCAACACCCCAACACAACCAATAATCGGCCTACCAACTACTAAGAGAGGAGAAAGATTCGCCCTCGCTGGAGAAAGAGAAAGAATAACAAGAGTAAGTGCTCTCGGTTTTGAATGAAAAGAAACAAGAAAAGGGAAGTAGGAGAGAAAGAACTTTCGGCTACTAATGACCAAAATTGGCAAGGGTTTGATTGTGGTTGTGTTCGGTTTAGATGAAGAAGATGGAGGATGCGGGTTTTGGTGAAAGGTGTTACTACCAAAAAGGAAAAGAAGAAGGCTAGTTTCGTTTAGTGAAATGGTGTGGAACAAATGAGAAAATCGGCACAAGGGTTGTAAAACAAAAGAAAGAAAATGAGAAGGAGGATCACTAGTTTCGCTTTGCACAATAAAAGAAGAAAGAAGAACAAGGTGGGATTTAGCAATAAGGGTGCTTGAGGTTTGGTTGACACAAAAGGTAAAAGAAGAAAACGCAGAAGAAGAGTGCAAGATTGGCAATTGAAGTTGCTTTGTGCTTCGGTTTCAAGGAGCAAGAATGGAAGGTTTTCTCTTTTTTTTTTTTTCTACTAAAGTCGCTTGCTATTGAAGAGATCTTTTACTAGCTTTTGATTAAACAAGAAAAAAATTAACTTCCCAAAACAAAATTTGACCGAACCTACCCAATTGCCTTAGTGGAAAATTTCACACTCTCCCACAAGCTTACCAACCGCCACACACTCCCTCTCCCCAAACTCTCACCAAATCCGCCAACTCCCCATTTACTCTCACACCACTAATTCAAATGGCAAAGACCAAGTCTCCCTCCTACAATTGCTCTCCATCCACCGCTTGAATGTGTTGACCAAGTCCATGGTAGAGTTCAAATTGCCCCAACTCTTCCCTCCATGCCGTCAAAATGGATGCAAAGGGGTGGGATTCTCGACTTGAACACGGACCTCCCCTTGTAGATGACGCCACACACCCACTCTCCATGTGGCGCATGCTTGCCACCTTACTAGCTCCTTATTTGTGTCATAAATTCACTTAATTTAATTAAAACCCCATCTCCTTGACTCCTATCCCTAAAGCCCAAAACAAAAATTTTCCACCTACTCAGGGCACACTCCTAGCCTTCATCTAAGCCCCAAACCATACAAACAACATAATAGCTCACCAATAATCATGCAACAATGCCAAAATAAATTAACCCCTTAACCCGGATATTACGGTTCTACCCCTTAAAAATAATTTCGACCTCGAAATTACAGTCAAAAGAGTTGCGGGTATTCTTTGTCTCATCATATCCTCGGGTTCCCACGCCGCTTCTTCCACGCCATGATTCCGCCAAAGAACCTTAACCAGAGGCACAGACTTCCTGCAGAACCTTCACATCCCGATCTAAAATCAGACAGCTCTTCTTCCATGGACATATCTGGATTTACCTCGATCTCTTCTCTCGTTACCACATGTGATGGATCGAACGATATCGCCAAGCATCAAACGTGAAACACACCGTGAATCGACTTAGCTCACCGCAACTCGAAATGATATGCAATCGGTCCCACTTGTCTTAATACCTTATACGCCCAATAAACCTCGGACTTAGCTTGCCTTTCTTCCGAACCTTAATACTTTCTTCCACGGTGAGACCTTGAAAAACTGATCTCCCACAAAGAAATTCAATATCTCTCCGCTTAAGATCGGCGTGAGACTTCTGCGGTCCGAAGCTTCCTTCAATCGAGCTCAATTAACTTAACCTTGTCTTCAGTCTCTGCAACTAACTCTGGTCCCAACAACTGACGTTCACTTAGCTCTGTCCAACAAGTAGGTGAGCGACACTTCCTACCGTACAACGCCTCATATGGTGCCATCTTGATGCTCGCTTGGTAGCTGTTGTTGTAGGCGAATTCAGCTAACGGTAGATACTCCTCCCAGCTACCCCTGAAGTCCAGAACACACCCTCGCAACATGTCCTCCAAGATCTCAGATAACCCTTTCCGTTTGTCGATCGTCTGCGGATGAAATGCCGTGCTGAAATCTAACCGTGTACCCAGAGCCTGATGCAACGCCTTCCAGAACCTTGACGTGAATCTGGGGTCTCTATCCGAGATGATCGATACGGGCACTCCATGCAGTCTCACAATCTCTGACACATACAGCTTCGCCAACCTCTGAAGTGAGTAATCCACCCTCACCGGAATAAAGTGAGCTGATTTAGTCAGCCGATCCATAATTACCTGCATGAATCCTTCTTGCTCGGTGTAGCGGTAATCCACCGAAATCCATAGTTATCCTTTCCCACTTCCATTGTGGAATTTTCATTGGTCAAGTAACCCGGATGGCAATGCTCGACCTTGATTTGTTGACATGTCAGACACTTCCCTACAAACTCAGTTACCTCCTTTTTCAGACCCGGCCACCAAAACTGTTCTCTGAGGTCCCTAAACATTTGCTACCTCCAGGGTGCATAGCGTAGGGGCTGCTATGTGCATCCTGAAGAATCTTTTACCTCAACTCGTAATCCTCGGCATACAAGCCCTCCCCAAAACACAAAGACCCCATCACCGGACAAGTCAGAACCCTTCAAACCATCATTACGCACTTGTGTCCTCTCAGGCGCTCAAAACCTCATCCAACAAGCGCTTTTCTACGATCCGCTCAACCAAGTTGGCTTAACTGCGTACTCTGCCAAAATACTCCCGTCATCATACAAACTCAAGTGGGCAAACAACGCTCTCAAATCCGAAACAACCTTACAGCTCAATGCATCTGCCATAACATTAGCCTTGCCCGGATGATACTCAATTGAGCAATCGTAGTCTTTCAAACTCAATCCATCTGCTATTGCCTCGATTCAAGTCTTTACGAGTCGGAAGGTATTTGAGACACTTATGGTCCAGTATAGACTATCGATCTTTCTCCGCATAAGTAATGCCTCCATATCTTTAAGGCAAATACTACAATTTGCTAACTCCAGATCGTCGTAGGATAATTGACCTCGTGTGGCCTCGACTCTGCACGGATCGTAAGCCACAACCTTCCCTTCTTGCATCAAGACACAACCTAAAACCGTGCGATGCATCGCAAGACATCAGAAATTCCTTACCACCTCAAAGTTGAATCGTAACCGAGCTTGGTCAAAATCTTCTTTAACTTATCGAAGCTCTCCGCTGCTTCTCGGTCAAATAAACTAACTCCCTTTCTCAATAATTTGGTCATTGGTGCTGCGATCAATGAGAAACCCTCACAAATCTTGGTAGTATCTGCCAAGCCCGAAAACTCGAATCTCCGCTCTCGACTTAGGCGGCTTCCACTCCAAAATCACTTCTATCTTACGGGGTTCACTCTAATCCCACCGATACTACATGACCCAAAACGTCACCTCCACGAGCCGTAACTCGCATTTCTCGAACTTAGCATAGAGTCAAGCTTCTCCTTAGAATCTGCGGTACCACCCGTAAATGAGCATCATGTTCCTCCTCGGTCCTTGAATATACCAAGATGTCATCGATAAAACCACTATGAACTGATCTAGATCTTTTGGAACACCACATCATCGATCCATGAAAGTCGGTGCATTAGTCAACCCGAACGGCATAACCAAGAACTCAAAATGCCCATACCGAGTACGAAATGCCGTCTTACAGATATCCACCTCCTTTACCTTCAACTGGTGATACCCAGACCTTAGGTCGATCTTTGAGAAAACCGACGCCCCCTTCAGCTGATCAAACAAGTCATCTATCCGAGGTAGTGGATACTTGTTTTTGATCGTCAGCTTATTTAGTTGGCGGTAGTCTATACACATCCGCATAGTACCGTCTTTCTTCTTTACAAAGAGTACCGGCGCTCCCCATGGCGAAATACTTGGCCTGATAAAGCCTCGGTCCAATAACTCCTGGATTTGAGCCTTAAGCTCCACTAACTCTTTAGGTGCCATCCTGTACGGAGCAATGGATACTGGCGCAGTTCCGGGTAACAGATCTATTCCGAACTCTACCTCCCGATCTGGTGGCAACCCCGGAAGCTCCTCAGGAAACACATCCACAAATTCCCTAACTGTCCGAACGGTCTCCACAGCAGACTCCTTAGCCTCCAAGGCATACACATGCACCATATATGCTTCGCAGCCCTTTCTGACCATTTTCTCGGCTTTCAGAGCAGATACCACATTGGACAGATAGTTTCTCCTATTACCGATCAGAACTACTTCATCACCCTTAGCTGTTTTCAGAATCATGCGCTTAGCCGCGCAATCCAACTTCGCCTGGTACTTAACCAGCCAGTCCATTCCGAGAATTAGATCGAACTCCCCGAATGGCAGTTCCATCAGATCAGCCTCAAATATTACCCCTTGGAGTTCTAGAGGTGCGTCTCTATCGGTTTATCTACCACTACTGAGTGACCTAGAGGGCTTATTACGGTCATCCGCCTAGAAGATACCTCGAGTCTAAATCCATGGTCTTCACTATACTACTTGCAACATAATGAATGTGTTGAACCCACATCAATTAAAGCAGAATGGAGAACCAAATATTAAAACGTACCGTAATGGCGTCCGGTGGTCGCCTCTCTCTACGCCTCAAAGATACACTAGTCCGGTTGTCGGCCTCGAATCTACCTGCACCTCTGCCGCTGCTCGGCGCTCCACGGCCCAGGCTGTTACCTCCTCCGCCATTACCTCGGCCCCTCTGCGGTGGTCCATTATTTACGTATTGATTACGGCCCCGATTTTGATCAATCCTAGCTAACTTGCGACATCCTCACACGGTGGTCCAAATGAGCCACACTCAAAACAACCTCTACCATCAGTCCAACATCCTCCCCAGTGAGCCTTTCCACAACGGTTACACTGCGGCGGTCCCTGCCTAGTAGCAACAAACCTACCCGACTGATTCGGCCCACTCGGTCTAGCCCTCTTCTGCTGATTACCCGATGACCCAGAAGATCCAAAACTCCTTTTGTGACGGTTTCTATCCATACTCTGCCTCACAGACTCTTTAATGCCCTCGGCAACCTTCGCCTTTTCAACTAGAACCGCAAATTCACGCTCCTGCTGGGGCGCAATTATCAGCCTTAGTTCGTCTTCGCAGCCATCCTCAAACGAACGCACCTCTCATGCTCAAGAGCCACCATACCCCGCATACCGACTCAAACTAAACCTCGTACCAAACTGCATTTGCTCCCTCGACTAACCTCGAAAATGCTTTCACGCTCATTTATGTAGTTAGTCTGACGCATTTTTTCGATAAGCACCGAAATAGTCCCATGTCGATCTTCACCGCAGTCACTGCAGTAATACTTGACCGTGAGCCACCACCGGTATGACTCATCTCGAGAAGTGATACGATCCCTTTAATTTTTCTTCTACGGTCAGTCCAGATCATCCATGATCCACTGTCGCTTCCACCAAGACTCAAGAAGGCTGGAGCAACACCCGAGACACCCGAAGAATTCAAATTTCTATTTGCCCAAGTCGCTCAGCACGATTTCCTAGCTCCTCGCCTCCACCGCTCTAGCTACCCTTTCTAAAACCCGCAAGATCGCTCAGTGACATCAAGCGTCATCGCGGGTCGCTCCTAAAACTCACCACCTCTAGCTGGTGGCGAACCGATACCTCATTCTTTGAACCCCGCCTAACTCCTACGGGCTCGTAAATACCATCCATCGCGACCACGTCCACGACCACGTCCACCTCGGGTACTCATGACTAAATCTCGTCTGATTAAAGAATTTTTATGTATCCGTCATTATTCCACTTGTGTTTAAAGCAAAGTCTTATGAATTTTTAAAGAAGCTTTGTTTTCACGAGTCCACAGAGTCCTATTAGTTTCAGTCTCTAAAGTAGTCTTACTAGCCAGCCAATCATATTAATCAATATCACAACAAATAGTACGGGGTACTTACCTGGGCGAACTGGGAGCCGAGACTCGGTGCCATGCCCTTCAAACCATACTTTTAAAACAAAACACTTAAAGCAGACTTTTGAAAACATTTTGGGCCTCGGGCCCATAAAACTTTTGAACTTAGCTCGATACCAAAATTGTAACACCCCAAACCCGTCAATACACCACGCATCAATCTAGTATGCTCTGAGGAAAAAGGTTTTGGGTGGTTTAGGTTGAAGTCTAGAAGTCCGATGAAACACTTTAAGAAACTTTGTTATTTGAGGAAAACTTGAGTAGGTTTTGAAAAAGAATTTATGTTGTATTTGAAAACCAGGAGAGCTTTGAAAATTTATCTCAAGTGTAGGTAAAACTAATTTATGCTCTTTGAAGTTTAAGTTGTTTCATATTATTACTAAAACATTTTGTCTTAGTAGAAAATCATATTTAAGTTAGAAAAACAATTGAAGTTCATTTTGTCCTAAGTTATAGTATGATACCCGATGGTATAGTTTAAAACATCGCTTTTGCACTTTTGAAATCGTTATCTTTCCAAGTTTTAGCACATTTTAACTCAAGTAGTTTGTTAAAGCATATTATAAATCCAACAATAATCGTAAACAAAACATAATTTTAAAAGGCCATTTACAACCCAAATAAAACCAAATAGTAATAATAAAACTTAAGTACCAAATTTCTTAAAGGTCCGAGCAAATCTTTATTTCAAGATGGCATGAGCACCTCGAGTCCATCCGGCTCCATGTCCGCGTCTAAGTGTCACCCGAAAAGTCAAAGGAGAGAGTGAGTCGCAAGACTCAAAGCATAAATCCCTCTCCAGATAACATGCCAACACACATATCATATCAAAATAATGCAAGTCATGCACCCAATCCTAACCAACCATATCGCCTTTTCTACCCGTGTGGTACCAAACCCTTTGGTGGTGCCAAACCATCGTGACCCAAAGTCACGATATCCATCTTGTGGTACCAAACCACCGGTGACCAAGTCACAAATAATCCAATGATGGGGCCAGCCCATCGTGTGATACCAAATCACTAGCGAGGCGATCCCATATCTCAAAAGTGGGGCCAACCCACGGTGGTGTTAAACCACGGGGACGAGTCGCAATGAGGTGCCAAACCTCGGTGTCCCAAAGACACAATGTGATACCAAATCACTTTGGTGACCGTGGTCACAAATCCGATGATGGGGCCAACCCATTGTGTGATACCAAATCACCGGCGTCAATCCGTATAATCAATGTGGGGCCAACCCATCGTGGTACTAAGCCATCGGGACGAGACGCCGAGGTGCCAAACCTCCGTGACCCAAAGTCACAAAATCGTGGTACCAAACCCTTTGGAGGTGCCAAACCTCGGTGTCCCAAAGACACAGTGTCCCAAAGACACGGATATCATACTCCCCCTCCTCTCAGATCACCCAATCACATATCATACTAGATGCAAAATCGTACAATCATGCTATCATGCTCACATGCTTAATATGTCATCTCAATGAACATGCACCCATAATCATAATATCATATATCATCACATAGCTCATATCAAAACGGACTTACCCGAATCCGTATCCATACCTCAATGGGTACCAAAATCAGTCAATCACACTGTTCCATTTACACAACAGGTTATTACATTATTAAGTTAAGATAGTGTGTTGGTTTACACACCTGAATTAGCGGAGGTTTTAATACTAGGAACCGGTCTAAGACCCTCGACCACCTTGACAACTTTGATCCTAAAATCGACCAACCAAAGGGTTAGCACACATACCATTCGGCCAAAACCAAATAAATCAAAGGGTATATCGGTTTATCCTTACCTTCAACTTGATTTGGTTTCCTACCAAATCCGAACCCAACAATGGTTCTTTCAGCAATCGGCTTCACCCTAGAGAGAACGTGGTTAATCCTTGGAAACCATATACTTAATCGAAACTAAACAGATAACTATGAGCAATCGTCTCACCACTACTTACCGATTGCTAAGCGAGTAAAAGGCTCTCCTTGCTTGATTCTGAACTCCAAAGGCCCTATATGGAAATAGTTACCAAAACAAGTGATTACTCCTTTATAATAGATAACTAAATCAGCCCTTAAATATACCCAAAAATCGGCAAGGCAACAGAGAAAGGAGAAAGGCCATTCGCCAACACTTACCCCTTTAGTAGACCGATTGATCACCAACACTAACACAACCAATAATCGGCCTACCAACTACTAAGAGAGGAGAAAGATTAAGCCACCGCTTGGAGAAAGAGAAAGAATAACAAGAGTAAGTGCTCTCGATTTTGAATGAAAAGAAACAAGAAAAGGGAAGTAGGAGAGAAAGAACTTTCGGCTACTAATGACCAAAATCGGCAAGGGTTTGATTGTGGTTGTGTTCGGTTTAGATGAAGAAGATGGAGGATGCGTGTTTTGGTGAAAGGTGTTACTACCAAAAGGAAAAGAAGAAGGCTAGTTTCGGTTTAGTGAAATGGTGTGGAACAAATGAGAAAATCGGCACAAGGGTTGTAAAACAAAAGAAAGAAAATGAGAAGGGAGGATCACTAGTTTCGGCTTTGCACAATAAAAAGAAGAAAGAAGAACAAGGTGGGATTTGGTAATAAGGGTGCTTGAGGTTTGGTTGACACAAAAGGTAAAAGAAGAAAACGCAGAAGAAGAGTGCAAGATTGGCAATTGAAGTTACTTTGTGCTTCGGTTTCAAGGAGCAAGAATGGAAGGTTTTCTCTCTTTTTTTTTTTCGGCTAAAGCTGTTTGCTATTGAAGAGATCTTTTACTAGCTTTTGATTAAACAAGAAAAAAAATTAACTTCCCCAAAACAAAATTTGACCGAACCTACCCAATTGCCTTAGTGGAAAATTTCGGCACTCTCCCACAAGCTTACCAACCGCCACACTCCCTCTCCCCAAACTCTCACCAAATTCGGCCAACTCCCCCATTTACTCTCACACCACTAATTCAAATGGCAAAGACCAAGTCTCCCTCCTACAATTGCTCTCCATCCACCGTTTGAATGTGTTGACCAAGTCCATGGTAGAGTTCAAATTGCCCCCAACTCTTCCCCTCCATGCCGTCAAAATGGATGCAAAAGGGGTGGGATTCTCATGACTTGAACACAAGACCTCCCCCCTTGTAGATGACGCCACACACCCACTCTCCATGTGGCGCATGCTTGCCACCTTACTAGCTCCTTATTTGTGTCATAAATTCACTTAATTTAATTAAAAACCCCATCTCCTTGAGCTCCTATCCCCAAAGCCCAAAACAAAATTTTCCACCTACTCAGCACACTCCTAGCCTTCATCTAAGCCCCAAACCATACAAACAACATAATAGCTCACCAATAATCATGCAACAATGCCAAAAATAAATTAACCCCTTAACCCGGGATATTACAGTCGCTTTGACCAAAAATGGAAGCTATGTCACTCGAGGTGGCAGTTGGCCTCTAAAAAGGCCATAGATGAAAAAATTATCAAAATACCCTCGACGGGTAAAATTACCGAAATACCCTTGGTAGGTGAAGTTATTGAGATACCCTTAAAGGGTGGAATTACTGAAATACCCTCATTGGGTGAAACTACTGGAATACCCCCGATGGGTAAATTATCGTTTTACCTCCAATCGATCAAATGACCATTATACCCCTAGTATTAGATCTAGTGATGTATGTGTAATCTGTTTAATTGATTATGATTATGGTGGTGATATGCTGCATGCATTGATTTAATATGACCCGACATGTTGAATTGGGTTGGGTTATTTATTTGGAGGAAGTACTGTACTGGTGGCTATGCCATGTTTTACTGATTGAGTAGCTCTACCATGATATACTGATTTTAGTGGCTCAGCCACTTATATTTATCTTCGCGACTTTGTTGCGTTGTTATTAGCAATGACTCATTGCGTTATTGTGTAAAATTTGGGTGGGTCAACTTGGTCCCCACATGGTGTGTAGGGTTGGTACGGGTGGTGTGATGGTTGGACTGGGTTGGGTTGCATTCTGTTTGCATTGACATGATTTTGGGGCTTAGGCCCGGACTGATACCATATGGGCTTAGACCCTGACTGTGACTGTAATAGGGGATTACACACTGAGTTCTCGTAACTCACCCTTCTTCCTTTAACTGTGCAGGCAATCCCCAGCCTTAGAGAATTTGGAGCTGCGAGGGACTCGGAGGTGGCCCCACGTTCGATATGCTTTAGAGTTAAATTTAGCGGCTTTATATGATTTTATTTTTAATTCAAGTGTTAATAATTTTTGTAATATAGCCATTGGGATTTTCTTGTAACTTTTCTTTGGTGTGCTTTTTAATTACATACTGTTAGTTTATTAAACGCACATTTTTAAACAATACCCATTGATTTCAAAATAACACGTTTTCGCAACGATTTTAAACAAACTTTCACAATAAACATGGTTTTAAAAACGATAATATTTTTGTAAAGGGAGGACTTTAAGCAAATTTATTTACTCAATAAGCAATGCAAATCGAGATTTTTTTAAGAGCAAAAAGTTTGATCCATAAAATGGTTTTCAATGAACTTATAGTTTCAAACATCACCATGATGTGGCACGTTAAATTCGTTCACAATGTCTAGGCCGGGTTTAAGATGTTACATTTAGTGGTATCAGAGCTAGGTTGCAAAACTCAACTGTGGAATGGGTTTTGAAAATTTTTTCCAAATCTGTTTAAATTTTGGTTTAGGGAGTAGTGATAGTGTTACTGAAAGTGTGGCACACCGAGTCTCCGGCACCAAATTCATAAGTTTCCTAAATCTATACTTTGTTATATGCTAATATGACTGTACTAAGAAACTACTAGGGATAGTAGTAGTATACTGAAACTCCATAGTTATAAAGACCAAAACTATAGGAGACTAAAACTATAGTAGATGCAATATAAGAGAACAACCCTAATTACTGCTTTTCATAAGATATCTATTAATAATTATATGAGCTATAAGCTGATTCATAAAACTTTTTAAAAAGAAAATACACTACACCGATATGAGCACAAGAGGTCGTGGAAGGGGTACACGTGGCCGTGGTAGAGTCCGAGGTGCTAGGGCTGGGTTCTCAGCATAAGAACATATGCCTAAAAGAGAAGCGCTGGCATCACCAGTGACTGAAACAGGGTCTCATGATCGAGCCGGTGGGGATGATGCTCTGTCCCAAGCGATGCTAAGTGTTTTGGAAAGGGTTGCTGGAGCGAGTAATGGGTCAGTGGCTCGAGGGTCAATTTTTGAGCGACTTTGGTCAAACAGGCAAAAATCTTCAGAGGCATCTCTAGTGTAGCCTCGAACGTAGCAAAATATTGGTTGGAGGCGGTAGAGCGATTCATGGATGACCTTGACTGCACGGTGGAGCAAAAGCTAAAAGGAGAAGTGTCTTTACTACAAGATAGCGCATATCAATGGTGGCTTACTGTGAGGGAAGGCACGCAGGCCAACCATGTGACATGGGACTTCTTTAAGGCGGCCTTCCAAGGAAAATATGTTGGGGCGAGTTATGTGGATGCCCAGAAAGGAAATCTTGAGTCTGGTTCAGCGGAATAAGTCTGTAGCAGAGTATGAGGCAGAGTTTCTGCGATTGAGCCGGTATGCTCGGGGTATAGTCGTAATGTAGTATGAGTACTGTGTACGTTTCGAGGATGGTATTTGAGATGAGTTACGGGTACTGATAGCCCCACAGAAGGAAAGAGACTTTGCTGCTCTGGTTGAGAAAGCAAAGATTGTTGAGGATATAAAACGTTCTGAGCGTCAAAACCTGAGAAGGAAAGGGGCAAAAATAAGAGGGGTTTTGGGCCCTCAAGTTATTCTGGTGGGCCTAATAAGAGGCCTAAATTTGATGGGCCAGTCTAAGCTAGAGTTCTTGCTGTTGCTGTCAGACTGCAGCCTTACGCTATGTGTGGTTTATTTCACCAGGGTGAGTTCTGGAGAAGAATTGAAGCATGTTTTATATGTGGATATCGGGATCACAGGATTAAAGACTGTACTCAGAAGCCTGGTCAAATGCAAGCCGCGAGTCATGGTTATGTTCAGTTAGGAAGAGGTGGTCAGCTACCGCTGAAAGGCCGTGGTCCAGCTAGAGGGGGAAATGGTTTGGGATGAGGTCGTGGAGCACCAGGCAGAGGTGTTTGTAACACAGGGGTGAGACAACCAGCGTTGGTATATGCTGCTCATGTCGAGAGGATGGCGACGCACCTGACGTCATAACTGGTACGTTCCTCATTCATGATGTACTATTTACAACTTTAATTGACATCGGGTCTACGCACTCGTATGTTGCATATACTGTGTCGGGAACATTGGGCATACAGTTTGAACTTACTGATAAAGAAATGTCAGTGATTAGTCCATTGGGGCATTTGGTTAGAATAAATAAAATGTTTAAAGATGTGCCCCTAGAGGTCCAAGGGGTTGTCTTTCCGGCGGTTTTGATGGAACTGCTGTTTGGTGAGTTCGATCTCATATTGGGCATGGATTGGTTAGTGGAACACCGTATGAGTTTAGATTGCGCTACTAAGCATATGGTATTAAGGACTTCGAGGGATGAGGAGGTGATTGTAATAGGGGAGCAAATGGATTATCTATCCAATGTAATCTCAACATTAAGGGCTGAAAAATTGGTTCGCAAAGGTTACGAAGCGTTCCTAGCCTATGTCAACATATCTGATGTTAAAGGTCTATCTGTTGAGAATGTCAGAACTGTAAAGGAGTTTCTAGATGTATTCCCTGAAGAGCTTCTAGGGTTGCCACCAAACTGTAAGGTCAAATTTGACATTGAGCTCCTATCGGGAACGACTCTGGTGTCCATTACCCCTTATTGGATGGCACCGAAGGAGCTGGTAGAATTAAAGGCTCAAATTCAAGAGCTGCTGGATCGAGGATTCATTCGATCGAGTGTGTTTCATTGGCAAGCACCGGTATTATTTGTGAAGAAGAAGGATGGGTCAATGCGTATGTGTATAGATTATCGTCAATTGAATAAACTGACGATTAAGAACAAGTACCTTTTACCAAGAATAGACGATCTATTTGATCAACTGCGAGGAGCTGTGATTTTATCCAAGATAGATCTTAGATCAGGGTACCATCAGCTAAGGGTTAAGGAGGTAGATGTGTACAAGACAGCATCTAGGACTCGTTATGGACATTACGAGTTTCTGGTTATGCCATTTGGGTTAACGAATGCACCAGCTGCTTTCATGGATATGATGAACCGGGTCTTCAAACCCTACTTAGACCGGTTCGTGGTGGTGTTTATAGATGATATTCTAGTGTATTCGAGAATCGATGAGGAGCATGATTCACATCTTTGAGTTGTTCTGCAAACATTAAGAGAAAGGCAGCTTTATGCCAAATTCAGCAAGTGCGAGTTTTGGTTGCGAGAGGTAACGTTTTTAGGTCATGTCGTGTCTACCGAGGGGATCAAGGTTGATCCGAGAAAAGTTGAGGCCATATTAGATTGGAAGCCACCGAAGTTTGCATCTTAGATTCAAAGTTTCTAGCTCTGACAGGGTATTACAGATAGTTCATTGAGGGGTTTTCACTGATTGCTGCACCCCTAACTAAGTTACTGCGCAAGGGAGTACCGTTTGTTTGGACTGATAAACATCAGAGGTGTTTTGAGAAACTAAAGAAGATTCGATCAAGCCTCGGTATTTATCTGACCTAAAATCGGAAAGGAATTCATCATCTACTGTGATGCATCGTACACGGGTTTGGGTTATGTTCTAATGTAAGAGGGTAAGGTGGTGGCTTATGAGGGTAAGGTGGTGGCTTATGCATCCCATCAGCTTAGGCTACACGAGGTAAATTACCCTACTTATGACTTGGAATTAACGGGGGTGATATTCGCATTAAAGATTTGGAGACACTACTTGTATGTGGAGAAGTTGATCATTTTTATCGACCATAAAAGTCTCAAGTATCTTCCTACCCAGAAGCAGTTGAACCTTAGGCAATGAAGATGGATAGAGTTGCTTAAGGATTATGATTGCTAGATTGAGTATCATCTAGGAAAAGATAACGTGGTTGTGGATGCATTGAGTCGTAAGGTTGTATTTGAACTAAGAGCAATGTTTGCTCGTCTCAGCCTATTTGAGGATGGTAGTCTGTTAGCAGAGCTTCAGGTGAAACCGACTTGGATTAGTCAAATTAAAGAGATGCAGTTGCTGAATGAATCATTGATTCCTCATTTTTAACTAGTGAAGAAGGGGGAGACTGCGAATTATGGGCTGAATACTGAGGGGTGTTATGCTTCCGTGGGACAGTCTGTGTACTGAGGGATTTTGAGTTAAGGCAGTCTATTCTGCGAGAGGCGCATAGTAGCCCATACGCTATGCATCCTGGTGGAAATAAGTTATACCGAGATTTGTGTGAACTGTAGTAGTGGCCAGGGCTTAAGCGTGAGGTTACCGATTTTGTAAGTAAGTGTTTGACATGCCAGCAAGTGAAGGCTGACCATCAACTGCCGTAGGGACTGCTACATGTTAAAATTCCACTTTGGAAGTGGGAGAGGGTAACCATGGATTTTGTCAGTGGGCTACCCCTGACGCCTACTTAGAAAGATTCGATACGGGTTGTTGTTGATCGACTGACTAAGTCCACCCACTTCATACCGGTTCGCACTGATTACTCGTTATAGAAGTTGGCCAAGTTATACGTGGCAGAAATTGTGAGGATACATGGGGTACCAATGTCTATCATTTCGGATAGGGACCCTAGATTCACATTACGATTCTAGAGAGTGTTACACAAAGCTTTGGGTATAAGGTTAGATTTCAGCACAACATTTCATCCGCAGACGGATGGTCAATCAGAGAGGGTAATTCAAATTTTGAAAGACATGTTGAGAAGCTGTGCGATTAATTTCAAGGGCAGTTGGGAAGACTATTTGCCATTAGAAGAATTTGCTTACAACAATAGCTACCAATCCAGTATTTAGATGGCACCGTATGAGGTGTTATATGGTCGTAGGTGTCATACCCCTACGTGTTAGACAGAATTGGGCGAGCAGCGACTGTTGGGTCCAGAACTAATCTCTGAAATCGAGGAGAAAGTGAAATTGATCTGTAGTCGGTTAAAAAGGCATCTAATAGGTAGAAGTCGTATGTTGATTTGAAGCGTAAAGAGATTGATTTCGTAGTGGGATATTATGTTTTCTTAAAGGTCTCACCGTGGAAGAATATTCTGAGATTTGGGCGAAAGGGCAAGCTAAGCCCTAGATTTATCGGACCTTACCGTATAGTAAAGTGTATGGGATCGGTCGCCTATTAGTTAGAACTGTCTCCTAAGTTAATTTGTAGTGCATAATGTATTTCACATTTCTATGCTAAGGCGATACCATTTTGATCCTTCTCATATAGTACTCGTGGAGGAGATCGAGGTTAGATCTGATCTGACCTTTGAAGAAGAACCAGTGTAAATACTGGATCATGATGTCAAAGTGTTAAGAAGAAAATCTGTCCCGTTAGTCAAGGTGCTCTGGCGTAATCACGGTTTAGAGGAAGCTACGTGGGAGCCAGAGGAGGTAATAGGACAACAATACCCTCACCTCTTTTGATCAGGTAAATTTTGAGGCCAAAATTTCTTTAAGGGGGTAGAGTTGTAACGTCCAAAAAATTAGGAGTTGTAATTTATGCATAATTTCATGATGTGCTTGCTCATCTAGTTATTTGAGTGTATTTGGGGGTTCTAGGAGAGCCTGGGTTTGAGTGTGAGCCTTGGAAAAATTTTGGCTTTTGACCCTAAAGTGAAGAGGGTTGGCAGTTGTAGGGCTTGTATATATTTGTGCGCAGTTAGGAGTCACAAGTTGAGCATGTGGTAAGGTGGCTGTGGCATCATGAGGAAGGCAAGGAAGGAGGGGGTTCGAATCCCACAAATTGCTATTGAAGGCTTTTATTTTGTGACTTGAGAGGGAGGAGGCAGAGTTTGGATCAAACTCTTCAAGGGGAGTTAGAGACTTGGTCAAGTAATTCAAATGGATGGAGGAGAGCAATAGTAGGAGAAAATAGTGGAGAAAATCAAGGGGATGGATGTGTGAGGGGGAGTTGGCTGAATGTGGGGAAGTTGAATAGGGAATTTCGGCCAAAGGCTTGTCATTTTGGGAAGTTGATATTCAATTTGTGTTAGGGGAAGTGCCGAATTTTTTCTAAATTTTCTTGGGGAAGTGTTGGCATTTTAGCACTTTTGGACGTTTCGGGTTGTTTCTTTTCATTGTTGACCTCTTCCGAATTCACCTTTTCTCAATCTTTTCTTTCTCCTTCATTTATTTCTTCTCGCTAATTACCGAATTGTTAAGCCTATACCTTCACTTTCTATTCTTTCCCATTCATATTATTCTTCTTATTTTGTAAAATCATCTCGTGGTTACTGCTCGTGTGCTGCTGAGTCCCTTTTCTCTTTTTAATTTTTCTCTAGTCAAATACAACACTTTCTCTTCCTCTTATTATTCTTTCCCTCTCCCTGCAAAGCTTAAGCCGAAGCACTTAAACTTGACTTTTTTAGTGTAGGCCGAATCTATTAGGGTCTAAGCATATCCTCCTCTTCGTTCTTTCAGCGTTTGAATCTCGGAAGTGATTGGTAGGTGTG
The DNA here is from genome assembly GCA_025506655.1 of Gossypium rotundifolium. Classification (NCBI taxonomy): domain Eukaryota; kingdom Viridiplantae; phylum Streptophyta; class Magnoliopsida; order Malvales; family Malvaceae; genus Gossypium; species Gossypium rotundifolium. The sequence continues at coordinate 57,477,897 of CP106727.1, read as the reverse complement.
ACTATAGCCGAATCTGGGGTTGGTGTTCTTTTTGTTTCGTTATGTTTTTCTATGGCCAAGAAGGCTTTCATACCCGTTACCATTGAGATATTTATCGCTAACACCTTCTCTTTCATTGAATGTTCTAGGGACTCGTCATTCTTAGCCAAAGTTTAAGGCCGGTTATCCTTCCCTGCAGGAGATTTCTTGTTTGGTGGTAAGTAGTGTAGATTGATTTAACGATTTCAATTTTATGGAGATGTCTTAACAAGGGTTAAGGCTAATTGTTTGGAACTGTTGTTTTCATAGGTGCTTAATTTTGGGAGCTTTAACCTACAACCCATAACAGGTGTGTAATCTCACACCATTGTTATTCTGATATGCGATGTTCTGTGAATCGACTAACACTAGAAATGGAATATGTGTCACTTGAGGCGACAGTTGGCCTTCGAAAAGGCCGTAGATGAGAAAATTACTGAAATACCCTTGACGGGTAAAATTATCGAAATACCATTGATGGGTGAAGTTACTTAGATACCCTTAAAGGGTGGAATTACTGAAATGCCCTCGTTGGGTGAAACTACTGAAATATCCCCGAAGGGTAAATTACCATTTTACCCCAAACCGATCAAATGACCATTCTACCCCTAGTGGTAGATCTAGTGATGTATGTGTAATCTATTTAATTGATTATGGTGGTGATATGCTGCATGCATTGATTTAATATGACACGACATGTTGCATTTGGTTGGGTTATGTATTTGAAGGAAGTACTGTACTGGTGGCTATACTGCGTTATACTGATTTAATGGCTCTGCCATGATATACTAATTTTAGTGGCTCAGCCACGTATACTGTTACTGGCAGCTTTGCTATGTTGTTATTAGCAGCTCGATTGCATTATTGGTGTGTAGGGCTGGGTGGGTCGACTTGGTCCCCACATGGTGTGTAAGGTTGGCACGGGTGGTGTGATGGTTGGACTGGGTTGGGCTCCATTCTGTTTGCATTGACATGATTTTGGGCTTGGGCCCGGACTGATACCGTATGGGCTTGGGGCCAGACTGTGACTGTAATAGAGGATTACACACTGAGTTCTTGTAACTCACCCTTTTTCCTTTAACTGTGCAGGTAATCCCCAGCCTTAGAGGATTTGGAGCTCCAAGGACATTCGATATGCTTTAGAGTTAAATGTAGCGACTTTATTTGATTTTATTTTTAATTCATGGGTTAATAATTTTTGTTATATGGCCACTGGGATTTTCTCGTAACTTTTCTTTGGTGTGCTTTTTAATTACAAACTGCTAGTTTATTAAACGCGCGTTTTTAAACAATACCCACTGATTTCTAAACAACACGTTTCCATAATGGTTTTAAACAAACTTTCGCAATAAACAAGGTTTTAAAAACAATAATATTTTTGTAAAGGAAGGACTTTAAGCAAATTTGTTTAGTCAATAAGCAACACAAATCAAGATTTTTTAAGAGCAAAAAGTTTGATCTGTAAAAGGGTTTTCCAATGAACTTATAGTTTTCAAACATCATCGTGATGTGGCACGTTAAATCCGGTCACAACATCTAGGCCGAGTTTAGGGTGTTACATAAAGCCTCAAAATTTAACTTTCATATATACACACGTATAACATAACATTTATCATCAACATGTTCATTGTAAAAAAATTATTTCATACCTTTATGAATCTCTACTCATCATAAGCAACATTTTTACTCAGATACTTGAGTATCACTTTCAATGTTATCGGAATTAGCTCGGTTGGAAAACATCTATGTCTATTAGCAAAACAATTCTCATCAGGGTTGGGAGATATCACACTATCACAGGTTATATAATGGCATGTGTTTCTAGACTTCACATATGCTATGTTCAGTCCGAGAATTGATTAAATTGTAGCTCTGATACCAATAAATGTAACACCCCTAACCCGAATCCGGTGTTGAAACAAGGTTACGAAGTATTACCCAAGTTTATGGGTCAAGTAACAGACATTTCATAACTGTTTAGCGTTTGTATCATATTTCAGTCAAATTTAATCATATAGTCCCTTACATGAGCCCTCGAGGCCCAAATCATGCATTAGAATCATGTCGGGACTAGACTGGGTACTTAGAAATTTTTCGTAAAATTTTAAAATTTTTCATAAGTGTAGGGACCACACGGGCGTGATTTTAGTTACATACAAAACTCTAAAGAAATGAAAGATATTGTTCAATATTGGTACATACAAAATATAACAACCCAATTTCTCAGCGATGTCAGAACAGTGGTTTCAAGATCATAGATCCAACGAGTGATTTCGTAAATATTATTCTTTAATATTTATGAATAAGATATATTATTATATTTGGCTTTTTATTTGATAATTTTAGTTAATTGAACTAATAATTAAGTTCAAGGGGTATATTCCTAAAGTCAAGTGATTTTAGAAAATGAGGTATCGGGACTTGTTTTTATAAATTGAGCCCATAAATATGTGTTATTATGGTCATATTAAAGTTTGGTTAAGAAATTTTAGCATTTAACTAGCTAATTAAGTAAAAGGACTAAATCGTAAAAGTTAAAAAAGTTAATTTCTATTAGTTAATTGATTAATTTAAGATAGATAAAGGGGTTTATGTTGCAAATATGTTATTTTATATATTTATTTTATTAGTTAATTAAAAGAAAAAATAAATTAAATTGTAATAAAATAAACAAAAAGGCATCATCTCTTTTTTTGCTTTTTAACCATCGAAAAATCACCATTGAAATAGAACAAGAAAGCTTCAAGCTCCGTTGCCATTCGGTCAATTGCATGTACGTGTTATTAAGTTCGTTTTTAATGATTTTTATGTTTTATGATCGGTTTAGCTTAATCTAGCTAACTCGATGGTCAATTCATAAAATTGTTAAAAATTTAGAGGTTTACCATGAATGGTTTAAGTGTGTTTGTGAATTTAATTTGTAGATTATTAAGCTTAGTTGTTAAATATAAGTATTTTGTTAAGTGATTTTGATGATTTTAATGTTTAGGCGTTAAATTATTGAAATAGTAAAATTCAATGTAAATTGTGTGAAATGAGGAAAAATATGAGCTGTTATAAGACTAAGGAAAAATCCTCTAGCATGGTTTTTAGTTAAAAAATGGAGAATTTGCAAGTTACGGGTTTAGGACTAAATTGCACAAAAGTTAAAATGTTAGGGGTAATTTTGTAAATTTACATTAAAATAAATTATAGGCTTGAATTAATTATTTTAAGTTATTTGCATTGTTTAATGGAGTTAGTTATTACTTAGATCAAGAAACGCTGTAATCAAATTTAAATTGAAGAAAAGCTAAAGTTTTGGACTAGTTGTCGACTCTGATCATTTCAATCGAGGTAAGTTCTTGTTATATGTAATAAGTTATATTCAATTCTTGATATATATTTTATTCTAATAATCATGGTGATTATAATTATTGAATGTTGGTTGCTGAAAATTAATAATGAAATTAAATTTTATTAGAGATAATATATCAGACCTTGAGTCTAGCAAGCTTCGTGCCGGTGATTTATATCAAGCTCTATGCCTAGTAGGCTCCGTACTGGCGCATTGTATCAGGCTCTTTGCCTAGCAGGCTTCGTGCCGGTGATTTACATCAGGCTCTGTCCCTAGCAAGCTTTGTGCCAGTGTAATTGTATCATGACTCGAGCTTAGCAGGCTTTGTTTCAATGTGTTATATCAAGTAACTGGTATGGTAAATATTGTTTCAATTATTTGACGTTGTTCTATTTGGTTCAATGTGCAAGGTATTGGTTAAAAATGACAAGGTATGTAAATGAAATGAACGATGATTTTTGAGTAATGATATGGTTTGTGATGAAATGTGCAATTGAAAGGAAAAGTTGGTTTAATGTATGTGTATGAGAGATGAATCACAAATGTGAAACGTTAAATATGTTTTACACGATGCTTTGATTTGGATTTGTGTATGAAGTGTTGCACCAAATGACCTTATGAGGTGATGTGTATAGGATAGGAAAATTGGCTTATGATATAATGAAGTTATGCTTGGTTGTTTAACTTAAAATGTTCGGTAAGTTGAAGTTTCCTTTATACGAGCTTACTAAGCATTAGTTGCTTATATTGTTGTTTTCTCTGTCATACAGATCATTGGAAAGCTTGATCGATTGGAATCTCGTTAGAGCACCATCACACTATCTATAGATTATTTTGGTAGTTTTGTTTGTTTTAGTTATTGGTTATAAATGGCATATAATAGGAGTTTATTTTATACTAATTACCAATGTGATGTGGTTTATGTTTACTTGCCTATATGTCTTGATGTTGGCTTTTAAATGTATATGTAAGCATGAGTTTTGGTCACTTGTGAATGCCTTGTGATTTAGACGGCTTTTGGTTAATTGAAGTGTAAATGAAGTGGTTATATGATAGATGTGTGTGGTAAGTTTAAAATATGAAATTATGGCATTGAGTTTGAGTTGATTTGAATATTTACATAGGGTACTAATGATGGTACATTGGTTGGTTGATGGAAATAGGTTGTTTATGTGTGATTTTGGCTTGTTTTGGTCTTGTTTTAGTGAATATTGGATGGGTCTAAGAGTTGGCAACATTTTTGGTGAACTTGATTTTTATAGTACATTTTTGGTCACACGGTTGTGTGTCACACACGATCTGTTCGTACGACTGTATGTCTTTTTAAGTTTTAGGTGCAGGTTTCACACGGGTTGAGACATGGCCTATGACACGATCGTGTGGCCCTAGTTAGTGAGTTACATGGTTTTGGAACACGGACGTATGGATTACCTACATGGGTGTTTGTGTTAGACACATGGCCATGTTTTTAGCCACACGGGCTAGTTTGTGTCACATGGCTTGGCCACCTGGCCATGTGACCATTATTTTCAAAATTTTCAACTTTTTCCTAACTTTTTTGGTTTGCTTTAGGTTGACCTCAGAATGTTTCCAATTTCTTGTTAGGGCATCATAAGCTCGGTTTAAGGCCCGTAAATTCATGTTTTGCTTAAATTGAATGAGATTTGTTCATTGATATTTACATTGGAATATAGATTTTTATGTAAGGTTAAATGTTGGAAAATTCTTCGTAATACACTGTAACCCAAATCCGGCGAAGAAATGCTTTAGAGGTGTTACATTTAGTGGTATCAAAGCTACGATTTAGTCAATTCTCAGACTGAACATAGTTTGCATGGAGTCTAAAATACATACCATTTTATAACTTGCAATAGTGTGATGTCTTCTGACTCAAGTGGATTTTATTTTTCACATAGATAAAAGATGACTTCTAACTGAGCCAATTCCGATGAAGTTGAGAGCAATGCTCAAATCTCTGATCATTGGGCTATTCATAATGTGTTAAAATTCAAGAAGTCTAGAGAAAAGGTTCACAGTACTTTTATTATTAATGAATAATATGTTTATTGTGTAGATGAAAATCAATTTTGTGGCTCTACAACCTTCACCCTCTCTTCCTTAAGTCCCAAACAATAGTATATTCACAAGATTTCTATTGATAAAGTCTGAAAGTGTGGAGTTGAAGAGTTTAGTGGTAAAATGAGTGATTATTTTGCTAGAGCTGAGTAATAATTAGAAAATACGCAGAGAGTTTTAGATGAAATATTTTGTCTTTCATAAGATTTACTAAGATGTGGTGTCACTGTTAAAAGAAAAGGTCTTTCACTGGTAATCAAATGTAATTACTTTGGTATCGAAAGAATGGATTAATTGGGATTTCTTCTGAATTGATTTCCAAAAGAATTATGTCAGTAAACGACATTTAGACAAGAAGAAAAAGGAATTTCTTGAGTTGAAACTAGGAAAACAAATCATTTGTGGAGTACAAGCGAGGGATTGTTTACCTCAGTGAATATGTTTGTGAAGAGATACCGATTAAAGAGGAATTATGTACTTGTTTGGATATGGAATCAATGATGTGATTAAAATGCTTGTAGATGCAACTAAATTTTGTGACTTCGTAATTTTATCGGAATGAGCTCAGAGAATGAAATAAGTTGTAGCCACAAAAAACAAAGCAAGATGAAAGTTTGAAACTCCAAAAAAGGGGATTTTCTAGAAAAGATAAATCAAAATTAAGTAAGGTTAAAAGACATGTTCTATTTCATTTATGAAAAGAAGGATTGTCTAATCTGAGCTGAGTTGAATAGATAAACCTGTTGTCACTTCCATAAGAGACAGATGACCAAAAATTTGAGGCATAATTAAAGTCAATAGAAGCAAAATAAAAGACATGGCAGTTCAATCCGAAGCTTGAATTCTCACTAGAGTTTATGCTATCTGAGCGAACGTGGAAGCCTCAGCTTTTGATGTTATTACTGGTAACTTTCCTACATTCGATATTACAGTATATGCATTAATTGATTTTGGGTTGAGACATTTGTATATATATATATATATATATGCACAACGTTAATAACAGAAAAATTTTATTGGTTGAGTCAATTAAATATGCGAGTAAAGTAATAAATCTTTTAGATCACTGAGACAGATGGTTTGGTTTGCTAACAATGTCCCTTGAAAATTTAGGGCTATAATTTTCCTTTTGAATTGATGTTACTATTGTTTATCGAGTTTAATGTTGTACTGAGAATAGATTGGTTGACTGTTTTTTATGTTGTAATGAATTATTGATAGAAACAAAAATGATGAGATGTTAGAACAGTGATCTGGTCTCTATTGAATCTGCTAAGTCTGATTATAAACTATTACAAAAATGTTGCGGTATGTTTTAATTCATATCCTGGATTTTAGAGTATCTGAAATGAATGTTGATCAGTTATCGACAGATTGCAAGTTTACATATGTTTTTGTGGAATTGCTAGGTTTATTGCTAGAGCGAGACATCGAGTTTGTCATGAAAATTAATACCAGGAACTACTCCAATCTCAATTGTTCTATATTGAATGTTGTCAACCAAATTAAAAATTCAGTTGCAAGGATTAATCGACAGAGGTTTTGTTTGACTGAGTGTATCACTTTGGGACACACTTGTACGGTATTATGAAAAAAGAAAGAAGGGTTGACAAGTTGTATTAGATTGCTAGTAGTTGAATAAATTGACAATAAATAATAAAAATCCTTTGCTTCATATTAAAGATCTATTAGATTAGTTGAAAAGTGTTATAGTGTACTCAAAAACAAATTGCTGACTTGGTTATTATCAGTTATGAGTTAAAGTTAGGGATGTGCTGAAAACAACATTTAGAACCTATCATGGATATTATGAGTTTTAGCAAAGTTTTAGGAATTTACTAATATCTTGCAGTGTTTATGAACCTGATGATCCAAGTTTTATGCCATATCTCGCCAGACGATTCATTAGAAATTTCTCGATAATTGTATTACCGTTGATGAAGCTATTACAGGAAAAACGTTGAATTTGTTTAGTCAAGTCAAGAAACTGTTTCAGCGTAAGTTCAGAAAGGAATTCATTATTTACTATAATGCTTCATTGAGATGACCTTAAATTATGTTGCTTTGATTATTATAGAGTTGGGGTGTAAACTATTAATTCTCTAGAGAATTTATGAGATGCAAAGAAAAATATTCGAATATGTGTGCTAAACAATTCTGGGATATTATAGGACATCTTACTTGGTGATCATAACATCATCTATTTGCTCTAAGTCAAATGGCGATAAAATATATTATGACTTGAGACAGAGTTACTAGTGCTTAGGAATAAAACATGAAATTTTAGAGTTGTACTTAAATGTTTGATATGCCAATAGGTCAAAGCTAAATGTCAAGTTTTATTTTAATTATTAAAACCTGTTATGATTTTTAAATCATTTTATTTTAATCAGAGCGGATTATTCACTTGAAAAGCTAGTTGAATTCCATGTATATGAGCTATACTTCTAAACTACGGAATAAATTTCACGTAGTTTTGGCGTAAGCAGACAGCCAGTAGGAAAGAGAAATTCAGATTTGGGAAGACATAATATAGTGTTATATTATAGAGTTCAAGGGAAATTGAGAAATGCTTACCGTGACTGGATTCTTTTATAATAGCAACTATCGATTTGGTATTAAATGATACAATTTAAAACTTTTATAGACGGAAATGTAGAACCCTATTATACTGGTTAGAATAGAGCCAGAAGTTATTTAGTTGGGATGTATTTGATAGGGAAAAATCGAAAAGTTTTTCAAAACACAGTAATCGAAACTATATTCAGGTGAGAAATTTCGAGGATGAAATTTTCTAAGGGAGGGAGAGTTGTAACAACCCATTTTCTCAGTGGTGTTGAAAATAGTGGTTTTGGGATCATAGATCTGATGAGTGATTTCGTAAATATTAATAATATTTATGAATAAGATATATTATTATATTTGACTTTTGATTTGATAATTTTAGTTAATTGAACTAATAATTAAGTTCAAGTGGTATATTCTTAAAGTCAAGTGGTTTTAGAAAAGGAGGTATCGGGACCTCATTTTTATAAACTAAGCCCGTAAATATTTTATTGTTATTGGGGTTATATTAAAAATTGGTTAAGAAATTTTAGTGTTTCAATAGCTAATTAAGTAAAAGGGATTAAATCATAAAAGTTAAACAAAAGTTAATTTCTATTAGTTAATTGATTAGTTTAAGATAGGTAAAGGGTTTATGTTGTTATCATACCATATTTAAATGGTAGGTACGGTTGATGTTGTTTTATTATGTTATTATATATATTTATTTTATTAGTGTTAAGTATGACTCCTATTTCAGTCAACTTTGAGAAATAATTTTCTAGTTAAACTCTGTTTATTTGTTTCAATCAAACACTAATTAGTTTAGGTTATTTTATTATTATTTGACCTATGAATTTAGCCTATAAATAGGTTTTTTTACAACCTTAGAAAATACACCCATTATGTAACACCTCTCACCCGTATTCAATGCTAGAATAGGGTTACAGAGCATTACCAGACTTACAACACTTTTAAACATACTTCTCATATACTATTCATCAATTCAATCATAATCAATCATAGTGTCCCTTAAATGAGCCTACGAGGACTTTAACATGCATTGGGAGTGGTTCGGGACTAAACTAAAAACTCGGGAAATTTTTGAACACTTATAAAATTTTTCACTAAAATAAGAGACACACGCCCGTATGACCAAGCCGTGTGTCTTGCACGGCCACCAGACACAACCGTGTCACAGGTCGTGTGGACATTCGAAATGGGAGCACATGGTCGTGTCCCAGCTCGTGTCCTACCTCGTGTCCAAACAAGTGAGGTTATTGACTTGGGTCACACGGCCAACCATACGCCCGTGTGTCTAGCCCGTGAGCCCTTCGAAGTAGCCACACACGCCCGTGTGCCAGGCCATGTACTAGGCCGTGTCACACACCCGTGTGCTAGGCTGCGTGCCAATTAGGGGGTATATTAACTTGTGTCACATGGCCGATCACACGCCTGTGTGTGAGACCGTGTGGAGCATACTGACTTCATTTCAATTTCAACACTAGAGGACACACGGCCGTGTAACATAACCGTGTGTCACACACAGCTGAGACATACGCCCGTGTCTTTGCCCGTGTGGACAAAAATAGGCTATTTACCAAGTCATTTCACTACCCATTTTACACATACCTAAACAAGCTCCAATGGTACCAAATCAAGATACAGATATGCAACCAAATGACATCAACCAAAGTTCAAATTATACTAATTTTTTACCATCAATATAAATCACAAGTATACCACAATTTGCCATATAATTTCATACCTAATTCACATATACCATTCAATTAGCTAAACCATTCCAAACATGCAATATTCTTTCAACCTCAACCACTCATTATAGGTCAATTACCTAACTCAAAATAATATCATTTGCACATTTATAAGCAACATCAAATTCACCATTACAAGCCAACTCAAATGGCCTAAATACATGTTCATCAATCATACCAAAATGACTCAAGCCTATACATGCCACATACCATATATACACACTTCAAAGGTTCCAAAATAGATGTTCGATAATGCGATGAAGTCTCTGACGATCCCCGGTTTTGAGCTAGCTTTGATATGTTATAAAACATAGAAGAAAATAAACAAAGTAAGCTATAAAGCTTAGTAAGCCCGTAGAATTCAAAATTAAACTTACTATTTATACATAATCAAGACAATAAATAAGTTATACTCAATTCAAATACCAAATGCCTAAATACAAGCATTCATCAACAAGTTAGTCACATAAGTGCATATAATCATCCATATAAACAGTATTTCATCTGCATAAACACATAGATTTTTCACATAACCAATAACAAAATTTATGCCCATTGAACCTATTAGAATATCGAGAGATACTCGGGTGATATACATTGCGTGTAAAAATTAGTAATCTGTCAATTCATTATCATTTTCGCTCTTTCGAGCTATGATCAGTAAGCTCCTCCTGAGCTGATGGACAGCAAGCTTTATTGAGCTGAAACGATAAGTTCTGACGAGCTGAAAACAATAATCTCTTACAAGCTGATATATCGGTAAGCTTATACGAGCTATGGTGAGTCTGCAACACATGCAGGATCTCGACCAAAACGGTAACCCTAGTGACATGTCACTCGTTATCTACGACTTTCCACGGTTCAAATGGGACTCGGTAGTCAATAATTCTCATCAATTAGGCATTCAAACTCTATAATACCATTTACTCAATTATGCTTTCATTTTAAATAATTTACAAGTATTTAAATATTCAATTCTAATTATACGAACTTACCTCGAGTTGCTCAGATGGAAATTATCGACTTTTCGTCCACTTTTCTTTTTCCCAATCTAATCCCGATCTTGGCTTATCTTGATCTATATTTTATCAAATTTAGCACATTCAGCCTTCTGTCTATTCAATTTAGCCTATAATTTTTAATTTGGCAAATTTAAACATTTGCCTCTAATGTTTCACATTTTCACAATTTAGTCTTTATCACATAAAATTGAAAATTCATGCAATTTAGTACAAACCCATGCTTAGCCGAATTTATTACAAGTTACTAAAAGCCCATTTTTCAATTTATTCACACTGTTAACCACAACATTTCACATTTTGTCAATTTAATACCTTTTTCACATTTTTGTCAAAAATCACTTCATAAAAGCTATTAATCTAACATTAAACCTTCCAAATCTATCATAAATTATCAAATTACTCAAGCATTCAACAATGAAAACATGATAACTCTTTAACAGTTTCGAAATCTAGGGTACGATTTAGCTAGAATACGAAGCAATGATCACAAAAACATAGAAATCATTTAAAACCAAGCAAAAACGGACTTACATGCTTAAGAAGAACTTGCCGAATGCTCAAACCTAAAATGGTGATGTTGTCTTCCTTTAGAATTCGACTAGGTGGAGAAGATGGACACAAATTATGGTTTTGTTTTTACTTATTTTAATTTATTTGTTAATTTACTAAATTAACCTTACTAATTAACCTTTAAATCAATTAATAACATGTCCATAAATGTCCACTTACCTTAATAATGGTCCAATTACAACATAAGGACCTTGACTTTAAGGTTCTATAGCTATTTAATACCTTTAGCTTATAGAACCCTACTTTTGCACCTTACGCAATTTAGTCCTTTTTACCAAATTAAGCATTTAAGCAATAAAATTTTTTAACGAAATATTCACACAAACATAATATCATGCTATAGACATTAGAATAATAATAAAATAAATATTTTGAATTTGGATTCGTGGTCCCGAAACCACTGCTCTGATTTGACTAAAAACGGGCTGTTACAACTTTTCCCCTAAGGGATTTTGGTCCTCGAAAATCTTATCGGTATATAGGTTAGGGTATTATTTTTGTATAGCTTCCTCGGGCTCCCACGTAGCTTCCTCGATCCTGTGTTTATGCCAAAGAACCTTCACTAGGGCTATGCATTTATTTCTCAATTCTTTGATTTCATGAGCTACAATCCTGATCGGTTCTTCGTTATACATCAAATCAGTTTGTATCTCATCATCTATCGAAGAAATCACATGTGATAGACGATAAAGCTAGTCGATACGCTACAGGCCATATTCTTTTGACGATCTCATACGGTCTGATAAATCTCGAACTCAACTTTCTTTTACGGCCAAATCGAAGAACCTTTTTCCACGATGACACCTTTAGAAACACTCGGTCCCCGACTTGAAACTCAATTTCTTTATGTTTCAAATTTGCGAATGATTTCTGTCGATCTGAAGCTGCTTTTAAACTATCACGAATTATTTTCACTTTTTCTTCAATTTCTCTTATCAATTCAACCCCGTGAATCTATTTCTCACTTAGTTCAGTCCAGTATAATGGAGTTCGACATTTGCGACCATATAAAGCTTCGTACGGTGCCATCTTTATCCTCGTCTAAAAACTTTTGTTATACCCAAACTCAATCAATGGTAAGTATTTTTCCAACTGCCTTCAAACTCTAAAATACAACATCTCAACATGTCTTTGAGAATCTGAATAACTCTTGTGGTCTGACCATCCGTTTGAGGATAAAAAGCAGTACTAAAATTCTATTGTGTTCCTAAAGCTTCTTGCAGTTTCTTCCAGAATCGCGACGTAAATCTCAAATCTCTATCAGAAATAATAGATAGTGGCACCCCGTGCAATCGAACAATCTCAGAAATGTACAATTCAGCTACTCTATCAAGTGAGTAATATGTACGTACCGGTATGAAATGAGCAGATTTCGTTAGTCGATCAACTAAAACCCATATAGCATCTTTATTTTTCGGAGTTAGGGGCAATCCCAACACAAAATCTATTGTAACTCTATCCCATTTCCACTCGGGAATCATCACAGGCTGCAGTAAACTAGATGGTACTTGATATTCTATTTTGACTTGCTGACAAATCAAACATTTAGAAACAAACTCTAAGATATCTCGTTTCATGCCTTGCCACCAATAAAACTATTTCAAATCGTTGTACATTTTGGTACTCCCTGGATGAACAGATAAGCAACTATTGTGCGCTTCATGCAAAATCTTCTGAATAAGCTCTGAATTTCTTGGTATGCAAATTCTATTTCGGAACCTTAAACAATCATCAATTCCAATCTAAAACCCTGAATTAGGGATAGTCCCACATTGAATTCGTTTAACTTGCAATTCACGTTTATCTTTCTAAGCTTCACAGATTTGTTGAAGAAATATTGGTTTAGCTTTTAATTCAGATAAAATAGACCCATCATCACAAATCATCAACTGGGTAGTCATTGATTGTAATGCAGGCAAGGATTTTTGGCTCAGGTCATCAGCAACAACATTAACTTTTCTCGGGTGATAATCAATCACAAATTTATAATCTTTCAATAACTCGACCCATCTTCGTTTTTGCAAATTCAAATCTTTCTGTGACATCAGATATTTTAAGTTTTTATGATCTGTATAAATGTGGCATTTTTCACCGTATAAGTAGTGTCGCCAAATTTCCAATGCAAATACTATTGCAGCCAACTCTAAGTCATGCAGGCAAGGATTTTTGGCTCAGGTCATCAGCAACAACATTAACTTTTCTCGGGTGATAATCAATCACAAATTTATAATCTTTCAATAACTCGTTCTTTTCATGTGGTTTTTTCAATTGTCGCCAAGCATAAGCTATAACTTTTCTTTTCTTGCATCAATTGTCGCGACACATCTTTTCTTTCTTGCATCGAACACATCCTGCACCATTTAATGATACTTCACTATAAATCACAAACTCTTTCCCCGATTCAGGTTGAACCAGAACTGGTGCTTCAATTAACAATACTTTCAACTATTTAAAACCCTACTGACATTTCTCTGACCATTTGAATTTCACATCTTTCTGAAGCAGTCGTGTCATCGGTGTCACAATCATCAAAAATCTTTTCATGAATCTTTGGTAATAGCCCACTAAGCCCAAAAAACTATGGATTTCAGACACAATTCTCGGATGTTTCCAGTCAACAATAACAGAAATCTTACTCAAGTCAACTCTAATACCTTCAGCTGAAACAATATGCCCTAGAAATCCAACCTCTCGGAGCCAAAACTCACATTTGCTGAATAGTGCAAATAATTGATTATCACGTAGAGTTTGTAACACAATTCTCAAGTGCCCGATATGTTCAGATTCATCTCGTGAATAGATCAGAATGTCGTCAATGAATACAACAACGAATCTGTCTAAATACGGTCTAAATATCCGATTCATAAAGTCCATAAAAATTGTAGGAGAGTTAGTTAATTCGAAAGGCATAACACGGAATTCATAATGTCCGTACCACGTTCTGAACATGGTTTTCGGCACATCCGACTCTTTAACTCACAATTGATAATAACCCAATCTCAAATCAATCTTTGAAAATACTGTAGCCCCTTTCAACTGATCAAATAAATCATCAATTCGTGGTAGAGGGTATTTGTTCTTTATAGTCACTTTATTCAGCTGTGTGTAATCGGTACACCTTCTCATCGTGCCATCTTTCTTCTATACAAACAATACGAAGTGCAACCTCTCTAATCGATGGTAAACATGGTAATTCTTCTGGAAATATGTCCGAAAACTCACAAACAATAGGTACAGATTTAATCTTTGATTTAGACACCTTTGTATCCAGTACGTATGCAAAATATGCATCATAGCCCTTTTTCATGAATTTCTGAGCTAACATAGACGATATCACAGTAGGTAATTCACTCGAATCATCATACTTAATATGAAGAATTTCACCGTTCTGACATTTCAATTCGATAATCTTTCATCTACAATTCACAACTGCATCATGCATAGTCAGCCAGTCCATACCCAGAATCACATCAAACTCATTAAACAGTAGAAGCATCAAGTCAGTCGAAAAACAGAATCTCAAGTCATCAAAGGACAATTCTTACAAATATATCAACTAAAATAGACTTGCCTAAGGGGTTTGATACTTTAATTACAAACTCTGTAGACTCGACATGTAAACTCTTTTTAAACACTACATTCCTACAGATATATGAATGGGTTGATCGAGGGTCTATCAAAGCAACTATATCAGTATCGAAAAGAGAAAAGTACAGGTAATAATGTCTGGTGATGATGCCTCCTCCTGTGGACAGATAGCATAAGCTCGGGCAGGTGCTCGTGCCTCAGATCTCAAAGCAGAATCTCTCATAGCACCTCGATTACCACTCATATTTCCAGTGTTTCGGGGTGGTCCCCCTCTAGTAGCTGTGTTACTTTCTTTCGCCGGTTGATCTCTTTCACTATAGACTTTTTTGGATAGTCCCGGAGATAATGATCAAGAGATCCACATCTAAAACAAGCTCTGCTCATTATTCTACATTCACCGTAATGTCACTTATTGTAGTGCTTACATTTAGGTCTGATATTTCTAACACTACCCACACTGGCAATAGATGTCGTCTGAGGTTTAAAGCTAAAATATCTCGCATCTCTATCTTTGATCGAAATCTCCACAGAAGCAGTAGAATGAAGATGATATTCTCTAGATTTCTTTGATGCTGACTGATGTGATTTACCTTCAATCTCTTCTAAAGTCTCTAGCCTTAGAATCGGCTTTTCTTTTCTCTTTGCTAAAGTCTTCGGCTTTGCAAGTTTTGTCAACTAGAACGACAAACTCTTTCAGCTCTAGAATCCCAACTAACAATCTGATTTCTTCATTTAATCCATCTTCAAACCTTTTACACATTATAGTCTCGGAAGAAACACATTCACGAGCATATTTGCTGAGCCGTACAAACTCTCTTTCATATTCTGTTACCGATATACAACCCTATTTTAGTTCAAGAAATTCTTTCGTTTCTGATCAATGAACCGTTGGCTGATGTATTTCTTTCTGAATTCAACTGGAAAGAATTCCCAAGTGACTCTTTCTCACAGAACTACGGATATCAAGGTATTCCACCACTGATACGCAGTGTCTCTCAACAATGATACATCACATTTTAAACATTCTTCAGGTGTGCAAGAAAGTTCATCAAATATCTGAATCGTGTTCTCAAGCCAAAACTCGGCTCTCTCAGGGTCATCGCTAACAATGGCTCTGAATTCCTCAGCCCCGTATTCCCATATCTTATCAATAGATGGTTTATTCAATCGCAAAAGATCCATACCTTGAGGAACTACAGGGATCGGTTGGGGAATAGGTGGGAGTGGAGGTTGTTGAGCAGTCGGGTTCATACAAATGTATTGAGTGAACCACTCATTCATCATTTAAAAGAAGGCTTCTTCAGCCTCACCTCCGTGACTACTCGACATGGGTCTAGATTTAGAAGGCGCTGGTGCATTACTCTCAACATCATCTGCTACAGCTCATTCGAGATCCATACTATATGAAAACATAGTTTATAATGTCAAGATTCATCACACTATCATAGTTTATATATATGGCATGTATAGCTAGACTCTCACACACGCTAGGTTAGTCTAAGAATCAACTAAACCTTAGCTCTGATACCAATAAATGTAACACCTCTCACCCGTATTCAACGCTAGAATAGGGTTATGAAGCATTACTGGACTCACAATACTTTTAAACATACATTTCATATACTATTCATCAATTCAAATACAATTCAATCATAATCAATCATAGTGTCCCTTAAACGAGCATACAAGGTCTTTAACATGCATTGGGAGTGGTTTGGGACTTAACCGAAAACTAAAAAAATTTCAACACTTACAAAATTTTTCTCTAAAATAGGGGACACATGCCCACCAGGCATGCCCATGTCACAGGCCGTGTGGACATTCGAAATGAGAGCACATGGCCGTGTCCCAGCCCGTGTCCTACCCCTTTTCCAAATAAGTGAGGTTATTGACTTGGGTCACACGGCCAAAACACACCCGTGTGCCCCTCAAAGTGGCCACACACGCCTGTATGCCAGGCCACGTCAAACTTGTAGGGCATACTGACTTATTCAACACGACCAAGTCACACGCCCGTGTGCTAGGTCATGTGCCAATTAGGGGGTATACTAACTTGAGCCATACGGCCGATCACACACCCGTGTGTGAGACAGTGTGGAGCATACTGAATTCATTTCAATTTCAACACCAGAGGACACACGGACATGTAACATAACCACGTGTCACACACGGAGAGACACACACTTGTGTCTCTGCTCGTGTGTCATACACGGCTGAGACTCATACCCGTGTCTCTGCCCGTGTGGAAAAAATAGGCTATTTACCAAGCCATTTTACCACCTATTTTACCCATACCTAAACAAGCTCCAATGTTACAATTCAAGATACAAATATGCAACAAAATACCATCAACCGAAGTTCAAATTATACTAATTCTTTACCATCAATATAAATCACAAGTATACCATAATTTGCCACATAATTTCATACCTAATTCACATATACCATTCAATTAGCTAAACCATTCCAAACATGTAATATTCTTTCAACCTCAATCACCCATTATAGGTCAATTATCTAACTCAAAATAATATCATTTGCACATTTATAAGCAACATCAAATTCACCATCACAAGCCAACTCAAATGGCCTAAATACATGTTCATCAATCATACCAAAATGAATCAAGCCTATACATGCCACATACCATATATACACACTTCAAAAGTACCAAAATATATGTCCAATAGTGCGATGAAGTCTCTGACGATCCCCTGTTCCGAGCTAACTTCGATATACTATAAAACATAGAAGAAAATAAAAAAAAGTAAGCTATAAAGCTTAGTAAGTCCGTATAATTCAAAATTAAACTTACCATTTATACATAATCAAGACAATAAATAAGGTATACTCAATTCAATTACCACATGCCTAAACACAAGCATTCATCAATAAGTTAGTCACATAAGTGCATATAATCATCCATATAAACAGTAATTCATCCGTATAAACGCAACTTTTTCACGTAACCAATAACAGAATTTATGCCCGTTGAACCTATTAGAATATCAAGAGATACTCGGGTGATATACATTGCATGTAAAAATCAGTAATCCTTCAATTCATTAACATTTTTACTCTTTCGAGCTATAATCAGTAAGCTCCTCCTAAGCTGATGGACAATAAACTCTATTGAGCTGAAACGATAAGCTCTGACGAGCTAAAAACACTAAAATCTTATGAGCTAATATATCGGTAAGCTCATACGAAGCTGTGGTGAGTCCATAACACATGTAGGATCTCGACCAAAACGGTAACCCTAGTGACATGTCACTCATATCCTACGACTTTCCACAGTTCAAACGGGACTCGGTAGTCAATAATTCTCATTAATTAGGCATTCGAACTTAGTAATGCCATTTACTCAACTATACTTTCATTTCAAATAATTTACAAGTATTTAAAGATTCAATTCTAATTATACGAACTTACCTCGAGTTGCTCGGATGGAAATTATCGACTATTCGTCCACTTTTCCTTTTCCCCAATCTAATCCCGGTCTCAGCTTATCTTGATCTATATTTTATCAAATTAGCATATTCAGCATTCGGTCTATTCAATTTAGCCTATAATTCACAATTTGGAAAATTTACAAATTTGCCCCTAATGTTTCACATTTTCACAATTTAGTCTCGTATTACATAAAATTGCAAATTCATGCAATTTAGTACAAACCCATGCTTAGTCTAATTTAATAAAAGTTAGTAGCAGCCCATATTTTCAATTTATTCACACTTTTAACCATAACATTTCACATTTTCTCAATTTAATCCCTTTTTGACATTTTTGTCAAAAATCACTTTATAAAAGCCATTAATCTAACATTAAACCTTCAAAATCTATCATAAATTATCAAATTACTCAAGCATTCAATAATGGCAACATGATAATTCTTTAACAGTTTCAAAATCTAGGGTACGGGCTAGCTAGAATACAAAGCAACGATCACAAAAACATAGAAATCATTTAAAACCGAGCAAAAACGGACTTACATGCTTAAGAATAACTTGCTGAATGCTCAAACCTAAAATGGTGATGTTTTCTTCCTTTAGAAGTCGGCTAGGTGGAGAAGATGGACACAAATTATGGTTTTGTTTTTTACTTATTTTAATTTATTTGTTAATTTACTAAATTAACCTTACTAATAAACCTTTAAATCAATTAATAACATGTCCATAAATGTCCACTTACCTTCATAATGGTCAAATTACAGCATAAGGACCTTGAATTTAAGGTTCTATAGCTATTTAATACCTTTAGCTTATAGAACCCTAATTTTGCACCTTACGCGATTTAGTCCTTTTTACCGGATTAAGCATTCAAACAATAAAATTTTTTAACAAAATTTTCACACAAACATAATATCATACTGTAGACATTAAAATAATAATAAAATAAATATTTTGACTTTGGATTCGTGGTCCTAAAACTACTGTTCTGATTTAACTAAAAACGGGCTGTTACACATTAGATATTAGGACCCATAACACATTTAGAGAATTTTGTGTTTACGTTTTGAGGATTCTTTGTTTTCAAGTTTACGGGGTTTAGTTTTTAATATCCATCATTTGTACTCTTCATTTTTTGCCACTATAGTAAAATTATCTTTGCCTGTGGTTTTTTATCCTCTTTGGAGGGGTTTTTCCACGTTAAATTTGTATGTTCAATTTCTTAATTTATTCCACTATTTTTTACTTGTGTAACACCCCAAACCCGGCCCATGAGTCCCGTCTGGTATGTCACTTGGGTAAAATATTTTGGGCCAATTTGAAAGTTGGGTGAAAATTGATTAAATTTGGCTAAGGTATTTAAAAGCGGGTTTGAAAACTCAGTTGGGCCTTTTTATAAATACAGTTGGGCTTTATAAACCCTTTTGAAAACATTGATCATGTATCATTTAAAATCATCAAAGTGATAGTTGACTTAGTTTATTTTTGTTACCCGATGGTAACATCTTTTAAAACCCGTAGAAATTTATTAAGTTTGAAAAATTATTTTTAACCTAGGTTACTTATCATTTGAAAATTTCATTTGTAACATAACATAAGCAAAATAAATAAAATAACATCCACAAAATAAATAGCGGCCTTATTACAATCCCAAAATAAAAGACTTAGGAAAATAAATATGATTAACTAAAACAGGAGATTTCAAATCCAATGATGGCATGGCCGCCTCGAGTCCTCTCGGCTCCATCTCTGCGATCTACTCATCGCAAAATGTTAAGGGAAAGGGTGAGTCACCAAGACTCGGTGTGTAAATCCTCTCCTAAAATACAACTCATACACAATTTATTAATTAAACATGCACATGCAACCCAACTAGCCATCCATACTCCTTTTCTACCCCGTGTGGTCAAAACCACTGATGACTTAAAGTCACAATATAAATGATGGGGCCAACCCATCGTGTGGTCAAAACCACTGATGACCATAGGTCACAATATATCAAAGTGTGGTCAAAACCACTGGTGGTACCAAACCACTGGGACTTAGTCGCAAATATTCAATCGTTGTGGTCAAAACCACTGATGACCATAGGTCACAAATAATCTGATGGGGCCAACCCATCTTGTGGTCAAAACCACTGACGACAGTCCATAATTCATCCCCCTCCTCTCATAAATCCCACCATCACATGCTTTTACATTACTTTTCATATATCACGTCATAACATTTAATTACCATGTGATGGCATGCATACATATATCAAAAATTACAAGTTTAGGGGACTTACCTGAAATCCATGATTATGCCACAAGCTAATCACAACCAAAAGATTAAAGCAAACAATAAAGTCATGAAATTAATACAGTGTGTATTGAGATTTTACACACCTTTTTCTATCGAAACTCCTAGATCCCGAAAAGTCGATCTATAACGTTAGATCTCTTAACCTATAATTAGCCATTAACATAATTAGGGACATTAGGCCTATTCGGCCAAACCAAGTAGTATCAAAGGGACTTACCTTAAGCGGATTTGATTTCCTAACAAATCCCGAAGCCTTAATTAGTCCCTTGGAAAATAAAGTTCGAAAACTTCCCTACAATTGGTTTTAATCAAGTTAATACGAATCGTAGGCCATAATTTTAATTCCAAAGAGATGATTATCCCTTACCACACTTATTGAAAAATTGGCGCACCTAGTTTGGAGATATGATATTTGGCCTAATGCACGATTGGAGGGGCTGGAAATTTTGTGAAGGAGGAGGTGTATTCGGCTAAGGAAAATAATAGTGCTGGAATTTTCTAAGCAATTTTGGCTAAGAGTTTAAGGAGATTTTGGCAAGACAAAGAAGAGAGGAAGAAGAAGAAGTTTGCTTGTAAATTTTCTCTTTTGAGGGGTATATTCAGCTTGTGGAAGGGAAGAAAAGCTGGAATTTTTTTGTTAACTTGAGCAATGCAACAAAGGGTTTTGGTAGAAAATTTTGGAGAAGAAAAGAAATTTGTTGCTAGAGTTTTTCTATTCTTTGCTATATGAAAATCAGTTAAAAACATTGAGGTCCCAATGTGGCCAATTCTCTTTATTTTGTGATAATTTCCACCTTGAATTATCACGAAATAAATCTAGCTTTAATCTCCTAACCCCTCAACAATTTAATAGCAAATAAAACACTAAAATTTCCCCTCTTCCAGTGATTATGAGCAAAAAATATGCCTTATCTCTTATCAATTTAAGAGTCCTAATTGCTGCCAATTTTCTCTCCTCACGCCAAAGAGAAGAAAAAAAAATAAAACAAGGCACAAGGCACGGGGTTCAACTGAACCCCATGCTCGCTTAATCTTCCAACCCAACTTTCATGTCAAATCCCTCTCCACTTATTTATAAAGCCTTCATAATGGGCCCTTTTTCCTTCCAACGCCAAAGCCTAAAAAAAAAATGCTCCATTGCATCTTTCATGTCTCGAACCCAAGACCTCACTGCAGCC
Source organism: Gossypium rotundifolium (assembly GCA_025506655.1). Taxonomy (NCBI): domain Eukaryota; kingdom Viridiplantae; phylum Streptophyta; class Magnoliopsida; order Malvales; family Malvaceae; genus Gossypium; species Gossypium rotundifolium. The sequence continues at coordinate 57,456,036 of CP106727.1, read as the reverse complement.
CCCACTCTCTCCAACGCCCTTTGCCACTTCTCCCCATTAAACTTTCATGACATAGGCCTTCACCTTTTAATTATAAGCCTCCTTCTTGACCCTCTTCCCCTTTAACGCAAAAGCCCAAAAATAACACACCTTGCGTCCCTTGCGTTTTGAACCTGAGACCTCCGTGTCAACACCCTTAAGTGGCGCCCCAGGCCACTCTGCCCACCTGCCTTTCATGTCAATGAGCCCCCTGATTTAATTATAAGGCCTTCCTAGGCCTAACACCCAAAAAGCCCATAAGGGAAAAAAAATATTTCCTCCTTGTTCCTGCCGAGGCTCGAACCTCCCCCCTAGCACCTCTCTTAGGCGCACTAAGCCACTTGTACCAAGCCCATTCTTGTGTCATGCTTCTCCCAATTTTTATTTAAACCCTATCTCCACCTAGCTCCCTCCTTTTAAGTACTTTAATTTTAATTTTTTTAAACCCAAATTAGACCTAAATCGGGGTTATTTCTAGACCTAAATCATGCTAAATAAAATCATATTTATTTATTTCTTGAAGTCCACATGGAATTTATTTAAATTACAAATAACCCCTAATTGAGGTGTTACGTTCTACCCCTAAAAAATAATTTCGTCCTCAAAATTACTTACTAACGAATAACCGTACATCTTTACTCACTACACTATGCTCTTTACTGCAAGACTCGATCTTAAAGAATTATCATGCTTCCTGAACACGTTCTCTAAGTTCATAATCAAAGTTTCACACACTTTACTAGCAACATAAGAACGAGCTAACTTAACCACAAACAAGACAATTGAGGGTATTCCAAAACAAGAAACTTACCATTGTCACCTCCGCACATCTTCCTCCTCGCGATGGCCAACTGCATAAACCAACCTTGGTTGCCTCGCCTCTGCACCTTCAGCACCTCGGCCACGCCCGTTACCATTTCTATTACCCCTAGCTGCACCTCAACCCCTCTGTGGTTGTTGGTTATCCCATCTGTTCGGTGCATGATCCTGACCTTCCGTTCTTAGCCTAGCTGCCTTCTTAGGACAGTCTCTAACTCGATGCTCCATAGACCCACATTCAAAGCATCCACGATTACCATTCCAACACTCCCCCTTGTGAAACTTGCCACACTTATCACACCATGGCGGCCATTGATGATTAGCAGCAGCAGCAGGCCTAGCAGTTTGATCCAACCCACCAAACTTTGACCTCTTTTGCTAATTACCAGAGAACTCTGATGGTTTCGAGCTCCTCTTATTCCAATTTCTATCCTGGTTCCGTCTAACGGACTGTCTTACTCCCTCAGCAACTTTAGATTTCTCCACCAAGACCGCGAACTCCCTTTCCTGTTGTGGAGCTATCATCATCCTCAGTTCATCTCTAAGGCCATCTTCAAATCTGACACAGCGCTCATGCTCGGTACCCACAATACCACGAGCATATCTACTTAATCGGAGGAACTCGGCGTCATATTACGCCATCGACTTATTTCCTTGAACCGAGTTCAAGAAAGCCTTCCTCTGACGTCTACATAGTGGTTCCAATATACTTCTTTTGGTAGGCTCCCTAAAATTCCCAAGTAAGGTTTTACGCTACTGTTCCATCCCTTAAGGTGAGCCACCACCGATAGGACTCATCCCGACGGAGAGATGATACCTTTAACTTCTCTCGGGGTGAAATCCAAGTCACCCATAATCCTTTCCGTGGACTCTAACCAATATTCCATTGCACTAGGTGCCACTCAAAACTCCTCTCGAATACTTCGCTCCGTTAGCAGTCGTTCATACGATTTCTGGGTTCCTGCACCGCGCCCGACCCTCGACTACTCGTTCAACACCGTAGTAATCGCTGAGATACTATGTCGTTACCACCGTATGGTCTTGAAATTGATTCCGGTTGTCAGTGATCCCAGCATCCTAATAAGTGGTATCGGGCCTTGGGCCCCCAGTAGAGTTTTGAGCCAGGCTCGATACAATTTTGTAACACCCCAAACTGGCCCAGCTAGTTCAATTTATTCAATCGTTGTGGTCAAAACCACCGATGACCATAGGTCATAAAACCACCTGACAGTCCATAATTCATCCCTCCTCTCATAAATCCCACCATCACATGCTTTTATCATGCATACATATATCAAAAATTACAAGTTTAGGGACTAACCCAAAATCCATGATTATGCCACAAGCTAATCAGATGGCGCATTATCCTTACCACACTAAGGTTTGAAATTGAGAAGTTCGATGGTGAGACAAATTTCAACATAGGCCTTCACCTTTTAATTATAAGGAAGTAACACACCTTGTGTCCCTTGCGTTTGATGATGGCAATTTTAGTTCAAATTATAAGGCCTTCCTAGGCCTAACACCCAAAAAGCTTAAAACCTCTCTTAGGCACACTAAGGTTGTTCATGCTTCTCCCAATTTTATTTAAACCCTATCTCCACCTAGCTCCCTCCTTTTAAGTAAATTTAAATTTTTTAAACCCAAATTAGCCTAAATCGATTTCTAGACCCTAAATCTAAATAAAATCAATTTATTTATTTCTTGAAGTCCACATGGAATGGGAAGACTTATCAGTAGATTGATGAAAATTTTCATAGATCATTGTGGCGGCAATAAGGTCGATGGTGAGACAAATTTCAATCTATGGGAAGTTCGGATGATGGCAATTCTAGTTCAAACGGCTTAATTTGGTATCAAGCGAATGGGAGGTATTGATGGAGAAGACCTCATTCGCATTGTGGAAAAGGTTAGAAACTCTTTATGCGACTAAGTCTCTAGCTAATCGTTTAGTGTTGAAACAATATCTATTTATGTTTCGCATGAACGAATGTGAGCTTCTTAGAGATCACCTCAGTCAATTCATTACTCTTTTAAATGATTTAAAGAACATTGAGGTTCATATTGAAGATGAAGATCAGGTTACGCTATTATTGTGCTCTTTACCCCATTCATACAAGTTTTTCAGGGAGATCCTGATTTTTGGCAGAGACAAACTCTCGTTCGAAGATGTGAAGGGTCATTTGTTGAATAGAGACAAACTTGACAATGAGTTTGGTTTGGATAGCAAGGCAGATAGGCAAGCTTCCGTTTTGGTAGTATCAAAGAAACAAGACAAAAGGTGTCATTATTGTAAAAAGTTAGGTCACATCAAAGTAGATTGTTATAAACTATGAAATAAAAAGGCTGATGAGAGTAACGATGAAGTTGTAGCTAGTGCTAATTTGGTAGATGAAAGCGGTGATGATTTCTTGTTATTTTCAATGAGTGATAACTCCAAGCTCACGTCTGAGTGGATCCTAGATTTGGGATGTTTTCTTCCACATGTGTCCCAATAGAGTATGGTTCTCCACATACAATTCGGTTGAAGGTGGAGTTGTGCACATGGAAAATGATTCATCTAGTAAGGTAATTATTATTGGTACTGTTAAAATTAGGATACACGATGAGATGATTAGGACACTCTCAGATGTCAGGTATGTACCTGATTTACAAAAGAATATCATCTCTTTAAGTATTTTAGACTTGAAAGGATGCAGAATCAACATCGAGTCGAGAGGCATTAAAGTATCTCATGGAGCTCTCGTTTTGTTAAAAGGTAAAAAACTGACAGTCTTTATATTCTACAAGGTTCTATAGTGACCAGTGAAATCGGACGTCCCTCGTCCGTTATAGAGTTGAAGTCAACTTGTTTGGAGCAGAGGCAACTTGGTCATAGGAGGGAAAAAGGCTGTTTCGTTGAAGAAAGGTTCTCTTTTGGATGCAGGTTTTGAAAAGTTAGGGCACTGTGTTCGTGAAAATCAAACCCGGGTTAGTTTTGATTGGCAGTGTACAAGTCGAAGGCCAGAAGTCTTCCAGTTTCTAAGCACAAATTCAACTCAGTTAATTCCCTGTATGGTTCAAGATAGGCTCGTGGCGGGCTTTAGCAAAGATGGTGCTATGGAAATATGAGTCAAGGTGGAGATTTGTTAAGTATGACTCCTATTTCAGTCAAATTTGAGAAATAATTTTCTAGTTAAACTCTGTTTATTTGTTCCAATCCAACACTGATTAGTTTAGATTATTTTATTATTATTTGACCTATGAATTTAACGTTTAAATAGGTTCTTTTACAACCTTAAAAAATACACCCACTAGATATTAGTACTCATAACACATTTAGAGAATTTTGTGTTTACGTTTTTAGGGTTCTTTATTTTCTGGTTTTCGGGGTTTAGTTTTTTATCTCCATCTTTTATCCTCTTTGTTCTTTTGCCATTATAGTAAAATTATCTTTGCCTGTGGTTTTTTATCCTCTTTGGAGGGGTTTTTCCACGTTAAATTTGTGTGTTCAATTTCTCAATTTATTCCGCTATTTTTTCTTGTTGCTTAATTGGGTCAGTCCTAACAATTAGTTAATTAAAAGAAAAGATAAATTAAATTTTAATAAAATTAACAAAAAGGAATCATCTCTTTCTTTTCTTTTTAACTACCGAAATACCACCATTGAAATAGAAGAAGAAAGCTTCAAGCTCCCTTTCCATTTGGTCAATTGCATGTAAGTGTTATTAAGCTTGTTTTTAATGATTTTTATGTTTTCGTGATTGGTTTAGCTTAATCTAGCTAATCCGGGGTCAATTCATAAAATTTTTAAAAATTTAGGGGCTTACAAATGCTTTAAGTGTGTTTGTGAATTTAATTGGTAGATTATTATGCTTAGTTGTTAAATATAAATATTTTGTTAAATGATTTTGATGATTTTAATGTTTAGGGGTTAAATTGTTGAAATAGTAAAATTCAATGTAAATTGTGTGAAATAAGGAAAAATATGGGTTGTTATAAGACTAAGGAAAAATAGGCTAGCATGGTTTTTAGTTAAAAATGGTGAACTTGAAAGTTATGGGTTTAAGGACTAAATTGTGCAAAAGTTAAAATATTAAGGGTAATTTTGAAAATTTTCATTAAAATGAATTAGAGGCTTGAATTAATTATTTTAAGTTATTTGGATTGTTTAATGGAGTTAATTATTACTTTGATCAAGAAACACCATCATAGGGTTTAAATCGAGGAAAAGCTAAAGCTTTGGACTAGTTGTTGACTTTATTTTTGTAATCGTTTCAGTCGAGGTGAGTTTGTGTTACATGTAATATGTTATATAAAGTTCTTGATATTTATTTTATTCAAATAATCATGGTGATTATAATTATTGAATGTTGGTTGTTGAAAATTAATAATGAAATTGAATTGTATTGGAGATAATATATCGAACCTTGAGTAGCAGGCTCTATGCTGATGTGTTGTGTCAGGATCTATGCCTAGAAGGCTTCATGCCAGTGATTTACATCAGGCTTTGTGTCGGTGTATTTGTATCATGCCTCGAGCCTAGAAGGCTTTGTGCCAATGTAATTGTATCAAACCTTGAGCCTAGCAGGCTTTATTTTGGTGTGTTATATCAAGTAAGTAGTACGGTAAATATTGTTTCAATCATTTGATGTTGTTCTATTTGGTTCAATGGGGAAGGTATTGGTTAAAAATGAAAAGGTGTGTAAATGAAATGAATGATGGTTTTTGAGTAATGATATGGTTTATGATGAAATGTGCAATTGAAAGGAAATGTTGGTCCAAGGTATGTGTATGAGAGATGAATTGAAAAAGTGAAATGTTAAATATGTTTTACACCATGCTTTGATTTGGATTTGTATATGAAATGTTGCACCAAATGAACTTATGATGTGATGTGTATAGGAAAGAAAAATTGGCTTATGATATAATGAAGTTATGCTTGGTTGTTTAACTTCAAATGTTTGGTAAGTTAAAGTTTCCTTAACACGAGCTTACTAAGCACTAGTTGCTTATGTTGTTGTTTCTCTATCATATAGATAATCAGAAAGCTTGATCGGTTGGAATCTCGTCGGAGCACCATCACACTATCCATACATTATTTTGGTAGTTTTTTTTTTGTTTTGGTTAATGGTTATAAATGGCATGTAATAGGAGTTTATTTTATGCTAATTACCAATGTGATGTGGTTTAAGTTTACTTGCCCATATGTCTTGATGTTGGCTTATAATGTATATGTAAGCATGAGCTTTAGTCACTTGTGAATGCCTTGTGATTTAGATGGATTTTGGTTAGTTGAAGTGTAAATGAAGTGGTTATACGATAGATAAGTGAGGTAAGTTTAAAATATGAAATTATGGCATTGAGTTTGAGTTTATTTGAATCTTTACATGAGGTACTAATGAGAGTACATTGGTTGGTTGATGGAAATAGGTTGGGTATGTGTGATTTTGGCATGTTTTGGTCTTATTTTAGTGAATATTGAATGGGTCTAAGAGTTGGCTAATGGTATACTTGTGGCCTAAGAATACATTTTTGGTAAACTTGATTTTTAAGGTACATTTTCATTCACACAGTTGTGTGTCACACACTATCTATTTGTACGGCCATTTGTCTTTTTATGTTTCAGGTACAAGTTTCACACGGGTTGAGACAAGGCCTACGACACGACCATGTGGCCCTAGTTAGTGAGTTATAGGGTTTTGGACCACGGGCGTGTGGATTAGCCATATGGGCGTGTGTGTTAGAGACACGGCCATGTTTTTAGCCACACGGGTTGGCGTATGTCACATAGCTTGGCCACAGGGTTATGTGACCCTTGTTTTCAAAATTTTCAACTTTTTCCTAAATTTTTTGGTTTGTTTTAGATTGACCCGAGAATGTTTCCAATTTATTGTTAGGACCTCGTAAGCTCGGTTTAAGGCCCATAAATTCATGTTTGGCTTAAATTGAATGTGATTTGTTTATTGATATTTACATTGGAATATAGATTTGTAGGTAAGTTTAAATGTTGGAAAATTCTTCGTAATAGTCTACAACCCAAATCCAGGGACAGAAACGGGTTAGGGGTGTTACACAAAAAGTGAACAAGTACTTGTGCATTATGAAATGAAAGATTTCTTTTAATCTCAAAAATAATTTTCTTTTGAGTGCTTTCAAAAAATTTTCATTGTTTCACTCACAATGCTTTTATCACTAACCATGCTTTAATTCCATTGAATTTTAAATTTTTATTTTTATTTTGTTTTAGTATATTTAGAAAAAGCCTATATACACCATATCAAACAATCTCTTCTCTTTTCTCTCAAGAATAATTTGAAACCAACAAAATGTTTCCACCTAAAACTTAACATCCATAACCCAACGTCCATTTCATAATGAATTTTAAGATAAAGGACAAAGAAGGGTTGAGTTTTTAACTTAGTTTAGGCTCAAGGTTTCAAAAATATAGGTTCATCAAGAAGGAATAATTTGGGGCTCAAATAATGGGAACTAGGGATAACATAGGATCAATGTTAGTTATTTAGACTCTGTGCTAGTCAAACAATACCTTAGGTCATCCCTGAACATTTCACAAAACTCAATTTCGATCATGCCTACATTTACTCAAATGAATGACAATTGATTCAAGCACTATTTATCTACAAGCATCTATACAACATATCTATCAGTTGGCATAAATCATACATATTTACGTAAAGAATGATTACCTCTAGTCTATTATGTAATTTAGCTTATTGAAATAACTAATATACTTTTAAAAGAACCAAATTTTCTAACATCAATCGAAATTCACATGCTCAAAAGTCAATAATCCATCCTTCAATATCAACAACCAATAACTCCAATGCCAACATATTTCAAGCGTCATACAAGAAAAATAAAAAAACAAAAGAAAGAAATTTAATTTTTTTATAGATTTTTGAAAAAAATTAAATAAAACATGAAATAGGCAAACAAAACACATAAATTAAAATTTATATGTTCACTCCCACACTTAAGTTACACATTGTCCTCAATGTGTCCCCTACTAAAGATTAGTTTGAGAAAAATCCATTGATTTAAGATTATGTGCAGTAAAATGTTGAAGTAGTCCTCAAACTTCATTAAAGATCTCAAAATCGTGTAGCTCTCAGTGGATAAACCTACATAGAAAAGCAAATCAAACACACCAAAAGCAAAATATTTCAATAATAAGAACAAAAAAATAAGAACTAGTAAAAAGAAAACTTATCAACTTCATGTGTTTGGTATGTGAGATATGAATACAACAACCATGTAAAATGATAAAATTCACAAGTCAAACATAAACAAGAGTGAGTCACCATGAATTCAAGAAAACACATGCCACTACCAACTCAAGGGGATTTATTATTCTAAAAAAGAATCATTTAAACTGAAAAATGACCAAATTGGGTGAAGGAGAAGGAATAAGTGGTAAAAAGGTTTCCGAACATCAACCGGTTGAGTAGCCATCGAGGATGGTGAATAAAAAGAAAAGACTTCAAAACACCTACTTGTTATATCCCTCCACCACTTGGACAGTGTCAACAGGACAGAAGGTGTTGACCTCCCTTTAACTCTATCTGAAACAATGTCTTGGTTGACCACTTGTCTCCAACCAGGAGTGACACCCTTCCATTATCAAGGACAGTTGTTAGATATGCAAGCCCTTCTAGTCCTCTATAATAAGATGAGCTCCTGCTTCTGAGGCACTCGTTTTTAGGTGTGAACACTTCTTAAGCGTTAACACATCCTCAATGTAATAAGGGATCTAATTGGGTGTAGCAACCTTATATTGATTGAATACATAAAAAAATGGGTCACACGATGCACATCCTTCACGCTCTGCATGATGGTAACTTTTCTTATGCCAACCTGTCATGTTATGCTAATGGAAAAAAAGGGCCTCTCCTTTAAATACCCTCCCAACAATAAAGAAGGGATCGACTTTCCAACCCTAAAGTTACTCTGAGCAAATCACTCCTCTCTCTCTCTCTTTCTCTTTCTCCCAATTAGCATCTCCTCTTGTTCTTTTTCGGCTCTCCTCCTCTTTAGGTTAATCGGCTTCCACAAAATCACCACTTACTCCTCCGTGCCTGCTATTTTCTCTCCTCCCTTGTTAATTTAGGAATAATATTTGATGAACCGTTGGTGCATAAGCCTCATGCACCATCAGTGAGTAATAATATGACACATCATTATTAAATTAAACCTAAAACAAAGAGAACTTGTAAATAAATACTAATAATTTTCTTTAAACATAATTAAATATCAATCATAACTATTATAAATAAATATTAATAAATCTCAGATTTAGATCTACAATCTCAAATTTAGCATTCAAGGCTTTAGTATTTTTATAATTAATTATTATTTAATTATATTTAAATAAAAGTTATCTGTATTTATTTATAAGTGCTCCACTTTTTTTTTTTGTTTTATTTAATAATGAGGTGCCATGTTATTATGGTTAATTGATGAATCATTTGAGAATGAAATTGGTTGGACTTTGTATTTTAGTGATGAGTAGGAACTAAGTATTATAGATGTTGGTTGATTGAAATGTTGCATGATTAATTTTAGGGTCAAGGACTAAATTGTAAAAATTAGACTAAATCAAATAAACTTTAAAACCTAGAATTGATGACTCTAAGTGAACACTTAGATAGGCAAGACCGGAGGAGATCCTATTGTGAACTAATTTTATTGTCCTAATTTAGTTTAGTGAGGTCGAGAGATAAACTAGACTAAACCGTATAATTAGGTAAAATGGTGATTGAGAGGTAAAATTGGATCAATTAGGAATTTGATCAATTTAGATTCCTAATACAAGCATTAATTAGCAATATGGATTTAAATCGACTGCTCTATTTCATTGATTTAATACTTTTGTACTTTTGACTTTTGTTCAATTTAGTCCTCCTAGGTATAGTTTAGTTTAATTAACCTTGAATCATGGATTGTTAGAATATAGCACTTATTCATTAGCTAGCTAGATTTCTTAATTGCATGCTTGATCATTGTCCATTCATCTTATCGCTTTATCTCTCTTGTATTCGATCCTTGGAACGCTCTGAGTGTTCCGTTATAACACTTGCAAATATTACAACTGACTTGTCACAATTGTAGTATAAGCCGTTTTTCATTTCTCGATATTTTGTGCTAATTCTCTGCTTCATGTACATAATTTGTGGTATGATTTGCATCACTTTGAAGAAAAAATAAATTGAAAAAAACAATATTTATTATTTATTATATTACTAAATTTACATTTGAATAATTTTTATTTTCATTATTAAATTTTGAATATTGAAAAATATTTCATTATATTTAGGCTTAAAGGTCAAAAAAGTCTTTAATAAAAAGTTAAAAAAGTCAAATAAGCTCTTAAAAAATACACCCAATTGAGCTTGTAGGACCCAATTTATGCCCGAGGCCCATTCATTAACCAGAATAAAAATAATAATAATAATAATAGTCCAATAAAAGTCCATTACAACACCAGTCCATTAAAACCCAAATACTAAACCCAATAAAAAATTTAGCCCAAATTAAAGCCCAAAGCCTAAATAAATATATAAAAATCAGAAGAAACCCTAAGGAACCTTCTGAGCCGCATGCCTCAACAGCCGAGCCCCACACGCGCTGCGAATAGCCACGTCACCCCACATGCGCGCCTCCACGACGTTTTCACCTGCGAAGCAAAACAGAAAAAAGGCCAGCAGATAGGAATAACAGAATGGAAAATATTGTATTTTCTATTTATTTTCCATTTTCTTGGCTATAAAGGAAAATAAAAGCCTCTGTAATGAATACTGTTTTACGAAAATGAAATAAATAAAAAACACACAAAGAAATCAAATAAAGGGTTATTTTCGTTTCTCCCGAATCTGTTTCTTCCTCTCTTTTTTTTTTTATATTTGTATACACATATAAAATATAAAAAAAGGGAAAAGGGATACATGTTCTTTGATTCACCGAAAAAGGGATTTTTTTGAGCTCCGGCCACTGTGGGTAGTGGCGCTGACGGCGGCGATCGGCACCGGATTCTCGTCGGAGTTTGGCCGGTCGGAGGGGATGGGAGAGTATTTTGAGAGAGTTTTCAACGTTTTTTTTTTTTTCTGAAGTGAAGAGAATGATTTTTTCTTAAAAAATTTTCAGCTTTTATAGTGCCCTTAAACAGCGTCGTTTAGGGCTGAGTTCAATAGCCCAAAACAGCGTCGTTTTACCTAAGCCCGTGTGCACAACTCGACCCGAAGACAGGATCCGCGTGTTTTCCCTTTGATGGGATATTTGCGCTGTAGGTCCTTCCGTATTTTTATATCTTTTAATATAGTTTTTTATTATTTTATTTTTAACTTTACCCTATAATTTTTCTTCTATTTCAATTTGGTCCCGCGCAAAATGACGTCGTTTTGGTGGACGGGGTTAATTTCCCTATTGGTCCTTCCATGTTATGCGAGCGTTCAAATGGGCCCTTTTCTTTTTATTTGTTTGTGGAATTGCCCAAATTTCTATTTTAAGTTTAAATTAGTCATTTTTACTTTATTTTTGCTATTAAATTAATTAATTTTGATTGTTATTATTATATTTATTACTATTATTATTATTTATTACTTCCACTCTTATTACTATTATTACTTTCTCTTATTATTATTATTATTATTATTATTATTATTATTATTATTATTATTATTATTATTATTATTATTATTATTACTACTTACTATTACTTTAATATTATTACTTTTATTTTATTTTTTTAGTATTAATATTATTTATTATTATTATTATTTTAAATTATTTTACGATATTCATTCGCTTATTTATTTATTGATTAACTACTAAATTTTTAATTATTTTTTAGTTTTCATTTATTTATTTACTTATTTTTAATTAGTTTGTTTTATTTTTATTTATTTATTTTTACTATTATTTTTGTTTATTAACATATTTTCATTATAATTTAATATTATTATCATTTTTTGTTACTATTATCATTATTTTGTTATCTTAAATCTATTGTACATAATATTTATTTATTTAATTGATTTGCTATTAGTTTTTATTTTGTTATTATTTTCTTTTATTTTATTTGTTTATTTATTTATTTTATTTTTTAAACTTTTACCTATTATTTTATATAAATTATTTGTTTTTGCTTTTATTTATTTTTGCCTTTATTATTGTTATTTATATTGTTACCTTTGTTTTTATTATATTATGCGTGTGTACTATAATTCATTTTCATTTTTACTACGATCATATCACATTTTATTCGATGCATTAAAATTTTTGTTTTGAAATAAGCAAACTCCGCGTTCTAAGGTTCGAAAGAAATCGTACCCTAACTTACTGGGTTTCGATTTTTCTCATCGAATCTAACAACCTATTATTTTCCTTTTTAAATCAAAGCACATAGGTTAAATAAAAACTTATTCTCGGGAATTCAAAAGTGTTGTGTCCTAACTCACTGGATGTGACATTTTGTTATCTCGAGGTAAGGATTTTTAAAAATAAAGGAAATATTCTGTATTTGGAATTTTGAGAAATTGTGCCTTAACTTACTGGGTTTCGATTTTTCATTTGACCCAAATAACTGAATATCCTTCTTAAATTAAAATGTACGAGTTTTGAATGGCAAAAGACAAGCGTAGTTTCAAGGATTCGAGATGTCGTATCCTAACTCACTGGCTATGATATTTTATTCCTTCGAAATAAGCGGGTCTCGGCATCCAGTTTAATTTATTCAAGTTTTTTTAAAATGAAGAGGATCGCATTTTTTAGGCCAAAATCATCGTTTTAATAAATCAAAATGTTTTAACGATCAATCTCAAGGTGACCTGATCACACCTCAAAAAAAGTTGGTGGCGACTCCATTCTCGTTTTTAAAGTCGACTCCGTTTTTCAAACAAAAAAATGATTTCTATAGCTTGGCGAATCCACTGGGATCTATAAGAGAGTCAAGTAGTAAAGTTGATTGTTTTCTGTCTTATTGTCGAAAATTGAAAATCTGATTTAAAAAATTACGATTCTTTGATTGCATTATTTTTATTATATGATTGCTATCGATTGAGTCTCGTGGAACATTTTCACATCATATTGCATAAGAACCGTTTGGTCTTACCCTTTTAAGTGGGAGTGAGAAACTACTCCTTCGTGAGGTTTTTACCTCTGTGCAGGATAGTGGATCACTTTCGGGATACATCCGTACCTATGTCTTCGTGAGATTTTCATCTCAGTGCAGCCATAGGGAAATGTATTCCCCTGAACTGAACTCGGTCCGTATGAGCCTATAATGGGTGAGGATCAAGGAATCTGCTGGTTCAGGTACCTCAACTTTAGAACCAAACCGCATGTAGAAGACCCTAAGAGCCCAACCTAGATAGTGCCGCGACAAACCCTAATGGTCACCCGAATAGGTGCTCTATTTTTTTTCTTGCTTACTTTTACTTTGTACTAACTTATTTCACTTTGTTTTGGTTATGATTGCATTGCATGTCATTTCATATTTGAAAGAGTGTCAATTCATGTTCAATTATTAAATTAGAGAGTTTTTCATGGAGGACAAATTTCTTGATAAAGTGGAAGATAATGCAATTGTTCGTATATTTATAATTTGTTTTATGTAAGGAATTTTGTTCTCTAGTAAAATTTTCTAAATGAAATTGAATCAAAATCGATGCCTCTTTTTGCATTCATGCATTAGCATTGCATTGCATCGTGTATAATAAAATTAAAAAAAAACCCTAATTAATCAAAAGAGTTAAAATTATTTGAAGAGGTCAAAGGCCGGAAGAAATGTTGGGAAATGTTCACATCAATGCCATACATGAAGAAACCACTAAAGCGAGGACCTTGTCAGATGCCCACCCTTACAAACCTAGGAGTGTTCTAAATAATTGGACTGCAGAAGAAATTCATGTAGCTTTTAGAGCTTACACAGAGTAATGTTCAAAGCACATTTGTTTCTTTTAGCCTAGAAGTAATAAGAATTCCTTTGTGAAATAGGCTTATGTCCAAACATCATTATGAAAGACATATTGAGATCATTTTGAATAAATATCCTTTTATTCTTTTAGATTATTTCATTCTTTCTATCCAAATAATTATGATAGATTCTTTCATTTCTTGGATATTTTTCCAAATCATTCTTTCATCACATTCATAATCATATTATGTAAATGATTATTCTCAAATTCATTCATTCCTTGCATATTCCTTTGTGCCTACAACAGGTCCCTGGATGTCAACGACATATGTAACACTGCTACGGAGTTAGAACCCCTTTTTGAGCAAGACATGTGTTTAGAGAGATCCCAGGACTTTGAAGATGACATAGACTGTGGCTTATTTCCGGACTGGTTAAGAATGGTAGAACAAGAGGAAAAACAAATTTTGCCTCATGAAGAGACAGAAAGATTGTGACCTTAGAAGAGGGAAAGGTAGTGAAAATTAGAGCGTACATAACTAAAGAAACGAAGCAAGACCTCGTAGAGTTACTTTAGGAATTCAAAGATATCTTTGCGTGGTCATACCAAGATATGCCAAGGTTAAGCACTGACATTGTTGTCCACCGCCTCCCCATAAAAGAGGATTGCAAGTCGGTTCAGTAGAAGCTCTGGAGAATGAGGCCTGACATTGTCCTAAAAATAAAAGAGGAAGTCAAAAAGCAGTTTGATGCTGAATTTTTACAGGAAGTCAAATACTCAGAATGGGTAGCCAAAATTGTGCTTGTCCCTAAGAAAGATGGGAAGGTACGATTGTGTGTAGATTATAGAGACTTAAATAAGGCCAACCTGAAAGACAATTTCCCCTTACCTGACGTTGATACGTTGGTAGACAATATGGTAGGTTATTCGCTGTTTTCCTTCATGGATGGATTCTCGGGATACAACCAAATAAAAATGCATCCCAAAGACATAGAAAAGACCACCTTCATAACCTTGTAGGGTACATTTTATAAGGTGATGCCATTTGGGTTGAAAAATGCAGGAGCAACACATCAAAGGGCCATGGTAGCCTTGTTCCATGATATGATGCAGAAAGAAATTGAAGTTTATGTCGACAATATGATTGTAAAGTCTCAAACAAAATTGGAACATATCCAAGTTTTGAGGAAGTTATTCTTGAGACTGAGGAAATTCCAATTAAAGCTCAATCCAACAAAATGTACTTTTGGAGCTAGATTGGGAAAATTATTGGGCTTCGTAGTCAGTGAGAAGGGAATCGAGATTGACTTAGATAAGGTCCAGGCTATACAAGAATTTCCACCGCCACACACTCAAAAAGAAGTTTGAGGTTTCCTCGGAAGGTTAAATTACATTGCTCGGTTCATTTCACAATCCAAGTGTGTAGGATGACGAATGCTAGAAAGCTTTTGATAAAGTTAAGTAGTACTTGTCAAGTCCTCTAGTATTGTCACCTACTTGCCCAAATAGGCCATTAATCTTGTATTTGACAGTGTTTAACAACTTTATGGGATGTGTGTTAGGTCAACACAATGGTTCGGGAAGAAAAAAAAAGGCGATATACTACCTCAGTAAGAAATTCACTAAGTGTGAAATGAGATATTCGCCAATTGAGAAATTGTGTTATGCCCTAGTTTGGACAACTCGAAGGTTAAGGCAATACATGTTGTACCACATAACCTGGCTAATCTCGAAGTTAGGCCCTTTAAAATATATGATGGAGTCAACTGCCTTGAATGGAAGGATGGCTAGATGGCAAATTCTGCTCTCTAAATTTGACATAGTTTATGTGAACCAAAAAGCCGTGAAAGGAAGTGCAATAGCAGATTTTTTGGCCAGCAGAGATCTAGAAGATTATGAGCCTCTGAACTTTAATTTCCCCAATGAAGAACTAATGTATGTGGCAACTACTGAAGAAGATGCTACAAAAGATCAACTTTGGAAATTGAACTTCGACGAAGCATCAAATGCTGTAGGTAATGGAATTGGGGCAATCTTGGTATCCCTAAATGGAGATCATTATCCGTTCACATGCAAGTTGGATTTTGATTGTACAAATAACATGGCAGAATATGAAGCATGTATCATGGGACTCAGTGCCGCCATAGAATGCAAAATTATAGCGCTGAAAGTATACGGAGATTCTATACTGGTGATCTATCAGCTGAAAGGTGAATGGGAGACAAGAGACCCTAAATTGATCAATTATCGAAGGCTAGTTTTGGTGTTAATTGAGGAGTTTGACGACATTACTTTCAATTATCTCCCGCAAGATGAAAACTAGATGGCATATGCTTTGGCTACTTTGGCTTCCATGGTCAGAATAAGTAAACAAGAAGATGTAAAACCCATTCATATGAGTGTTTACGAGGCTCCAGCTCATTGTACAATGTGGAGGAAGAAGAAAGAGATAATCACCCCTGGTACTACAATATATTACGATATGTGAGAAATCGTGAATACCCTGATCAGGTAACTGAGAACGATAAGAGGACGTTGAGAAGACTAGCCTGTGACTATGTCTTAGACAGAGAGATCTTGTACAAAAAAAGAAAGAATCAGATACTATTGAGATGTGTAGATGCTATTGAAGCTAAAAAAATTCTGGAAGAAGTCCACGGGGTGTTTTTGGAACACATGCTAATGGTTTCACAATGGCTAGACAAATTAGGAGATTTGGGTATTATTGGTATACCATGGGAGACTACATCGATTATGCTAAGAGATTTCACAAATGTCAAATTTTGGAGACAAAATTCATGTACCTCTTTCGCCTTTGCATGTTATGACTTCCCCATGGCCTTTCTCTATGTGGGGCATGGATGTTATCGGGCTGATCTCTCCAAAAGCTTCAAATGAGTATCAGTTCATCTTTGTAGTCATCGACTATTTCACCAAGTGGGTAGAGGCTGCTTCATATGCCAGTGTTACTAAGCCGGCAGTCAGCAGATTCCCAAAAAAGAAATCATATGTCGATATGGAATGCCTGAAAGGATCATATCCGACAATGTATTGAACTTGAACAATAGCATAATAGCGAAGTCTGCAGTCAAATCAAGACCAGACACCATAATTCATCCACGTATCGTCCAAAAATCTATGGTGTAGTGGAAGCAGCCAATAAAAACATTAAGAAGATCGTGGGAAAACGATTGAAACTTATAAGGATTGGCATGAGAAGTTACCATTTGCTTTCTATGCTTATCGAACGTTTATTAGAACTTCTACCGGGGCAACACCTTTCTCATTAGTTTATGGAATGAAGGCGGTTTTACCCATTGAAGTAGAGATACCTTCCTTTTGAGTTTTGTCAGAGCTAAAGTTAGATGAAGAAGAATGGATCTAGTCCAAGTATGATCAGTTAAACTTGATTGAGGAAAAGAGGCTAAGAGCTATTCATCACGGTTAGATGTACCAAAGACGAATTATGCGAGCTTATGACAAAAATGTTCGCCCAAGAGAGTTTCATGAGGGAGACCTGGTATTGAAAAAGATCCTTCCCATACAAAAAGATTTCAGAGGGAAATGGATGCCAAATTAGGAAGAACCTTATGTGGTAAAAAAGGCTTTCTCTGGAGAAGCACTGATTTTGAATGAAATGGATGGGAAAAACTTGCCCAATCTTGTAAATTCGGATTCAGTCAAGAAGTGCTATACTTGAAGAAGAAAATAGGCCAAAGTGAAAACCCGCAAAAGACGCTTTGAGATTTTCTTTAAAAAAAAGACAAAAAACACGGAGAGGCCAAGGTTAAAACCCTAAAAAGCGTCTTGAGACCAAAGGGGTTTTGAGTCAAAAACCCAAAAATGGTGGCTCAAATTGTGATCAAAGACGGGGCATGTGGTGATCTTGCTATACCTGAATTAAGAATAAGGAGAGACGTTACGTCTTGGGGCATCAACAGAGTACTTTTGATCTCCCAAACACATATTGAGCTTAAAATGGTCTTCAGAAAGTCCGTACAGAGAAGCTCAGGCTGCGATATCTAGGGCATCTATCTTTTCCCCTCATCATTTTGTATTCTAGCAATGTTTGCTTTCTTTAATTAACCTATTCTTTTCAGATTTTATTTTTGATAAATTCCATTTTTGTCCATCATTATGATCATTTTCAAGTATTTTGTATTGTCGTAATGATTAATGGACTAATAATACTTTCACAGAAGGAGTTTTTCATATTACTCTGGAAACTTCTAAATAGGACGAGAACATAAAACAAGACTTTTATTTAGAACTCACCAAGCCTAAAGGTTAGAAATATTTGAGAAAAAAACTCTAAACAGTGACCATTTCTTTGGACTTTTGTCAAAAAAATTATCCTTTGAACAAGAAGACAAAGTATTATGTCAGTGATACAACCTTGAAGAATAACGAGCAATAACAACCCAAACATTAAAAAGGGATCATTCTCATGAAATTCTACATTCATGCAAAACATATTTAGTTAGAAGCATTTGATTCATTCTAATCATTGCATACTAATCATTATGCATGACATTCAACATTCATGCAAGTATCATCCATAATACATTTAGTTAGGAGCATTCGATTCATTCCAATCATTGCATCCTAATCATTATGCATAAGCATAGGTTCATAAATCGATTCTACAGGTCATGTCCCCCAGAGGACAGTGTAGCAAGATCGATGAATCCACAAATCCCATACCCTTGAAGTTGTAGTGGGATGGATTGAAGTCAAGATAGTGAATCTTATTCCCCTGAAGTTGCAGCGGAGCAGATTAAAGCTACGAATCCACAAGTCTTATACCTCTGAAGTTGCAGTAGGTCAGATCAAATCCACCATGGCGAATCTCATCTCCTTGAAGTTGTAGTAGAGTAGATTGAAGCCACAGCTTTGTTTCCCTGAAGTTGCAGTGAAGCAGACTGAAGACAGTAAATCTTATTTCCCGGGCATTGCAGTGGAACAGATTAAAGCTACAGATTACGGCAGATCTTATCTTCTTAAAGTTGCAGTGAAACAGATTGAAGCCACCAGCCTTATCTCCCTAAAATTATAGCGGAGCAGACTAAAGACAGCAAATCTTATTTCTCTAGCGTTATAATGGAATAGATTAAAGCTACGGATTACGGCGGATCTTATCTTCCTGAAGTTGTAGTGAAGCATATTGAAGCCACCAGCCTTATCTCCTTGAAGTTGCAGCAGAGCAGACTGAAGACAGCAAATCTCATTTCCCTGGCGTCGCAGTGGAACAAGATTAAAGCTATAGATTATGGTAGATCTTATCTTCTTGAAGTTGTAGTGAAGCAGATTGAAGCCACCAGCCTTACCTCCCTGAAGTTACAGCGGAGTAGACTGAAGACAACAAATCTTATTTCCTTGGTGTTGTAGTGGAACAAGATTAAAGCTATAGATTACGGCAGATCTTATCTTTCTGAAGTTGCAGTGAAGCAGATTGAAGCCACCAGCCTTATCTCCCTAAATTTATAGTGGAGTAAACTGAAGACAACAAATCTTATTTCCCTGGTGTTGTAGTGGAATAGATTAAAGTTACAGATTATGGTGGATCTTATCTTTCTGAAGTTACAGTGAAGCAGATTGAAGCCACCAGCCTTATCTCCCTGAAGTTTCAGCGGAGTAGACTGAAGACAACAAATCTCATTTCCCTGGCGTCGCAGTGGAACATATTACAGCTACATATTACGACAGATCTTATCTTCCTAAAGTTGTAGTGGAGTAAATTGAAGCCACCAGCCTTATCTCCCTGAAGTTGCAGCGGAGTAGAATGAAGACAGTAAATCTTATTTCCTGGGCATTGCAGTTGAAAAGATTAAAACTACAAATCCTATACCTCTGAAGTTGCAATAGGTCGGATCAAATTTCCCAAAACCAAACCTTATCTCCCTTAAGTTGCAGTGGAGCACACTAAAGATAGCAAATCTTATCTCCCTGAAGTTGCGGCGGAGCAGATTGAAGCTACAAGTCTAGTTTCCTTGAATTGGATTGAAGCGCTAGTTCTCATGCACCTGAAGATGCAGTGGGATGGAATGAAGCTACTTGAAGAAGAAAAGCACCGAAAGAAGTCAAGATTCAGCGAGACCGACAAAATTGGCCCTTTTAAAGTCTTTGCTTCATTCTCGTTACGACAATGAGCAAATATGGGCAGCTCTAGGACCCAATTTATGCCCAAGGCCTGTTCATTAACTAGAAAAAAAAACAAATGATAAAAATAGTCCAATAAAAGTCCATTACAACACCAGTCCATTAAGACCCAAATACTAAATCCAATAACAAATTTAGCCCAAATTAAAGCCCAAAGCCTAAACAAATAAAAAAATCAGAAGAAACCCTAAGGAACCTTCTAGCGCCGTATGCCTCAACGGCCGAGCCCCCACCCACGCGCTGCAAACAACCACGTCATCTCACACGCGCGCCTCTATGACGTTTTCACCTGCAAAGCAAAACAGAAAAAAAGGCCAGCATATAGGGATAACAGAATGGAAAATATTGTATTTTCTATTTATTTTCAATTTTCTGGGCTATAAAAGAAAAGAAAAGCCTCTGTAATGAATAGTATTTTATGAATACGAAATAAAAAAATACATCAAATAAAGGGTGATTTTCGTTTTTCTCGAATCTGTTTCTTCCTTCTTCTTTTTTTTTTTTGATATTTGTATACACATATCAAATATAAAAAAGGGAAAAGGGATACCTGTTCTTTGATTCGCCGAAAAATGGTTTTTTAGCTCCGACCGTCGTGCGTGGTGGCGCCGATCGGCGCCAGAGTCTTGCCAGAGTTTGGCCGAATGGAGGGGAGGGGACAGTATTTTGAAAGAGTTTTCAACCTTTTTTTTCTGAAGCGAAGAGAATGATTTTTTTTCTTAAACAGTGTCGTTTAGGGCTGAGTTCAAGCCCAAAATGGCGTCGTTTTACCTCAGCCCGTGTGCGCGACCCAACTCGAAGACAGGATACGCATGTTTTCCCTTTGATGGGATAATTGCGCTATAGGTCCTTCCACATTTTTATATCTTTTAATATAGTTTTTTATTTTATTTTCAATTTTACCCTATAATTTTTCTTCTATTTCAATTTGGTCCCGCGCAAAGTGATGTTGTTTTGGTGGACAGGGTTAATTTCCCTATTGGTCCTTGCATGTTATGCGAGTGTTCAAATGGGCCCTTTTCTTATTATTTGTTTGCGGATTTGCCCCAAATTTCTGTTTTAAGTTTAAATTAGTCATTTTTTTTGTTATTTTTACTATGAAATTAATTAATTTTGATTGTTATTATTATATTTATTAGTATTATTATAATTATTTTTATTACTTCCACTATTATTACTATTATTATATTCACTATTATTATTACTTTCTCTATTATTATTATTATTATTATTATTATTATTATTATTATTATTATTATTACTTTTATTTTATTTTTAGTATTATTTATTATTATTATTATTTTCAATTGTTTTACCTAATATTCATTCGCTTATTTATTTATTGATTCACTACTAAATTTTTAATTATTTTTTAGTTTTCATTTATTTATTTACTTATTTTTAATTAGTTTGTTTTATTTTTAATTATTTATTTTAATATTATTATTTTTTATTAACATATTTTCATTATAATTTATTATTATTATCATTTTTTGTTACTATTATCAATTTTTATTATCTTAAAACTATTGTACATAATATTTATTTATTTAATTGATTTGCTATTAGCTTTTATTTTTGTTATTATTTTCTTTTATTTTCTTTGTTTATTTATTTATTTTATTTTTAAACTTTTACCTATTATTTTATATAAATTATTTGTTTTAGCTTTTATTTATTTTTGCCTTTATTAATGTTATTTATATTGTTACCTTTGTTTTTATTCTATTATGCATGTGTATTATAATTCATTTTCCTTTTACTACGATCATATCACATTTTATTCGATGCATTAAAATTTTCGTTTTGAAATAAGCAAACACTCCGCGTTCTAAGGTTCGAAAGAAATCGTACCCTAACTTACTGGGTTTCGATTTTTCTCATCGAATCTAAAGAACCTATTATTTTCCTTTTAAAATCAAAGCACATAGGTTAAATGAAAACTTATTCTCAGGAATTCAAAAGTGTTGTGTCCTAACTCACTGGATGTGACATTTTATTATATCGAGGTAAGGATTTTTAAAAATAAAGTCAATATTCTGTGTTTAGAATTTTGTGAAATTGTGCCTTAACTTATTGGGTTTCGATTTTTCATTTGACCCAAATAACCGAATTACCTTCTTAAATTTAAATGTACGAGTTTTGAATGGCAAAATACAAGCGTAGTTTTGAGGATTCGAGATGTTGTATCCTAACTCACTAGGTATGATATTTTATTCCTTTGAAATAAGCTGGTCTCGGCATCCAGTTTAATTTATTCAAGTTTTTTTAAAATGAAGAGGATCGTTTTTTAAAATCTTTTCAAATTTTCGACATTAAGATGTTAATAAATCAATTTTGTACCAATTTTGGGCTTTATGAGGGTGCTAATCCTTCCTCGTGCGTAACTGACTCCCGAACTCGTTTTCTCGAATTTTATAGGTCAAAATC
The DNA here is from genome assembly GCA_025506655.1 of Gossypium rotundifolium. Classification (NCBI taxonomy): domain Eukaryota; kingdom Viridiplantae; phylum Streptophyta; class Magnoliopsida; order Malvales; family Malvaceae; genus Gossypium; species Gossypium rotundifolium. Next base: position 57,433,696 of record CP106727.1, on the reverse strand, counting down.
ATCGTTTTAATAAATCAAAATGTTTTAACGATCAATCTCAAGGTGACCCGATCACACCTCGAAAAAATATTGGTGGCGACTCCATTCTCCACTACAACAAAAAAGGCCTATAGCGACACTTTTTTTGACATAAGACGACGTAAAAAAGGTTGGCATAGGCTTCGCGACGCTTTGTCCGACGCTTCCAAAATGGTTGTATATAGTGGGGTTGGTATATGCATTGCGACGCTTTTTCAAAAGCGTCGCTATAAGTCAACATAAGCCGACGCTTATTGAAGGGTTGTGAAAAGTTTAGTCAATACCGACCTTTAAAAAAGGTTGGGAAAGACCTAGTCAATGCCAACCTTTGAAAAAGGTTGTTATAGACATGTTTAAGGCAACCTTAAAACGGTTGGTATAGTTCTTGTCTAACGCAACTTTTAAAAACGGTTGGTATAGTGCCGTCTAAGGCAACCTTAAAAAGGTTGAGATAGACCTTGTCTAAGACAACCAATAAAAAAAAGGTTGGGATAAACATACCTAAGGCAACCTTGAACAGGTTGGGATAGACCATGTCTAAGGCAACCTTTAAAAAAAGTTGGAATAGACCCCGTTTAAAGGGACCTTAAAAAAGTTAGTATAGACCATGTCTAAGGCAACCTTTAAAAAATGTTGAGATAGACTCGTTTAAAGCAACCTTAAAAAGGTTGAGATAAATCTTATCTAAGGCAACCTTTAAAAAGGTTAGGATAAACTCATCTACAATAACTTGGAAAAGATTGGGATAGACACTTATAATGTAATTTTTCTATTTTTATTATTTCAATATTAATATATTTTATAAATATTTACATGAATAATGATAGGAATTTTGCTTTAAATACAACTAAAAAATATATAAAATATAAAATTAAAATTAAAATAAAGATTGAATATTCACGACAAAAATCGATCCAACAATCAAAATACACTAACATTTAACTAAAATGTATACCACTAACATTCAACTCAATGTACAAAAGTAAACAAATAAAAAAGTATGTAAAGCGATGGACATTGATATTGATGTTGTACTACAAAAAATCTAATACAATTTGAAACAACTTTAATTCCAAGAAACTCTATTGATCTCTTATTTCTACAAAGGTAGAGCCCCAAGTAGTGAATATATCTGAATCCAAACAATCCATTTTGTTTACTACCTACTTGTCACATATGCAGTTTTCTCTCTTTTCACCTTTATTGCTTCTTGACTCTTTGCTATATTTAGCGTTATCCCTCGAGCCCCAACCTTGCTGTAAGCCAATTGCAGACCTCATTCATTTCTCTAGGGATTGTGTAATGACCAATCCTGCACAAATCGGATCAAAAACTATAACAAAATGCTTAAAGTAAGGTAATAACATTCTTACTTGTCTCTTGGAAACTGTAACAAAATGCTTCACAGCATGATAAATACAAAATGTAATTAAAACAAATCTTAATAATAGAAAGGGGGTAAAAAGATCTATTGTAAGCATGAGATCTAATAATTAATTAGCCATCTAACTACTTTTGACAACATGAAGAAGACTAAATATTGTGCATACAACATAAACAGAATCAGGAATGGATGGAAGTACACTTCCTTAAAATGATTTGATCTAATATCTACCGAGAAACAGAGTGTCGGTGGGTGCATGTGGGAGGGAATGCTTCTCAAGTAGACCTGTCAATTCTGAATCACATCCGAAAACCCAAACACAAACCTGATTTGGTCAGGCCAACAACCCAAAACTATCCAAAGTAAAAACAACTTGAACTTAAAATGACCAAAAAACCCCGAAATAGCACAATTCAGATTGACCTAAATCATGTAAAAACAACAAAAAGAAAAAAAAAAGAAATGAATAAGCACATATTGGTTTGCTCAATACTCAAAACCAGCTCTATATGCAGCATATTTGAGCTCTTCTGATAAAAGAAAAGAGGTAATGAACAGACAAGTTTCTACAATGAACCAGACAGTGGCCATAGATGGTGATAGAACATATCGTACATGTACACATGTTGGGGGAAAAAAATAGAGGGCGCAGAACATGCATATCAAAATAAACTGACCTCAAAAGGGCACATCAATTTCCTGTCTCAGGTTCCAAGTGAGGCTTGTCCTTTGATAGAAGCTTATACATATAGAATCTACCACCGTACCACTGCATATAAAAAAACAAGCTGTTAGACAACTTGAACTTCTCTTTACTGCCTTCACAAACTAAAGATATACCGCCCATGCCTATGTCAGTTTTCTCATTGCCATTCACCTCTACTGTGTTGTCAACTACTAGATTCATAAACCGATCAAACCCACGAGCGTACCAACAACCATCCAATTTGCATTCACTTGACTGCACATTACATACCAAATGAAAATTCATACAATTAAAATTACAGTATGTAGATTAGCATCGCAATCTCACAAAGCCACATGCAACTTACAAGACTAAATAATGAAGCAACAAATTAGTTACACATTAATCCACCGTATTACCAAATACCATAAGAGCATAAACCTAAATCTAAGATTGATTGTAGCTCATAAGTTGCTCAATATTCAAAATATGCAAAGTAATAATCATTACTATCCACGAGATAAAAAATCGAAGATCATACAGGAAAGAATAAAACTATTTTTTAACCTTAAAAGTCATACCAAAAGAAAACACATATTAGGTGCGGACAATAAGCAGGGGACATTCGCTTTACTACTACGCAAAGAACAACGAAAGAAAACTTACTCGGAGTTTCTTGTCTATGTACTGTTATATGAAAACAAACATCGATAAAAGAACTTAGAAATAAGTAAGGGAAAAGAAAGAAAGAACAAAAAACAAATTTTCAAAAGATGAAAAAAGTATTGAAATGTGTGGGAAAAAAGGAACTTGCTTTTGAGATCCGGAGGCTGGCTGATCTGCTCATAGTGACGGAGGTTGGTCTCTGCATGAGCGGAGAGCGAAATAGAGGAATAGGGTTTAGGGAGGAAGAAGAGGCATGATTCGTAGACTAAAATGAAAGCCTCGAGATTGTAGAGGGCTGATGTTGATCAAGAGACGGCCCACGTTGAAAATTTCAAATGAGATTAAAAAAAATATTAGATAATTAAAATTAGTTAATCGGGTGGCGAGAATCGAACTCAAGAATTCTCGTATTTGAGCGAGAATCATACCACTAAACTAATCACTCAAAGCATTTAACTTATTCTACAATCTTTATAACGTTTTCTATAAATCTTAAATTTTTAGCTTAATACCCCTTTTGGCCCCTGTACTATAGATAAATTATCAATGTGGTACCTCTACTGTTTTTTATCAATTTGGCCCTTATACTTTATTTTTGTTATCGTTTGGTCCATGCACTTTCATTCCAATCATCCCGTTACCCCAATCCAATCATCCCTCCCACTTTTAGTAATTCAATGACTATTTTGTAGCTTTTAAAATTGAGTTACCAAAACATAAATTTAATAATTAGATTACTCATTGTTTTATTATTCATCCTTATTTGACAAATGGAAATCAAGATGGAGTTTTGTTGTATTTATCAAACCATCTAAAACTACATTATAACATAAATGGTAATTAGGCTAATAAAATAGTATTTTTATGTAACATGGAGTTTTAATTTAATGTAATATATTTTTATGTTTTAATAAAAATATTTATATTTAATAAAAATTTCTTACAATTTCTTGATATAATAGAACTTGTTTGACATGGAAATTAGCTACTAAAGTATTGGTTGTACTTAGTGAGAAAATACATTCACTGCAGATAGTGATATATGCGATTCATTTCTCTTACTTATAGTTTTCATTAATTCCACATTAATCAATTCTACATGCAATTTGTTTTAGGTTATATTGAGCTTGTGGAGGGACTGATCGGGCATATATATATAATTAGGGATAAAATAGTTTGTAAATAAGTTACTGTTCTTTGCTTATTAATTACAATATTATTTAATGGTGAAGTCATTCTACTACAAGATACCATGATTATTACGAAAGTTACTCCTTAAGTGATCGCCAATGACCTTGTCATAATTGTGTTACTCTCATAAGATATCCTTAAATCTCTTCAGGATAAATTTATAAGAACTAGATCAAATTAAAGTTCATATATTCAATTGTACATTAAACCATTGTTCATGTATGCTTTTCGGGTTTATCCCACCTTGATATTTTATTATTTGAAAATAATAATTTATATTTATCTTATTTATGATTAAAATTTTAAATATATATAACATAAATTTTAAAACATTTTATTAAAAACCCTAAAATCCTAAACCCTAAACCCATAATCACAAAATTCCAAAATCTCAAACCTCAAACCCATAAACACAAAACCCTAAAACTTTAAACCATGAGTTGTAATCCTTAAACCCTAAACCATAAATACTAAACTTTAAACCCTAAACTAAATTTATTTTTTAGACATTTTATTAAAACCTTATTCACACTCGAAGTTATTAAGTTATTTTTAATTTGAATATATACAATTATTCACAAACCGATGATGTAAAATTTTAAGAATATTCATATTTTAAATCCAATTTTTTGGTGCTACACATTCAAAAAAATCTGGAATTAAGGAAATTTGGGACGTTACACCTTTATACAAAGAGTTGGCCAGAGCGTATGTTGACAAGTCTATCCCAACACTTAGGAAAGTGTCGCCCCAAAGCGTAAATCTTAGGACGGACAAAAGCCAACTCTTATTCAAGCGTTGCCTTAGGCATACATATCCCAACCCTTATACAAAGAGTTGGCTAAAGCGTAGTCTATCGCAACACTTAGGAAATTGTCGCCACAAAAGTGTCGTTTTGGGACTACATAAAAGCCAACTCTTATTCAAGAGTTGCCTTAGGCATACACATCCCAACCCTTATACAAAGAGTTGGCCAAAATGTAGTCTATCCCAACACTTAGGAAGGTGTCGTCACAAAAGTGTCGTCTTAGGACTACACAAAGACAACTCTTATTCAAGCGTTGCCTTAGGCATACATATCCCAACCCTTATACAAAGAGTTGGCCAAAGCATAGTCTATCCCAACACTTAGGAAAGTGTCGCCACAAAGTGTCATCTTAGGGCTACACAAAGCCAACTTTTATTCAAGTGTTGCCTTAGGCATACATATCTCAACTCTTATACAAAGAGTGGGCAAAAGTGTAGTCTATCCCAACACTTAGGAAAGTGTCGCCCAAAGCGTAGTCTTAGGACTACATAAAAGTCAACTTTTACTCAAGCGTTGCCTTAAGCATACATATCACAACCCTTGTACAAAGAGTTGGCTAAAGCGTATGTTGGCAAGTCTATCCCAACACTTAGGAAAGTGTCGCCCCAAAACTGTCGTCTTAGGACTAGACAAAGCCAACTCTTATTTAAGCGTTGCCTTAGGCATGCATATCCCAACCCTTATAAAAGAGTTGGCTAAAGCGTATGTTGGCCAGTCTATCCCAACACTTACGAAAGTGTCGCCCCATAAGTGTCGCTATAGGCCTTTTTTGTTGTAGTGCTCGTTTTTAAAGTCGACTCCGTTTTTCAAGCAAAAAAAAATGATTTCGACAGAGCTCTTGGTGAAGAACAAATCAACTAGGCTCTTCCACTAATGAAAATTATTATTGACTGATTTAACCGTTAATGGACACTAACGTGGTTGACGAAATGAATGAGAAGCTGACATGAGGCATCTCACATGGACAAGTATGCTAACATGGCATGCTAGGTCTAGAAAGAATTATTTATATTTTTTGAAATTTTTAATAATTTATTATTATTTTAATTATTTATATTTTTAATAAATTTTATAATTTTGAAAATAATTATGATTTTCAAATAATATTTTAAGATTTTTTAATAGATAGCCCAAAATGAATTTAGACAAACTCTGTCCAAAATTTAAATGCACTTGGACATCAGTTTGTCCAAGTTCATTTTGATGTACATTTAGAAATGTTTTTTTATTAATTTTTAGTATTTTAATTTTATAAATATATTATCATGGCATGTCACGTATGGCATGCCAAATGGTTTTCATTACTTCCATCAATCACATTAACATTTATTAACAGTCAAATTAATCAATAATTATTTTTGTTATCGAAAGTGGCTAATTATTTTCTTCTATCATGAATAGCTTAATTGCGTGTATTTTTAAATTTATTTTTCCAATTTTTTAATTAAAGGCATTTTTTACCTATTAGCTCATATAAATTTGATTTTTCATTAATGGAAAGTTTAACAAATTCGATTGGAGGGTTATTCTTTTAAGCTTAATTTGATCATATTATTAAATTATTAAACTAATATATTATATTATTTTAGATTTTATATAATCATCAAATTTAAATTTTGTAAATTTGAATAATTATTAGCATTTAATATTTCTTATACACATGCAATGACATTGTATCTAAAATTATTTTATATTTATAATTAAATTTTTAAAATTTATTTCAATTTAGAAATTAATTTTTATTATCAATTATAAAATATAATATAATTATATAATATTTAAAATACATTTTAATAAATTAAATAATTATAAATTTTATTTATATTTTAAATATTATTAATATGATCGTATTAATTATTAATGCTTGTTTAGTTATCAATTTGGACTTTTAAGTTTTTGATCAAATCTATCTTGGTCTCATGCTTAAATTGGTTTCGGATTTGGATTATTTTAGACTCAAGCTTTATTAAACTTGGGTCAACTCGAACTTTGTTTGACTTGAATTTTTTGAGCTCAAACCATTATGAGCTTAGATTTTTTGGACTCGAATCATCATAGATTCGGATAAAAATGGGCATGCTTCCGGGCTCAGGCTTCTTCTGCTGGTTATAATTCGGTAAATCCAAATTTTGATACAATTTTTCTGATTAGTTTACTGCATTTGGACATGCAGGAAATTAAGAAACATATTTAAAGTTTTTAATTGGTGAGATGCTAAACGGATTTTGTAAATAATTTTCTCCAGATATACAAGGAAACTATGGTGAGTAAATAAATTAAAAAACATCTGCATAATTGGTATGAAAATAATTTCTTAATACACTTTCATGCAATGAGTTAGTAAATGACTAAATATAAGGCTGGCAATTAACCTATATAATTACTAACCAAAAAAATGAGCCTATATAATTGGACCACACCTACAGGTTAAAGTGCTCGCACAGCACTAACAACCTAAAAACCCAAAGCTAATTAAGCAATGGAGAAGACTGCTTTGATTTTTGTTGGTATCATTGCTAGCCTTGTCTCCTTTGCTTTAGCAACACCAGGGATTGCCACCTTCTACACAAATTATGTTCGTGAGTATTGGTTTTTTCTCTTTTTTAGTTTCTCCTGAATCGAATTTATAATCAAGTCTTGAATTATTATTTATTCAATTACTTTGATTTGAAACATATCTAAGTATGCTATATATTGTGAATTGAGATAAAACTTTCCCTTGGAAACCAAGAGTGCTCTCAATAGTCCTAGAGAGAACAACTACTTCTGAAGAGGGTGGTGGTGTGGAGAGGGAGAGTAACAGCGAGATCTCACTACTAGCTGATGAGTTAATCCAACTATCAATCAAGAAATCGCTTGTGGTGCCGTCTGATAAACCCACCTTGATTTGTTCGGTTTGGACAAAAAAAATTTTCAACACAAAGAGTTTCAAAGCGCAATTAAAGAGTATTTGGAAGACAAGAAGGAAATTTGAAATTAAGCTGGATGGGCAGAATCTTTTTCAATAGTGTTTGACCTTGAGGATGATCTGGAGAGTATTATGGAAGGCGGCCGTGGTTATTTCGGAAATATCTTATTTTATTTGATAGGTTGCATAATCCAATGGAAAGGGACCAGATCTGTCTTACTAAGTCACCTTATTGGATCCATGTTGGACCATGTCCCCCAGAACTTCACAGAAAAGATCTACTGCATGCGATTGGGTGCACTTTTGGGGGAGTCCTCAGATCTGAGATTAGTGATGATTCATGCAGATTAAAGGTTAATTTGGATATTCAGAAACCTCTGCGTAGAGGGATTTTTGTTTCATGCGGCAATAGTGTAAAATTCTGGATCCCTTTTAAATTTGAAAAATTGCCAATTTTTGTTTTGGTTGTGGCAGATTAGATCATAGCCTCAATGATTGTAAAGCGTCAGATCCTGCAGGAAAAATCAAAATTGGAGAAGATCCCCCTTATTCAATTGCGTTAAAAGTAGAATCAAAATTAATGGGAAAAGAGAGCATGAATTTTAATGCTTTTATCAAAAAGATAGGCTCTCAAGTCACTACATAGGGAATTATAAGGTGACAGAGGGACAGAACCTGGAGGAAAAAACTGGATTTATGGGGGGAATCGGTTCAGGGGGTAAAATTTTAGCAAATTGGGAGGAAGGTTTGCAAGATCAGGGGGTTATGTCTATTTCTGGGATGACAGAACTGACACATGAAAGACCTAACATATGAGAGAATTGTTTAAATGGATCAAAGAAGTCCAATTGGAGACGACTTCCCATGAAGGTTCATTTAGAATCTATGGACCAAACAAATGTGGGTGCAAAGAGAAAATCCCCAAAAGAAGATGATAAGGGCTGCTCGGGATTAATAATCAGGGAAGATATAAAGAGGCTTAGACCGGATGTTATGCATGACAACATATTTGAAAGTATGGAGGTTACGTTGGACAACCTGGAATAGTTCACTGTTTCAAACAAATCAGAATCGAGGGCGCCATTGGGCAAGCCGACCAGTTGCAATGAAAATCGTATGTTGAAATGTCCGAGGGTTGGGGAGCCCTCAGGTTGTGAGAAGGCTGCGGCAATTATGTAAGCAGCACAATCCCCATATGGTCTTCTTGATGGAGACTAAATTAGATAAGAAGCGTATGGAAAAATCTTGAAGGAGTTGTGGTTCTGTAAATGGTTTAGAGATGGCTGCGATAGGGTCTCGAGGTGTTCTATGTTTAGCTTGGAAAGGAGGGATTGAGGTTACTTTGAGAAGCTTTTCTAATTGGCATATTGATGTATTAGTAAAGAAAGATAATGCACAAGAGGAATGGCGGTTCACGGGATTTTATGGCTCTCTATATTTGAAAGATAAAAATGTTGCATGGAACCTCCTTAAAAGACTAGGCCAAGAGTGTAACTACCCATGGCTAGTAGCAGGGGATTTCAATGAAATTTTGTACTCCTTTGAGAAAAGTGGCGGAGTGCCACGTGACCACCAAAGAATGGAAGCTTTTAGAGATGTGCTGGATGAATGTCAACTGATTGATTTGGGGTATTCAGGATCATGGTTCACATGGGAAAGCGGAAACCTTCCAGAGACAAACATTAGATAGCATCTGGATAGAGGAGTGGCTAATGAGAGTTGGATGCTTAAATTCCCACGAGGTAATGTTCAGCACCTTGTTTATACTTCCTCTGATCATTGTCCTATTCTCATAAACATAGATAGTATAACTCCTCCTCCTAATGGTCATCGATTCCATTTTGAATCATGGTGGACTTTAGAGGAATCGTTTGAGGGCACTCTCAAAGTTTTTTGCGGTTCTCCTCAGTGCCACTAGTAGAGAAATTGGAGTTGTTGCAACCTTGTTTGAAAAAATGGGCATGTAGTGTGAAGAGTAAAAAGGGGGACTTATGAAAAAGTTAACTGAAGAGCTTGAAGATCTGTTGAAATCTAACAAGGATGATGATATGATGGAAAGGATTATTGACACAAAAATCCACCTTAATATGGAGATTGATAAAGACGAGATGTATTGGGAATAGAGATCTAGAGCGAATTGGCTTAAGCTGGGGGATAGAAATATAAGCTACTTTCACAAATATGCAACGACTCGAAAAAGGGCAAACACAATTAATCAGCTGGTTTTGGATAATGGTAGACAAATTTCAAATAGTTCTGAAATTAATGAAGCTCTACGGATTTCTTTGAAGATCTTTTTACGTCAAGAGGATGTAGAAATCCGCATAAAGTGTTGGAAGGTATTGGACCAAACATCTCACATGAGATTAATGAAAGATTGCTTTCTCCTTTTAAGGAAGAAGAGGTATGGCTTACTCGAGGGAATGAGGCCAACAAAAGCTCCAGGTTCGAATGGTTATCCCGCATTATTTTTTCAGAAATTTTGGCATATTGTTGGAAAGGAGGTTACAGAGTTTTGTCTTAATATCTTGAATGGTGTTAGAGGGGCTGAATAGATAAATATTACAGAAATCGTGCTTATTCCCAAAATTTTAAATCCTATGTCTATGGTGAATTTCAGACCTATTAGCTTGTGTACTGTCCTTTATAAAATGGTTACAAAAGCAATTGTTAAAGATTACAAGATGTTATGGGATTATGCATTGATAAGGTTCAAAGTGCCTTTGTCCCAGGGCGTCTAATTACAGACATTGTACTAGTAGCATATGAAATCTTGCATACTTTTCGAAAGAAGAGGATAGGGAAGAAAGGGTATATGGCCTTGAAGTTGGATATGAGTAAAGCGTATGACAGGGTGGAATGGGAGTTTATTAAACAAGTGATGATTTGAATGGGATTTGCTGAGAGATGGGTTGATTTGATTATGAAATTCATCAGTACAGTCTCTTACGCTATTAACAGTAATGGTTATAGGGGCAGAATCTTTCAGGCGACTAGGGGTTTGAGGCAAGGAGATCCACTTAGCCTGTTTCTTTTCCTTTTTTGTAGTGAAGGGCTCTCTTCACTAATGAGAACAGCGAAGGGCAATGGTGTGGTCAAAGGTGCAAAAGCAAGCAGGAGAGGGCCAAAAATAACTCATCTTTTGTTCGCAGATGATTGTATGTTGTTTGGTGAAGCAACAGATCAAGGGGCTAGAAACATGAAAAATATTTTACAGGAGTACCAGGTCTGTTCAGGTCAGTGCGTAAAACTACAATAAATCGACGATTTTTATAGCTCCAATACATCAGAAGGTGCAAAACTAGCAGTATCAGCAGTGTTAGGAGTCAGGAGTGCTTCTAATCCGGAGAAATATCTAGGTCTTCCAAATGTTGTGGGTAGGTGGAAAAGGGCAGCCTTTCAGAACTTATTAGATAGAATTAACATGCGTATTGATGGGTGGAGTACCAGATGGCTATCTTAAGGAGGTAAAGAAATCTTTATAAAGTCAGTTTTGCAGGCTATTCTTACGTATGCTATGTTGTGTTTTCTTCTTCCAAAAACTTTTTGTGAGAAGATGGAAAGTAGCTTCACTAGATTCTGGTGGAAAAAAAGGGCAGGTAAAAGAGGGATTCACTGGAGTAAGTGGAGTTATCTATGTCGTCCAAAAGAGGAAGGAGGGTTGGGGTTTAAAAATATGGCACAGTTTAATATAGCTCTTCTTGCTAAACTAGGGTGGAGATTGATTCATTATCCGGAGTCCTTAGTTGCAAGATTTTTAAGGCAAAATATTTTCAGATTGCAATTTTGAAAAGTCTCAATTGGGGAACTCAAGTTCATTTGTGTGGCGTAGTATTTGGGCCTCAAAGAAGTCATTAGAAAAAGGTCTTATTTGGAGAGTGGGTTCTGATGAAAACATATCAATTTTTACGGATGCATGGGCTCCAAATTATACAAATCAAAGATTAATTCCTGATAGTGGTAATGCGCATTTGGTTAAAGTTGCAAAATTAATCAATAATGCAGAGGGAAGTTGGAATAAAGTTCTGATAGAGAATACCTTCCCAGCTGCTGAAGCTGAACTGATCCTCCAAATCCTTGGCGATGGAAGCGCATGATGACTTACTTGTTTGGAATGATGAACCATCGGAAGAATTCTCAATGCAGAGTTCCTATAAACTAGTACAAAGTCTCGATCCTACATCTTACACTTTATAAAACGACTATAGAGAATTTTACAAAAAACTTTGGGGTACTGACATCCCAGAGAAAATTAAAATCCTAGTCTGGAAACTATCCTGGAACTATCTATCTACTTGAGTTAACTTATATTGTAGAAAATTAGCCCCTAACGGTGAGTGTCCTCGGTGTCAGAATGGGGAGGAGACAATAATTCATCTCTTTAGGGACTGCCCTGTATCAATGGTAGTTTGGAGGGAGCTAGAAGGGTCGATTTCTAATCTACATCCATATATAGAATTCTTAGAATGGCTTACCAGGACAATGAAGCTCCTTTCTTCAGAACAGTCAAGAATCTTTTGCATTGCGCTTTGGGCCATCTGGGTGATAGGAATTCTTGGATCCACGAAAAACTAACAGATCAGGCAAAGAAATGACTTCTTTTATTCGCAGTTACATAAAAGAATTTGACGGAGTTAAAGGAGAAAAGCAGATTACCTCTACGGTGAAGATGAAATGGCGAAGCCCATCTGGTCCGAAAGTCAAAGTAAATTTTGATGGGGCTTTTAGTGAGCGGGCCAAACAGTTGGCATCCGGAGTAGTGGTTAGAGATAGCAATGGGTATGTTCTCATTTCAACCACAGAGATCCATCATGAGGTGGCCTCTGCCTTTGCTGCAGAAGCCATTGCTTCCAAAAAAGTGACCCAAATAGTCATAGAAATGCAAAGGAGAGGAGTTAGTATAGAAGGAGACTCTCTGAATGTGATAAATAAATGCAAAAAAGGAGTTTTTGACAGATCGTTAATAGGTCCCTACATAAACGACATCCTCAGTTTAAAATCCAGAGCTACAGATCTAAGCTTTAGTTTGTGCCAAGATCTGAGAATACGGTTGCACATATCCTAGCTATGGAAGCACTTAAGAGGAAGGAGGGGTTTTACCTGACTGATGGCATCCCTGGCTATGCAAAATCCCAGGAGGAGAACGAAAGCGTGCGTGAACCAGATTAGATAGAAGGTAGATTGAGGGGGGAGGAAAGTTTTTCCATAGAGAAAATGAACAGACGAGAAGAGATTTGACACAAAGAAAATCAAAAGGTAGAAGGTAGCTTTTAACTCCCCCTGGGTTATGAAACTGCCATTAATGGTAAGGCTGATAGATGTGAGATGACACGACAGGCAGACTGGACTGATTAGGCGTGTTGACGATGATTTACTTTTTCAAATTTTAAAATCTTGTTTTGATTGTCTTTCTAGATTTTTCTTTATTTTGGGCCAAATGTTCGGGGCATGTTTCTGTTACTATTTGATATTATTTTTCTCTTTAATAAAAGCAAGCCCAATCTATTTTATCAAAAAAAAGTATGCTATATATTGTGGTTATTGCTAGCTTCTGCATGTTTTGGAAGCCAGGATCAAGGAAAAATGATTGCCACTGCTGGTGATGCACTATGGAATAATGGGGCAGTGTGTGGGAAAATGTTCACTGTGACATGCAAGGGACCCCGAAATCCCGTACCACATCCATGCACAAGCAAGAGCGTAACTGTGAAGATCGTTGATCATTTCCCGAGATGCCCATCAACCATTGATCTCTCTCGAGATGCATTCGCTCTTATTGCTAACCCTGTTGCCGATATCATTAACATTGACTACAACCAGTATGCATACTTCACTTCCTTATCATCTCCATTGCTTCTTCAGTGATGAAGTTCCTTTGTTTAGTGCAATTACATAAATTTTTGGGTTCTTTTTTTTTTCTTTGTAGGGTTTGATAAAATTTGGCAGGCAATGCAAAGACCGAAGTTTTGGAGATAGATGCTTAGTGTAATGGAATAATATTTTGTTTCTAATAAATTTCATAGTAGTATGTAACGGAGAGATTGGCAATGAGATTTATGATATTGTTTTTAGATGTATCTCTGCAGAACTATAATGAATTTAATTTGTTTTATAATTGGGTAAGGATGCAAATATTTTTACCATTAGGTAAAAAATTGCGACATAATAAAAATATTATAATAGATGTGAGATTTTAAATAATTTTAGCTTTTAGATTCAATTGAATTTTTCTAACCACGTATCTATTTACACATTTTATTAAAAATAAAAATATGTATTTCAATTTTTGGTTGTAATTAAGATTCCAAACATTCATAGAAAATTTCGAGATAATGTTTTGCAAAACAAAAGTAATTCTAATTTTAAAACCGTGCGAGGTTGGCATATATAATAAATTTAAAGAATAATATAAAACAAAGTGACGTATAATAAACAATAAAATATAGAAATCAAATATACAAGTTACCATAATATTTTCTAAAACAAGAATTCTTTCCTATTATATCTCATCTAATATTAAGAAAGAAAGACTACAACTTTAAACCGCACTCAATCAAGCTTATGACAAACATTTTCAAACAAAATAGTTTTGTTGAGTGTTTTTCTCTATCTTCTTTAAATGGAAACGTTGTATATTTATATGATATGGTTACTAATTATTTATATGATATTTTAGGTAGGTTTTATGCATGCCAACACATACCCTACTTTAGACTTAACACATTTTTATACGATGTGAGTTCGCCTCTATAGTGACATGTGAACCCACATCATACGAGCTCGATACGCGAGCCCAATGTGCAAGCTCAATATGCGAGCTTAATGTGTGAACCATGTAGAATCTAACTCGTACCCATTTAGGTTGTGGGTCAATAATAGTATCATAACAATTTGTCCCCCACCTATTTCAAAGAAGAGTTATAAAGTGACTCTTCTTGGAACTTGGTTCTATGAGCCAAGAAACAACATAAAGAAAAAATTATTGATTATGTTTTATACTTTAATTTGGAACATAAACTTCGCCACGTGTGAAGAAAGAGCACAGCTATTTACAGCTGATCATGCCCTCATTTTTGGTCATTTGAATCATTAAAGTGCGAAAACAAATCCTTTTTAAAAGGAGGTTATCGGGGCCCTAAAAATAACATTATTCGAATATGAGACTTTGAAGAAAAACCATTGTTGACGAGAGTGATTTCAGAGGTAATCTTCTTAAAATTTACATCGTTCTTTCAATTTTTTTTCTAGCTTTCCATGTGGTTGCATTGCCCAGAACATCCCTTTGTGACACCGCGAAGCAATAAGTCCAGTGGAAGCTAAGGTTTACATTTGCACCAAGAAGGTGGAAGAAATGAATTGAGCATTGGCTATTAAGGGAACTCAAATACCGAATTTTTCTTATGATTTCTCGATTCCCAAAGGGTCAAATCGCTTAAGCAATACCAACAAGGGTACCTTTTTACTTCCACTACATGTGATAGAAGTAGGGTTTCATTTACCCCTCTAGCCCTTTTTTTTTGTCATCTTCTTGATGAGCATAGGATAGCTCTTGGGCAGTTATCTGGTTTTTCATTGTGGATCAAAATGGCTTCATTGAATGAAGTCGACGTGATGAAGTGCCATTGATCACCACTTTTCAAAATTTGTACCAAATGAAGGCATACAATCAAGGAGGTGCGATAGGTTTATTTTATTTCACTCCTCGTGAACATCTGGAAACTATTATTTCAAACTGGTGCTCAAATCTTCATTTAAATTGCTGCAAGTATATATAGGTTAAATACAAGTTAAATAGTGGTTTTTATTTTCCTATAGAATGGTCATGTAATACCCCTAACCCGTCTCCGTCATCAGATCAAGGTTACGAGTGTTATAGTACAAATCAAGACATTTAACTTCAAAACAGAAACAATTATCCAATTCAAATGTTAACATTTAATACCCAATTTAATTAAAGCAAAAATATACTTACAATCCTTAAACCGTACCTACGGGACTCTAAAAACAACTTGAAAACATCTAGGGATTAATTTGAAACAAAATAAAAAATTTGGAAAAACTTGAAAACAAGGATCATACGACCATGTGGCCAGGTTGTGTGACATAGCCCAGACCATGCAGACATTCGAAGTCTGGACACATGACCGTGTCGGAACCCGTGTGTCTTCCTGTGTGGGTAATCAAAATAGAGCCACATAACCATGTTACAAGAAGTGTGCCAAACCGTGTGTGCATTTGATATTAGGTCACACGACTATGTCGTAGGGTGTGTGCCAAACCATGTGAAACCTGCACCTAAAACAATAATGACACGATCTTGTGACCCTATTTTGATTACCAACACGGACAGACACACAGGCTGGGACATGGTTGTGTGTCCGGACTTTGAATGTCCACACGATCTGGGCTATGTCATACAGCCTAGCCACATGGCACTATGACCCTTGTTTTCAAGTTTTTCCAAAATTTTTCATTTTGTTTCAAATTAATCCCTAAATGTTTCCAAGCTATTTTTAGGGCCCTGTAGGCACGGTTAAGGCCCATAAGTATATTTTTTCTTTAAATAAGTTGGGCTATTAAATGTTAACATTTGAATTGCATAATTGTTTCTGTTTTGAAGTTGATATCTCAATTTGTACGGTATGTAACACCCCTTACCCATATTCAACGCCGGAACAAGGCTCGAGGCATTACTAGACTTACAACACAAGCATTCACACAATTTTGAGTCATAAATTTGCATCCAAATTGCAACAATTCATATTCAATCATAAATTCCCTTATACGAGCCTACAAGGCCCAAAACATACTTTAGAAGTGGTTCGGGACTCAACCAAGAACTCGGGAAACTTTTACAGAACTTAGAAAATTTTTGCTAACTATAGGGCTCACACGCCCGTGTGGTCCAAGTGACACGCCCGTGTGACCCTGGGACATGCTCATGTTTTAGACCGTGTTCATTTTAGGGTGCTCTCTAACTTGTGCCACACGGCCGTGCCACACACCAATGTGCTAGGCTGTGTAGCACACACGGTTGGGACACACGTCCATGTCTCTGTCGATGTGCTCAATTCTGGACATTCTATTTTTCAAAATTAAGGTGTAGGAGACACACGGCCGGAACACATACTGTAGGGCAGACCATGTGTCACACACGGCCTAGACACACGCCCATGTGTCTACTCATGTGGACAAAATAAAGGCTATTTATCAAGCCATTTGCCACCCTTATTCACACATACACTTACACCAATTCAAAGGCACAAAACATAACATACTCAGGCAACCAAAACATCCACAATTATGACCAACACATGCCAATACAATATCAACATCTATCATACTCACAACATATATTAAGCCACAATTGACTACTTTCAAGATACCTAACTGAACACCACTTTATCATCTCATCAATATACCATATTGTCAAAGATTTCACCTTCATGTTATAAATCACATTTCCATCATTCACCAAGCATACCATGACGGTATCACCAAAGGCATTGGCACACACACATATATACTTAGGCTTATAACCATGTTAGCCTAAAAATAAGCCAATTTACATGGCCAAATATCAAAATAAGCCTTTGACATTTACAAGCCAATACATTGGCTACAATCACAATGACACATTTAACAAAATGACTAAGTCCTTATACATGCCATAAACTCAAAATACTTGAATTCATCAATACCCAAAGTGATAGCTTGATAGTGTGATAGGATCTCCGGTGATCTCCAATCCGAGCTAGCTTAATGACACTAAAAAACATGAGAAAAGAAGGGGGTAAGCTATATAGCTTAGCAAACTCGTATGATAATAACTCATCCCATCAAATAAACACATTTTAAGCCATTATAAATACTATAATATAAATTGTATAATTCCACCTTTATGCCATGTATTTGTTCACATAATTTACCAAGAATTTCAAAGGTTTATTCATTTCAATGCTTATATGGTTTGAATACTTCTTATCAATTCATTCACATTTACATACACATAAGCAAATAGAAATAAACTATATTCAATTCAATATCCATCACATTTATAGATATTCGATTGAGCCATATGAATTCTCATAATTTTCCACTTACTCATCATATGAAATTCACTTTTAAAACTTACTTGTCGATTTCTGTCACGAGTGCCTTGATGAGTCATACCATCACTTGTAACTACATATTGTCAACATTTCTCGTTGAACCATTTGGAATACTAAAGGATACTCGGGAATCTCGTACGCACAGTACCGTACCAATACCATATCCCAAATATGGTCTTACATGTAATCTCGTATCGATGCCAATAGCCCAGCTATGGTCTTATACGAAGTCTCATATCGATGCCATATCCTAGATATGGTCTTACACGTAATCTCAGTAACCCTAATGTCATGACATGTATATCCTATCTATTCCCAAGGTTCATCTGGGACTTTCGCCGTATTGAATCTCTGTCAGTCATATCCATAGTATCGTACTCAATAGCATTTACATTTCATTTCAATAATATAGCATTTACCATAATTATATCAATTAAGCATTTATACATATATAATTTAATGCTTATTAAACATACGAACTTACCTCGATACAAAAATAGCGGAAATGGACCTAATCGTCAAACACTTTGGTTTTCCCCCTATCTAGACCCGAACTTTGTTTTTCTTGATCTATAATACCAAATTCATCACATTTAATTATCACATTATTCATTTCAGCCCAAAAGTCACATTATGGAAAAATTACTTTTTGCCCCTAAACTTTTGACATTTTTTATTTTAGTCCCTAGGCTCGTAAAATGAATTTCATCCAATTTCTTAAAAACCCAAGCCTAGCCAAACTATTTTCATACTCATAACAGCCCACATTTCTCATTTAATCACACTTTTACTACTCATTTGATAACTTTTATAAATAAGTCCTTTTTAACATTTTTGCCAAAAATCACTTAGCAAAAGTCGTTTAACACACAACTAACATGCATTTTCTACCATTAAACATCAAAATACAAAAATATATGACATGGGTAAAATTTTAAACTGCACTTTTCATTCAAATTAGTCCTTGAAATAGCTAAATCAAGCTACAACGATCTCAAAAATACAAAAATCATTAAAAACGGGGCAAGAACGGACTTACAATAGAGCTTGAAAGCATGGAAAACCCTAGATATGGTTTCTCCTTGTGATTTCGGCCATGGGGGATGAAATTAGAAAAGATGACATCTTTTATTTGTTAAATTTTGTCTTTATTAACCAAATGACTAAAATGCCCTTAATGAAAAACTTCAAAATCTCACTTATCCATGTCTATTTTTGTCCATACTAAGTATAATGGTATAATTACCATCTAAGGACCTCTAATTTAAGATCTCATAGCAATTAGACACCTTTAATATAGAACTCAAATTTTACATTTTTGCAATTTAGTCCCTTTAACTAAATTAAGTGCCCAAACGTCAAAATTTTTAAACGAAATTTTCACAAAATCATTTTATAAAATTTTAGAAAATAAAAATACAATAAAAATAAATTTTACTACATCAGATTTGTGGTCCCGAAACCACTGTTTCGACTAGACACAAAATTGAGCTGTTACAACTCTCCCCCCTTAGGGATTTTCGTCCCAAAAATTTTACCGGAATATAAATTTGATTTTCATGTAAACTCCTCTATCTTGTGACACTACCAAAGAACCCTCACTAAGGTTATGCTTTTATTTCCCAACTTTTTAATCTCTCGTGTCAAAATTCTGATCCATTCTTCGTTATACAACACATCGGTTGAATCTTAATCCCTATCGGAGGATTCATACTCAAAGAGTCTTGTAACAGCCCGATTTAGGGCCTAGTCAGAATAGTGGTTGCGAGACCACAAATCTTAGGTAAAAATATGTGTTTTATGATTGTTATGAGGCCTATAGCATGTTTGCATGATTGTGTGAAAAATTCATGAAGAAATTTTATAAATTAGTGAACAATTTTTCTATTAGGACTAAATTGCAAAGATTGGAAAATATGAGATTCTAGAAGATTTAAGTATGAAATAGCATTATAAAAATTACTAGATGTCCTTATTTACCAATTTGACCAATATAGGTCAAGATGGACAAAAATAGACATGGGAAGGAAAAATCTCAAGAAAGTGGCCTTAAGGGCATTTTTGTCATTTGGTTAATAAAAGAATTAAAAGGGAAAATAAGCTAAAAATCATGTCCATCTTCATCCTCCATAGCCGAAAATTATGGGACTCCATAGCTAGGGCTTCTTCAACTTTCAAGCTTAATTATCAAGAAACACGAAGCCCATATCGAAACCGAGGCAAGAATAAGGTTGTGGACTAAATCGAACAACTAGACATATTTTGAGTACCGAGGTAAGTTTGTGTGAAATTAAAGCTACATAATGTTATTATGTTTTTAATTACTTTTGTAATAGCCTGATTTAGGGGCTAGTCGGAACAGTGGTCTCGAGATAACTAATTCGGGGTCAAAGAAAATTATTTTAATTTTATTTTATGGGTTATAGCATGATAATAAAGGTTCATGGAAATTTTGGCACTTTAATTTTAGCGATTTCATGCTTAATCGCGAAAAAGGACTAAATCGCATAAAGTGGGAAAGTTCTATTTTATTTGGTAGAGGTGCCAAATAGCCATAGAATATTAAATTGAAGGTCCTTAATGTGCAATTAGGCCATATGGAAGTGATGGCTGGCCATAATGGGACAAGGAAAGGACTTTGTCATTTTGTTGGGTGAAAAATTGGTGATAAAAATTTGTTTTTATCATAAAATAAAGAAAACAAAATATCATTTTTTTCTCTCCATCTTCTCTACCAAAAATGAGCAGTAAAATGGGGGTTGAGAAGTCAAAAATTTCTGCCAAGCTTTCCTCCTTGCAAGTAAGTGATTTTGGTGGCCTTTCTTGAAAATTTTTGTACTTTTAGAACCCTTAAATATTAAGCTAGCTAATGAGGGGACTATTTTGCAAAATATGTAACACCCCTAAACGTGTTTTACACCAGAATCGGATACGAGGCATTACCGCACTTAACTCACATGGTCGTACAACTTTGGGCTATCCAATTTTCATTCCAAATTAAAGACTTTTCCAAACAAACCTCTAATATCCTTATAATGGACCTACAAGGCCCTAAACATGCTTCCGAAAAGTTTCGGAGATGATTCGGAAACTTTTACACACTTAGGAAAATTTTACCTAAACAGGGGCCACAAGCCTGTGTGAAGGGAATGACACACCCGTGTGTCATCTCACACGCCCGTGTTCGACACCTGTGGTCGACACTAACTTGCACCACACAGCCTAGCACACGCCCATATGGCTAGCCCGTGGTCACCCCTCACTTAATTCACACGGCCTGTCACATGCCCGTGTGCTTCAACTGTGTGATGATTTAAATTCCAAATTCAAGGTGTAGACTTCACACGGCCTGGGCACACGCCCATGTCCGTGGCCGTGCCTTCCACACAACTGAGACACACGGCCGTGTCTTTGCTCGTGTGCTTACTACAAAGCTTACTGACTTGTAAAACTAACATGCAGGGGACACACGACCTGGTCACACCCCCATAGGATTGACCGTGTGCCACAACGGCCTAGACACACTCTCGTGTACCTACCTGTGTGGGCAAGAACAAGGCTATTTTCCAAGCTCTTTTCACCACCCTAACTCAAATAACATGAATCCATTCAACATATCACTAAACAACTCATATTTTGCATTATAAACTTCCATGAATAACTACATCTTTTCATATATAACAAGGTGAGCCATCAACCATGGCAATATACAAAATAGTTTATCTTTCAGAGGGGCCAACACACTTTTGGCCAAAATAACAAAACAATCTAATTAGTCTAGCCCCTATACATGCCATAAACAAAATGTACCAAGTCTAGATATACCAAGATGAGCTGATAGTGTGGGCGATCTTCTGGTTATCTGCATATTCCGACCCAGCTCTTTAACTTTATAAAATAAGGAAAAAGAAAAGGGGAGTAGGCTTTAAGCTTAGTAAGTTTACATGTCAACAAATAACATCACAGTATGTGCTAAACAACAAATAGCATTATACTAAACAAAAACAATCCACATTCACAATTGTGCTTACTCATTTCATCCCTTACCACATCCCAACTATGTCACAAGCTTAATGCTTACATTCATTCACTTGTAGCCCAGCACTTAACACCACAAATTCTCAAGAAACAGCACATCATAATTCCTCACTAATCTAACCACAATGCCAAATCACTCGGTGGTTTTGCACTTAGCCCACCATCAATCATTAATGGGGTGGTATCGCACAAAGCCCACCAAAAAGAGTAATTATAGTGGTATCGCACATAGCCCACTAAATAATATAAATAACAATGGTATCACACACAGCCCATCGTAGTTAAGTAATAAGGTGGTATCGCACTTAGCCCACCGTCAAGTGTTATTATTACACATTTACACGACCATTTCGTCAATCATACGAAACTATACAATAACTATCAATTTCAATCCACTTGAATCATACATGTTCTCATAATGGCATACACCAATCAACAACAACAATGTGTATACATAATATGTATGGTTTACACATAAACTTACCTCGGTGCAAAAAGTTTCGGTTTGCCGTTTAATCCGCAACCTTGCCTTTTCCATGATCAAG
Organism: Gossypium rotundifolium; assembly: GCA_025506655.1. Taxonomy (NCBI): domain Eukaryota; kingdom Viridiplantae; phylum Streptophyta; class Magnoliopsida; order Malvales; family Malvaceae; genus Gossypium; species Gossypium rotundifolium. Next base: position 57,411,341 of record CP106727.1, on the reverse strand, counting down.
ATTGATCACGTGCTCTTCTTGATCTATAACAATAGAATGCACTCATCTAGATCATTCTATGATCATAATGCATCAAAATCTACACTTAGGCAAAAATGACCATTTTGCCCTTGTACTATAGCAAAATTACGATTTTGGCCCTAGGCTCGTAAATCATTTTTCAACACATTTTCTCATTAGACAAGCCTAGCTGAACATTTATTTCTCTTACAACTACTCACAATTCCATCTATTTCATGCATTTATGACACAAATTCATTCTTTGCATTCAAGTCCTAATTAGGTGTTTTCATGCTAACACCTTTCACAAAAGTTGTTTCTCATCTCCATAACATTCATTTTCTTCCATAAAAACTTAGCTAACAACATAACCATTCTCATGGAAAGTCCATAGACTTTCAATCGTATCACAAATTAATCCTCTCATTAGCTAGATTAAGCTTTGAGGACTCCAAAAGTACAAAAATTATCAAATAACACCACCAAAATCACTTACTTGTAGAGAAGATGAGTTGCTGAAATTTTCAAGCTTTCAAAACTCCTCTAAGCATGAACTTTTTAGGGGAGATGAAGAGTGAATAGTGAAAGATGATAGTTTTTTTTTTATATTTTATTCATCTTTTATCACCTAATTCTCCCAATTTTGACCAAAAATTAAATGCTCTTGTCTCCCTATACCATATGGCTGGCCAACACTCCTCTATTGGCCTAATTTCACTTTAAAGACCTCCATTTTTTACATTCTATAGCTATTAGGTGCCTTTACCTTGTAAAATAGAACTTTTGTACTTTATGCGATTTAGTCCTTTTTCACAATTAAGCATGCTATTATTCAAATTAAAGCACCAAAATTTACACATAGAAATATATTTATACCATAACACATAAAATGAAATCAAAATAATTTTCCTTAATATCGGATTAGTGGTCTCAAAACCACTATTTCGACTAGCTCCAAAATTGGGCTGTTGCAACTCTCCCCTCCTTTAGAGATTTTCGCCCTCGAAAATCTTACCGGTAAAAAGGTTTGGATATTACTTTCTCATGGCTTCTTCCGGTTCCCACGTAGCCTCTTCCACACCGTCTTTTTGCCATAACACTTTAACTAAGGCTATGTCCTTATTCCTCAACTGTTTCATTTCACGAGCTAAGATTTTAATCGACTCCTCTTCATATGTCATATCCGGTCGTATCTCAATTTCTGTTAGAAGAATCACATACGAAGGATCAGAGCGATATTGCCTTAACATCGATACATGGAACATATTGTGTATTTTCTCTAACTCCACCGGCAAAGCCAACCGGTATGCCACTGGTCCAATCCTTTTGGAAATCTCATATGGTCTTATGAAATGCGGGCTCAATTTCCCCTTTTTCACAAAACTCAATATTTTCTTCCACGGGGACACTTTTAGAAATACTTTATTGCCCACTTTAAACTCGATTTCCTTTCTTTTCAAATCTGCATACGACTTTTGTCGATCTGAAGCAGCTTTCAGACTATCCCAGATTACTTTCACTTTTTCCTTAGCCTCTTTAACTAGGTCAACCCCATGAATTTGCTCCTCACTAAGCTCAGTCTAATATAAGGGAGTCCGACACTTGTGACCATACAAAGCTTCATACGGTGCCATCCATATACTCGACTAATAACTATTGTTGTAAGCAAATTTGACCAAGGGTAGGTATCTTTCCCAACTATTTTCGAACTCTAATACACAGCACAGGAGCATATCTTCAAGAACTTGAATTACTCTTTCAGACTGACCATAGGTTTGCGGATGGAACATGGTACTAAAATTTAACCTTGTACCCAAGACCTCCGCAACTTCTTCCAAAACCTCGAAGTAAATCTTGGATCTCTATCCGAGATAATAAACACAGACACTCCATGTAATCTCACCACCTCCGCAATATATAACTCGGCTAACTTATCCAGTGAATAATCAACACGCACCGATATAAAGTGAGCTAACTTTGTTAATCTATCAACGACGACCCATACATCATCTTTCTTTTTTGAGGTCATAGGTAACCCCGTCAAAAAATCCATGGTGATCCGATCCCACTTCCACTTGGGAACCATCACTGGTTGAGGCAATCCCGAAGGTACTTGATGCTCAGCTTTCACTTGTTGACAAATCAGACATCTTGTTACAAACTCCGAGATGTCCCTTTTCATACCCGGTTACCAATAAAATTTCTTCAGATCATTGTACATTTTCGTACTGCCTGGATGTACTGACAAATAACCACTATGTGCCTCACGTAAAATTTTTTGAACCAACTCATCATCTCTGGGTACACAAATTCTGTCATGAAACACCAAACAACCATCCGAACCCACTTGAAAATCAGAACCATTTCCCGTTCCACACTTAGCTCTCTTAGCTTGCATCTCACTATTATTCCTTTGAGCTTCACATATTTGTTGAATAAATAGTGGCCTAACTCTCAACTCAGCCAATACATCATCACACAATGTCAAACTCGTGCTCATAGCTCTCAAAGCATACAGGGATTTCCTACTAAGGGCATCCATAATCACATTCGCTTTCCTCGGATGGTAATCGATTACTAGCTCATAGTCCTTCAATAATTCGAGCCACCATTGTTGCCGCAAGTTTAAATCCTTTTGATCCATCAAATACTTCAAAATCTTATGATCTGTGAAGATTTGGCACCTCTCACCATATAAATAATGTCGCCAAATCTTTAATGCAAAAACAATCCTAGCCAACCCAAATAATGAGTCGGGTAATTTTTCTTGTGCGGTTTTAGCTGCCTCGAGAAGTAAGCGACTACCTTACCCTCTTGCATCAACACACAACTGAGACCATTAAACGACGTGTCATTGTAGACCACAAACTCTTTCCCCGACTTAGGTTGTACTAAAATCGGCACCTCAGTCAACAATGTTTTCAATCTCTCAAAACTCTGTTGACATTTCTCAGTCCATTCAAACTTGACATCCTTATGCAACAGTTTCGTCATCGGGGTAGCAATCATGGAGAATCCCTTCACGAACCATCTATAATACCCTGCTAAACCCAAAAAGCTTCGACTTTCCACTCCACAATAGCCGAGATCTTACCCGGATCAACTCTAATACCATCACCCGACACAATGTGTCCTAAAAATCTGACCTCTCGAAGCCAAAACTCGCTCTTGCTAAATTTAGCATACAACTGCTTGTCTCTTAAAGTCTGTAAGATAATTCTCAGATGCTCCACATGATCACTCTCATCCCGAGAATAAATCAATATGTCATCAATAAAGACAACTACAAACTAGTCCAAATACGGTCGAAAGACACAATTCGTTAAATCTATAAAAATCAAAGGAGCATTCGTTAAACCGAACGGCATGGTCAGAAACTCATAATGGCTATACCTCATCTAAAATGTAGTTTTCGGCACATCTAGCTCCTTAACCCTCAACAGGTAATAGCCAGACCTCAAATCTATCTTGGAGAACACCTTAGCTCCTTTCAGTTTATCCAATAGATCATCAATCCTTGGTAAAGGATACTTATTTTTCACCATCACCTTGTTGAGTTGTCTATAGTCTATGCACAATCTCATCGACCCATCTTTCTTCTTCACAAATAGTACCAGAGCACCCCACAATGAATAGCTCGGCCTTGCAAAACCCTTATCCCTCAACTCTTGCAACTGAACCTTCAGTTCTTTCAACTCTAATTGTGCCATCCTATATGGAGCAACCGAAATAGGTGCCATTCCGGAACTAACTCAATCCCAAACTCAGCCTCTCTAACTGGAGGCAATCCAGGTAACTCTTCTAGGAATACATCCGGATACTCACATACAACTGGCTTTGTTTCAATCTTTACTTCAGACTCTTGAGTATTCAGTACAAAAGCGAGATAGGACTCACACCCTTTTCTCAAATATTTCTCAGCCACCAAGGAAGAGATCATCACTGGTAAACTATGTAACCCACCTGATTCAACCCGAATAACATCTCCATTTTCACATTTCAATTCAATAAATTTGCTACCAAAGTTCACTAAAACACTATGGGCAATCAACCAATCCATACCAAGAATCAAATCAAATTTATCAAACGTCAACAACATAAGGTTTGCCGGAAAATAATGACCCCTAATTGTCAAAGGATAACTCCTACACACCTTGTCAACTAACACATGTTTGCTTAACGGGTTTGACACCTTTACCACAAATTTCGTAGTCTCAACAATCATGCTCATACTAGCTTTCAATCTTATGCAAATGTAAGAATGGGTAAAACCGGGATTAATCAAAGCAATAACAAAGGTGTCATAAAGAGAAAAAGTACCCATTATCACATCTAGAGATGATGCCTCTTCGCGAGCACAAATGGCATAAGTCCTTACAAGTGCCCGACCCTCCGGTCTCACAGTAGAGTCTCGTCACACACCTTTACCACTAGTCCCACCTCCTAGGTTCTTTTGTGGTCTACCTTTAGAAGATACATTGCTTGATCTTACTTCTTGCTTCCTTTTCTTGTCATCCCTCTCAGGGCAGTTTCAGATGAAATGGTCGGGGGAACCACATTTATAAAAATTCTAATTGTTTCCCCAACAATCCCCTGTATGATGTCTGCCACAACTTTGGCACTCTGGTTTGGACTTTGGATTTCCCACACTTGCCATCGAGGTAGCTTGAAATTTTGAACCCGAGTATGTGTTACCTCACTCTCTTTACGAAAATCCCACTGATGCAATCGTCCGAGGGTTCGCTTTCTTGGACTTCTTTGATTGAACTTGATAGGATTTACTCATCGACCTTTTTCTTGCATCTCAAGCCTCACTCATGGCCTTTATTTTTCCTTACTCAATTCTTCGGCCTTACTGGCCCTATCCACCAATACCACAAATTCTTTTAGTTCTAAAATCTCGGCTAAAAGTCTAACATCCTCATTCATCCTATCTTCAAACCTCATGCATAAGATAGCTTCTGTTGCCACACATTCTTGCGCGTACTTACTGAGCCTAACAACTTCGCGTTCATACCACAATTATTTTTCCTTGCTTTAGCTCAAGAAATTCCTTCTGTTTCTGGTCAACAAATTGATGACTTATATACTTCTTTCGAAACTCTTCCAAGAAGAAGTCCCATGTCACTCTTTCTCTTGGGACCACCAACGTCAATGTTTTCCACCAATGGTATGACGAGTCCCTCAGCAAGGACACGGCGCATTTTAAGCTCTCTTCAGATTTGTAGAAGAGTTTATCAAACACCCTCATCGAGTTTTCAAGCTAGAACTCTTCCCTCTCATGGTCATCGTCTATATTAGCTCTAAACTCCTCAGCCTTGCTTTCAGATCTTGTCAATCGGGGGCTTGGTTATTCTCACTACATCTACACCTTGAGGAGCCATAGGAACTGACTGAGGTATAGGAGGGGGTGGAGGAGGTTGAACATTGGGGTTTGCTCATACATACTCCATGTACCAATTGCTCATCATTTAAAGGAAGGCTTCCTGAGCCTCTTCTCCTTGACCTCTAGCCTTGGGTCCACTTTCTATAGGCGCGGTCCCTTATGCAGGAGCCTGTGCATTACTAGCTATGTCATCAGCAGCCATTTGATCGGGATCCATTTAATATATAAAAACAAAGTTTATAATTGTCAGAAGCCATCACATTATCAATATATGCTTATGGTATGTATAGCTAGACCCTAACAAACGCTACGGTAGTCCTAGAATCAACTAAACCATAGCTCTAATACCACTAAATGTAACATCTCTTACTTGTGTTTTACGTCAAAACTGAATACGAGGCATTACCGTATTTAACTCACATGGTCGTACAGCTTTGGGCTATCCAATTTCCATTCCAAATTAAAGACTTTTCTATACACACCTCTAATATCCATATAATGGACCTACAAGGCCCTAAACATACTTCTGAAAGGTTTCAGAGATGATTCGGAAACTTTTACGCACTTAGGAATATTTTACCTAAACAAAGGCCACACGCTCGTGTGAAGGGAATGACACGCTCGTGTTTCATCTCTTAGGCCCGTGTTTGACACCCGTGGTTGACACTGACTTGTACCACACGGCCTAGCACACGCCCATATGGCTGGCCCATGGTCGCCCCCAACTTAATCCACACGGCCTATCGCACGCCCATCTGCTACAACCATGTAACGATTTAAATTCCAAATTTAAGGTGCAGACTTCACACGGCCTGGGTACATGCCCATGTCCGTGGTCATGCCTTTCACACGGCTGAGACACACAACTGTGTCTCTGCCCGTGTGCTTACTACAAAGCTTATTGACTTGTAAAACTAACATGCAAGGGACACACGGCCTGGTCACACCCCCATGGGACTGACCGTGCGTCACAGATGGCTTAGAATCACGCTCGTGTACCTACCCGTGTGGGCTAGAACAAGGCTATTTGCCAAGCTCTTTTCGCCACCCTAACTCAAATAACATGAATTCATTCAACATATCACTAAACAACTCATATTTTGCAATATAAACTTCCATGAACAACTACATCTTTTCATATATAACAAGGGGAGCCATCAACCATGGCAATATCAAAATAGTTTATCTTTCAAAGGGGCCAACACAATTTTGGCCAAAATAACAAAACAATCTAATTAGTCTAGCCCTATACATGCCATACACAAAATGTACCAAGTCTAGATATACCAAGATGAGCTGATAGTGTGGGTGATCTTCTCGTTATCTGTGTATTTTGACCGGGCTCTTTAACTTTATAAAATAAGGAAAACGAAAAGGGAGTAAGCTTTAAGCTTAGTAAGTTTACATGTAAACAAATAACATTATAGTATGTGCTAAACATTAAATAGCATTATACTAAACAAAAACAATCCACATTCACAATCGTGCTTAATCATTTCATCCCTTACCACATCCTAACTATGTCACAAGCTTAATGCTTACATTCATTCACTTGTAACCCTGCACTTAACACCACAAATTCTTATGAAACAACACATCATAATTCCTCACTAATCCAACCACAATGCCAAATCACTCGGTGGTTTTGCACTTAGCCCACCATCAATCGTTAATGGGGTGGTATCGCACAAAGCCCACCAAAAAGAGTAATTATAGTGGTATCGCACATAGCCCACTAAATAATATAAATAATGATGGTATCGCACACAACCCATCGTAGTTAAGTAATAAGGTGGTATCGCACTTAGCCCACCGTCAAGTGTTATTATTACACATTTACACGACCATTTCGTCAATCATACGTAACTATACATTTACTATCAATTTCAATCCACTTGAATCATACATGTTCTCATCATGGCATACACCAATCAACAACAACAATGTGTATACATAAAATATATGGTTTACACATAAACTTACCTCGGTGCAAAACATTTCAATTTGCGGTTTAATCCACAACCTTGCCTTTTCCACAGTCAAGATTGATCCACGCTCTTCTTGATCTATAATAATAGAATTCACTTATTTATATCATTCTATGATCATAATGCATCAAAATCTACACTTAGGCAAAAATGACCATTTTACCCTTGTACTATAGCAAAATTATGATTTTGCTTCTAAGCTCGTAAATCATTTTTTAACACATCTTCTCATTAGACAAGCCTAGCTGAACATTTATTTCTCTTACAACTACTCACAATTCCATCTATTTCATACATTTATGACACAAATTCTTTCTTTGCATTCAAGTCCTAATTAGGTGTTTTCATGCTAACACCTTTCACAAAAGTTGTTTCTCATCTCCCTAACATTCATTTTCTTCCATAAAAACTCAGCTAAAATCATAACCATTCTCATGGAAAGTCCCTAGACTTTCAACCGTATCACAAATTAGTCCTCTCATTAGCTAGATTAAGCTTTGAGGACTCCAAAAGTACAAAAATTATCAAATAACACCAACAAAATCACTTACTTGTAGAGAAGATGAGTTACTGAAATTTCAAGCTTTCAAAAACCCTCTAAGCATGAAAATTTTAGTGGAGATGAAGTGTAAATAGTGAAAGATGATAGTTTTCTTTTTACCATATTTTATTCATCTTTTCTCACCTAATTCATCCAATTCTGACCAAAAATTAACTGCTCTTGTCTCCCTATACCATATGGTCGGCCAGCACTCCTAGATTGGCTTAATTTAAGTTTAAAGACCTCCATTTTTTACATCCTATAGGTATTAGGTACCTCTACCTTGTAAAATAGAACTTTCTTAATTTATGCGATTTAGTCCTTTTTCACAATTAAGCATGCTATTGTTCAAATTAAAGTACCAAAATTTACAAATAGACATATATTCATACCGTAAAACATAAAATAACATCAAAATAATTTTCCTTAATTAGCAGTCTCAAAACCACTGTTTCGACTAGCCCCAAAATCGGACTGTTACAAAATGGTTAAGAGTCTAGGTTTTTGCCATGAGAGCAATTAAGTTTTTTGCTGCATTTTTATGGAAGGAAATGAGTCTTAGTTGTTAGATGAAGAACTTTTGTGAAATACGTTACCATGAAAACACCTAAAAGGACTTTTTTGTAAAAGTTGTGGAATATGTGGTAAATGGGTGTAATAGTTGAAATCTTGAGTTACTATAGGAGGGAATATGAATCATCTAGGCTAGATTAACAATGAAATTGGATGAAAATTGATATACGAGCCTAGGGGGAAAATCGTAATTTTGCCAAAGTCTAAGGGTAAGATAGTAATTTCTCCAAAGTAAAAATATTGAATTGTATTGGTTAGTATGGTGATTAAATGAGTAAATTTTATTTTTATAGATCGAATAAAATGAGATTTAGACCTAGAATGGGAGAAAAGAGAAATATAGACAAATAGGTCCCTTTTCCCCCCTTTTTGGTATCGAGGTAAATTCGTGTGCAAATAATGCAATTCTATGTGAGGTATTTAATATTTCGAATTGTATGAATTGTATATTGTCTTTATGAAATATAATGTTTATAATTTTGACGAGATGTCAAGGAATAAAATTCTTCAATCTAATTTTAAGATTGAATAGAATGCAAATACTACGATATTAAACCTATTAAGGTCCAGTGTCAAACCATATTTGGAATATGGACTTAGTGTGAGATTTTGTATAAGACCATGTTGGGGACATGGCATCGACATGATATTTCATGTAAGACCATATCGGGGATATGGTGTTGATGCGATACCGTACGTATGAGACTCAAGAGTATCTTGTAGCATTTCGAGTGATTCAATAGGTATTTTGAAAATAAGGTAGTATGTGGATATGTCATGAGTGGTACAGGTATGAACCCAGAACTTATATGAAGTGATCTCGGTATATGATGAATCCATAGTAAGTTATGCGTAAATGATGCATTCTTCATTGCATATGTTTTATTCATTAATGCATTGCGTGAATGCGTATAATTGTTGTAGAGATCTATTAAAAATAATAGAGAGTAAGGTAATCCTCGAATGAATATTCAAATAGGAAAATGGACAAGAACAAATATTTGTGATAAGTATTAATAGTGGGTTGTGTGTGACACCACCTTATTAATTGTTAGCAATGGGTTGTGTGCGATACCATCGCAAGTATTATCAATGGTGGGTTGTGTGCAATACCACCTTATTGTTTGTTATCGAAAAGGCTGTGTGTGATACCATCATGATAAGTATTAATGGTAGGCTGTGTGTGATACCACGTTACTAATTATTAAATGGTGGGCTGTGTGCGATACCACCTTATTAATTATTAATAGTGGGCTGTGTGCGAAACCACCGAGTATTTATTATTATTTCGAGGTGATATCGAGAAACTTGACTAAGCGAAACTTGCGTGTGAATTTGTGGTGATAAATGCAAGGCATAAATGAAAGTAAAGGTGAACAATGTTTTATGATATGTGTTTGTGATAGGTAAAGGTTTGGAATGAGTAAGCATTATGAATGATTGAATGGGTAACCATGAGCTTAAATTTAAATCTCATTATAACACCTTAGTAGTTGAGTAAAATAAATGAATGTTAATAGTTGATTATTATTTGCATATGAACTTATTAATCGTTATTGCTTACTCCTCTTCCTCTCCTATCTCTAATAGGTTAACTTAACTAGCTCGGGTTGAAGATCGTCGGATATGCTTTCACACTATCAAGCAGTCACTTGGATATAAGTTTTCGGGTCTTCTTGAGATATGGCATGTATAGGGAACTTGTCTTTTGTTTAATTAAGTCATAGTTAATGCATCAAATATGTTGGCTTAAAATAGTTTATGGTTCGATTTTGTATAGCCATGGATGATGGCTTATGTCAATTATATTTGTGCTAGTGATAGCACTCTCTCATATATGGGAAGATAGTTCGATTTCCATGGTTTAAATGTGAGAATTTAAGTATTATAATTGATGATTTGAGAATGATATGTGATGATGTGTGAATGTGTGAAAGTGAGGGTGACTAAATGGATTGGAAAATAGCCTTGAATTGGTCTACACGAGTAGACACACGGCATGTGTCTAGGCCATGTGTGACACACGATCAGTCCCACGAGCGTCTGGCTGGACTGTGTGTCCCCTGCATGTTAATGTTGTAAGTCAGTGTCGACCACTAGCTAGACATATTGGCATCTGCCTAGGTCATGTGCCTCTTATGAGGTTGCTGGCGTCATTAACAAAATACCCAGGTTTTCACACACGGGTGAGGACACGGGCGTGTCTAGGCCATGTGAAGGACACGGGCCAAAGACATAGGTGTGTGCCTGAATGTGTGAAAACCCCTGTAGGTTCAAAATGGAAAATAAATTCCACATGGGCTAGGGACAAGGGCGTGTGTGACCACACGGCCTGCCTATACGGGCGTGACCCATTTCACATGGGCGTGTAGCCCTGTTTAGGCAAAAGTTTTCTAAGTATACAAAAGTTCTCGGTTTGATTCTGAGACTCTCCATTTGCATGTATAAGGCCTCGTAGGACCATAAAAAGGATGTTTTGAATGTGAATGAGAATTATTAAGTGGGAATGAAATTTTATAGCCCAAAGTTGCATGTTCAAGCATGTTAAGTCTAGTAATGCCTCAATACCCAGTTCCAGCATTGAATACGGGTAAGGGGTGTTACAACTTTATATTATGAGGAATGTATATTATTTCCATGAAGTTGATTAATGATGCCTTGATGAAATTATAATGAGGTCATGTTAAGTTGAAGTCCCAGTTGAACATTTGGAATAGCAAGGATACCTGTGTCACAACATGAATTAAGGAAGGTTCCGTATAAGACCATGTTGGGACATGGCATTAGTACCAAATAAGGAAGGTCCCGTATAAAACCATGTCTGGGACATGGCATCGGTACCAAATAAGGAAGGTCCGTATAAGATCATGTCTGAGACATGGCATCGACAACAAATAAGGAAGGTCCCGTGTAAGACCATGTCTGGGACATGGCCTCGGCAACCAAGAAAGATCTCGTGTAAGACCATATGTGGGACATGGCATCAATAACTATACATGAACTTGTATAAGACCATATCTGGGATATGGCATAGACATCGAGATATGAGATCCGTGTAAGACCATATCTAGGATATGGCATCGGCATCAAGATGTGATCCCATGTAAGACCATATCTGGGATATGGCATTGGCATCATGATACATGTATGATGAGATTAAGTATCCTTCGATATTCCAAGTAATTCAACGGGCAAAGAGCTAAGTCTATGTTTAAGAGAATAAAAGTGCTAAAGTTGTGTGATGAAGGGATAAAGGTACCCATGAGTAACTTATGAGATATAAATGCAAAATGTGATGTGTGATTTGGTACGATTATGCATGCGTAAGTTATGTTGCTGTGTTTGAGAACTTGTGTTGCTATTATTCAATGAGATGAATGGATGTTATCATAAGTCTTTATGTTGCTATTTATTTCATGCAAACTTACTAAGCTTTATGCTTACCTTTTTCCTTTCCCTTTTCCTTGTAGTATTGCCAAGCTAACTCGGGGATCGTAGAACATCAGAGTTCGGATCACACTATCAACTATTCTTTTGGTATAGTAAAGTTGATTTATTTTGGGTATGGCATGTATAGGAACTTGGTCATTTTTTTATGTCATATTTGTTAGCCAAAGTGTTGGCTATCATTGTTACTCATTCATTTTGTAAATGGCCATTGGGAATTGGCCAATGGTTGTTAAGTTATATATATATATATATATATATATCCAATGATGATGTTATTCATAAAGTGCAAGTTCGTGTAACTGATCGAGTAAAATGTAAAGTGTATGCATGATGAATTAGTGATTATTCATAGTGTATTATTACTATGTTATGTGTTGCTTGCGGGGGGTATAAGTGTGTTTGTTTTTCATGGTGGCAATTGGATTGGTAAATAGCCTTCTAATTGTCCACACGGGTAGACATACGGGCGTGTGTCTAGGTTGTGTGTGACACACGGTCAGCCCATGGGTGTGTTGATAGGCCGTGTATTTCCTGCATCAAATTTGCAAAAATTCAGTTCGTCGCATGGGCCAGCACACGGGCGTGTGCCAGGCCATGTGAAAACCCCTGTAGGTTTAAAATGAAAAATAAAATCCACACAAGTTAGGAACATAGGCGTGTGTGACCACACGGCCTGCCCACACGGGAGTGTTCCTTTTACACGGGCGTGTAGCCCTGTTTTGAGTAAAAATTTTCTAAGTGTGCGAAAGTTTCCAGTTTAGTCCTAAACCATTTTGTATGTATGCTTAGGGTCTCGTAGACCCATAATAGGGACGATATGAATATGAATGAAAATTTTTTAAGTTGAAATGAAATTTTATGGCCCAATGTTATATGTTTAAGCAAGTTAAGTTCGGTAATGCCTCGTATCTGGTTTCGACATTGAATACGGGTAAGGGGTGTTACATTTAGTAGTATCAGAGCTACGATTTAGTCGATTCTCAGACTAACGTAGCGTATGCACAAGTCTAGCTATACATGCCATACATATAAGTATTTACCTAATGATACTGTGACGACTCCTAACGATTTAAATTGCGTTTTTATATAGTAAATGGATCCCGATAAAGCCGTGGTGGATGATGTAGAAAGTAACGCATGCGGCCGCTACTCAAGGGACGATACTAACTGAGAATGAGAATAGACTAGCGATTGTAAGTTAGAGAGGAGGAGAAAAGGCTAAGGAAGCCTTTCTTCACATGATGAATGCATGGTATACAGAGTTTGTTTGTAAGAACTGAATGCACAACCCCTTCCACCCCCACCTATTCCTCAGCCTACCCCTGTAGCTCCCCAAGTGGTAGAAGTGGTAAGGAGAGAAAAGCTTTTGGTTGATAGAATCCAAAAATAAGGAGCCGAGGAATTTTGAGCTAGTAAAGATGACGATCTGGAAAGGTAGAATTTTGGCTTGAAAATACCATCGGGAATTTGATGAATTATCTTGAACACCTGAAGAGTACATGAAATGTGTGGTGTCTCTCTTGAATGATTCGGCCTATCAGTGGTGAAACACCCTTGTGTCTGTAGTACCAAGGGAGAAGGTTAATTGGGAGTTTTTCCAAGAAGAGTTCCGGAAGAAGTACATTAGCCAAAGGTTTATCGACCAGAAAAGAAAGGAATTTCTTGAATTAAAACAAGGTCGGATGACAGTATCGAGTATGAGCGTGAGTTCGTAAGGCTCAGTAAATACGCATGAGAGTGTGTATCCACTGAAGCTATTATGTGTAAAAGGTTTGAGGACGGATTAAATGAAGATATTCGATTATTTATTGGTGTCCTAGAATTGAAGGAATTTACTATGCTAGTGGACAGGGCTTGCAAAGTTGAGGAGTTGGTTAAAGAGAAAAGAAAATCTAAATGGAATCTCATGACTCAAGAAAGAGACAACTTAACAAGCCATTTCAATCCTCATCCAAGAAGTCAAGAGATTTCACTACTCGATCAGCTACTCCAGCATTTCCAAGTAGAAGTAAGGGTAAACAGTACTCGGGGTCTAAAGCTCAGACCACTTCAATTTCTAGTGTTGGGAACACTCGACCAAATAGACCGGAATGTCCATAGTGTGGCAGACATCACCCCGATGAGTGCCGAGCACATGAGAGAGCCTATTTTAAGTGTGGTTCCCAATATCATTTTTTTAGAGAGTGCCTCGAGATGGTTAAAAAAGAGAAAATTTAGAGTACAAGGTCGGGAAGTACTACTAAAGAGAGACAGCAGAATAACTCGGGAAGTGGAACAAGTAGTAAGAGTACACCTAGAGAGTAGACTACAAGACCTGAGGGTAGAGTGCCTACGAGGACTTATGCCATTTGTGCTCGCGAAGAGGCGTCATTCCCTGATGTAATTATGGGTACATTTTCTCTCTATGATACTAATGTTGTTGCTTTAATTAATCATGGGTCTACCCACTCATATATTTGCATGAAATTAGTATCTAGTATGGGTATGCCTGTAGAGTCTACAGAATTCATGATAAAAGTGTCCAATCCCTTAGGCAAATGTGTATTAGTTGATAAGGTATGCAAAGATTGCCCATTGATGATTAGAGGTCATTATTTTAAGGTGAATCTCATGCTATTACCATTTGATGAATTCGATATAATTCTTGGTATGGACTGGTTAACTGCTCATGATGTGACAATAAATTGTGGAAAGAAATACATTGAATTGAGATGTGAAAACATGGACATCTTCATGTTGAATCAGACAAACAAGACAGATCACCTGTAGTGATTTCTCATATGTCTACCAAGAAATATGTAAGAAAGGGATACAAAGCTTATCTTACTTTTTGATGAATGCCAAAGAAACTGAGTTAATAGTATGTGAGTATCTAGATGTATTCCCATAAAAATTTCCAGGGTTGCCTTCGGTTAGAGAAATTGAATTTGGCATTGAGTTATCCCCTAGTACTGCACCTATATTGATTGCTCCATATAGAATGACTCCAACTAAGTTGAAAGAATTGAAGGCATAGTTACAAGAGTTAATGAACAAAGGCTTTGCACGACCGAGTTATTCTTCGTAGGGTGCTCCAGTATTATTTATGAAAAAGAAAGATGGTTCCATGAGATTATGTATAGATTATCGGTAGCTTAATAAGGTATCCGTGAAGAACAAGTATCCATTGCCAAGGATCCACAATTTGTTTGATCAATTGAAGGGAGCCACTATGTTTTCCAAGATAGACTTGAGGTTTGGTTATTACCAGTTGAGGGTCAAAGACTCAGATGTGCTGGAAACTGCATTTCAGACAAGATGAATTTTTAGTCATGCCTTTCGATTTAACAAATGCCCCTACTGTGTTTATGGATTTAATGAACCGCATCTTTCAGCCATATTTGGATAAATTTTTTGTGGTTTTTATTAATGATATAATGATTTATTCTCGTGATGAGAATGAGCACGCCGAGCACTTGAGGATGGTTTTACAAATTTTGTGAGATAATTAGTTATATGCCAAGTTTAGTAAAAGTGAGTTTTGGCTTAAAGAAGTACGGTTTTTGGGGCACATTATCTCGGGAGATGGAATTCGAGTTTACACGAGTAAGATTTCAGCTATTGTTGATTGGAAATCATCGAGAAATGTATTATAGGTTAGAAGTTTTTTGGGCATAGCTAGCTATTACAGATTGTTTGTCAAGGGATTTTCCATGATAGCGACTCCAATGACGAGGTTGTTACGAAAATATATGAAGTTTGAATGGACAGAAAAATGCCAACAAAGTTTTGAGAAACTAAAGACAATGTTGACTGAGGCTCCAATTCTAGTGCAACCTGAATCGGGAAAAGAATTTGTGGTTTATAGTGATGCATCCTTAAATGGATTGGGCTGTGTGCTTATGCAAGAGGGCAAAGTGATAGCATATGCCTCTAGATAGTTAAAGCCACACGAGAATAATTGCCTGACACATGATTTAGAGTTGGTTGCCATTGTGTTTGCATTGAAGATATGGAGACACCATTTGTATGGTGAAAAATGTCGGATATTCACTGATCATAAAAGCCTAAAGTACTTGATTACTCAAAAGGAATTGAACTTAAGGCAACGAAGATGGTTAGAGTTGATAAAAGATTATGAGCTGGTGATTGACTACCACCTAGGAAAGGCAAATGTAGTCGTCAACGCTTTGAGTAGAAAATCCTTATTTGCATTAAGAGCCATGAATACACAGATGACTTGGCCAGATGATGGTTCTATCCTATCTGAATTGAGAGCTAGACTAATGTTTTTCCAAGAGATTTGTGAAGCTCAGAAAGGTGATAGTGGCTTATAAGCCAAAAGAGTTCAATGTGAGTCGGGTGTTGAATCAGATTTTTGGATTAATTCTGATGGATGTTTGATGTTTCGAGACAGAGTCTGTGTACCAAGAGATGATGAGCTCATTCAAAAAATACTACATGAGGCACATAGTGGATGTTTATCTGAACACCCGGGCAGCACAAAAATGTATAATGACTTCAAGAAATGGTATTGGTGTCCAAGTATGAAGAAAGATATTTCTAAGTTTGTATCAAAATGCTTGATTTGTTAGCAAGTGAAGGATGAACACCAAGTACCTTTGAGTTTACTTCAACCTATTATGGTTCCCGAGTGGAAATAGGACAGTGTTACTATAGACTTTATAACGGGTTTTCGTTGACATCGAGCAAGAAAGATGCCGTATGGGTTGTGGTAGATAGACTTACGAAGTCAGCCCATTTCATACCTGTATGCGTTGATTATTCACCTGATAAGTTGGTAGACTTGTATGTTTCATAGATTGTAAGACTATATGGAGTACCCTTTTCGATTATATTGGATAGAGATCCGAGATTCACATCCCGATTTTGGAAAAAATTACAAGAAGCTTTGGGCACAAAGCTGAGTTTTAGTATAGTTTTTCATCCGTAAACTGACAAATAGTCAGAAAGATTAATACAGATACTTGAGGATATGCTCCGGTGTTGTGTTCTTGAGTTTTAGGGCAACTGGGAAAAGTATTTACCGTTGGTAGATTTTGCCTATAATAACATTTTTCAGTCGAGTTTAAGAATGGCGCCTTATAAGGCATTGTATGGGCAAAAGTGTCGAACGCCTTTGTTTTGGACCGAACTCAAAGAAATCAGATTCACGGGGTCGATCTAGTTAAAAAACCAAAGAAAAGGTAAAAATAATTCGTGATTGTTTAAAAGCTGCTTCGAATAGACAAAAGTCCTACTCGGACTTGAAATGGAAAGAGATCGAATTTCAAGTTGGTGATAATGTATTCTTGAAAGTGTCACCATGGAGAAAAGTTCTCAGATTTGGCCGGAAAGGCAAATTGGGTCCGCGTTTTATCGAACCATATGAGATTACAGAGAGGATAGGACTAGTAGCTTATCGATTGGCTTTGCCATCTGAGTTGGAAAAGATTCATGATGTGTTCTACGTGTTATGTTACGTCGTTACTGATCAGATCCTTCGCATGTGATTACACCGACAGATGTCAAAATTCAACCCAACATGACTTATGGCAAAGAACCGGTTAAGATTTTGGCACGAGAAGTCAAATAATTAAGAAACAAAAGTATGGCTCTTGTGAAAGTACTATGGCAAAGACATGGGGTAGAAGAGGCTACATGAGAGCCTGAGGAGGCTATGATAAACCAATATCCAAACCTTTTTACCGGTAAAATTTTTGAGGACAAAATCCCTAAGGGGGAGAATTATAACAGCTCGATTTAGGGTCTAGTCAGAATAGTGGTTGTGAGACCACAAATTTGAGGTAAAAATATGTGTTTTATGACTGTTATAAGGCCTATAGAATGTTTTCATGATTGTGTGAAAAATTCATGAAGAAATTTTATAAATTAGTGAACAATTTGTCTATTAGGACTAAATTGCAAAGATTGAAAAATATGAGATTCTAAAATATTTAAGTATGAAATAGCATTATAAAAATTACTAGAAGTCTTTATTTAGTAATTTGACCAATATAGGTCAAGATGGACAAAAATAGACATGGGAAGGAAAAATCTCAAGAAAGAGGCCTTAAGGGCATTTTTGTCATTTGGTTAATAAAAGAATTAAAAGAGAAAATAAGCTAAAAATCATGTCCATCTTCATCCTCCATAGCTAGGGTTTCTTCAAATTTCAAGCTTAATTATCAAGAAACACAAAGCTCAGACCAAAATCGAGGCAAGAACAAGGTTATGGACTAAATCGAACAACTATACGTATTTTGAGTACCGAGGTAAGTTTGTGTGAAGTTAAAGCTACATAATGTTATTATGTTTTTAACTACTTTAGATTATGAGAAATGTATATTATTTCCATGAAGTTGATTAATGATGCATTGATGAAATTATAAACAGATCATATTAAGTGGAAGTCTCGGTTGAACATTTGGAATAGCAAGGATACCTATGTCACAACATAAAATAAGGAAGATCTCATATAAGACCATGTCTGGGACATGGCATCGGCACCAAATAAGGAATGTCCCATATAAGACCATGTTTGGGACATGGTATCGGTACCAAATAATGAAGCTCCCGTATAAGACCATGGCTGGGACATGGCATCTGCACCAAATAAGGAAGGTCCCGTGTAAGACCATGTCTGGGACATGGCCTCGGCACCAAAGAAAGATCTCGTGTAAGACCATGTCTAAGAAATGGAATCAAAATCTATACATGATATCGTATAAGACCATATCTGGGATATGGCATCGACATCGAGATATGAGATCCCATGTAAGACCATATCTGGGATATGGCATTTGCATCAAGATGTGATCTCTTGTAAGACCATATTTGGGATATGGCATTGGCATCATGATACATGTATGATGAGATTGAGTATCCTTCAATATTCCGAGTAATTCAACGGGAAAAGAGCTAAGTTTATGTACACATAACAAAGAGCTAAGTCTATGTTTAAGAGAATAAAAGTGCTAAAGTTGTGTGATGAAGTGATACAGGTACCCATGAGTAACTTACGAGATATAAATTCAAAATTTGATGTGTGATTTCATAAGATTGTGCATGAGTAAGTTATGTTGATGTGTTTGAGAACTTGTGTTGCTATTATTCAATGAGATGAATGGATGTTATCATAAGTCTTTATATTGCTATTTATTTCATGCAAACTTACTAAGCTTTATGCTTACCTTTTTCTTTTCCCTTTTCCTTGTAGTATCGCCAAGCTAACTCAGGGATCGTAGAACATCGGAGTTCGGATCACACTATCAATTATTCTTTTGGTATAGTAAAGTTAATTTATTTTGGGTATGGCATGTATAGGAACTTGGTCATTTTGTTATGTCATATTTGTTAGCCAAAGTGTTGGCTATTATTGTTACTCATTCATTTTGTAAATAGCCATTGGGAATTGGCCAATACTTGTTAAGTTTTATATATATATATATATATCCAATGATGATGATATTCATGAAGTGCAAGTTCATGTAATTGATCGAGTAAAATGTAAAGTGTATGCATGATGAATTAGTGATTCTTCATAGTGTATTATTGCTATGTTATGTGTTGCTTGAGGGGGAGGTATAAGTGTGTTTGTTTTTTAGGGTGGCAATTGGCTTGATAAATAGCCTTCTAATTGTCAACACGGGTAGACACACGGGCGTGTGTCTAGGCCGTGTGTGACACACGGTCAGCTCTTGGGTGTGTTGATAGGCCGTGTGTTCCCTGCATCAAATTTACAAAAATTCAGTTCATCACATGGGTCAGCACACGGGCTTGTGCCAGGCCATGTGAAAGCCCCTGTAGGTTCGAAATGAAAAATAAAATCCACACGGTTAGGAACATGGGTGTGTGTGACCACACAGCCTGCCCACACGGGCGTGTAGCCCTATTTTGAGTAAAAATTTTCTAAGTGTGCGAAAGTTTCTTGTTTAGTCCCGAACCATTTTGTATGTATGTTTAGGGTCTCATAGACCCATAATAGGGACGTTATGAATATGAATGAAAAAATTATAAGTTGAAATGAAATTTTATAGCCTAATGTTATATGTTTGAGCAAGTTAAGTTCGGTAATACCTCGTATCCGGTTCCGGCATTGAATACGGGTAAGGGGTGTAACAAGTCTAATCGATACCATTGCAACATAGATACATAAAACACATTTTGAATCTTTTTCCAAGGAAATACTTTCGGAAGCATGCTATCGCTAAACATGAATTTCATATCCTCATGTTTCAAATTCACATACGTTTTCTGACAATCTGAAGTGGATTTTTAAACTGCCATGAATCACTTTTACTTTCTGTACGATTTCTAATCGGATAGTCTCTGAAACATATAACTCAACTAATCTATCATGTTACATACCCGATCACTAGAACATCTATTTCAAATAACTATACATTTTATTACTCCCTGAATGAACAAACGAGCTACTACTCAACTTCGTACAAAATTTTCTTCATAAGCTCTGAATTACTCAGTGCACAAATTCTATCTCAAAAATAATGATAACATTCATCAGGTCTGACCTGAAATTCAGAATCAAAAGTCATCTCACACTGTACTCGTTTAGTTTACCACTCACTATCACATTCCTAAGGTTCTCAATCTTGCAAAGAAAATATCGCTTTAGCTTCTAATTTAGCTAGATTTAGACCGTCATCAAATAAGATTAATCATGCATCCAATACTCACAAAATAACCAAAGGTTTTTCGTTCAAGCATTTGCAACTATATTTGCTCTCCCAAAGGTTAACCGATAACTACTCACAATCTTTCAGTAGTTCAAGCCATCTATACTATTTTAAATTCAGATCCTTCTGTGACATTAGATACTTTAAACTTTTGGGATCAAGAAACATATGCCTTTTTTCGTCGAACAACCGATGTCATCAAATTCTCAACACAGACATAAAAAGTGGCCGACTCTAAATCACCCGTCAAACAGTTCCTTTCATGTGACTTTACCCGTCTGAAAACATAAACTATCACTTTACATTCTTGTATTAAAACACATTCCAATCCATTCGATAGTGCATCACTAAAAAATCACAAATTCTTTACTCAATTTAAATTGGACCCAGAATCAATGCTTTGGTTAACAACACCTTCAACTATTTTCAACTTTCCTAACACTCAACAGACCAGTCAAACTTTCACAAATGTGATAACAATATCAATCAAATCAGCTTTAACTCATAATAATATCATCCAATTAGAACTGATCTAATAGGTATTTCTTTGTATCACACCCTTTTTCAATATAAATTCTTCATTCAAACTGTTCGTCAATTTACCCATGAATGTACAAGATTTTATCTTCTTACCTGAGGATAAACTTAAATGCTTATAACTCAAATTACCCTTCAACTAACCAGCTCGCTTAGATAAAAACAACTGAGTCGATTTCAACTATCAAATAATATCATATCAAAATACTCCCTTCTTCATGCTGTTAAAACAACTCAAACATACAATCTTTCCGAATTTCCTCACATACTAGTCAAAGATCTTTACAATTGCATTAGCTCAAGGAAACAAAATATCCTGATTGAACTCATTGACCTTAATCAAACTTACCTGAGAAAAGAATACCATCGTACAATTTGAGCTTGAGCTTCCACTATCTATACCTTTGCCGATGTCAATTCCTTTCACAAAAATTAGAGAAATCCTGATACCAGAATCACCACGTTCCTACGATCGAACCAGGAACACAACCATAATAGATATAGTTATCACAAGCCAAAGAACACACTTTAAAGATGAGCCATGATTGATAATTTACAAAATAAGGATGATAAGAAAATTGAGATAAAGAAATCCAAGATGCGATATCATACTGGAAGTCAGAGAACATAACTCATAAGAAAATAATAAAGATCTTGAAGATTTCTTAGAGAAAACTAGAAGAAAAATAATGCTTATACGCTCTGGAATCAATTGTAACAGAGATGATATATTTTCCAAATATATATAAAACAACACAACTTTCAGTAGAAATAGAAGAATAGTCTCACATAAATTTTCACCAACAACTTTATTCCAAACATAATAGAATAGAATCCCAAAGAGAGAGATAAGAGATGCTGCTCATCAACCAACTAGACCAACGGTGCTTTCATCTAACATTATAATCAGCTAGCACTCTCATACGATAAGAATTTCATTAGAAACGAACAATTACATATATCTCTAAGGATAAACAAATATATTAAATAACCAAGAGAGATCATCATAATCTATTCAATTACAACTGTTACACTCAGGCATCTTTACGATTCAAATATCATTTCTCTGACTAATTCTGTCATCACTAATCCCATATTATTCCATTCACTAACAAAAATCAATCCGAAAGAAATTCCAACAAATACATACTTTAGATATCATACTTGAATGAGTCGATTAGTTGAGATTAACTTTTTCTTTAACTGCCATCGCGAAATCCGAATGATCTTTAGAATAACCTGGCATCTTTTCTAGAACTATATTCACTTACCAAACTATTCTTAACTTTGACCACATTATTAGCTATTCTGCTACTGAACCCTTTAGTCTCTTACTTGTGAGCTCACTCAACTTAAATCTCATGAAATTTCATTATAAAATACCACATTGGTAAGGGGGTGAGGTCGTAAAACCTCTAACTCAACTCTCATGAATACACACATATAACTTAGCATTCATCATCAACATAATATGTAACGCCCCGATTTTTACTTATTTTAGGCTTTTGTAATTTTGGCATGAATGAGTGTATGGTTCAGTGGATATGTGTTCTGGGTGTGTGTGGGAGGTCCCAAGTTCAAGTCTCAACTTGGGTGAATTTTGGTATTTTTATGAATAAAGCCCAAACCCTAGTTAGTAGGCTTATAAGTTAAAGTGTGTAGGTAATTAACAGAATGGGCCTGCTAGTCTGGTGGTTAAGTGGAGTGTTGGAGTGTGGGTGGTCCTGTGGTCAAGTCCTGGCATGAGCATTATTTTTGGTTGTCATGTCCAAAGAGTTTGCGTTGGATTGAAAATCTGATTGTAGGAAGTTTAGTAGAAAAATAAGGGATTAGAGAGGGGTTATCGATTTTCTGATCATTCTACTTTTTCTTTTGAAATTTTAGGCCAGCACCCTTTCTTTTCCTCTCCTTGCTGCTCGAAACTCTTCCCCACCTCTTCCTTTTTTTCAGTTTCTTTTCCAATACTCATTTGGTTCGGTACAATATCGGCAATTGGTAAGTTTTGTTATGTTGTATCCTAGTTATGATCGTGAATAAGTGGCATAAGAAAAGTGGTTATTTTGATTGTTAGGAGTCAATCAAAGGGCTAGAGATTAGCCATTTACGGTGTGAGGTTGTACAGTTCCTGCTGTTCGTTTGGAGGTAAGTGTTAAGTAATTATGTTTATTCATTGTTGGAATAATGGATTTGTTTAAACCGTGGTTATAGGCTAATTCTTAAATTTGTAATGTTAATTATAGGGTCGGGATTGCTCGAGATTTTGTTAGAATCGATTTGAAACCAGGTGTGTACCCGAAAGCATAGAAAACGAGGTTTCAGTGAAAGCTAAAAACTATTCTGTTGATGCCACATGGGCGTGTGGTCACCCGTGTGTAAGACTGTAAGTCACCACACGGCCGTGTGATGGATGGGCAAGGCCGTGTGTGACACACGGGCTCGACCAATTGGGCCGTGTGGGCCACACAAGTGGACCACACAAGAGTGTGGGATTCAAGGCCAATTTGGGCCATGTGGGCCACACGGGCATATGGGTCTACACGGGCAGGCCACATGGGCGTGTGAGCCCATTTTTCTAAAAACTCTATAAGGTTGCACGGGTCACCCAAGTCGACTGTAGACCTACCGTAGTGTCAGTAAGCAATACTTAGACCCAAAATGAATGATCTGTCTGTCTAATTTCTGTAGTATGCATGTATGCTGATCTGAATATATATATGAGTTTTAATTGCATAATAGCATGTCATTTTTGTATGTTGCATTGCATTAGGGTGGGTTGATTATGATTGGAGGAAGTATCTGAAAGGCTCTTAAGCCTGTTATTTGGCAGCTACTGCAAATCTCTAATTATGTGCCGCATTTGGTACAACCTAGTGTGTAGGGCTGGGTGGGTTGATTTTATCCCCACATGGTGTATAGGGTTGAACGGAGTTGGTGTGTAGACGCTAGTGGGTAGAACTCTGTTATCTGCATATTCTGTCTAAAATGGGCTAAGGCCCAGTAATTTGTTTGAATCTGTATTTGAGTGGGCTAAGGTCCACACCGTTTCTGTAATGGGCTTAGACCCAAATTGTGAATATATGTCTGTTATCTGATATTCTGTGTGTATGTTTTTGTGGGGATTACACACTGAGTTTGCGAAAACTCACCTCTTTCTGTTAATTTGTTTAGGTAATCCCCAACAGTAGACAGATCGGTGCAGCGGAGGACTCGGCGGTGACCATGGTTTTGGACACTTATTTACGGTTTATTTTTAATTATGATTTGGTTATAATTGGGTAAATTTCATGTAATAAGGCCTTTACGGATTTTTCACTTAAATTTGATATTATTATATTTATGAACTGCTAGCAGTAGGACGAGACTCGAGTTTTCAAAGTGAACAAATGTTTTATAAAAAACACACGAATTCGCATATTACTTTTAAAAAGCTTCTGCAACGTATAATGTTTTGAAAATGGTCAATAAATGAATAAACGACGCAGTTTTGACGGTAACCTAAAATATTGAAAAGGGTATTATTGTAATTACGTTTTCTAAAGCACTATCATGTGACATCGCCAGATTCGGCCATAACATTTAGGCCGGGTTTGGAGTGTTACATTTAGTGGTATCAGAGCCAGATTGCAAAACTCACTGTGGTTTAGGTTTTTAAATGGTTTTTTCGGAATGATTTTTAAATGATTCAAATATATTTGGAATAAGTATGTAGTACACCGAGTCTCTAACACCGATCCTGTAAGTGTTCTGATCTTTGTTTAAATTTGTCTAGAATACTTCTTGCATGCTTGAAATAGCCTTAGGTAGTATACTATACTAAAACACTTTAGGTAGTGTAAACTAAAAACTATAGCAAACCGAAAATCATAGTAAAAACTGTGATTCGCGATAACAAACTCTAAACTTCTGATACTATTCTGCATAAAATATATGTTAACAAATGTTGGAACTGTAACTAATGCATAAAACTGTTAATACGGATAACATCCAAAATTACGATGAGCACATGAGGTATCTACGGACCGGGTACTAGTGGCCGCGGTAGAAGCCATAGAGGGGCTCAGCTGGGTCCTCCGCTTCTGAGAATCTACCCTATCTGGATACGAGCGAGATGTCGATCTCACCTACTATAGAGACTGAGTCTCGAGATCGCATGACTGGGGATGACGCATTGTCCCAGGCTATGCTGAGGATATTTGAGAGGGTCACTGGGCCCAACACTGGATCTGGGGGCCGTGGGTCTGTTACGGAATGACTCTAATCCAATGGGGCTGAATTATTCAAGGGTGTCACTGGAGTTGCCCCTAACGTGGCCGAATATTAGATGAAGGCCACATAATGAATCATGGACGATTTGTATTTTCTTCTGGCGAAAGCTTAAAGGGATGTTTATTTACTTGCGACGAGGCTTACCAATGGTGGCTGACTATTACGGAGGGCACTCAGCCCAACCATCTGACTTGGGACTACTTTAAGATGGCTTTCCAAAGCAAGTATGTGGGAGTCAATTACATTGATACTAGAAGGCATGAGTTCCTTAATCTCACCCAGGGGGACCGTTTAGTGGCCGAGTATGAGGTCGAGTTTTGAGATTGAACTGTTATGCCCAGTGCATTGTGGCGATTGAATATGAGCGATGCATCCATTTCGAGGATAGACTCAGGGACAGCCTACGGGTTCTGATAGCTCTACAAAGGGAGTGTGATTTTTTGCTCTAGTAGATAAGGTGAAGATCACTGAGGAGGTTAAGCACGCAGAGCACCAAAACTATGAGAAAGGATAGAATAAAAGGGGATCGGAGCCCTTGAATGGTGAAGCCTAAAAAACGGGCCAGATCGGATGGGCCAGTGAGAGTTAGGCCTCCTATTGCACCTACTGGGGTGGCGCTTTGTGGGCAATGTGGTAGATGCCATCCGAGCGAATGTTGGAGGACTATTGGGGCATGTTTGAGATGCGGGTCAACTGAGCATCGTGTCAGGGACTGTCCACTAAGGACTGATCAGATGTAGTTACGGGGACTAGTACGGCAAGCCACCAAGAGTAGCTCAGCAGCTACCTAGGGGCCGAGGTTAGGCCAGGGGTGGTAATGGCATGGGCCGCGGACACAGAGTACTATGTAGAGGTGCGGGACTGATTGAGGTGAGGCAGTCTATAATGGTTTATGCTACACGTCGCTGAGAGGATGGTGATGCTCGGACGTCATTACAAGTACGTTCTTAATTTTTGATGTACAATACACTGTGTTGATAGACGTAGGATCTACGCACTCTTATGTAGCTAGCTCTGTGTCTGAAACTTTGGGGATTTCAGTTGAGAGTACTTGAGCGAGATAACTATTGTGAGTCTGTTGGGGCAATCTATCTGGGTTAGTAAATTGTTTAGAGATGTCCCGCTAGAGGTTCAAGGACAGTATGCCTAGCTGATCTAATGGAGCTTTTATTTGGAGAGTTCGATTTGATTCTAGGAATGGACTGGCTGGTTAAGCATCAAGTGAGTCTGGGCTGTGCTACAAAAAGGGTTAGTTTGAGAATTGAGGAGGATAGCGAGGTAGTGGTGATTGGGGAATGTCGGATTATCTGGTGAATGTGATTTCTGTGTTGGTGGCAAAAAGTTGGTACAGAAAGGATGTGAGGCATTCTTGGCCTACATTAGTGTTTGAATTTTAAAGGATCTTCGGTTCGGGACATCAGAGTGAAAAAGACTTTCTGGATGATTTTCCTGAGGAATTATCGAGTCTACCTCCGAGTCGAGAGGTAGAGTTTAGAATTGAGCTCTTTCCTGGTACAGCTCTGGTGTCATCACCCCTTATAGAATGACACCAAAGGAGCTTGTGGACCTTAAGGCTCAGATTCAAGAGTTACTGGATCGTGGGTTCATCCGCCTTAGTGTCTCTCCATGGGAAGCACATGTACTATTTGTGAAAAAGAAGGATGGATCCATGCGTATGTGTATCGACTAGTGCTAATTGAATAAGCTGACCATTAAGAACATGTAACAGACCGAATTTGACCCTAATTGAAACGGTGGTTTTGAGACCACGAATCGAAGTTTGAGAAATATTTTGGTATTATATTTTGTGTTTATTATATGTGAATTAATGTATGTGAAAGTCCCGTAGAGAAATTTTATCGTTTGTGTGTTTAATTTAGAAAAAGGACTTAATCGCGTAAAAAGTAAAAGTAGCAAACTATAGTGTAAAGTGCTAGAATGATGATGGCTTTTTAAAGTGGGGTATTAAAAGAGTAAATAGACCAATTTTAGATGTAGTGGGTGGCATATGTCTAATCTACCCTTAAGTTATATGTTATGAAATTTTATGACATAAGATTAAATAAGTAATTATTTAAATAAATAACATGTTATATGTTAAAATAACATAAAAATAAGCCATCATCTTTATGTTCTTTCATGGCGAATGTAGCTAAGAAAAAGGGGTTGAAGAAGCTTTGAAATTTCGGCAACTATTTGGTTTAATTAGGTAAGAATTTTAGCTCGATCTTTGTTGATTTTTTCGTTTCTGAGATCATTGCTTAGAGTACTAGCTGACCCATGTTGAAAATTTTGAATCTAAGCATGTGTGATATTCGACCATTGACATGTTCTTGTGGTTTTTGATGTTTGATGTTTTTAAATTAAAGATATGTTTAAGATTAATATATTTGGTATTGGAAATTTTGGTGAATTTGAGTATTTAGGGCTAATTTGTAAAAGTAAATTTTAGAGGAGCTTATTTGCAAAATAAATGAAAGAAATGGACTTATAATGCCCTTGTGAACATTCGCCCTTGTATAGTATTGGCAAATTTTGTGTATTTTGTGTTTTGTACAATTAGGACTAAATAGTAAAAATGTGAAATCTTAGGGGCAAAATGGTAATTTGCATGTTTATGTGTTTTGGGACTAAATTGAATTGAAATGTACTTGAATGAGCTGAATTTAATGTGTTCTAGATCAAGAGCAAAGAAAAACAGAATTGGATCGGGGAAAGATGAAAGTTCTCGAATAGCCGGTTTAAGTTGCTCGTCGACAGTCGAGGTAAGTCCTTAAGCTGAAATATGTTAAAGTATTATTTACGAATCTGTTAAATGATAATGTTCGATAAATTTGAAGGTAAATTGTTGTGATAGCCGAATGTATATGGTTAAATTGGCTTGAATGCATAAGTTGACAATATTATATGAATATGTATCGTTGATGTATTATTTGGGAAAAATGTGAAGTATGTGATTGGTTTATGAATTATTTCGGGCTTATTGCCTAGCGAGCTTTGTGCTTGGTGATATATTAGAGCTTTGTACCTAGCAGGCTTAGTCTGGGTGACATATCGAGCTTCATACCTAGCGAGCTTAGTCTTAGGTGACATATTCGATCTTAGTGCCTAGCAGGCTTAGTGCCGGTGACGTATTCAGGCTTAGTGCCTAGCAGGCTTAGTGCCGGTGACATATTTGGGCTTCGTGCCTAGCAGGCTTAATGCCGGTGAATTGCTATAAATGGAAAATTTGAGAATCAAACAAGGTAAGTTACATATAATGCTTTGTGTTAAAAGCTCGGGTAAGAGTTAGCCTACTATGTTTGTAAGGAATGAAGTGAGCAAATTTCTTATCGTTTTGATTAAATACGATGTGCTGAAATGGACAATTCCACAAGTACTTTATTTTATAATGTTGAACCTATCATTAATGTGTATGTACATTGCTTATATGTGAAGTTGATAAAGTATATGTTCATGATGACATAGTGATCATAATAAATACAAATGTGACACTAGTATTCGGCTAAGTGTATTATATATATATAGAAATATTTATGTACAATATTATAAGCTTGAAGATTAAAATGTTTACATGTATGTTCATTACAATTATATGTGCTTAAGACTTACTAAGCCAGTGAGCTTACTTTGTGTGTTTTCGCTGTTCGTTTTATAGATTTTGGTCAAGCTACAGGCTCGAAGGATTGTTGGTGAAGTCAACCACTCTATCATCTCTTTTTGGTACTATCCAGTTAGTTGATTTTGAATTTAAGGCATGTATAGGCTAGATCAACATTTGAATGATTTTCTAACATCTATATATATATAGCCATGCGAAAAATGGCTTGATTTTTATGCTTGAGTTCTATTATGTCTAATCATGGTTTAAGCTCATTTTGGTAAATATGCTATATGACGTGCATGAATGGTATTTTTGATTACACAATGTGATTTGTATTCATATATGTGATTGGTGATTGATGATTTATGATTTTGACTTAGACTATAAGGTAGATGATTAATGCTTGATGAATTATGACAAGTGACATATAAATTGATTAAGTAATGTTTATGTTATATGTTCATGTAATTGATTCGGTTATTTGTGAGATAATTAGTAGGTTGCTCAATGTATGAGTATATTCAGCTATACTTAATTATATATATATGTGTGTGCTTATGATATGTTCTCTCATGGGATAGCTATTGAGGTTATGAAAGTATTGTATAGACATGGTCATAGTATGCGAATTAGGCATGTATGGTTTAATATGAATGTTCGAAAATGACTCAAATGGATATGGTCATATATACATAAAATATGTAATAAGAAAAGATGTATATTTGGTTTAGTCTTAAAGTCACTTTATGTGTATTATATAGGAATAAGTGTATATGTCTTGTATACCGTGTATGTGTAAGTAAAATGTTAGTAAACTAGGTATAATATGAACCTATTTATTGGGACCGAATATGGTGGTTGGTATAATAGTCATATGGATGTGAATTAACGGTTAAGTTGATGGTTACTTTAGTATATAGTAAATGGTTAATGATGGGCATGATTGTGGTTAGAATTTGGTTGGTGTTTTGGTTATGCATTTGTAATTTGAGTATGGTAAGTTGGTATGTGAATTGAGTGTATTTTAATTATGATTTGTGCATCAAAATAATTTAAATTAATATAGTCATATGCGAATGGTCTTATAATTAGGAGCGAGGTATGTTTAATCTTAAATGATAATTGTTTACGTGTAGTACATGTAAATGTATAACTTTTTCCATGTGGATGTTTTAACTTAAAATAATGTACCAATCATGTTTGCTCATATTGACTGATATCAATGTTGCATATGTAAGAGGTAATTAAGTTGTGTAATATGGCTCATATAGTTTTGAAATGAGCATGTGTTGAGTTAAGAAATGGTACATTGCTATTTAACAGATGAAATAGATATATTGTTTCATATTAGTTATATGAAATGTATTAATATATGTTTGCATGTTTTAATGTATGCGCATATAATTTGTAGAGTAATAAGTCGTCTGAAACTTTGATTATTCGAATGTTATATGAGAAGTATTTTTTTATATATATGATCGAATGGTGAAGTTTTAAAACATGTGAATTATGACTGTTTTGAGATGTGCTTTGGTCGGTAATGCCACGTAACCCAAGTCCGACGACGGATATGGGTTAGGGGTGTTACATTTTATTGGTATCAGAGCTACAGTTTAGTCGATTCTAGGACTATCGTAGTATGTAAGAGTCTAGCTATACATGCCTTTGAATTGTATATATGATAGTGTGGTGACTTCTGACAATTTCAATTGTATTTTATATAGTAAATGGATTTCAATCCGATAGAGCCATAGCGATGATGTGGAGGCGTTGCGCTGGTCTCGCATGTGGATCGGTAGCTAGAGACTCTCGACCGATTCTGGTAGCCACGAGGGGAGGCTAAACAAGCCTTCTACCAAATAATGAATGAATGGTTTACCTAGTTTGTTTAGAATAATCCGTTGTATAACAACCTCCACCCCAAATAATCCAACTCCAGTACCTTCAAAGACTTCGATGATAGATCCGATGAGATCTAGCGAGACCTCCCATTGATAAAATCAGAAATATGGGGCGAGGAATTCAAGGCCAATGATAATGATGATGCGAATGAGTCGAGATATGGCTTGATAATACTATTCGGTTTTCGATGAGTTATCTTGTACTCGGATGAATGCCTAAAGTGTGCTATATCTCTACTTGGGACACCGCTTATCACCGGTGGGACACATTGGTATCCATAGTTCCAAAGAAAAAGTAACTTGGGACTTCTTCCAAATTGAGTTTCGTAAGAAATATATCGATCGATTCATCGATCAAAAACGAAAAGAATTTCTTGAACTAAAACAAGGGCGAATGACTGTGATAGAATATGAATGAAAATTTGTCGGACTTAGCGGATATGCTAGAGAGTGTGTTTCTCTGAAGCCATTATGTGCAAAAGATTTGAAGACAGTCGAATGAAAATATAAAGTTGCTGGTCGACATTCTTGAAATCAAAGAGTTTGTGATACTAGTCGAAAGGGCTTGTAAAATTTGAAGAGCTCGGAAAAGAGAAAAGAAAAGCTAAAATAGAAGCTAGAGATACTCGTAAGAGATCAACGAGTAAGACTTACCATTCATTGCCTAAGAAATTCGAGATGACTCCAATCGACATAAAGCTACTTGGACTTACCTAGGCGTGATCGACCTCCGGGAGTTATCGAGCCACTTCGATAGCTAGTGTTGGTAAAGTTCCACAGGACCAGGTCAAGTGTAAACATTGCGGGAAATAGCATTCTAGAAGTTGTAGGGTTCGTGATCAGTCCTGCTTTAAATGTGGATCGTCGGACCATTTTATTCTAGAGTGCCGATGTTAGCCGAACAGAATACGGTTCAGAACACTAGACCGAGCAGCACGCCAACACGGGGTCGACCACCCAAACATTCCAGTAAAGTAGGTGGTAGTCGAGAGAGACGAAGGACGTGTAGTTCGATCGAGGCCGAGCACCTATCGAGCTTATGCTACACGAGCCAAGAGGATGCTTCTTCCCCGATGTCATTCTGGTACTTTCACCCTTTATGATATTCTTGTGATTGCATTGATTGATCTGGTTCGACTCATTCATATGTGTGTGAAACTCTAGTATTGGTAAGACTCGCCATTGAGTCTCTTGAGTTTGTGATTCGTGTGTCCAACCTTTGGGTAGATGTGTACTTGTTAATAAAGTGTGTAGAGGTTGCCCGTTGATGATTCGGGATTATTGTTTCCCAACCAATTTAATGTTGTTGCCCTTCGATGAGTTCGATATAATTTTGGGAATGGACTGGTTAACTTCACATGATGCAGTGGTGAATTGCAAAAGAAAGCTTATTGATTTGAGATGTCAGAACAGCGAGATCATCAGAATTAAATCCAGTGATTTAAGCGGGTTTCCTACAATAATATCTTCGACACTGGCTGAAAAGTATGTAAGAAAAGGGTGTGAAGCTTATTTGGCTTATGTCTTTGGATAATAAAGTGTCTGAAAAGCATATTGAGTCTGTCATTGGGTTGTGTGTGAATACCGGATGTGTTTCTGAAGAACTACCGGGTTTACCACCAGTACGAGAGATTGAGTTCAGCATTGAATTAGCACCGGGAATGACTCCAATCTCGATGGCTCCGTATCAGATGGCACCTACTGAGTTAAAAGAGTTGAAAGCACAGTTGCAAGAATTAACAGATAGGGGATTTAGGCGATCGAAGTTTCTCTCCTTGGGGTGCACCAGTTCTTTTTGTGAAAAGAAAGATGGAGCGATGCGAATGTGTTGATTATCGACAATCGAAAGATGGAGCGATGCGAATGTGTATTGATTATCGGCAATTGAATAAGGTAACTATAAAGAATAAGTACCGTTACCTCGGATTGATGATTTGTTTGATCGGTTAAAGGGGCTTGATATTTTCAAGATAGATTTGAGATCGGGTTATTATCGGTTCATGAGTCGAGATGCGAGATGTGCCAAAATTGCATTAGGACTAGGTATAGACATTTTGAGTTTCGGTTATGCCTTTTGGACTCACTAATGCACTGCTATTTTATGGACCTAATGAATCGGGTCTTGAGCAATTTTAGATCGGTTTGTAGCGGTGTTTATTGATGATATACTAATCTACTCTAAAGATGAAATCGAGCATCCGAGCATTTGAGATTAGTGTTACAAACTTTGTGAGATCAGCATTGTATGCAAAGTTTAGTAAGTGTGAGTTCGGATGAATGAAGTCGGTTTCTTGGGGCATGTTGTTTCAAAGATCGGGTATTCGTGTTGACCCGAGCAAAATATCGGCTATTATTGATTGGAAACCACCAAAGAATGTTTCTAAAATCCGAAGCTTTCTGGGACTTGCGGGTTACTATCAACGATTTGTGAAAGGTTTTTCTATGATAGCTACCCCGTTGACAAAGTTATTGTAGAAAGATGTCGAGTTTGAGTGGTCGAAAAGTGTCGAAAAAGATTTGATCACCGAAAGCCCTTTGACCAAGCTCGAAAGTGTTAGTTCAACTGAATCGGGTAAAGAATTTGTTGTTTATTCTGATGCTTCTTTGAATGGTTTGGGCTACGTTTTGATGCAGGAAGGCAAAGTTGTAGCCTACGCTTCAAGACAATTGAAGCCGCATGAAAGAAATTACCCGACGCATGATTTAGAACTTGCAGCTATTGTGTTCGCATTGAAAATTTGGCATCATTATTTATACGGTTAGAAATGTCATGTTTACTCGGATCACAAAAGTCTTAAATATTTGATGACTCAGAAAGAGTTGAACTTTAGACAACGCAGATGGTTAGAACTGTTGAAAGACTATGAGTTAGTGATTGACTACCATCCAGGGAAAGCTAACGTTGTTGCAGATGCATTAAGTCGAAAATCATTGCTTGCTCTTCGTGCATTGAACACAGATGGTTATGTCAGGTGATAGTTCGATCATAGCCGAGTTAAAAGCAAGACCGATGTTTATTCAGCAAATTTGTGATGCACAAAAAGCTGACAAAGATATAAGCTGTTAAGCGGGTTCGATGTGAAAATAATGCAGAGTCAAAATTTTGAATTGATGAAAATGACTACTTGAAATACAAAGGCCGAATGTATGTATGAGGGACGTGGATTTGATTCAGATGTTATTGAAAGAAGCTCATAATAGTCAAATGTCGATACATTCGGCTAGCACAAAAATGTATAATGACTTGAAGCAGTTCTACTGGTGGCCTGGTATGAAACGAGATATATCTGAATTTGTTTCAAAGTGCTTAATTTGTCAGCAAGTAAAGGCCGAGCATCAAGTGCCTTCAGGTTGCTTGACCAATCATGATACCCGAATGGAAATGGGATAGAATTACAATGGATTTTGTATCCGGTCTCCCTATGACATCGAGTAAGAAAGATGTTATGCGGGTTATAGTTGATAGGTGACTAAATCAGCTCACTTTGTGCCGATTAAATGCGGACTATTCACTCGATAAACTAGCTGAATTGTATGTATCACAGTTGTGAGATTGCATGGTGTCTTGAGTTCCATTGTTTGAGACGAGAGACCCGAGATTCACATCGCGATTTTGGAAGAAGTTGCAAGATGCTTTAGGTACTAAACTTCATTTTAGTACTGACCTTTCATCCATGAGACAGACGGTCAATCCGAGAGAACTATTTAGATACTTGAGGACATGTTGAGATGTTGCATTCTCGAGTTTGAAGGTGCGTGGGAACGATACCTACCTCTAATTGAATTTGCTTATAATAATAGCTTTCAATCTAGTATCAAAATGGCGCCTACGAAGCTTTCTCGATGCAAATGTTGTACACCGTTGTATTGGGTGAGCTCGGTGAAAACAAAATACATGGGGTTGATTCGATCAAGGAAATCCGAACAAAAGTGGTACGTGATCGGAGATACTTTGAAAGTCGCCTCGGATCGACAAAAGTCTTATCTTGATTTAAAAGCGTAAAGATGTTGAATTTCAAGTCGGGATCGAGTATTCTTGAAAGTTTCTCCGTGGAAGAAAGTACTCCGATTTGGTCGGAAGGCAAACTTAGTTAGAGATTCATGGGACCTTATGAAATCACTTTGAGCGTATTGGGCATGTTGCTTATAGATTAAATTTGCCCTCGAGTTAGAAAAGATACATGACGTATTTCATGTTTGATGTTTAATAATCTGATCGGATCCGTCACATGTGATCACACGATCGAAATTGAAATCGACCCGATTTGGCGTATGAGGAAGAACCGATCCGTATTTTAGCTCGGAAATGAAAGAGTTAAGAAACAAAAGGATTCCATTAATAAAGGTCTTGTGGAATCGGCAGAGAGTTGAAGAGGCTACGTAGAGCCTGAGGACTCAATGAGGCAACAATATCGGCGTTGTTTAACGGTAAGAATTTTAGGGACGAAAATCCTTAAGGAGAGTTATAATGACATCAATTTGACCCTAATCGGACGGTGGTTTCGGGACCACGAATCTGAGTCTAAGAAATATCTTGGTATTATATTTTGTGTTTATTATATGTGAATTAATGTATGTGAAAGTCCCGTAGAGAAATTTTATCGTTTGTGTGTTTAATTTAGAAAAAGGACTTAATCGCGTAAAAAGTAAAAGTAGCAAACTATAGTGTAAAGTGCTAGAATGATGATGGCTTTTTAAAGTGGGGTATTAAAAGAGTAAATAGACCAATTTTAGATGTAGTGGGTGGCATATGTCTAATCTACCCTTAAGTTATATGTTATGAAATTTTATGACATAAGGTTAAATAAGTAATTATTTAAATAATATGTTATATGTTAAAATAACACAAAAAAATAAGCCATCATCTTTATGTTCTTTCATGGCCGAATGTAGCTAAGAAAAAGGGGTTGAAGAAGCTTTGAAATTTCGGCAACTATTTGGTTCAATTAGGTAAGAATTTTAGCTCGGTTTTTGTTGATTTTTACGTTTCTGAGTTCGTTGCTTAGAGTACTAGCTGACCCATGTTGAAATTTTTGAATCTAAGCATGTGTGATATTAACCATTGACATGTTCTTGTGGTTTTGATGTTTGATGTTTTTAAATTAAAGATATGTTTAAGATTAATATATTTGTATTGGAAATTTTGGTGAATTTGAGTATTTAGGGCTAATTTGTAAAAGTAAATTTTTAGAGGGGCTTATTTGCAAAATAAATGAAAGAAATGGACTTATAATGCCCTTGTGAACATTCGGCCCTTGTATAGTATTGGCAAATTTTGTGTATTTTGTGTTTTGTACAATTAGGACTAAATAGTAAAAATGTAAAATCTTAGGGGCAAAATGGTAATTTGCATGTTTATGTGTTTTGGGACTAAATTGAATTGAAATGTACTTGAATGAGCTGAATTTAATGTGTTCTAGATCAAGAGCAAATAAAAACGAAATTGGATCGGGGAAAGACGAAAGTTCTCGAATAGCCAGTTTAAGTTGTTCATCGACAGTCGAGGTAAGTCCTTAAGCTGAAATATGTTAAAGTATTATTTACAAATCTGTTAAATGATAATGTTCAATAAATTTGAAGGTAAATTGTTGTGATAGCCGAATGTATATGGTTAAATTGGCTTGAATGCATAAGTTGACAATATTATATGAATATGTATCTTTGATGTATTATTTGGGAAAAATGTGAAGTATGTGATTGGTTTATGAATTATTTCGGCTTATTGCCTAGCGGGCTTTGTCTTAGGAGATATATTCGAACTTCATACCTAGCGGGCTTAGTGCCGATGACATATTAGGGCTTCGTGCCTAGCGAGCTTAGTCTTGGTGACATATTCAGGGCTTAGTGCCTAGCAGGCTTAGTGCTTGTGGCGTATTCGAGCTTAGTGCCTAGTAGGCTTAGTCTGGGTGACATATTAGGGCTTCGTGCGGTGACATATTCAGACCAGTGCCTATCGGGCTTAATCTTGGGTGAATTGCTATAAATGGAAAATTTGAGAATCAAATAAGGTAAGTTACATATAATGCTTTGTGTTAAAAGCTCGGGTAAGAGTTAGCCTACTATGTTTGTAAGGAATGAAGTGAGCAAATTTCTTATCGTTTTGATTAAATATGATGTGCTGAAATGGACAATTCCACAAGTACTTTATTTTATAATGTTGAACCTATCATTAATGTGTATGTACATTGCTTATATGTGAAGTTGATAAAGTATATGTTCATGATGACATAGTGATAATAATTAATACAAATGTGACACTAGTATTCGGCTAAGTGTATTATATATATATAGAAATATTTATGTACAATATTATAAGCTTGAAGATTAAAATGTTTACATGTATGTTCATTACAATTATATGTGCTTAAGACTTACTAAGCCAGTGAGCTTACTTTGTGTGTTTTCGCTGTTCGTTTTATAGATTTTGGTCAAGCTACAGGCTCGAAGGATCGTTGGTGAAGTCAACCACACTATCATCTCTTTTTGGTACTATCTAGTTAGTTGATTTTGAATTTAAGGCATGTATAGGCTAGATCAACGTTTGAATGATTTTCTAACATCTATATATATATATAGCCATGCGAAAATGGCTTAATTTTTATGCTTGAGTTCTATTATGTCTAATCATGGTTTAAGCTCATTTTGGTAAATATACTAAATGACGTGCATGAATGGTATTTTTGATTATACAATGTGATTTGTATTCATATATGTGATTGGTGATTGATGATTTATGATTTTGACTTAGACTATAAGGTAGATGATTAATGCTTGATGAATTATGACAAGTGACATA
The DNA here is from genome assembly GCA_025506655.1 of Gossypium rotundifolium. Lineage (NCBI taxonomy): Eukaryota > Viridiplantae > Streptophyta > Magnoliopsida > Malvales > Malvaceae > Gossypium > Gossypium rotundifolium. Next base: position 57,373,621 of record CP106727.1, on the reverse strand, counting down.
TAAATTGATTAAGTAATGTTTATGTTATATGTTCATGTAATTGATTAGGTTATTTGTGAGATAATTAGTAGGTTGTTCAATGTATGAGTATATTCACTATACTTAATTATATATATATATATATATATATATGTGCTTATGATATGTTCTCTCATGGGATAGCTATTGAGGTTATGAAAGTATTGTATAGACATGGTCATAGTATGCGAATTAGGCATGTATGGTTTAATATGAATGTTAGAAAATGACTCAAATGGATATGGTCATATATACATAAAATATGTAATAAGAAAAGATGTATATTTGGTTTAGTTTTAAAGTCACTTTATGTGTATTATATAGGAATAAGTGTATATGTCTTGTATACCGTGTATGTGTAAGTAAAATGTTAGTAAACTAGGTATATTATGAACCTATTTATTGGGACCGAATATGGTGGTTGGTATAATAGTCATATGGATGTGAATTAACGGTTAAGTTGATGGTTACTTTAGTATATAGTAAATGGTTAATGATGGGCATGATTGTGGTTAAAATTTGGTTTGGTGTTTTGGTTATGCATTTGTAATTTGAGTATGGTAAGTTGGTATGTGAATTGAATGTACTTTTAATTATGATTTGTGCATCAAAATGATTTAAATTAATATAGTCATATCTGAATGGTCTTATAATTAGGAGTGAGGTATGTTTAATCTTAAATGATAATTGTTTACGTGTAGTACATGTAAATGTATAACTTTTTCGTGTGGATGTTTTAACTTAAAATAATGTACCAATCATGTTTGCTCATATTGGTGATATTAATGTTGTATATGTAAGAGGTAATTAAGTTGTGTAATATGGCTCATATAGTTTTGAAATAAGCATGTCTTGAGTTAAGAAATGGTACATTGCTATTTGTGAGATGAAATAGATATATTGTTTCATATTAGTTATATGAAATGTATTAATATATGTTTGCATGTTTTAATGTATCGCATATAATTTGTAGAGTAATAAGTCGTCGAAACTTTGATTATTGAATGTTATATGAGAAGTTTTTTTATATATATATGTTGAATGGTGAAGTTTTAAAACATGTGAATTATGAGTATTACGAGATGTGCTTTGGTGGTAATGCCTCGTAACCCAAGTCCGGCGACGGATATGGGTTAGGGGTGTTACAGAACAAGTACCCATTATCGAGAATAAATGATTTATTTGACCAATTCAGAGGGGCTTCTATTTTCTCCAAGATCGATCTGTGATCGGGATACCATCAACTGAAGGTTAAGGAAACTGATGTGCATAAGACGGCATTTAGGACTCGGTACGGCCATTTGGACTGACTAATGCACTAGTAGCTTTTATGGATCTGATGAATCGAGTTTTCCAGCCCTATTTGGATCGGTTCGTCGTAGTCTTCATTGACGACATTCTATTGTATTCGAAGACAGAGGACAAGCACGATGAACATCTCCGAGTGGTATTACAGACTTTGAGTGAAAACAGTTGTACGCAAAGTTCAGTAAGTGTGAATTATGGCTCAGGGAAGTAAATTTTCTGGGGCATGTAGTTTATGCGGAGGGGATTCGTGTTGATCCTCGTAAGATTGAAGCTGTGTTGGAGTGGAAACAGCCAAAGAACGTGTCTGAAATTTGTAGCTTTTTGGGGTTAGCGGGTTACTATTGACACTTCGTAGAAAGGTTCTCTGTTATCGCAGCACCATTGACCAAGCTTCTGTGTAAGGGAGTTCCCTTTGTCTGGACCGATAAGTAACAAGAGAGCTTCAAGAAGCTTAAATCATATGGCGCAAGCTACGGTTACGTCTGACTGAATCAGGAAGGATTTTTCGTATATAGTGATCCGTCGCATGTGGATCTAGGTTGCGTTCTGATGCAGGATGGTAAGGTGGTAGCTTATACGTCACGTCAGCTCAAGATGCATGAGGCTAATTATCTTACGCATGTTTTGGAGTTGTAGCAGTGGTCTTCGCTCTGAAAATCTGGAGGCACTATTTGTATGGTGAGAAGTATACTATCTACATTGATCACAAAAGCTTTAAGTATCTCCTCACTCAGAATGAGTTAAATCTTAGGCAGCGTAGATGGGTTAAACTGCTTAAAGATTATGACTGCACCATCGAGTACCACCACAGGTAAGGCTAATGTGGTGGCAGATGCTTTGAGCCGTAGGGCAATAACTGATTTGAGAGCGATGTTTGCTCGACTCAGTTTATTCGATGATCGGAGTCTATTAGCAGAGCTTCAAGTTAAGCCTACGTGGATTGATCAGATCAGAGGTAAACAGATGGGGGATAAGTCTCTCAAGTTGAGATTTCGTCAGATTAAGAATGGGGATACTATGGATTTTGAAATTAACTGTGATGGGGTACTTTGTTTTCGTGGTCTGATCTGTGTGCCGAATGATGAGGATTTGAGACAGTCGACTCTGAGGGAGGCACATGGTAGCCCTTACGCTATGCATCCCGGCGAGAATAAGATGTATCGAGATCTACGAGAGTTATATTGGTGGCCGAGGTTGAAGCGTGAGTTTACTGATTTTGTTGCTCGTTGTCTAACTTGTCAGCAGGTTAAAGCTGAGCATTAATTGCCTTCGGGGTTGCTGCTACCGGTAAAGATTCCAATATGGAAATGGGAGCAAGTAACTATGGATTTTGTTAGTGGGTTGACCCTAACACCCACTAAGAAAGATTTTTTCTGGGTCATCGTGGATCGATTAACCAAATCTCCTCACTTCATTCCGGTCAAGATGGACTTTTCGCTCCAAAAATTGACTAAGCTATATGTGTCTGAAATAGTGAGACTGCATGGGGTTCCTGTCTCGATCATCTTCGACAAGGATCCTCGCTTCACGTCTCGATTCTGAAAGAAATTATATGAAGCTCTAGGTTTGAGGTTAGACTTTAGTACTGCTTTCTATCCTCAGACAGATGGTTAGTCAGAGAGGGTGATTCAAGTGCTGGAGGATATGCTGAGGAGCTGTGTTATAGATTTTCGAGGCAGTTGGGAGGAGTATTTGTCATTGGCAAAGTTCACCTATAACAACAACTATCAATCTAGCATTCAGATGGCACCTTACGAGGCCTTGTAAGGTCATAAATGTCGCACTCCCTTGTGCTAGGCGAGTTGGGGGCGGCGTGTTACGGGTCGAGTGGTTTACAAAGCGATGATAAGTCGATTGATTCAAGATCAACTAAAAGTGGCATCTGATAGGCAAGTCCTATGCTGATCTGAAGAGAAAGGATATCGAGTATGATGTGGGAGACTTAGTCTTTCTCAAGATCTCACTATGGAATAAGGTCTTGAAGTTCGATCGCAAGGGTAAGCTGAGCCCTCAGTTTATCGGACCGTATCGTATTCTAAAACGAGTAGGGCCAGTCGTATATCAGTTGATGCTTCCTCTGGAGTTGGATCGCATACATGATGTGTTCCACGTCTCAATGTTGAGATGCTACCGCTCTAATCCCACACATGTTTTTCCTATTGAGGACATTGACGTTACACTAGATCTGGTATTTGAGAAGGAGCCAGTTCAGATTCTGGAGTGCGACATTAAGGTTATGCGGAGGAAATCTATCCCCTTAGTGAAGGTGTTATGGTAGAATCATAACACTGAAGAGGCCACTTGGGAGCCGAAGGATTTGATGTGTCAGCAGTATCCTCACCTATTCTGGTTAGGTAAAATTTCGAGGACAAAATTTTTCTTTTAGGGGGTAGAGTTGTAACACCTCAGTTTTTTCTTAGTTTAGGCTTTTGTAATTTTGGCATGAATAAGTGTCTAGTTCTGTGGATATGTGTTCTGGGTGTGTGTGGGAGGTCCCAAGTTCAAGTCTCAACTTGGGTGAATTTTGGTATTTTTATGAATAAAGCCCAAACCCTGGTTAGTAGGCTTATAAGTTAAAGTGTGTGGGTAATTAACAAAATAGGCCTGCTGGTCTGGTGGTTAAGTGTATGTTGGAGTGTGGGTGGTTCTGTGTTCAAGTCCCAGTGTGAGCATTATTTTTGGTTGTCATGTCCAAAGAGTTTGTGTTGGACTGAAAATTTGATTGTAGGATGTTTAGGAGAAAAATAAAGGATTAGGGAGGAGTTATCAATTTTCTAATCATTCTGCTTCTTCTTTTTAAATTTTTGGCCAGCACCCTTCCTTTTTCTCCCCATGCTGCCGAAACTCTTCCCCACCTCTTCCTTTTTCTTTCAGTTTCTTTTCCAATTACTAGTTTGGTTTGGTACGACGTCGGCGATTGGTAAGTTTTGTTATGTTGTATCCTGGTTATGATCGTGAATAAGTGACTTAAAAAAGTGGTTATTTTGATTGTTAGGAGTCAATCAAAGGGCTGGAGATTAGCCATTTATGGTGTGAGGTTGTAAAGCTTCTGTTGTTCATTTGGAGGTAAGTGTTAAATGATTATGTTGATTCGTTGTTGGAATGATGGATTTGTTTAAACCGTGGTTATAGGCTAATTTCGAGATTTGTAATGCCAATTATAGGTTCAGGATTACTTGGGATTGCGTTAGCATCGATTTGAAACCAGGTGTGTACCCGAAAGTGCAGAAAACGAGGTTTTGGTGAAAGCTGAAAACCATTCTGTCGACGTCACATAGGCGTGTGGTCGCCCGTGTGCAAGACTATAAGTCACCACACGGCCGTGTGATCGACGAAGTCGAGGCGGTCTTGTGAGCAACACAATCGATGTGATGGCTGGGCAAGGCCGTGTGTGACACACGGGCTCGACCAATTGGGCCGTGTGGGATTCTAGGCCAGGCCGTGTCAAGGCCAATTTGGGCCATCACAGAGCCACTGCAGGCGTGTGGGTCCCTGCAGGCGTGTGGCCACATGGGCGTGTGAGCCCATTTTTCTGAAAACTCTATAAGGTTGAACGGGTCACCCAAGTCTATTGTGGACCTACCGTAGGGTCGGTAAGCAATACTTAAACCCCTAAATGAATGATCTATCTGTTTGATTTCTGTACTAAGCATGTATGCTGATCTGAATATATATATATATATGAGTTTTAATTGCATAATAGCATGTCATTCTTGTATGTTGCATTGCATTGGGGTGGGTTGATTATGATTGGAGGAAGTATCTAAAAGCCTCTTAAGCTCATTATTTGGCATTTCATTGCAAATCTCGATTATGTGCGCATTAAACAACTTGGTGTATAAGGCTGGGTGGGTTGATTTTATCCCCACACGGTGTGTAGGGTCGGACAAAGTTAATGTGTAGAGGCTGGTGGGTAGGACTCATTATTTGCATAATACATGCGAAATGGGCCAAGGCCCGATGTATGTCTGAATCTTTATCTGAGTGGGCTACGGTCCACACCATTTTTGTAATGGGCTCAGACCCAAACTGTGAATATATGACTATTATCTGATATTTTGTGTGTATGTTTTCTGTGGGGATTACACACTGAGTTTGCGAAAACTCATCCCTTTCTATTTAATCATTAGGGTAATTCCCAGCGGTGAGCGGATCGATGTAGCGGAGGACTCGACGATGACCACCGTTCTGGACACTTATTTACGGTTTATTTTTAATTATGATTTGGTTATAATTGGGTAAATTTCATGTATTAAGGCATTTATGGATTTTTCACTTAAATTTGGGATTGTTATTTTTATGAACTGTTAGCAGTAGGACGAGACTTGAGTTTTCAAAGTGAATAAATGTTTTATAAAAAACACACGAATTCGCAAATTACTTTTAAAAAGCTTCTGCAACATATAATGTTTTGAAAATGGTCAATAAATGAATAAATGACGCGATTTTGACGGTAGCCTAAAATATCGAAAAGGGCATTATTGTAATTACGTTTTCTAAAGCACTATCATGTGACATCGCCAGATTCGGCCATAACGTCTAAGTCGAGTTTGGGGTGTTACATAATATCTTCACAATCATATAATTCACTTCAAGCTAATTAACATACATATTTATGTTACACGAACTTTTCGACTATCTTTATTCAAACAAGTGTACTTAAACATACATTCCATAAATTTTGAGTAAGTTTACTTATCGCATTCACTTAATCAAACAAGTTAGGCACATAACATCATATGAATGCCAAACAAACATGGATGAGCTTATCATAATATAAACTTTCATTTCACTTCACCTTTCCATATTTCAAGAATAATTCCCATTGAACTATTTTAATTTCGATGGATACTCGGGTAGTATACTCAAGGTATGCATGTCAACAATCCGTCAATTCATATTCAAAAGTTCCCTTTTGGCACATAGTCATAGAGCACACTCTCGAGCCACATATGATATAACAGAATTACTAGTCCAGGCTAAATCCTTTCAATAACATATACTCTAAAGGGCTTACTCTGGATTACCCGTCCGGGCTAAATCCATTTCATAACATATGCTTGAGAGAGCATAATTCAGGATTATCCTTCAGGGCTAAATCCTTTTTGCAACATTTAAAACATTTTATCTGTTTCATAAAATCACCATAATCCATCAAAATACAACGTTCAACCGAAACAATGATATTTTATCAATATTTCTCAACTTATGGTTATTTCATTTGGTACATCATCACATACATATCATGAACTCTTATTCATACCTTTCTAAGTTTCGACTCATCACAAACATATTTTCAAATATCTTAGTATCACTTTCAGCGTTTTCGAAAATAGCTCGATTGGAAAGCATCTCTGCCTCAACAAAATAATTTCATCAGAGTTGAGAGATATCACACTATCACAGGTAGTAATATGCCATGTATAGCTAGACTCACATACGCTACATTTGTTTGAAAATTGACTAAACCGTAGCTCTGATACCACTAAATGTAACACCCCTTACCCGTATTCAATGTCGGAACAAGGCTCGAAGCATTACCAGACTTATAACACAAGCATTCACACAATTTCGAGTAATAAATTTCTGTCTAAATTAAAACCATTCATATTTAATCATAAAGTCCCTTATACGAGCCTACAAGGCGCAAAACATACTTTAGAAGTGGTTCGGGACTAAACCGAGAACTCAATAAACTTTTACAAAACTTAGAAAATTTTTGCTAACTACAAGGCTCACATGCCCGTGTGGTCTAAGGGCACTTTGTGTGACCACAGGACACACTCTGCAGTCTTGAGACCATGTTCATTTTAGGGTACTCTCGACTTGTGCCACACAGTGCGTTGCCTGCCTTGTGTGCTAGGTATGTAGCACACATGGCTAGGACACACGCCTGTGTCTCTGCCCATGTACTACATCCTGACATTCTATTTTTCTAAATTAAGGTGCAGGGGACACATAGCCGGAACACACACAGTGCCCTTGTGTATGTGTTCCAGCTGTGTGTCCCCTGCACCTTAATTTTGAAAATGGCATGTCCAGAATTGAGCACACGGGCAGAGACACGGCGTGTGTCCCAGCCGTGTGGTACAAGTCAGAGAGCATCCTAAAATGAACACAGTCTGAAGCATGAGCGAGTCCCAGGTCACACGGGCGTGTCCCTTGACCACTGGGCGTGTGAGCCCTATAGTTAGCAAAAAATTTCTAAGTTTTGTAAAAGTTTCCTAAGTTCTCGGTTTAGTCCTGAACCACTTCTAAAGTATGTTTTGGGCCTCGTAGGCTCGTATAAGGGACTTTATTATTGAATATGAGTGGTTTTAATTTAGACACAAATTTATGACTCAGAATTGTGTGAATGCTTGTGTTATAAGTCCAGTAATGCCTCGAGCCCTCTTTTAGTATTGAATACAGGTAAAGGTTGTTACACGGTAATACTCTGTAACCATAATCTGATGACGGAGAGGGGCTAGGGGTGTTACAAGTCAATATACCTAGTAAGGATGTCTATTCAAGGAAGCGAGAAATTATTATAGAGATAGGTTGGGGGCAGTATTATAGACTTCGCAAGGGTCATGCTAGATCTAGAGGAAAGGCTAACTGCTAGGAATGTATTTCAATATTGCCTCTTGAACCTGAGCCCTAATGGATGGAGGCAAGCCGGTGCTGATAATGGTGCGGACATTATTGGATTACTACCTGCATAGTTCACTTGCCCAAATGGAGCTACTGACGAGTTGGGGCTCATATTATTAGGGAACAGAGATAAGCCTAAAAATTATTTGTATAGTTTTTGTAAATTAAAGCCCCATGCATGTTCTTCAAAATCTTCAAAGAACGTAGAAAATGGTGGAAGACTTCTTATGTTAATTGCTGGTGCTAATGTTACACTTGCTGGTGATGTAGGCACAGCTCGTGGTGTTGAAGAAAGTTTAGAGGAATCCACCAACATATCGAGAGAGATCAAGGAATACATGGATGTGTGATCTTTTATGCAAAATGTACGATGTGGACCCTCTGGCACTTTTATTAGGGAGGGAAGTACCAGTAGTAGAAAGAGGTAAAGAACTACTTTTGGGATTGGTAACATTATACTAAGTAGTAAGGATAAGGGTGCCCCAATAAGGAGCTTCATCGTAAAAACAGAAGGGATTGCGATAGACCTTTTATTGAGGTAACTCCTATTACTACAGTTCCTACCACCATTCTATCTCTCCCCCTTTTATCCTGTTGCTTCTCCACCCCCACCAAGACCAGCAATTGACGTCTTTGGAGTTGTTGATCATGGCCCCCTAGTGGTTCCATGAAGTTCACTGCTTGTGGTGGTGAAAGATGGACTTTATTTCCATGGCAAAAGCATCTCAATCGCAGAAGTTTCCCTTCAGTCCTAGTGAGGTGAGGAAACAATGAAATAGTTGTATGTCTGACGAAGCAAAGAAACACATCTACCCAACTAAATCATCCAGCGAACAAGTAAACCTTCGTTGCAAGAGTTAGCACTCTCTCTGTAAGTGTTCTTAATTGAGGCTAGTATGGTCAGCATGGGGCTCACTGAGGGCATTAGCAAAGCAGAGATTAAAAAAAGAGAAACTAAGAATGTTCACCAATCTACCATGGTGGCACTAGAGAGAGCTCGTTAGCTACATGCGAACATGGTTAAAGATAATAGGAAATTACTGGAATGGAACAGGAGGTCGCAAGAGTGATCATTAATGGTTAAATCAGTGAACATTAATAACATTAGTTGCGATCTTAAATCAGCTAACTCAAATAAAAATTGTTCATGATCTTAAATTAAATGAACTTAGGTTGCAATCTTAAATCAGGAAACCTTAATAATATAATTTGCAAGCTTAAATCAATGAGCTATTCAAAGTTGCGATCTTAAATCAGCTAAGTCAAAGAAAAATTGTTCATGATCTTAAATTGATTAGCGAACTTTAATAATATTAGCTACGATCTTAAATCAGTGAGTTGTTCAGAGTTACGATTTTAAATAAACTAACTCAAATAAAAATTTTTCATGATCTTAAATCCAAAGAACATAGGTTGCGATCTTAAATCAGCGAACCTTAATAATATCAGTTGCGATCTTAAATAAGCAACTTGTTCGGAGTTGCGATCTTAAATTAGCTACTCAAATAAAAATTGTTCATGATCTTAAATCCAATGGACTTAGGTTGTGATCTTAAATCAGTGAACCTTAATAATATCAACTATGATCTTAAATAAGTGAGTTGTTCAGAGTTGCGATCTTAAATTAGCTAACTCAAATAAAAATTGTTCATGATCTTAAATTGAATAAACTTAGGTTGCGATTTTAAATCAGAGAACCTTAATAATATCAATTGATATCTTAAATCAATGATTTCTTCAGAGTTGCAATTTTAAATCAGCTAACTCAAATAAAAATAGTTGATGATCTTAAATTTAATGAACTTAGGTTGTGATATTAAATCAGCGAACCCTAATAATATCAATTGTGACCTTAAATCAACGAGTTGTTCGTAGTGCGATCTTAAATCAGCTAACTCAAATAAAAATTATTCATGATCTTAAATCGAATGAAATTAGGTTGTGATATTAATTCAATGAACCTTAATAATATCAACGTGATGTTACATCAGCGAGTTCTTCGAGATTGCGATCTTAAATCAGCTAACTCAAATGAAAATTGTTCATGATCTTAAATTGAATGAACTCAGGCTGCGATCTTAAATCATCAAACATTAATAATATCAGTTGTGATCTTAAATCAATGAGCTATTCAGAGTTTCTATCTTAAATCAACTAACTAAAATAAAAATTGTTTATGATCTTAAATTGAATGAAATTAGGTTTCGATCTTAAATCAGCAAACCTTAATAATATCACTACGATATTAAATCAGCGAACCTTAATAATATCAGTTGCGATCTTAAATAAGCAAGTGGTTTAGAGTTGCGATCTTAAATTAGCTAACACAAATAAAAATTTTTCATGATCTTAAATTGAATGAACTTAGGTTGTGATCATAAATCAGCGAACCTAAATAATATTAGTTGTGATTTTAAATCAGCGAGTTGTTCGGAGTTACGATCTTAAATCAACTAACTCAAATAAAAATTATTCTTGATTTTAAACCAAATTAACTTAGGTTGCGATCTCAAATCAACGAACCTTAACAATATCAGCTGCGATCTTAAATTAGCGAGTTGTTCAAAGTTGCAATCTTAAATCAGGTAACACAAATAAAAGTTATTCATGATCTTAAATAGAATGAACTTAGGTTGCAATCTTAAATCAGCGAGCTATCCAAAGTTGCAATCTTAAATCAGGTAACTAAAATAAAAAGTGTTCATGATCTGAAATAAAATGAACTTAGGTTGCAATCTTAAATAAGAAAAGCTTAATAATATCTTCTACAATCTTAAATCAACGAGTTGTTCAGAGTTGCGATCTGAAATCAGTTAACTTAAATAAAAATTGTTAATGATATTAAATTGAATGAACTTAGGTTGCGATCTCAAATTAACGAACTTTAATAATATCAGCTGTGATCTTAAATCAACGAGTTGTTCGGAGATGTGATGTTAAATAAAGTAAATCAAATAAAAATTGTTCATGATATTAAATCCAATTAATTTAGGTTGCGTTCTTAAATCAGTGAACCTTAATAATATCAATTGTGATCTTAAATAAGCAAGCTTTTCAGAGTTGCAATCTTCAATTAGCTAACTCAAATAAAAATTGTTCATGATCTTATATCCAATGAACTTAGGTTGTGATCTTAAATCAGCGAACCTTAATAATATCAACTGAAATGTTAAATAAGTGAGTTGTTCCGAGTTGTGATCTTAAATTAGATAACTCAAATAAATTTTTTATGATCTTAAATTAAATTAACTTAGGTTACGATCTTAAATTAGTGAACCTTAATAATATCAATTGAGATCTTAAATCACCATGTTCTTCGAAGTTGCGATCTTAAATTAGCTAACTCACATAAAAATTGTTGATGGTCTTAAATCGAATGAGCTTAGGTTGCAATATTTAATCAGCGAACCTTAATAATTCAACTGCGACCTTAAATCAACGAGTTGTTTGTAGTGCGATCTTAAATCAATTAACTCAAATAAAAATTGTTCATGCTCTTAAATCGAATGAAATTAGGTTGCGATCATAAATCAAATGATAGTCATATGTTGTTACAAAACTACAACCCACACTGTAACACCCATAACCTGTATTCGTCACCGGAGTAAGGTTACGAAGTATTACCGAATGAGTCAGAACCTTTTATAAAAAAATAACATTCAATTATCAATTAAATTCCATAAATACATATAATATTCATAATGAAATTAAACATCTAATTGCGAGCCTTAAATCGATCTTTCGAAGTCTTAAAAGTAAGTTAAGGCATTCAGGGACAAAATCGAAACAAATCAAAAGATTCAGGGAAAATAAAAAAATCAAAACAAGGGTCACACAGCCGTGTGATACGATCCAGACCATGTGATGGTGGGCACGGTCGTGTGACTACTCGTGTGCCAGGCAGTTTATCTTTCGAAATGATGCCACACTGCCATGTCGCCAGTCGTGTGCTAGCCCATATAACAATCGAGTTGGGTCACACGGCCATGCGTTAGTCGGTGTAAAAACCACATCTATACACAATCAGGGCACACGCCCGTGTGGGTTACCCGTGTGTGACATCCCATGTCCCAAACCGTGTGTAACAGACCATGTCCCGGATCGTGTGTGCCCATAATTGACCCAGATCCTACACATTTTTCACCCATTTGCTTAGGTACCTAAACACATTCAAATACACAACTTTATAAGCCAACAACCACCTTTAAAAATACTTAAACCTGTCAAATAAATCAACCTATGTACCTAACCAATGTCCCATCATTGACACCGCAATACATTTCATACATTTCATATTCAGAGTTGCATATACAAGACACATTTACACATCATAATCATCTATTTAATTTCATGTCATAGTTCAACTTAATGTCAAAAACTTTCATTATTGACCGATAAGCTCACTTAGGTAAAACATGCATATTTCCATTTGTTGTTCAAACACACATCACCAAGCTCAAGTATAGCTTGCTCAAAACTAGGAACTAATATCACCTATACAAAAGGGTCCTATTACATTCCATATATACAAAACCAAATTCAAAGTCTACCAATGATTCCTAGATAGTGTGATTTCTTATGTTGATTCGATCTTCTGAGCCCACAGAACATAACCTACAAAAATAAACCAAATACAGGTAAGCTTTAATAAAGCTTAGTAAGTTCGTTTAATTAATCGGTATACTTTTCCAACTAAACATAATAATCAACTTGTAACTAAATAATGAAATTCATGTAAATCGTAACTTTCATCAGAGAAGTGATAATCAATACAGTATTTCAGTATTTATTTTCGAACCATCAGTACAATGAGATTTTATTCAGTATAATCAGTGGATAATACTCATTTAAGCAACTTTCAGTAGAACCAGTGGGTATGGCTCGATTGAGCATACTTTCAATAGAATCAATGGGTATGACTCGATTGAGCATACTTTCAGTAAAATCAGTGGGTATGGTTCGATTGAGCATACTTTTAGTAGAATCAGTACGTATGGGTCGATTGAGCATACTTTCAGTAGATTCAGTGGGTATGGCTCAATTGATCATACTTTCAGTAGAATCAGTATCCCATTTTTATCAAGATCATATTGTCATACATTATATCATTTAATAAAATTATATTAACATAGACTATAAAAATCATTAGAAGTTTAAATAATCGTACGAACTTACAGGATTAATTTGCAGTAATGGCCCAAAGTATCTCAATCAGTGATCGACGTAATATCAATTCATTATTTCCATTTTCAATTACACACATCAATAACACTATGAAATTAGGTTCATATATTACATTTAAAAATTGTACTAAAATTAAACCGAACGAACTTACAAGACTAATTGCAACAATAACAAAAGTTCAGAGACTATTCAGTTATTTTCTCTTTTCCTCGATTATTAGCTCGTCCTTGATCAAAATAATAATTTCATTCAATTAACAATTTCTAGTAATAATTAACTATTTTATGCAATTAAATCTTTTTTGAATGGAGGCATTTTGGAGGGTAATTGCAGAATGTGGTCTAATGGATATGGGATTTTTGGGCAGATGGTTCACATGGGAAAGAGGAAATTTACCAGAGACAAACATTCGAGAGAGACTTGACAGAGGAGTTGTGAATCAAGATTGGGCGGCACGGTTTCCTGAATTGTCTATTCAACACCTAATTCATTCTTTTTCTGACCATTGTCCAATTTTAGTGAACACAGAGCGGGCAAATTTTAAAACAGGGAGATGAATTTCAGATTTGAAGCTTGGTGGACGATGGAGGAGTCATTTGAAGAGGAAGTTAAGACCCTTTGGGACTCATCTTCAGGCCATTTGTTGCTGAAATTAGAAGCGTTAAAAAGTGGTCTGAGAAAATGGGCTAAACGAATACAAGATGTTCGAAAGAAGGAAAAAGTTTTTTTAACTAATAGATTGGCAGATCTTCTAGATGCGAGAGAGATGATAACAATTTGGGTGAGTTGATCGATACCAAAGTTAAATTGAATCTGGAAATTGATAAGGATGAAAGGTATTGGGAACAAAGAGCACGAATTAATTGGCTCAAATATGGTGACCGAAATACTACTTTTTTCCATTGTCAAGCCACACAGCGTAGAAGAAGAAACAGGATTCACAAAATGCAAAATGAGAGTGGAAGGGAAACAGAAACTAGTGAGGACATCGCAAATATTGCGAGAGTGTATTTTCAAACGCTGTTTCGATCGGAAGAAAGGGGAAGAAGTGAGCAGGTGTTGTCAGGAATTGCAAATTGCATAATAGAGGAAGATAATCATCAACTTTTAAAGTCGTTCACGCAGGAAGAGATTCGATCAACCACATTTGAAATGGGGCCTATTAAAGCACCGGGGGAAGATGGTTTCTCATGTAATTCTACCAAAATGTTGGCATGTTGTGGGAGAAGAAGTTAGCAAATTTTGTTTGATGCGAATGAAGGGAAAGATTTTAGGCAATGTAAACGATACAAACATTGTTCTTATTCCAAAAGTTGCAAATCCTGTTAATATGAAACAATTCCGGCCTATTAGTCTTTGTAATATCTTATACAAAATCATGGCGAAATCTATCGCAAATAGGCTAAGAGGGGTTATTGGCAAGTGTATTGATATGGCTCAGAGTGTGTTTGTTCCTGGAAGGTTGATTTTAGATAATGTAGTGCTCACCTATGAACTTCTTCACACATTGAAACAGAAAAGAGCAGGTAGGAAAGTATTTATGGCTGTGAAGCTGGATATGAGCAAAGCCTATGATAGAGTTGAGTGGAAATTTATTGAAGATGTAATGATCAAAATGGGTTTTGCTTCCAGATGGGTAGCAACTATTATGAAGTGTTTAAAATCTGTCAGGTATTCAGTGATTGTTAATGGTTGCAAAGGAGATGTTTTTCACCCAGAAAGAGGCTTAAGACAAGGAGATCCGCTCAGCCCTTTTTTGTTTCTTTTGTGTGGGGAGGGTTTATCTAGCCTCATGCGTCTAGCAATTCAAGAAGGGAAGTTAAAAGGGGTTAAAGCCAGCAGGAGTGGGCAGCCAATTTCTCATTTATTATTTGCTAACGATTGTATTTTATTCAGCGAGGCTTCTTAACGGGGAGCTACAGTCTTAAAGGAGATACTGAGAAATTGCAGGAGATGCTCGGGGCAACGGGTAAATTTTGAAAAATCAACTGTGTTTTTTAGCAGGAATACTTCAGATTCTGATCGAAACTTGGTGGGCAAAATTTTGGCTGTCAGATGTTTAACTGATCCAGAGCGTTATTTGGGATTACCAAACATGGTAGGGAGAAGGAAGAAGGAATCATTCCAGGTATTGAAAGATAGAATGAAGCAAAGAATAGATCAGTGGAGCATTCGGCATTTATCTCAGGGAGGTCGTGAAGTTTTTATTAAATCCATTTTGCAAGCTATCCCTACTTATTCAATGGCATGCTTTTTGTTATAGAAGTCTTTGTGTGATGATCTTGAAAATATTATGGCAAAATTTTGGTGGCAAAAAGGGTAGGAGAGAAAGGGCATTCATTGGTGTACATGGAAAAAGCTATGTACTTTAAAGGATTGTGGTCGTCTTGGTTTTCGAAATATGAGCCAATTTAATATTGCTTTGCTTGCTAAGCAGGGGTGGAGATTGTTTTGTTATCCAAATTCATTACTGGCAAGAGTTCTTAAAGCAAAGTATTATCCACATGCAGATTTTTTTAGTGTACAGTTAGGTAACTCACCTTCATGTACCTGGAGAAGTATTTGGGCGGCTAAGGGTCTGCTTCATAGTGGATTGGGATGGAGAGTGGGGCGGGGGACTAGAATTCGAGTATGGGAGGACAAGTGGATACTAGGACATGTGATGGAAGAAGGTAGAGACAGAAACAACAATAACATTGAGTTAGTGCCTAATTTAATTGATGCTCCTAACAAAATGTGGAAAACAGAGTTGGTGAATTCTACCTTTTCAGTGAATATTGCACAGAAGATCTTACAGATCCCGTTGGCGACAAATCCAGGAGAGAACTTTCAGATTTGGAAGGAGGAGCTTTCTGGTGAATTCTCGGTTAGAAGTGCTTACAAACTATTACAGGGTGACAATCTGGATCCTAGTGAATTATTAATACAGGCCGATCTAAAGAAATTTTACAAAAAGCTCTGGAATATCTAGCTCCCATCAAAGATTTTAATTACAATCTGGAGAGCATCATGGAACTATTTGCCTACTCTAGCCAATCTCAGATCAAAAAGAATTACAGATAGCGCTGTTTTTCCCAGATGTAGAAATGGAGAAGAAGACATTGATCATGTGTTTCGCCTTTGCCCTGTGACAAGAGAGATATGGCAGTTATTAGACATTTCTTGGATCAGAGACCAGCCGTTTTAGAATTTTAGAGATTGGCTTACCTGGGTACTCCTGAACAGCAACCACAAACAAAGTTGACTGGTTTGCTGCACAATCTGGCTAAAGTGGGGTTGAGGAATAGGTTCGTACATGAAGGAAAATCAAAATCGGTTAGAGATCTAGCATCAAAAGTTCATAGTTATTTGACAAAGGTTGAAGGTATTGAAAAGAAAAAGTGTACCTTAAACAAATGTCGGGGTATAGAATCGCAAGATCCACTCTCAAGGACATCAATTTATTTTGATGCGGCTTTTAGGAGTAGAGAAGCAAAATCGATGGCTGGTCTGGTAGTTCTTGATGGTTCAGGCGAGATAATAAACACAAAGACAATATTGAACTTAAATGTCCCTACTTCTTTTGCGGTAGAAGCGTATGCGGGGCTTCATGCGGTCAGATTAGGGATTTCCATGGGATTCAACTCAGCTACAATTAAAGGGGATTCGCGAGCGGTGATACAGAAATGCAAAACAAGAGAAAAAGATAAGTCTGTTATCAGTGCCATTATCAGTGACATTCAAGAAGAAGCAAAGAACTTTCAAATATCATATTTCAGTTTATTCACAGAAATGAAAATGTAGTGGCTCATGAAGTAGCAGAAATAGCGATGAAAAGAGGATCAATACCATACCTGAGAAGAGTAGAAAGCCATCCTCACCAAGCCAGTCCGGAGGGTAGGTGGCGCCAGAGGCCAGATTGAGAGGAGATTAACGAAGGAAGAAGATGGAAACATAGCAGATCTGAAATGTGAAAGGCTATCGTTGATGCAGTTGGCAATATCGAGAATGAAGAGATAAGATTGAATGCCATCCAACTGTATGTGAATCGGCAGCAATAATTACCCTAGTTTCCTTTTTTCTATAACATTTATTATCCTATTTTATTGTTTACAGCTTTGAGTCATTTTAGGAATCTAGAAAGTTTCTGTTTGTTTATTTTCAATTCAATTTTTGTTTTGGGTTAAAACTCAAAGCCCGACGGTTTTAATACTGGAGGGCCCGTTTATGTTTTTGTGGTGGGTTTTTGTTTCAATAAAGGCTGCTGATATTAATTCAAAAAAAAAAAATCTTTTTTGACATTTTTACAAAATTACCCTTGACATTTTATTTTTATGCAATTTAGTCTCTAAGCTCAAAACTTGCAATTTAACCAATTTTAATCAAATTTAAATTCATCAGAATTGTATAGGGCCTCCATACAGCCCATAATTTCTATTATTTCATAAAAATTCTATGTAATTTTATCACTTTAATGATTTAGTCCTTAAACATTAAAATTACCAAAAATTACTTTACAAAATAGTCTTACTTAGCATTCAAGCTTTATAATCTACCATTAAATTTCAAGAATATCCAAAACTCATCAATGGCATAATCCATAATCTTTAACCGTTTTGAAAACGAACATATAGTTTAGTTGAACGTAGTTACAAAGATCTTAAAAATATAAAAATTACAAGAAACATGTTAAAATTGGCCTATCAAATTGAAGGACAAGCTTGGTCGAAGCTTCCTTCACCTCCAACAATGGTGTTTCAGCATTTTTGGGAGAAGAACAAAAAAAAAAATTACATTGTAATTTAGTTTTTATTTTAATTATAATTCATTTATTTACAAAATTACTATTATAAAATTTTAATTATAACGTATATAATTTATAAAACATATCCATAAATGTCCAATATATAAATATATATTATAATTACCATCTAAGGAAGGTTTAATTGCACAATTAGTCTTTTAATTGTTTCAAATTATTGAATAATTAAGCTTTATTTCAATTTAACCTCAAACTAATCAAGACTAAATGAGAAAATAGCCCAAAAGTTGGTGGATTTAATCATGTCATACCGCTTGGACTTTTTGACCATAGTTTAATCACCATTTTGGTCCCTTTAGTATTTGAAATCTATAGCAATTAATTTTTACCTCTTTTACAATTTAATCATTTTACCTTAATTAAGCAATTAATCGTAAAAATATCGGATTAAATTTCAATTCATCTATAATAAGACTCTGTAAATATTTGATAAAATATTTATGGCCTTAAATTATGAAAACGAGATCCTAATACCTCGTTTCAATAACCACTTGACTTTTGAACCGAACCATTTATATTAACTTTTAATTCAGTTAGTTAAAATTCCTCAAATCAAAATTCAATATAAAAATTATTGTTGACTTGTATAATTTAAATATTAATTATATGAACTCACTCGTTAAATTTGTGATCTCAAAATTACTATTTCCAATTCCTCTGAAAAACGAGTTGTTAAATACAATTTCCACCTGTAGATTACAAGTTCAACAATAGAAAGTGGGCGAAATTTATTAAAATAATATAAAAATGAATCAAATTCGAGGGAAAGGATTGAATGAAACAGTGACGCCACGTCATATGTATCTCTTTCCAATAGATTTATGCCACATTAGCATTTTTATCCTGAATTTCAGCATTTTTATCCTGAAAAAAATCAAATCCAAATTAAAATCTTGAAATTCAAGATAAAATGATGAAATTCAGGATAAAAATGTTGATGTGGCATAAATCTATTGGAAAGAGATACAGATGACGTGGCGTCACTGTTTCATTCAATCCTTTCTCCAAATTCGAATATGAGATTGCTTTGAGATTAAATTCGAAAATGAATTAATCCACATCATTTATCAAAATAATATTTTAATTAAAAGTGGTGTCGCATAGTAGGGAGACCACATCCTTTTTAACCCAAATTCTTTTTGTTTTATAATTTTATTTTATTTCATAAAAATAGTTGAATTGTTTTATTTTTATATTTAATTTTTAATATTTATAATTATAAATTTTTGAATATTTAGAATAATGATCAAGTTGATAAAATATATTGAATTTTATAGAAATAGAACTAAGTTGATAGAATGTGTAAAATAATAGGGCTAATTTTATTATTATACCACTAAAAGAAAACCACATCGACATTGTGTCTGGTGATCAAATGCATTTTAATGGTAGAGTAGCTAGAATTATAAATTCACCTAACGAGAGTGAAGAAGTTAACAAAAAAAATCAGGGACTAAAATAAGAACTCGCTCAAACTTGAGTGACTATCTGGTAGTTTACTATAATAAAAATTATGTAAAATTAATATGAAAAACATTAGGGTAAACTACCGAGATAACGACCCAAATTTTGAGCAAGTTCCTATCTTGGTCACCGCTTTTTCTTTTTCTTTTTTTAAATTTCGTCACTCCAGTTAAGTGAATTTTCAATTTTAGTCACTCCACCACTAAAATGTATTTGATCACCAAACAGAATGGCGTTGTGGCCTTCTTTTAATTGACATAATAACAAATTTAGCTCATTATGTTTTACATAGTCTATCAAGTTGGTTTTATTTTGTAAAAATATTAATACATTTAACCTTCAACATTTACACATTTTATCAACTTGATCATTATGCTAAATATTCAAAAATATAAAATTGTAAAAATAAAACAACCCAACCATTTTTATGAAATGAAATAAAATTATAAAAGCTATAAAATATAAAACTAAAAACTAAAAAATAAGAAATTGTTATGAATATCTTATTAAGTGGATGTCCATCTAGATCAAGAAAAGTTTTGATATACTTTAAATTCTAATAATGATTAGAAGTAGATCTTTACTTCATTTATACTTATTATACCTATAAATAGAGACTTTTGAGAAGCATTGTAAACATCCCATTAATAAATAAAATACATTCCTTTTGAGAAGCATTGTAAACATCCCATTAATAAATAAAATACATTCTCTATTCTTCCCATTTTTTCTTTGTTCTTTACTCTCTCTATCTCTCTTTATTTTATAACACATTATCAGCATGATTCTCTTTAATTTTATAATACAGTCACTCCAAATTTGTTGCTCAAGTTATTGTCAACTGCCTTCTAGAGCTATTACAATTTCAGTCTTCAATTGAAGCCAGCACACTATTGGTGTAAAACCCCTTACCCGTATCCTACGCCAGTACAGGGTATAAGGCGTTACCTTACTTAAAAACATTCATACAAACAATTTCGGGTTATGAGATTTCATTCAAATTTAAAACATTTCAAGCTTGTCTTAAAAATCCCTAGTAAGAGCCTATGAGGCCCAAAACACACATTAGAAATGGTTTGGGACCAAACCGAGTTCTTTAGAAAACTTTGGAAAATGTTACTAAAAACAAGGGCACACACCCGTGCGATATGTTGAAGGACCGTGTAACTCACACGGCCTAAACATGTAGTAGGGAACACCCGTGTCCCGTGCTCGTGTGGGCTTATTTTTCAAATCGAACCTATAGGGTTTTCACACGGCCTAGCACACGCCCATGTCCATGGCCCGTGTCCCTCACACGGCCATGACACGCTCATGTCTCGACCCGTGTGCAAAAACCTTGACATTATGTTTCTGACGTTAGAAACATCTTAGGGTTACACGACCAAGGCACACGCCCATGTGCTAGGCCGTGTGGAAATTCTAAATTTCACATTCAAGGTGCATACTTCACACGGCCTGGGCACATGCCCATGTCCTATGGTCGTGTCATCCACACGGTTGAGACACACGGTGCCTCAACCCGTGTGGTTACTACTGGGCATTCTGTTTTACCAAATTAAGCTGCAGGGAACACACAGCCGAACTACACTCCCATAGGGAAGACCCTGTGCCACACACGACCTAGACACATGCCCGTGTTTCCACCCGTATGGACAAAATCAAGGCTATTTACCAAGCCTTTTTGCCACCCTTACTTGCACCAACATAAGCCACATCAAGCAAGACCAATTCACACATACTTTATCAATTCAATCATGCAACCTACTCATTCATGCACTAACATACTAAATACTCAACCATGCAATTTGCTCATTCATGAAAAACATCATCATTCACTTCCATCAATAACAAGCATTAGCCATAATCCATGACCTTATACAAAATGAATCAAACTTCAAGACAAGCCAACACGTTTGGACAAAACAATATGACACTTGACTAAAGACCAAGTCTCTATACATGCCATACCCAAAATGATAAATCTAACTATACCAAATGTTAAGATTGATAGTGTGATCGAGCCTCCGACGTCCTTTGATCCCCGAGCTAGCTTGGCGATACTATAAGAAAATGGAAAAGAAAGGAAGTAAGCATAAAGCTTAGTAAGTCGCATGTAAATAATTAACAACAAATTTCCATGCATTATCATACTCATAACATATTATAAACTTGCACATAATTCTCAAATGATTAAAGGCATAACGTACTCATTATCACCCTTACTAATCATGTAACATAATTCGAGCTCATTTCTCATGGATTTCATGTAGGTACCTGTATCACTTACAATATAGTCGTAATTTTTCTCACTTTTGACACAAGCTCTAAATTACCCGTTGAACCAGTTAGAATACCAAAGGATACCCGACAAGCCTCGCATAAGGGGATAAAATGTCGATGCCATGTCCCAGACATGGTCTTACACTAGCTCACATGTCGAGGTCGATGCCATGTCCCAGACATGGTCTTACACAAGCTCTCATCTCAATTTTGATGCCATGTTACAGACATGGTCTTACACTGACTCTCATAATGTGGCCGATGCCATGTCCTAGACATGGTCTTACACTAGCACACATATCAACGCTGATGCTATGTCCAGGACATGGTCTTACACTGGCTTACATATCAAGGCCGATGCCATGTCCCAAACATGGTCTATATATCCCTAATGTCATGGCATGGATATCCGATCTATTCCTATGGTTCAACGGGAGTTTTTACTATATCAATTCTCATTATGCATATTCACAACAATAAGCAAACATTTTATGCAATATCAATTGTTTAATGCATAATAACAATAGAGTTGTATTATTTACATACAACTTACCACGATATACAAAATATGGGCGACTTGTCCGATTTAGTCCAATAACTTGGTTTTCCCCCAGTTTAAGTCTAGGCTCTGTTTTTCTTGATCTATAATGAAAAAATTTACTAATTTAATCACCACATTAATCAAGACATTCAAAAATTCCTACTGTGGAAAAATTACCATTTTGCCCTTAAACTTTTACATAATTATGATTTTGCCCCTAGGCTAGTAAAACGATTTTCATCAAATTTCATCATTAACCAAGCCTAGTATAATATATTTTAAGCTTATAGCAACTCAAAAATCCAATTATTTCACACATTTACTACATATTTTACAATCTCTACAAAAAGGTCCATTTTAGGTGTTTTCATGGAAACCCCTTTCACATAAGTTGTTTATTTAACAACCAAGGTTCATTTTCTTCCAAAAAAATTCAGCAAACAACAACAATGCTCTCATGGAAAAACCCTAAACTTTCAACCATAGTGCAAAATAGTCCCCTCATTAGCTAGATTAAGCTACAAGGGTTCCAAAAACACAAAAATCAACAAAAATGACCATCAAAATGACTTACTTGCAAGAGAAAATCTTGGCTGAAATTTTGAGCTCTGAAAACCCTTAAGTTTGCTGAAAATTTAGGTAGTAGGGAGGAAGATGAAGAGATGATATCTTTTCTCTTTATTTTATTTTATTTCTTCAATTAAGTCACCTAATACCACCAACTTTGACCAATTTTCATTTTTTTTTGTCTCCTATAGCCGGCCATCCCTCTCATAAGGGCCTATTTGCACATTAAGGACCTTTAGTTTAAGGTTCTCTATCTATTTGACACCTTTAGCTTGTAGAACAAAAATTTCACAATTTATGCGATTTAGTCCTTTTTCAAAATTAAACAAGTAATCACTAAAATTAATTCACCAAAATTTTCATATACCCATATAATCATGCTATGACACATAAAATAATATTAAAAATAATTTCTCTATCCTTGGATTAGTGGTTCTGAAACCACTGTTTCGACTAGCCCCAAAATCGAGTCGTTACAATGGGTAATCATTATCTAAAGAAATTTATATAATCCTTACGTGGGTGATGACAATGATGTTAAAGATAATCAGGTATATTTTACTATGATTTATTTATTATATCATATTTATTATAATTGGAGACTAATCATGACAACATTAATAGATAGATTATGATTTGAATTTCATGCATGTTTGCGATGGTGTTTATGAAATAAAGAATCAAAGGAGATGTTTAGAAGTTTGTCTTACTAGATTTGTTGTATTCCCCGAAGTGAATGCAAACATAAAGAAAATAAAAGATATAATCAGGGAACACTAAAAGTGGGAACATAATAATAAATAAGAGAATAATGAGAGTTCTCAAGATAACTCTTTAAAGGGTAAAGATAACTAATGTTATTAATGTGATATGAAATATTATTGGTCACATATGTGGCGTATGCCCAAATATTTTGTTTCATTAATATTCTTTGAGGAAGGATATGAGAATGTAGTCTTGAATTCTATCATTACGGATAGAAAATATTTATCTTATTTGGTCTTGAAACAAATAAATATTATTCCAATATTTGATAGTACAAAATTAGTTGAAAGCTCCAAAAGAGCTAATATATCAATATCTAAAAAGCACAAAATTTGTGATGGTTAATGCATTAGTTTTAAAAGAAATTCATTATAATAGATATCATATTAAGATTGTGAATGAAGAAAAAATTATATTTCATACAAACCACTATTGTTATAAATATCTATTTTGAAAGGATGAAAAAAAGGGAGGATTGAGTTATTGATTACTCTTGTTACTAAATTGAATTGACTGTTACTATCTTTGTGATATTCTTTTGCCATCATCTCCATAATGGGTTGAAAGCAAAATATTTGACTGTGAAAGATCTACTTATGAGCAATAGGATATGGTAATTCTATCTAAAGCTCATTATGATTGGATGCACCTGAAGCTGCAAGCTTCTTTCTACACTGTGAGTATAACTCTACAGTATTCGGAATAAGTTATCAATTAAAATTACATGGAAAAATATTATTGATGAGAACTTGTAAGAGAGAAAACTTGTGTATGAAAAGCCATTGGTTATGTACCTGTTGTAGATCTGGAAAATAAGATCCACTCTCAAAGTTTACTATTAATCGATTTTGATTGGATTCAAAGTCTACTACTGGAGTTTAATTTGCTTACTTCTTGATAAAATTGTCAAGACTCAACGCAAAAAAAAAAAGTACGGTACATCTTTAAATATTAAACCGACTTGATATATGGTTTAAATATTTGAGATGGTCTTCTTTTTAAGTTTTGATTACATGAGTTACATATTGTTTTAAGTATATCATTTGTTCACGAAAATGAATATTAACTGATTTATTTATGTTGTTATGGTAGGTTTATAATTAAATAATATATTTCATTAAAACATATCTATGCAAATTTGTGTTAACAAACCAATGAATTTTATAGTTATTCGATTTGATTTAGTTCAAAAGAATTGTTAAAGGTAGTAGTTCATGTGTTTTATATTATTCCATGTGTTAATTATTTAGAGAAATGTCATGAGCAATTGTAAATGAAAAGTACTATAAGTATGAATAGTTGGATTTTGAATTAAATTTCATACATGTTTATGATGATGGTTATGAAAGAAAAAAGTTGCTTGTTTTCATTATGTCATATTTTTATGTTTGATATGTGACTTTTATTGATATATTTAATTTAGGCTTGTTTCTATACATGACCTAGCCAATTATTATTAGTAAATATGCAAAACTCTTGTTAAAAGGGCTCTAAAAGTATTTTGAATTGATTTCATATCTCCTTATGGCTAAACAAAATAACGAGTTATTCGCTCCACTGGTTTTGTTTCATTCCCCGAAGTGAATGTAGCTATACATAATAATTACCTATTGTTATTATTGGCAAATAGATAAGAAATGGATGATTTGAAATGTTGTTAAATGTCATTCATAGAATAGAATGATCAATGGTTTAGACTAATTAATCATTGCTTGAATCGAATGATATGTATATGATATTAATGGTAAGGAATATGATATATGCTTACATTATTGTCCAAATTATTTTTGCACATTTTTGGAGTGAATGTCTGCGATAAATCTTTTATAATCACTTTTTATCATTAAAGTCAATTTGGACATTTGAAGATTTTGGCATATTCCCTAAAGTGAATATTGCATATAATTGTTTGCAAATTATATTTCTTTTATTGAGTTAATGACATTATGGACTTCACATTGATTTAGACATTTTTAGAAGTAAATGTCACAATCGCTTATATATGGATACAAAATAAAAGGAATGACGGTAAAATTATCAATTTGTCACAGTTTATATTAACATTATTAGTAAAATTGAAATGCATGTTAAAGTAAACCAGAAGTTTACTGATGCAAATATATTTACCACTTGGCATGACCAGTTAGACCATCCTGTATCATATATGATGCGAAAATGAATTGAGAATTCATATGGACATTCATTAAAGAACCAGAAGATTCTTTAATTTAAAGAATTCTCATTTTTTTCTTGTTCTCAATGAAAATTGATTATTAGAATTTCACTAGCTAAAATTGAGACTTAATGTCTTGCATTTCTGAAATGAATATAAGCACATTCATCCATCGTGTAGATGGTTTTGATATTATATGATTTTAGTAGATGCATCTACAAAATAATCACATATGTGTTATCAATTTGCAACTTGTCATTTGAAAGATTACTTGTTTAAATAATTAATTTCAGATTATGCAATTAAGACAATTAATCTTGCTAAAGTTAATGAGTTTATATCTCAGTCTTTTATTGATTGAGTTTGAAAAACGTTTTTAAAAGCTTCTTATTTATGCATATAACGGTTTAGAGAAATTATTGATTGAACACATTTAATTAATATCTAAACCATTACTTATGAGAACTAAACTTCCTATTTCAACATGAGATTATGTTGATTTACGTGTTGTACGCATCAAGTCAATAAGTTATAAATATTCCCCATTACAATTGGTTTTTGGTCAAGAGTTAAATATTTCCCATCTTTGGACTTTTGTACGTGCATATATATTCCACTTGCTCCACCACAACGCACAAGGATAAGCGAGTTCTCAAAAAAATTTAAGAATATATATTAATTATGAGTCTCCTTGTATTATAAAATGTTTTGACTGTATTGGAGATTCAATTATGACATGATTTGTGATTACTATTTTGATAGTTTTCTCGACATTAGGGGGAGAGAAATAATAGCTGAATTAAATCACTACTTATAATGAGTTATCATTAACTAGATCCTTATAGAGGGTAATTTGAACAAGAAGTTAAAAAAAGAAAGGATAACTTACTTTATTACAAGTTAACTGTCGATATATATATACAAACTAATATTTTGAATCAAAGTCCCAGTAGGACAATCGGTTAGAATAAATAATAGATGATCGATTTCAAATATGAAAATTCTTTTAGATGGTCATATAATGGAGGCCTCCAAAAGAGATCCAAGACATAACTAATAACTAAAACTCTAGAAGATATTCAGGATACCTAAAACTGAATATTAAAATAGTGAAAATAGGAGATCTTGATAAGTTATGTCAATTTGAGAAAATGTGGAACCGATAATAAAATTGGTCGACAATGGTTTTGCATGCAATATTATTGTTGAAATAATAAAATAAAAGGAGGACCTTGAATAAATCTATTGAGAAATATAAATATGGAATAAATAGGTCAAAATAGAAAGACACAACTTAGGTACAACTAAATTCGTGGAGTTTTTGGACTAGTAGTCCAAATATCTAAAGGTATAAAGCCAGTGAGGGTATAAATGAAGTAGTTTTGCAAAAACAAAATAAAATATGAAGTTTTTGCTAAGTCCTAGCATTGATTATAAAAATATATAATATTTTTTTGTGGTGGATACAATAACTTTTAGATATATTATTAAATTGACGGTTCATAAAAGATTTAACTTATGCGTCTAATGGTTGTAGTTACAACCTTTTATGCATCACTATATAGTAAAGTTTATAATAAAATCCTTAAAGGATTTAAAATGCTAGAAACATATTAAAATTCTAGAAATTGTTCATTTATATGAATTGAAATAATTTGAACATATATGGAAAATTTGACTTAGTAAATAGTAGTTGAAGTAGGATTATAAAATGATTCAAAATACCTATTTGTGTTTTTATAGAAGAATCATGATTAAAGTTTGCTATGATTATTGTTGAAACTCTTGAAGAGATCAAAATATATTTCTCCAAAATTTCCTTCACTCATGACTTTCAAAAGAATGTTGATGTAAATGCTTAGCAAATACTTTCAAATGATCATTTGAAAAGATAGTATTCAAGATTAAATACAATATGAGAAAGTATGTGATGTTTTCATGAGAGGGAGTAAATATGCGTTGTACTCTTTTTCCCGTAACCGAGGTTTTGTGCCATTGGATTTTCCTAGTAAGGTTTTTAACGAGGTAACATATTATACGTATTATAGATATATGTACTATTTTTCCTTCACTAGCTAGGAATTCTTCCCCACAGAGTTTTTATCTTAGTAAAGTTTTAACGAGACACATTATCTACCAATGGACATCTAAGGGGGAGTGTTATAAATATCTTATTAAGTGGATGTCTATCAAGATCAAGATAAATTTTGATGTACTTTAAATTCTAATAGTGATTAGAAATAGATCTCTACTTCATTTATACTTCTTATGCCTATAAATAGAGACTTTGGAGAAGCATTGTAAACATCTCATTGATAAATAAAATACATTCTCTATGGCTTCTCATATTTTTTTTTATTCTTTACTCTCTCTATCTCTATTTTATAAAGGAAATGAAGAAGTTGGGTTAAAAGGGTGTCCCTCTCTGCTATGTCACACCACTTCTAATTAAAATATTATTATTTTATTTTATCAAAAATATTATTGTTCATAAGTGGTGTGCTCTAATATGTATCCGAGTTAATATTATTTTATCAAAATAATAATTCAAAACAATTTAAAAATACGATAATGATAATAACTAATTTATTTGAATGTTTCAATTTTAAGACGATGCTATTAGGTGCTCGTAAGATTGATGGTTGGTAGAGCAACAATCTTGGATTGATGATAATGAAAAATGTATACAATTAATGGTAAAAAAAGGTGGATTTTCTAAGTGAAGATGTTGTTTTGACAAACTCTTGTTCTAAGTCACACTAGTGTAGAAATAAATTCAAAGTATGATTTGACATCCATTAGGTAAGGACCCTAAATCGATTACCAAGATAATTAGGCACAAGTCACACCACTTTAAACAAGTAGATAGAAGCCGATGATTGGTTAATAATAAAGAAAATTGATTGACTAGCTTTAGTGAATAAGAGTTGGCGTTGTTTCAGTTGAAAAAGGTAAATAATTGGAGCTATATAAAGATCTTAGAATATGATCGTCCGGTCGAAAATAATGTCGTTAAACAAAAGTTTCTTATGCCGAATAGATGTTTGGATGAGATAAATTGAGTACTAAATTTTATTAAAGCAATTGCAAAGCTTAAATACATAAATGAGCAACAGACTGTTGCTTCTTTGATGACTAACTGATAGGATTCTGTCCGAGATACAGTAAATACCCAAAGGTGGAGGCTCTGTCATTCGGATCCCCTGCCCAATCAGCACCGACATACAAGTGAAGACTCATGTCATTGTTATGCTAAATCCAAAGCCCATATTGAGCAGTTTGTCTGAGGTACCGAAGCATACATTTGACAGCCTTCCAATGTTCCTTCGTAGGTCGATGCATGAACTGTGATAGTTTATTAGCAGTAAAAGATATATCAGGTCTAGTAAACGATAAATATTGTAATTTACTAATGACCTGACGGCTGACGATATTGCGTGGCATCAATAGGAAGTGAACCATAGTAATACATAGTGGATGAAAGGTGCTCAGAGGTGTCTGGATTTCGTTTCAGCTTCGCTTTTTAAGTTCAGTCAAGATATCAAGAATATATTTGGTTTAAGATAGCAACAAACCATTAGATGTCGTACAAACCTCTACTCCAAGAAATTAGTGAAGATTACCCAAATCTTTCAAAGAAAAACAAGAGGCCAAGGAAGATATAACCTGACAAATAAGAGATTCATGACTACCTGTTATTAAAATATCATTAACGTCCACGAGGATGTACACCGTCGCTGCCATTTTAAAAAATAAACAATGAGTTGTTGGATTCAGATTAGATAAACCCCATTTGTTGAATATAACTTTTAAGAGCATTATACCATGCTCGTGGAGCCTATTTCAGACTATAAATTGCCTTTTCTTTACACAACAGACATAATATGGGTAATATGGATAGACAATGATTGGTTGTTGGCGTGTAAAAACTAGCTCGCGCAAATTTCCTTATAGAAATGCATTGTTAACATCAAATTGAAGAATTCTACAATGTTTTTTTTCAGCTATGTTGAGCACAACTCCTACAGTAAGGAGTTTTTTCACTGGACTAAAAATATCATGAAAATCCACCGTGGGTTGTGTGGCCCTTATGCAACAAGACAGACCTTATAATGGTCAATTGAACCATCGACTTTCCATTTAATTTTGTAAAGTCATTTGCAATTGGCAATATTAGTTTAAGAATCATTAGGTACCAATTTCCATGTTTTGTTTTTAAGCGGTGCTTCAATTTCTAATCTCCTAGCTTCCCTCCATTCTATAGTTTTATTGGCTTGGTCGAAGGTTGTCGAGGGTGGGAATAAGATAGGTGTGAAAATTAAACAGTTTTTTTGGGGTTTGTAAATGTTATTCTGAGTGCGGGTAACTATTCTAGATTGAGGTATAGGTTCATTGCTAAGAGGAGATGGTTTTAGGTTTTGGTTTCTTGTGGTGACAAGAAGCTGTGGATGATCTATGGTTGATGTCACACTCGGTTATTATTAAAGCCCGAAATTATAAAGGATTGGGAATTAAATGAAAAAGATAGCAAGTCCGACAGGCCCTACTGAGTAATTTAGAAACTTTGATGGCTGAAAATTAAATAATTAAGTTTCAATTTTGGTTTAGATAGATTAGAATCGGCTGGTTCCTTAGTAGCAGACAAAATGATTACTGGTATCACTACTGACAAGCGACTTTTAGCGGCGTTTTTTTTTTTTGCTTTTAGCGGCGTTTTTAACGCCACTAATAGTATTCTTGGCGCTTTCAAAGCGTCATGACACGCCGCTAAAAAAGCGTAGTAAACTTCATGGCGTTTATTGTGAAAAATGCCGCCAAAGATGGGATTTTAGCGGTAGCTTTTCAAAAAACGCTAAAGGTAGAGCTTTAGCGCGCTTTTTAAAAACGCCGCTAAAGTTGAGACTTTAGCGACGCTTTTCTAAAAACGCTAAAAGTGGGGAGTTTTAATGGCGCTTTTCAAAAAAACGCTAAAGGTGAGGAGCTTTAGCTGCGTTTTTAACACAAACGCCGCTAATTTGCACAGATTTGCAATGCTCATTTTCTCCAATATCCTACCCTCCCTGTATTAAAACCAACCAAAAATAGCAGCAATTGCAGCAATTTCAACCCAAGACAGCAAATAAAACATTTAAATCTCACCAAAAGTATTTAAATCTAAACGATACTTCAAAATTTAATAAAAGATATATGATATACATTAATAAATGAAGTATAATTCAAACAATCCTTACAATATTGTTAAATGTAACAATGTTAAAAATCATCTTACAACAAGAAAACAAATGTCTAAGATGGCGGCCTCTGCGACTACTGGAACATCTTCATCATAGTCTGAAGCTATAGCTGGAGTTCTTCATACTTTATGTTCTGCTCTGCCTCCCTTGCTGCTGCCTCCGCTCTAAGTTGAGAAATTTGCTCAGCTGTGTTCTCTTCCATATGAGCTATCTGGTCTTTTAGCCTCTGAACTTCAGCACGAGATTGACTCCCGAAAGGCATGTACTGTTGGGAGCCGGATCCAAAATATTGGGTCGGGGTAACCCCAGATCCATGACATCGAACCCGACCATACCTTTTAAGACCCAAAACATTTGTGATAATTACATTATAAATATACTCAAGATTAACGAACTATCAATCGAAGCGATCGTACCTTTCAGGACCCAAAACATCGATAATAATTACATTATCAATCTCCTCGAGATTAACAGAACTATCACTCGAAGCAACCGCTTCATACTCTGCCTTCTTCTCCTTTAGTTTTTCCTAATAAATCAATGAAAGAGTTAGAAACGAAATATATAATAAAAAGAAATGCAACATAACTTAAAATTATAAATTTAAAACTACAAACGATGAATTAAACTATTATACTTAAATATTATAAATATTTACAATAAATCAATTATTAAGTAAATATACCAAAATTTCTGCAGCTTCGGATGTCATCGGAGATCCGTCCTTCTTCCTATGCGTAATGTCAAAAAATTTGAAAGCGTCCAACTTTTGACCGAATGAAGCTTCCTACATTATAGCGAAAAATATAATTTAATAGTATAAAGTCATTAATATTTGAAAGAAATAATAAATTATAATACCTCGGCCTCATCTACACTAGCAAAACTTTTGGAACTCCTTGGTGGTAATGCGTGAATTTTTGTTTCTATCTGCTGCTTGTTCCAACTTGCTCACGGTCCTACATAATGGAATTTGAATTATGTATATAATAAATACTATAAACCGAAAAATTTATAAGACTTTAAAAGTACATAATACCTCTCCTTTCTTTGAATTCCAGAATCTAACTTGATCTTCCCATTGGTACCTCAACATTCCCGTGAACATTTCTTAATTTTTAAATCGAGGCTTATGTCTTTCTTAAAATATTATTTTTTCAGCGTGCTTTTATTGTCTCTCCATTTTTACCCAATGTCTTCTTAACATAGTCATTGGAGACCTCTAAACAAATCTCTCTGAACAAAAAAATTTAAGCAGTTAATATAAATGAAAGTTAAATCAAAGTATTATAAATTACATTCACTTCTTGTTACCTTAATATTATCGAGAGCCTGATTTTTATTGGCATCAGGCATGTGATGCCATGATTCGTAGTTAGTGGGCAACATATTGGCATTTCGTGCTATAATGCCCAAATAGCCTGCTAACAGTCGAGCTTCAAATCCAACAGGCTGGCCAAGATTGTTTCTCCTTACTTTAACACGCTCGGCAGGCTCTAAGTCGTATAATTAAGCAATTACGTCCCCAACCTCTGCGCGTCCCACCACCTTCGGCTGAAAAATGATATATTATTATATTAAAATTAAAAAATGAATCAATAATAAAATTCAACATGCATGTAAAATAAACTTAACATTACTTTGAAATTCTACAGGCTCGTCATCTATGTCCGGCAGACTAGAAGATTCAACAACTGTTTGCTGTTCACTATTTGCTTCTTCTGAATTTGGAGTGTTGTGGACAATGCTTAAATCTCGTAATCTTCTTCTAGGCATTTTTCCTGTAATACATATGAAATAGTTCAAAATTTTAGTAACAAATAACAATAATAATAGTACATTTAAAATAGTTAAATTATATAACATGCCCAACATATATATTATAGTATTACATATAAATAATAAATCGTAAAATCTTACTAAATCATATTTAAGTAAATATCTTCGTCCACATTCAGCGAACCCATTGAAATTGTTGACTAGTACTAGAGATATTTTCATTTAAGTTTTGTTACGGAAAAGGCAATGTTTACGATCTTTCGACTATGTCATCTCTACTTCCACCGCCAATGTCGAACAAGTCTCTAGGGGTGTTTCGAAGTACAACGTACCAACCCTCATCAGTTGGATCTTCCGAGTAAAAAACTTGTTTAACTTGAGAAGAAAACACATACGACTCGTCTATCAGTTGTTCTCCGGTGTGAATCAATCGAGAGAAGTTCACCATTGTAAAGCCATATTGATCGTTTTTAATTCCGCGAGCCGTATTCACATCAGCCCAATCACCTCGAAATAAGACAACTTTGCATTTTTCGTAATAATCCAACTCAATGATGTCAGTAATAAGTCCGTAATACTCCAGATTCCCCTCGACAGGATTACTGTCCCTAGCACTAGCATAACTTGTAATTGAAGAATTAACAACGATTCCACAATTTTGGGTTCTCCTCAATCTCTCGCGATACCTTGTATGAAATCGGTATCCGTTGATGAGGAAGGCACTATATCTTTTCACTATTCTGTTTGGACCTTGTGAAAGCCATTTAACTTCGTCATTAACTTCATTCTGACTCCAAACTTATTGAATCAAAAGTAAATCGAGTAATTATAAATGTTATGAGAAAACATTATTACTTGTCAATGAAAACTTAAATTGCATACCATTTGGCTTAACCATTCATGGAATGGTTCTGTTAACAACTTATTAATTTCTTGCCGATTTAATCTTCGGGATCGTGAACGAGATCTCAATATTTGTTTGTACTCACTATGTTTAAAAAAGGTTTACTTTGTTAGAAGACAAACAAATTATAATTGATGAGTATTTATCAAATTCTAGAACTTACTTCCGAAATGGTTCCACTGAATCGTGATGAAAAAGAACGTATTGATGTGCTTGGACCCACTATCTATTGTCTAATTCTGCAAGTTCAACTTTGCCGATCGGTTCTCCGAAACTTTGAAATAAATAAGTTTCGGCCAAGTTATGATCTGTGAGCCCAGCATTTCTACTTGGTTTGTTCATTCTTGTTTCAACATCTTCTAAATACCTCAAACAGAAAGTCATACATTCCTTTACGAAGTAGCCCTCGACAATTGATCCTTCCGGATAACGCTTATTGCGGCAGTAAGACTTCAATTTGGATAGGAACCTAAACACAATATACAACATTGTCAAAAGTTGCAACTAAAGGCATTGAGGTGAATGAAGGAATAATTTGCAAATAAAGTAAGACCTTTCAATGGGATACATTCATCGATAGAAAATGGGTCCACCAAGTATTGCTTCACGTGGGAGATGAATTAACAAGTGCACCATAATAGTGAAGAAGGAAGGGGGGAAGATCTTCTCCAGATTGCATAAAGTCAATGTGGCTCGATCTTGTAGTGTCTCAAGTTCTTGAACATTCAAAACTTTACCACAAATGCCTTTCATTATATTTGACAGTTCAATTACACAAAACATCACATTTTTCAACATACAACACCGCATAGCAACTGGCAATAAGTCTTGCATCAAGATGTGATAGTCATGCGATTTTAAGCCATATAGTCTTCGATCCTTAAGACTCACACATCGAGATATATTTGATGCATACGCATCTGGGACCTTTATATCCTTCAACACCATACAGAACACTTCTTTCTCCGTCATCGACATTGAAAAAATAGCAGGCGGCAACCAATATTTCATATTTAGAAGTGCTTGGGGATGAAGCTCATGCCGAATTCCCATGTGGACTAAATCAAGTCGACTCTGAAGATTGTCTTTCGATTTTCCATCAACATTCAAAATAGCCCCAATGATGTTCTCACAGACATTTTTCTCAATATGCATGACATCAAGATTATGGCGTAAAATCTGATGCTCCCAATAAGGCAACTCAAAAAAATACTTCTTTTTTTCCACAAGTCCGCCTCATTAGGATCATCATCTTCATCAGATTCATCATCAGATTCATCCCTAGATCTTCTATTTCTTTGCGGGTTGGCCGGTTGATTCATCTTCCCATAAATGAAATTCATATCTTTCAACATTAATAATATTTCGGATCCACCGGTCTGTGAAGGAGCTTTTCTGAACTCTTCAGTACCGTCAAACTGAGCACTCTAAAATCTAAATCTATGATTTTCTGGTAACCACCGACGATGCCTCATGTAAGGTAAAGAATTTTAGATAAACACAAAGTCAAGCTGAGCCGAACTTTTAACTTGTTTTTCCATTCAGTATAACTTGCATAAGGTAAATAAATTTTTTACCACTCAACTTAATAAATTATATTGCTATATATTTTGTTTTGTTGCCCAATAATTAATTAATGATGTCCTCAATTAATTTAAAACAACTTAGTTCTATATATTCTCGAGATGAGCAGTTATGCATGCTTTTACTATCTTCTTACCCATTGGCTCACTTTCGATTTAGATTAGGGTTTAGGACACGTTGAAGAAAACCTACATTAATTATCATAACTTCTTAATTATATTAAGTAGTTAAAAGAAAGAAGAGCACCAAATCACGGTTATAAAGTAAAATTAAAAGAACTAGAATTTTATCCAATTTTATCCACAAAATTAAAAGATGCAGTGAAAATAAAGCTCTACTTTACGAATAAATTCAACAAATACACCTATTATTCTCTTACTAATTGAAAAATAAATCATGATAGAAATATAGAAAATAAAGTCATCAAATTTTACTAATGAAAGATAAAAAATTTAAGGAAAACACATGCGATCCAAAATGCAAGAATCACAGTATTAAATTTTCATCGAAGAAGATTAACTTTTCTAGATTACACATCTACATTACACAGATTAAAGCAAATAATCATAACAAAAAAATACCCAACGACAAACCCTAAACCAGCCTCGTACCTTTGCTGAAGACGACCCTACAGGCCACCAAATCCACCAATTTTTTTTTAAACCTAGTTCATACTCAGCATAACAAAAATAAAGAAGTTAAACAAAATGAAAAACAAAATTATATAAATAAACAAAATCCCTAAATCAAAAAAGTTTCTGTTTACAAATTCCATACTGTCGTTGTTTTTGAATGTTGGGATATTGGGAAATTTGAGTAGAAAACAAAGGACGACGGAACTTAGGGAAAAGTTTGAGCACAAAAATTTAGGGACGACGGGATGAAGGGGATTTCGGGAAAAGTTGAAGTAGAAAACAAATTGAGAAACACTTAGGGATTTCGGGGATGAAGGGGGATAAAATCGAGCACAGCAAAATGATGACGTTTTGCTCAACCTCAGTTTATGTTTTGCGGTGTTTCTAAAAAGCGCCACTAATTGTTGATAAAACGATGTCGTGAAGCTTAATATATTCGCCACTAAAATCAAATGACAAAACAAAGTCATTTTTGTAAACGCCTCTAAAAACTAAGCAGAATAACGGCGCCGTTTTGTAAACAGTTAATATATTCGCAGCGTTTTTACTTAAAACGCCAGTAAAACAGAAACCTTTGCAGCGTTTTTATATAAAACGCCACTAAAAGCAAATAACAAAACGAAGTCGTTATTGTAAACTCCTCTAAAAACTAAGCAGAAAATCGGCCCATTTTTAAACAGTTAATATATTCGTGGCATTTTCACACAAAACGCCAGTAGAACACAAGATTTTGCGGCATTTTTCTACAAAATGCCAGTAAAATCAAATGACAAAACGAAGTCGTTTTTATAAATGCCTCAAAAAACTAAGCAAAACAACGGCGCCGTTTTATAAACAGTTAATATACTCGCGGCGTTTTTACTTAAAACGCCACTAAAATACAAGCCTTTGCGGCATTTTTACGCAAAACGCCACTAAAATCAAATAACAAAACGAAGTCATTTTTGTAAACTCCTCTAAAAACTAAGCAGAATAACGACGCCGTTTTGTAAACAGTTAATATATTCGCAGCGTTTTTACTTAAAACGCCAGTAAAGCACAAGATTTTGCGGCGTGTTTCTATAAAACGCCACTAAAATCAAATGACAAAACGATGTCGTTTTTGTAAACGCCTCAAAAAAACTAAGCAGAATAACAGCACCGTTTTGTAACAGTTAATATATATTAGCGCGTTTTTAATTAAAACGCCAATAAAACACAAGCTTTTGCGGCGTTTGTCTATAAAACGCCACTACAAACAAATAAAACGCAGCATTTTCTGGCGTTTTGGACAAAACGCCACTGAACATAAGCTTCAAGCAGCGTGCTTCCAAGTTTCCCATATATTACTGCGTTTTTATTAAAAGCATACGATTCTAACTTATTATTATTTTTTAATTTATTTATAAATATTTTATAGTTTTGTATATATTTTATAAAATTAAACATTCAAATATATATAGAATATTTTTCTAAGTTTTTAGGTTTTTATTTTTACTTTTTAAGAATAAAGATCAAATTAACGAGAATGTGTAAAGTTAAGGGGTTAATTTTGTTGAATTTTTAAAATTAAGATTAAATTGATAAAATCTACAAACATTAACTTTAATTAATATAGTTAAATAGTAAGCAGAGGATGAAAGAGTGCTCGACTTTTATTACAATTTTATATTTAATTAATTATAATATAATTCATATCAATTTTAACTAAATAATTTTATATAATTTTTTATGTAAGCGAAAAACAAAATAAAAAATTCCATAATATGAAGTAAAAAGGTTTAAAAACTTTAATGATAATTTTTATATAAAAATTTCATAATATCTCTTTTACGATTATATAATAAATTATTTAATATATAAATTAAAATACTTAACTCCAAACCCCATTATACATAACCCCAAATCCAAACTCAAAACCCTAAACTAAAATACACATACCTCCAAACCCCAAACTATATAGTGATAATTTTAATATTAAAATTCATATTATCTATTTTTCAATTATATATAATAAATTATTTAATATATCAATTAAGGATTAAAATTTGAACCTATTTTAAAGAAATAATCATTATTGGGGTAATGGATACATATACCATTCGGGGTTATGGGAAGATAGTTTCACAATAGAATGAAGGATCGGTGAACGATGGTCGGATCTAATAGCTTGGGGTTATGAGATTTAGGGATTTTGGGGATTTGAATTAAGGGAAACTGATTTGAGGGATTTCAGTTTCGGGATTTTGGGTCATATAGCTAACACCCTAAACTCTAAACCCTAAAATCCTAAACTTAAATCCTAAACCCTAAACTCAAAAACCTAACACATTAACCATTTCCCCCAAACCCTTAAACCTAAACTCATACACTTATAAACCCTAAACCTTAAACCCAAAACCCTAGCCCATTAACCATTTTCTTCTCAAATCCCTAACCCTAAACACTAACCCCTAACCACTAACACTTAAACCTTAATACCGATAAACACTAAGATATTAAACACTATACAATAAACCCAAACAACAAACCTTAAAAACACTAAACCCATACACCAAAATAACAAACCTTGAACCATGAAATTAACATACTAAACATTAAGTCCTAAATTAATTTTAATATCTTAATTTGTAACTTAAATGAAAACTTCTAAATTGTTTAGTTAGCAATTTGTAACTTTTCATAATTAAGTAACAAAAATGAAACTTTCTCATTGCTTATAAGTGAATGTATCAAAATAAAATATAATTCAAAGCAAGAATAAGAAAAAAAAAATGAAAAACTTTTAGCGGCGTTTGTGAAAAAGCGCCGCTAATGCTCAGGTTTTTAGCGGTGTTTTTCTAAAAGTGCCGCTAATGCTCAGGTCTTTAGTGGCGTTTTTTAAAAGCGCCTCTAATGCTAGAGCGTTAGCGGCATTTTTAGAAAAACGCCGCTAAACTGACCCGATTAGCAGCGTTGTGAAAAAGTGCAGCTAATGCTCAAATCTTTAGCGGTGATTTTTTAAAAGCACTGCTAATGCTCATATCTTTCGCGGCGTTTGGGAAAAAACGCCGCTATTTCTCCTTTTCAGTGGCATTTTGGAAATAAACCCGCTATTGCTCAACTTTTTGCGGCGTTTTTCATTAAAACGCCACTAAAAACGCAGGTAAAAGTCTGTTTTGGTGTAGTGTATATGATTATTTGAGGCTTTAATAATAGTGGTGGAGAGTTGAATATATATATATATATATGTGTGTGTGTGTGTGAGGAGGATTATTCTAGGGGCAAAATTCCCCTCATTTTCTCTTTTGCATCATCTTTTATAGATGCTTCGAAGCTTAGTTTTGGAAATGATCTGCCAACATTAGTGTTTTCTTTAAAACACACAATTTCGAAGTCAAATTATGGGTTGAGATAAGTGTTTCCGGATTTAAGTTTTACTATCATTTGTGAGATTTTTGTCAAATTTTATGTTTTTGAAACACACACTAAGTTTGATTAAATCGGTAATTTTTGAACTGGTTATTGTAATTCCTCAAGATTCTATCTTAACATCTAGGCGGGTTTAGGGCGTTACAGTTAAGAATTACAACTACTTATCAATTACGTATTATTTTATCATATGCTACTACTTTATAATTACTTATTTTTTAGCTAAGTAGTTTACCTTATTTTATGTATAAATTACACTGATAACTATTTAATGATTCGAGGAATTTGGGCTCAATCATTCAACTATTAAAAATATCAATTTGGGCATGAACATTAGGGACATAAAATATTTTGGTTATATAACCGTTAGAGACTAACAATTGGATGGTGTAGCATTGTTATTATACATGTATTTTTGATATCCAAATCATCATATATTATAGACTACATCAGCCAATTAAGAAATTCTAATCGAAATATTAGAATTTTGTAATGTCAAAACAAAGAACCCATCACACTACACC
Source organism: Gossypium rotundifolium (assembly GCA_025506655.1). Lineage (NCBI taxonomy): Eukaryota > Viridiplantae > Streptophyta > Magnoliopsida > Malvales > Malvaceae > Gossypium > Gossypium rotundifolium. The sequence continues at coordinate 57,333,834 of CP106727.1, read as the reverse complement.
AAAATAGACTTCTAGCGGCGTTTTTTTAGGCTTTTAGCGGCGTTTATAAGCGCCACTAATAGTATTTTCGGCGCTTTTAAAAGCGCTTACAAAAAACGCCGCTAAAACAAGCGCCATAAAATTTAGCGCGTTATGTGAAAAAATGCCGCTAAAGATAATGACTTTTAGCGGCGCTTTTACAACAAACACCGCTAAAGGTCATGACCTTTAGCGCGCTTTCCCACAAACCGCTAAAGGCATGACCTTTAGCGGCGCTTTTCACAAGCGCCGCTAAAGGTCATGACCTTTAGCGCTTTTCCCAAAACGCTAAAGGTCATGACTTTTAGCGCTTTTTTTACAAACGCCGCTAATTTGGTCATGAAAATAAAAAATTAAAATATTTTTCTTCATATCAAAAATTTAAAAAATAAAATTTTGCATTTAGCGGCGCTTTTTTACAAACGCTAATTTGGTCACGAAAAATAAAAAAATTAAAATATTTTCTTCATATCAAAAATTAAAAAAATAAAAATTTTGCATTACTATTGGATCTCCGATTTGTTTGGTACGAAATACCACATTTTATGTCACACCAATCTACATATTTTCCTTCAATAAATGACCAAAAAGGAAAAAAAATACAAAAGGAAACCTAGATTTGCTCGGCGATCATCTACCACATCAGTTGTCTCTCGCACTTACATCCGATTAGCATCTTCTTCAATGCCATTGCTCTTTCGCTCTCCATTTTCCCTAGGAGCTTCACACTCCTTCACCAAACCACCCACTTGGTCTTTATGTGAGGAATTGCTCTCTCAGAAGCGAAGGGATTGGTTGCCAACCATAAATCGTGGACAACCCCATTGATATAGTGTAGTAAAAATAAAAAAATTCAAAGAATAGAGAATTATCCATATCAGTAGGCTTTAGCAAACAAAGCAAGAAAATTGGAAGTAGAAAACAAGAATATCTAGGTTTCAGAACTCTTATATGATAGCATTACGGGAAGGGGGTAATAATCAAATGATGGGTATCACATTTGCCTATGTCAAGTACCCAACAAGCAGATATCCTTTTGGCATTATCAAGGGAAATAGGAAACAAATAACTTAGGACATTGAATTTCAGGACCATGTGAAATTTTCCTAGAAAACTTCTAGTCAATCAAAATTTGAAAAGCGGTCAAAAACTCCAACACTTACCACTTTTCTGCGAAGGCCCTTCATGCTACGTGGTTTTCCTTGATCATCATTGTCCTTCTTTTTTTCTTGCTACTCTCACTGTCATCATCTGTAAGGCTATTTGATGCCCTGATAAAAAAGAGGATATAGTAATTTAAGTTCTATAAGATACTTAAGAAAGCTAATCAGCTCACCGTGAACTTGAAGCATCAAACTCAATTTGTTTTGCTTGGATTGGAAAAAGTTTTGGTAAATACCACACCAGATGTATTAACAAAATTAATTTCGAGGGACGAAACCATGATATTTTCTCAACAAATTTTCACCAAGCACTAGAGAGAAACACATGGATCTACTTCAACAAAGACACAAGTGACAACTGCATTTCAAAGAAAGTACAAAAATATGCATTTGGAGCCAGAGAAAGACTATCAGTTTCTTTAGTAGGTCCCCTACCATGACGCCTTCTTTTCCTACCAATGTCATTTCATCTTGAATTAGGTTCACTGATTTGTCCAGTTTATTTGATGACAAAGCATTGACACGTGTGTTCTGCACCACAAACATAAATTATTGGGAGCAATTGGATAAAAATTTGCACAGAGCCAAGTTGAATATACACATAAAATAAGTGGGCAAAGCTGATCTTACAAGTCCAATGTTCCACTCTGCAGATCAAGGAAAAAGTCCTTCGCAACTTTGCGTGCAAGCTCATTCCTCCTAAAAAATAAATGCCAAAAAGAAAATGGAATTCAGAAAATAATCCAATGATAGCATGACAGAAGACACCAAATCCATCAACAACACAATGCTAGATAATGTAGGACATAAATCCATCAACTTAGTAACAAATTCATGAACTGAAAATCATGAAATATGCAAGGATATTTAAATCCGAAATTTTTATTAATAAATTCTTGTTTTGATATCGATAATTATGATATCGTAATAAAATATTACAAGACCTCGGAAGATGGATTTACTGACAATATGAAATGAGATGATTAAAGGATGGAAAATTTATTAGTGTTATCCATTTTTATTTAAATAATATTATTTGCAAGGTACTAAAAGCGCTAAATAATATTATGTTTAATTTGTAGTTCTCATTCCAATCCATCTATTAAAAAAAAAGAAAAAAAAGATATTGTTATATTTATAATATGAGTAAAGGAAAATATTTTAAGTTAAAAATATTTTTAAATTTTGCTTAATAATTAATATAGGTAGAGTGGTTGTAAATTTATATTTTAATTTGTTTGGATATGTATTTGATTCTTCAATTTATATTTTTCAAAATTGATATGATAATATAAAAGTGTTATCAAAATTAGAAAAACTTGAACAGTCATCAAAATTACCAAGCCAACAAGTTTGTCAAAATAAAGGGGTGTATATATCTCTGATTGTAAATGAGCAGATGTAAATGCTCCTTCATGAGCCTTAATTATGAAACAGAATAACAATCGATTAGTCAAGTGAATGAAGATTTCTCAGAAAATAACTCTCTTCTTTTATCGGGGAATATATATAAACTTGGAATTATAGGAGAAAATCATGAGGAAGAATGTAGATTCAAGTTAGCATTATAGATATAATGGATATCAACAGTTGAATGAACTACAATCTACTTTGACCATGACTACCCTACTATATGTAGTTCATCTATTCCGAGAAATACGATCCTGAAACTTTACACAATCACACATGTAAAGGCTATTACACCCTAACTGCAGACGTATTAGAATAAGTAGAACCAGATGAAATTTCCATGGGAAGTCTAACCTGAAAGTTTATGTCTTGTTACAAGCTGAATATGATAGTTTGATGGAGAGTTCTTCAACCAGCCGGACAAACTATATACGACTTCTAATCCACTTCCATGCTTCTCAACAAACTCAAAGAAACAATCAGTGTACAACTATTGGTGAGTCGGAAAACATTATCTATATGATTCTTGATATACATGGCTACTTAAGTGCATGGAAACTTTAACTACATTTTTGGCGGGAAAATTTTACCTCTTTGCAACATTGGACCTCTCTACTTCACAAAATCCGGCATCGGCAGAGCAGATACTTCCACTATCGTAACTACATCTACAGACCATTCTCTTGTACCTTCTCCTTTTCCTCCTCATCTGTTATTAACTTTTGACATTTTCCTCATTGAATTACGATTCGAAGTTTGTCAACCCTCTGCACACGAGTAGCAAATCTAGCATTTTCCCATATATTCTTTTCTTTGAGAGGACAAGGAGGTTTCCAAGAAGATGGAGGAACAATGCAATGATTCCATATTTTTCGCTTTTGGTGTATGCTAGCTATATAGTTCAAAGTATCTTCAAACTCTGAAGAAACAATACAAAACCAGTTAAGATATTTAATTCTCTAATTTAGAACTGCAGATTTAACCAAGAACAACTATAGTGTGCAAATTATGATATTCAAACAACTCAAAGTTGTAAGCAACATTGAATACCTTTTCTATCGGGTAGAACACAAAGCATCCTCAACACCGCCTACATGCTTCCTCTGGATGCCATCTTGCAATCACTGTTCCACCACTTAACATATCAATGAAATAATATTTGAAGACAACGGCTAACAAAAAGAAAAAACGAGATATCAATCGTACAATCCAGTTGTATTAGTTTAGCTCCATTTTCAATTACCGGTCATTGTCACTTTAAGCTACATTAAAATATAAATTAGCCAAAACTTAACTATAAGGCATTTCTAAGTCATTCTTACATCTAGGATGTTTCTACTACTGATCACTACTGACAATTTGGACTTTTAGCGTTTTTTAGGCTTTTAGCGGCGTTTTTAAGCGCCACTAAACGTCTTTGCGGCTTGCTTTTAAACGCCACAAAAAACGCCGCTAAAAGAGGCGCCGCAAAATTTAGCGGCGTTTATGAGAAAACGCTAAAAGTCATGACTTTTAGCGGCGCTTTTCAAAACGCCGCTAAAAGCATGACTTTTAGCGGCGCTTTTCCCACAAACGCCGCCAAAAAGCATGATTTTTAGCGGCGCTTTTCCCACAAACGCCACTAAAAAGCATAACCTTTAGCGGCGCTTTTCACAACATAACTTTTAGCGCTTTTCCCACAACGCCGCTAAAAGCATGACTTTAATGCTTTTCCTACAAACGCGCTAAAAAGCATAACTTTTAGCGGCGCTTTTCCCACAAACGCCGCTAAAAGCATGACTTTTAGCGGCGTTTTTAACACAAACGCCGCTAAATATCATAAAAATAAAAAAAATTATTATACTTTTAGCGGCTTGTTTTCAAAAAACGCTAAAAACCATGAAAAATTAAAAAATTATAATATTATAAAACACCAAAATTTAATTTAAAATGTATAATTTAATTTAAAGACATTAAAATGAAAATTATAGAAGAATACATATTTCTATAATTGAATCTCAATATTTGAGACCCTTTCCACTATCCTTTTTAAGTGAAGGCTACAAAATTCATCAAAATGTGGTAGGCACAACAAGCCAAACTACATAGTTCTAACAATTCACTTTCCCTTGAGCATCATCTCACCAACATCAAGAGTATTTTATTTATTTGTTTATTGACCAACTCTGACTAAAGATACTGTGGTAGATCAAGTGTGAAGCATAATTAAAGCAGCATCAAACATTACTTCAATTTTAATAATAAAAACAAATTGGTATTACATGGTTCCAAGTTGCATAATGCAATACACCCACTAATAAGTATATTAAACATGAATTAAAAAAAGGTAAACAAGATAACAGTAAACAAGCATATGCCAGGCAATGTTACTGCCTTGAAAAGAACAAAAATTATAGACAAAATTGCCAAAAAACCTTAACTGAGAAAACTCCCTATGAAACTTATAAACAAACAAATGAAAGAAAATAGATATTCCCTTTCTCCACTTTCAAACTTGCATCAGAATCAATATTTTTTTTTATTTTAACTCCTAAATTTAAAAAAAAAAAAGAGTAAGAACTATAGATAAAACAAAGGTTTAAACTAGAGATAGCATCCAAAGCAATTACAGGTTTTGGGAGTGAAAGAACGAAACCAAAGGGTCATTTGGAATGTTGCAATTGATAGCATAGCAACAAGGAGAAGGTAAGCAACCACCTTTTGCTCCACCACAAGATGTACAAACAAGACATATCTGAAACTCCCCAACTTTCTTATGCTTTCATTGAACAACAACATCTTCTCTTCCACCAATGGGAACATTTCTGAAGACCCATTTACCTTCAAAAAAACAAACCAACTATGAATCCACAAAAAAAAAAGTTCAAAATCTTTGAGATGGAAAGGGAAAGGGATCTATGCATTCAAATGCAAGGTTTTTTGTAACTTACTTGGGCCATGCTTGTAGCTTCATTGTAATTGAAGACAAAAGCTGAAAAGAAGAGAAACAAGAGAAAAAGAGTGAACCCATAACCAGATTTCATGTTTGGGTCTTAAAATTTAAGTTTTAAGAAAAACCCCATAACCATAACTTGAACATGGAGAAAGAATCTCCATTATGAATTCCACCTACAAAATTTAGGGTGATCAAGTCATCAATAAGTCGTGAATATATTTTTTATCATGTTAAATTCTTTAAAGGTTTATTTCTTTTCTTGAGATAAAAGCGACCAATAGAAGAAACATTTCAATAATTGAGCGAAATAAATTCCTTACCAAAGTCAGGAAAAGCACCAATGGCTTGTACTACTGATGCGCATAAACAACAAAGGAAGAGAAATCTGCTCAACCTATTGGGAAAAACATTCATCATCTATATTCGAGACAGAGCAGAGTAAATTTGATGATTAAAACATAAAGAAGTGGTATAGCATGCACTAACCGCTTTATTAAAGAAGAATCACAATAATATAAAATGTGTAGAATGTAAATAGTGAAAAGCGGGATCGTAATTACAGCCCACCAATAAGAGAGAGCACACATGAGGTAACAAATTACAGCATTAATAACTCCAATGCCTAAAACACATGAGGTAACTAAAAACCAAGAGGCATATCAACTTAATAAAATCATGTGACTGCAAAATTAGTAATAAAACCACAGTTGACATGGCACACATGGATATATTTAAGATAGTTTTTTTTTTGCATTTCCAAGGACACACTACAACAATGACACAAAATCAAATGTAAGAAAAACAAAATTACGACAAACTTGAACTAATTGATAGTATGCAATAACACCAACGCTCATTTTAATCTTCCCAACTTCCTTAACTGCACGATATCTCTTTATGTTTGCAATCACAGGACCTAAAACAGTTAGATTTAAGGACCTAAGCAGAAGAATATATATATATATATACATTGAATATTATTTCACAGCTTCACTGTTTTGCTCCATAGAACTTATTCCAATTGACAGTAAAAAGAAAAAGAAAACAACTCAAACAGTGGGAAAAAACACAAAATGATGTTGACATTCTCAAACAACTTTATTGTTTTGAGATAAAATTGAATCCATAGAACAATAAAAATTTATCTGAATTCAATGAATGAAGTTGAGTTAAACAGTGATCAAAACAGCATCACTCTACTAGATATATATATATATATATAAACTTTCAATAAAAATACGATAGAGATTCACATCTTTAGTGTCGATTATATTTTTTCCTCTACTAAAAATAGACAAATTTGTATCTGTAAATTAAATTAATGAGTAAATTAATCAATTTTATTAAAATTTTATTTATTTCTACTATTAGAAACTAGAATGATTAATAGAATAACTAAACAAAGGACATGTGTGTTTCTATTTGAGATACTAATTTTTACTATTTAATCTAATGTATAAGGACTAATGTGCCTAGTAGAAGAAGCAAAATGCTATCTCCTCTATCTTACTTTCACCATAAACTTTCATACTAAAGTTTCAATGTATTGGTTGAGGCAATATAACAAAAGGCTAACATGCAATTACCTTGAGCCATTGTCACCAAGGCCATGAAGCCACACTATAGTAGCTTGGTGTTTACCTTTTGGTCTAACCACATATGTCCTTCCAAATTCAAATGTCCTTCTACCAGTTCTACTACCTAAAAACATTAACACTATTAATGGAATTTTCAAGTTATTACAACACTCTAAAAACCATTGCTAAGAACAGTATAAATGAATTCAAGAAAGTGAAATGAGAGAAAGAAAGCAACTAACCGAAGCCATGGTATAATGTGAATAGCTCATGATTTTGTTGTTGTTTTTAACAGGATGAAAAGAAGTGATACAATGAAGAAACCCCGGAAGGGTATTGCCTATTTATAAGCAAATATAGGAAGGAGTGTGTGTGATAATGGAATAAAACAGTGAGAGTATTGTGTACAACTGGCTATACATTTTGTAGCCTAAAATTTTGCCTAGAAAACTCAAAAAAAAAAAAGCATCATTGAAAAGGATAAAAGAAAATTTAAAAAAAATGTTTTCAATGTAGCATAAGGATCCAAGCAAGGGCAAGAGCACAAACATCCCATCCTCCATAGAGATTTGTAACAATATAGAGAGAATCTATGCTTGTTGGGAAGTGGCTAGAAAATAAATAAAAGCAAATCCCCACAAGAACAACTCAAGAGAATATTCTGAAAACAAGAAAAAGCATTAACTATATATTGAAATATCTTCTTGTTCTTTTTTCGAAATCATTAGTTTATGAATTCTTTGATGATTTGATCGATACCCCATTAAGTATAAAAAGGCATAGAAGTTTCAACTTTCATATACATCCTTACAAATTTTAGTATAATAGATATATCCCGAAAGGTATCAATGACACAAAGAATAATTACATACATACATATATATATATATATATATACACACATGTATAACATATGTATAAACTATATATTTTCTCCATTCCTGGGATTTTATTATGTGGGAAAAGACAGCAGGAAAAACAAGAATGTGGCCTTTTTTTTTTTCCTCTATCCTCCTTTCTTGTCTGCCATTGTAATATATTTGGTTTGCTGAATACTCCTAGTCCCACCATAGAAGTTTTGTTTGTTTATATATCCATGGGGAACACCATAAGTATATTAAGTCCAAACCTTAAACTTTTAACTGTGAGATTATATTAGGTGTAACGGTAAGATAATTTATATTATAAAAAATGAGAATTCGAATCTTATAGATAACATAATAGCTATAAACCTTAAACATGAACAATAAACTGAAGATGAAAAATACCAAAAAAAAAAATTACTATTGATTTTGCAGAGTTGCAGACCCACCATTTTAATCTTTTCTCACATGTTCCATTCAAGTTAGTGTTTCTAGCCCATGTTATCCTGTCAAGATCCACCTATAAATGCAACTTTATATATATATATATAAAATACATATGCACTCCAGCTTTATATCATCTATAATACAATTTATTCATGAAACTAAGAATTCTTATTCATTGCTTGGATTTTTTTTTTTTTAAATTTTGCTTTCATTCATTAATTCTCAAAGATATTAATCCTTAAAAAATAACTCAAAAATATGTTTTAGCTATACAAGATCTCGCTACACTACATTCAAAGCAAGTCACCAGCCTACTTTAAGGTCCATCAAGCAACTTTACCCTTTTTTTCCCTAAATTTCTAACTTAATTACGGAACCTTACCGCATTTCCAACGCTTAATGAAAATCCATCGGTTATTATTCTTCAATCAAAAACTGAAGATCCCACCAGTTATTTTAGTAGAGTCATTGCTAATATGAGTTAGGGTTTTAACTAAACTAATCGAATCACCAATTTCAAGAATGACAAAAGCATTTGAAACCCAATAAACAATTAAATCGTAATCGATGTCCGAACTTAAGCGATTATGAAGAACTTACGGATAAGATGAGATTGGGCATCTTTGCGTCATGCGAGCAATGACTTGAGTCGAGACACGGCATCTTCGTTGTCGACGATGTCGAGACTTTGCTCGGCCTGTATTTTTCTACCCATGGCACGTCGTAATCACCGACGGTGGGCGATGAAAAGGACGTCATTGTTATTTTGAGTCGGTGAAAGGCTTTGCAAATGCAAAGCGATGGTATTTCACCTGTTTGGAGGAAATAGAATGAGACCTACAAGATCTCCCTCACCTCCTCGGATCTATTATTCTTTAAAGCGAAAGATTGCTAACAAACGATGAAAGGGTGGGGCAAAAAGGGGTGAAAATAATTAGGTATTTAAGAGTAGGGAAAAGGGGGAAACGAACCTTGCAGAAGGAGATGGGAAACAAGTGTTCTCGTGTGGGTAAAAAATATTTTGCCGAAAGAAAATTAACATTTGCGGCGTTTTTTAATTAAAGCGCCGCTAAAGACCTATTATGCGTTTTTAATTAAAGCGCCACTAAAAGGGGGATTTATTACGGCGTTTTATTAAAATGCCACTAAAAATTTAATAAAATGGCAAAACATATTTTTTATGCGCTTTTTAAACAAAACGCCGCTAATACATTTAAAATTAAAATTATTTAATATATAAAATAAAACCCAATATAAACTTTTTATTTAAATAAAACAATATTTAAAAGAAAAAACAATATAAAATTATTTAATAATAGTATTTTAATTTTTTCATTTATATAAATAATTTTTAAAATTATTATAATATTTAAAAGAATTAGATCAAATTTGAAATCTTGAAAATTATTTAAAATTTAAAATTATTTAATATATAAATACTCATATATCCAAAAACTTTAAATTTATTTTAATAATAGTATTTCAAATTAACATATATATTTTTACCCTAAACCCTTAATTAACCCTATCCCATTAACTCTTAAACCCTAACCTCCGTCCTCTTGACCCTTAAACCCCTAACATCTAACACCTAACCCAGAAACTCTAAGCCTATATCATTTAATCCCTAATCCTTAACCAATAACCCTTAAATATTAAATCGTAATCTCTAAACCTTAAACCTTAAATTTTAAAATTTAAACCCTAAACCCATAACATTTTAAACCTATACACCTTAAATCATAAATACTCGACACTCGACTCTAAACCACTAAACTCTAAACCTTAAAATCTTAAACTCCAAACCTTAAACTCCAAACCTTAAATCCTAAACTATAAACCATAAACTATAAATATTAAAACCCTAAACCTTAGAATTATAAACCTTAAAACCCTCAACCTTAACCTCCATCTTCTTACCCCTTAAACCCATAACACCTAAACTATAAGCCCTAAACCCGTATCCTTTAATCCTTAATCCCCAACCAATAACCCCTAAACCTTAAATCATGGACTATAAACATTAAACCTTAAATCATAAATTCTAAACCCTAAACCCATAACATTTTAAACTTATAAACCCCAAACATTAAACAATTGAACCACTAAATTATAAACACTAATGCTGAGTTTTTTTTTCAATTTTTATATTGATACCAAAATGGCGTCGTTTATATTCTGGAATAAAATAGCTATTTGCGGCGTTTTTAAATATTTTAAAATTCAATAGAATTAATTCAATATTTTAAAATTAATATTATCTCTTTTACGATTATATAAGAAATTATTTAATATTTTTTCTTTTTAACAAATATTTTTCTCTTAAATAATTTAAACTAGGATCATAATTTTAATGTATTAAAATTAATGTTATCTCTCTTACAATTATATAAAAATTATTTAATATATAAATTAAAAGACACCAATTTAATCTAAACCCATAACACTTGTCATCTATCTCGTAAACCTTAAATTACAAACTATAAACCCTAACCCTTAACCCTTAACATTTTAACCCCAAACCCTTAACCATTTACTTTTAAACCCATTAACCCTAACTTTTAACCCATGAAATCCTAACACATTCCCTTAAACCTTAAATCGTAAATCATAAACCATAATCCCTAAACATTAAAATAGTAACTCCTAAACCTTACACCCTAAACTATATATGCCAAACCATAAACCCTAAACAATCATGAGAATTACTTCAATATTTTAAAATTAATACTATCTCTTTTACGATTATATAAGAAATTATTTAATATTTTTTCATTTTAACAAATATTTTCTCTTAAATAATTTAAACTAGAATCATAATTTTAATGTATTAAAATTAATGTTATCTCTTTTACAATTATATAAGAAATTATTTAATATATAAATTTAAAATAATCACCATATATATCCAAAAAACTTTAAAATTATTTGCGGCGTTTTCAAAAAGCATGAATGCTCAGATTTTTAGCGCTTTTCCAAAAGCCACTAATCTCAGACTTTTAGCGTTTTTCAAAAGCGCTACTAATGCTCAGATTTTAGCGGCGCTTTTCCAAAAGCGCCGCTAATCTCAGATTTTTAGCGTTTTCCAAAAGCGCCACGAATGCTCAGACTTTTAGCGGCGTTTTCCAAAAGCGCCGCTAATTCAACTTTTAGCGGCGTTTTCCAAAAGCGCTAATGTCAGATTTTTAGCGTTTTAAGAAAAATGCCATATATATATTTTAGCGGCGTTTTGTAAATAAACGCGCTATTGCTTTTTTTGGCGTTTTCCTACAAACGCCGCTAATGTATAATATTTGCGTTTTTCTTTAAACGCCACTAAAAACGCCGCTAAAAGTCATTTTTGTCAGTAGTGGATTGATTAATATAATCGTATGGTCAAAAAAACAAACGAAAATAGAGGAGTGGTGCTACCACATAGCGAAACATGTAAAAGGTTAACAAAACTAGGAAAGAACAAAAGAAGTTGAAGAACTTACCTTTTGGCAATCATTACACTCTGGACATCCACGAATGACACCTTTAGGAAGATCATGTCTCAATCTTTGATTCTGCTCAAATGAATGGCATACATGAACTACCAACATATAGAATTGCCATAAAGTGATAGCATACTATTTTGAATTTTTTCAAAATCAGCATCCGAACTTTTATAAAACAATGTTTTCAAAAAACAAAGAAAAGAAAATGAAGGTTCAACAAATAAGTTAGAAGAAGAAACTAACTTGATCAAGCTTTTCACAATCAAGCTCGTCTTCCAGATCATTATCGTATTCGCCATAGTTAATCCAAGGTCTTCACCTCAAAGACCTTGTAATCTTTGTGCTTTCACCATTGCCCAACTCGGTTTCCTTTTGGACGGGATTGGCAATGTAACTAATTGTGGTTATGAGGTGAACAATACTTTACATTATCACTCTCATGTTTCACATTCTCTTGTGCCCCCTTGTTAGAGTAAAAGATGCATATGACTCAAAACACAGTGGAACGGTGGAATATCATCATTCTCTTCTTTAACACAAACTCTCATAAGTTCTGTCACCATCAAGATTGCTACACAAGCCAACGGTGACAATTCAAACATTGCACCAGTATCGGAATAGGAAATAGATGAATACAAAACAGGCCTACCTTAATTAAGAATCAATTCACATTGCAACATCCTAACCATAATTACGAATCACTGTAAAAGCAACTTTATCTACACGAAATAGAAAGCGGTTATTAAGAAAACAAATAGACAAACATAATCCAAAAGCTTCACTCGCTCCAAAATCAAACCATTATGTTCCTTAACTCAAGATATATCATGTAAACATCACATTAATCGTTATAATAAATCTCGTGTTTTCTCCGAAAACCACAATTCAGTACTAATAAGAAGATATGAGGATGCTAAGAACACGGGACGACCACATTCCTGCATATTTGATACTGATAATTGCTAATTGAGAATGAGAGTATTTTCATTGACCTGAATTATCATAGAATTCCTCTAAGACAATTTTATTTAAGCATATAAATCGGGAAGATAATACAAGGAGAGATCAAATACGGTCCTACTACATAATTTTTTATTTATCAAAATCTCCATTCAAACTGCAAACAACGAATCACTTCTTCCAAAGATCAGATACTATACAAATCCTCCTTGGAGCAATTACCATCTTACCAAATCGAAATACTCTAAAGAAGAGTTGTAAATTCTATTGGTTTTACTTTAAAATTACCATCTTCCTTTAATCCCAAAATCTATCAAATAAAGACACAAACAAATAACATGAAAAAGGAATAGGAAGAAATTTCCGCTAGTTACATATGTAATCAAAAGAGACTCCATTTAAAACCCCGACCCGAAACCAATTGATGCACTAAAAAATCAGTAAAAAAAAAAGCAATAAAATGGATAAAACCCATGAATTTATTACCACAAGAGGAAAAGAAAAGAAATCAAAATTTGCAAAAGAGAATATTACTATTACCAAAATCCTGAAGCAAACCAAAGAATTAAGCCAATACGAAAGTAAAGTAAAAATAAAATCTAAGCAAACAGAACTTACGACTTGAAGTTTATCGGAGACGAGAGCTTGGATCTCTTCAAGAATAGCTAGGGTTTCAATTTGGGTCATTTTCTTCTCCTTTTTCTCTTTTTTCCTTAGGGTTTCAAGAAAATGTGAGATATACAAATTGAGATTGACGGATATTGCTCATTACCTTCCCTTTCTCGAAAAAAAAAAAGCATCCTCCACGGTTAGGGAACTTAAGAAATTTAGGGTTTGGAACAAAATCAGGTTATAAGAATAGTTTTTAGCAGAGAAAAACAACATCGTTATAGGTTATTTTTTTGTATGCTTTTAGTAAAACGCCACTATAGTTTTTTATGGCGTTTTTTAAAAACGCCACTAGTATAAATTTTAATTTTTTTTATTTTTGAGTATTGAACTTTTAACTTTAATTTTTTCAATTTTAATTTTATAATTTTTTAATTTTAATTTTGTTTTTATTTAAATTTAAATTTGAATTTTGATTTTAACCTATATTTTTTATGTTTTTCTTTCAAAATTTTTGTGCTATGATTATCATTTTTCTGAATTTTTATTTTTATTATATTTTGAGTATTGAACTTTTTAACTAAAATATTAAATATTAAATTTTTAAGTTTTAATTTTTAATTTATTATTATTAAAATTTAAAATTTAATTATCATTATCAATTCTTTTAGAAATTTATTTTTCTTTCTTTTTACATCAACATTAGTTGTTTACATTTTATATAAATGACATTTAATTATATGTATACACCTAAATTTTAATATAGATACATCTCGAATTATATATGAATTTTGGTTTAATGTGTAATTCTAGATGTGAAATTCTAATTGTGGTTTAAATGTATAGTTGAAACTTTAATCTTGATTTAATCATACACATTATTTTAAAATATAAATATATCAATATATTTTTATATTGAATAAATATAAATTTTATGTATGCAATATATAAATAAAAATGATGTTAACACATTATTTTGGGTCATATAGCTAACATCCTAAACCCTAAACCTTAAAATCCTAAACTTAAACCATAAACCCTAAACTTAGAAACCTAACACATTAACCATTTCCCCCAAACCCCTAACCCTAAAACCATAAACCCTAAATCCTAAACAATAAACCCAAACAACAAATTTTAAAACACTAAACCCATACACCAAAATAACAAACCCTAAACCATAAAATTAACATACTAAACATTAAACCCTAAATCAATTTCAATAGCTTAATTTGTAACTTAAATGAAAAATTTTAAATTGTTTAGTTAGCAATTTGTAACTTTTCATAATTAAGTAACTAAAATGAAACTTTCTCATTACTTATAAGTGAATTTATCAAAATAAAATATAATTCAAAGCAAGAATATGAAAAAAATATGAAAAACTTTTAGCGGCGTTTTTTCAAAAGCGCCGCTAATGCTCAGACCTTTAGCGGCGTTTTTTAAAAGCGCCGCTAATGATCAGACCTTTAGCGGCGTTTTCTCAAAAGCGCCGCTAATGCTCAGACCTTTAGCGGCGTTTTCTCAAAAGCGCCGCTAATGCTCAGATCTTTAGCGGCGTTTTTTTAAAAGTGCCGCTAATGCTCAGACCTTTAGCGGCGTTTTCTGAAAAGCCGCTAATGCTCGAACCTTTAGCGGCATTTTTAAAAGCGCTAATGCTCGAACCTTTAGCGGCGTTTTCTTAAAAGCGCCGCTAATGCTCCGGTCTGTAGCGGCGTTTTTTCAAAAGCGCCGCTAATTCTCAGACTTTTAGCGGCGTTTGAGGAAAAACCGCTGCTATTTATCCTTTAGCGGCGTTTTGAAAATAAACGCCGCTAATGCTCATTTTTTTGCAGCGTTTTCCTTCAAATGCCGCTAGTGTGTAATATTTGCGGCGTTTTCTTTTTACGCCACTAAAACGCCGTTAAAGTCTATTTTGGTGTAGTGAAGAAGAAAGTTGAGGAAAGTTCTGCATGAGGTAGAGGTTGTGAGGTTTAAGACCGAGAAATAGAGAATACGGTGAATTGGTAAGCCTTTTTATTCCTCTGTGTTCGTAAATTTGAGGAAGAGAAGTGAGGATTTCTTAAATCTTTGAAAAAGCTTTTGCTTGAAACTTTATATATAGGCGATATTGTTAAGAATGACAACCATGAACCCCAAAAATATTTGTCTTTATGGATTATAAAACGAATATAAAAGATACATTGATTCAACCTCAAAAAATAAATGACCTATATGATAACTTGTGAGACAATTTAAAATTTATATCTAACACGATAAAAAAAACCAAGTTAATATGGATATTTAAAATAATTAATTTGTATGTTTTCTTGTTGCTTAAAAGTGTCGGCCCACGCATTCACTTGAAGATCGATTTAAATTTAGATCCAATCTACTCTAAAAAAACGGTTATGATAGATTTTGTACTATATACTAAACATTTTCTTAAATTTAATTTTATTATAATATTAATATTAATATTAATAATTTATTACAAAATTAAATAAATAAGTACTTAATTAAAAATTTTAAACCGAGCTAATGTGGGGTAATAATTTTAGTATCGCATTAAACCAACATTAAATTAGTTGAAAATATTTAACTTTTTAAAATAATAAATATTATTGTAATGTTGTTGGTTTTTTATTTTAAATTTTTACATAAAATTTATAAGAATTTAACTCAAAATAAATTCATAAATTGTGATACTTAAATTTAAGACATCATATAGTCAAGAACTTCATTTTACCATTTTAATCATGCTTTTTATAAAATTGTTGTTCACTTGTTTCATAATTTAATATAATAATTATTTTCTTGAAAAAAATCTTTTTCTTTTCCTTTTTTCCCTTTTATATGTAAGCACTACTATCGTAAATACATTACTGAAAATTTTTATATTTATTATATAATAAAAAACCATTATTGATAGTGGTTGAGTTAGAAAATTAAGAATGTGGAGTAAAATTTGAAAAATTAACATCTTTTAAAAAAGTCTTATAAATTTTAATATTTGAAAAATCAATGTAGAATATAGTTAAATACAATACTATTATTAAAATAATAGTTAAAAGAAAATGTACAAAAAAAAAACTATAACTCTATTTTTATAATTGTATATAATGCTTTTTCATGCGTTAAAAACGTTGAATTATTTTTTCCTTAAGAACGCTATTAAAAATAAGAAATAATCGTATTGTTTTACTTTTATATGTATTTTTACTTTTTTTTTCATATAATTTATCATCGTAATTATATTTATAAAATTTTATACTAAAATATCAGTATTTAATTTTCCGCATTTTTCTTTTCATTTATCATATAACAATTTAATAAATATAATTATGATGACAAATTATACGAAATATGAGATAAATTAGACACAACACAAAAATAAATTTGATATTTACAAACTTTTCATGAAGCCAACATATAATTAGTATTTTTTCATAAAATAAAAAATCAGTCAAGCGCTTTTTAGGCCATGAAAATACAATATGTCAATTGAAAATGAACAAAAATATATAATTCACACTAGTAACAACAATTTCTAAATAAAATGTTAAAATTCTAATCAATATTTAAGAAATTTAAGATTATAATTACAATCAATCATAATTTCTTCAAGGATTTGTATTAATCAACCTCTAAATATTATCACCCAATCAAGATCTTACAAATTTCATATAAAACCAATATATCAAAATCACTCTATTAATAAAAATGGAATATTGCATAAAAATCTTAAACCATCACAAGAAAAATCACAATCTTAATTCTCTAGAGATTAATCAATAAATCTTGAAAAGAAAAAGAGTTGTTACCAAATTAAGGAGACACACTTGAAAGTATTGAAAATAGTTCACATATATTGTAATATTTTTGGAGAGTGAATCGAAAATAAGAGAAATTTAATAGAAAAGTGATAAATGTTAAAAGAAAACATTATGAATTTTTAGGTTTTTGTTTGAGGAGAGAAATTTATTTATTTTCATATAAAATTAATCTCTTTTTATAAAGTAATGGTTTTAAAGATATTTTTGGATTAAATTTATCAATTTTATAAATTTAAAAAGTTTTAAAGTAATTTAAAAAAAGTGAAGTCCAGTATCCCACAATCAATAAAGTGGCTCTACCACTGTTTACTGAGTCGTGTCACAGATTAATAAGATTTCAACTTAGTTGAAAAAAAGTTTAATATCCATTTTCTTTCAAATGATAACTAATATTATTACTATGGTATTTTTATTTTTCATACTTTTATATAAGCTTTAAATAAATCAATTGGAAAAATTATGTATCTAAAGATTGAACTAAATCATAAGTGTTTAATAAGATATATATATATATATATATATATATTACTGCTTCATCTATAATTATTATTGTTGAATAAAATTTAAAAGAATTTTCTTTTTTTGCATAAAATATTTTTTCACTTACATCATAAGTGTGATATTATCTATTATATTATTGATTATATAATGATAATTACTTTCAATTCATGCATGCAATACATAGTAAAAGAAAATAAGCCTATACCATGGTTGCTAGATAGAACTGAACCAGTCGATTGAATCTATTAAATTGAAAATTAGATCGATAGATTTAACGATTTTATTAGTGTCATATAATTGAAAAAAGAACAAACTATTTAAATTATTGGAACATTTTTAAAATTTAAAATGTTCCTATAGTTATAATTGAAAAGCTACCTGTAATTCAAGGGCGAAGCTAGGATAATTTTTTAGGAGGGGCAAAGTATAATTTTACCTTTATTAATTTAAAATTTTATAAAAATTTCAAGGGCCTAAATAGTAATTTTACCTTTTAGGGGGGGTCGGGGCCTATGCTAGCCCCCTGGCTTCGCCCCTATTGTAATTCAAAAGTTACCTCACTTGTTTATTAATCAAGAATTGTCACTATTCATAATGATGAGTTACATCTTTGATTACCAAAAGTTATGTTATTTGATTATTAACAAAAAATTAAGATTATTCAAGTAATATGTAATGAATAATTTTGTTCATTTTAATATATGTGACTATTCAAATAGGATCAATTGAATAGTTATGTCTCTTATAAAAAATAAGAGTGAAATTTTATTTGCTGCTCAAAAATCATTTATGAAAAACGTTTTGTTATATAGCAAAATCTTCTTCGCTATTCTTTAACTCTAGGATATTAAGAGAGTGAACTCTTATAAAAATTAAACACATAATAAAAATTGTAACTATCCAGCGGAGGAAATTAACTTTTCTCCACGGAAACCAAAATAAGAAATTTTAGTTATAAATTTGAATTATAATAGCTAAGGAAGTTGTTATTATAATTTCACAAATCTACAAATTAAGAATTCATGAAAAATAGAATTTATTTAAACCTAAATAATTATTTCCTAAATATGAATGTCGTGTGTATTCGGTTATCTTATATTCTCCGTATATAAAGAAAAATCACTAGAGTTTTATTAGAATAGAAAAAGAAGAAAAATATAACATTTGAATAGAGAACCAGAGTTCTACTAGAACTTTATGTAGTGGGCAACACATACTTTGTTCCCACACCCAATGTGCCGCCCCCTTATTCTATATAGGGCCTTTCGTACATAAATTATATGTGCACATCAATTGTAATTTGAATTAAAACAAGTTTATATAATTATTTAATCTAATAATTAATTTTCTATTAAAACAATCTCATATAATTATCTAACACAATAATTAATTCTATATTATTCCATCAAACTCATAATAATTTTACCGTATTAAAATTTATATTCAATAAAATTATTATAACTAATTAAATTAATTTTCACTTTAAATTTTATTATTTAATTACATTCTATTCAATCCAATTTAATTTATTTATTAAAAACCCTAAAAGACAATTATTATTAATAGTATTAATTTTTTACTCGTAGCTTTAAGAATACTCCAGTTTGACACTGGAGCTAAAGGCCTTTTCCAAAGAGGTAAAACGTCCTCTAAAGAGTACCAGTTTGCCTTCTCTCCACTCCAACTCCTTTTTTCTTTTTTAATCAATTTTTTATTTTATTTATCGTTAAATCTTCTTATTAAGCTTTTAATTAAACCCATCTATAACGTTTAAACCTAAGGCGAAAAAGCAAGTTTTGGTCAGACAACTGCACGTATTCTTTCTATCATACAATCGCATGTACATTAACCTAACCCAACTTGACGTCCAAGCAACAACATTTATTAATATTTTGCCACTTAAAAAAGAAAGACTGAAATCAAACAAATCCCATTCTCTCCTTTCTATTATACGCTTCGGTCTCACTTCAAACTCTTTCTCCCTGTTTTCAAATAATATATAGCACACAGCGACAACCAGCTATATATATATAATCATAAGCAGAATTTTTTATTTTCTTTTTATTAAAAAAAAGAATAAAAAACTTGGTAGAATTAAATTCCATAGCCAAACATCAAGAAAGAAAAAAGTGGGTATCTGTAAACGTGTTCTAGAAGAGACAAGTTTTGCTTTAATTATTTATTTATGTTGTTTTATTTATTTTTTCTGTTTTTTTGTCAATCTTGTTAGAATTTTGTGTATTACGTGTTTGAAGACGTGGGGGAAGAAGCAAAATCAGCTGTGTAATGGGAATCATATCAGAAGAACAATAGAGATGACATGGTGCAATAACACGGTCGATGATAGAGCTCTGCATATAGCTACTAAAGAACCCATCGTTGCCGTCGCCACCTCCGCCGCGGCCGCCTCAACCATTAGTTGCCCTTCATGTGGCCATAACATATCGTACCAAGATCAGGTCCGTACAAAATCCTAACTTAATCTGTAAGTAGATTCTTTTTCACATTCACAACTTTTATGTACTAATATTTATCTAGTTTATTTTATGTGGTTTTCAGGCGGGGATTCATGACTTACCTGGTTTACCAGCGGGAGTGAAATTCGATCCCACTGACCAGGAAATTCTAGAGCATTTAGAAGCCAAGGTAATATTGGACAAGTGCAACCTTCATCCTTTGATTGATGAGTTTATTCCAACGCTTGAAGGCGAGAATGGAATTTGCTATACTCATCCAGAGAGGCTTCCAGGTACTTCTTCCATGCTGCTGATTATTTTAGGGGTTCGTTCTTAAAGCTATAACAATATCAGTTTTATCTGTGTTGGTAGGCGAATTTTAGATGAAAATATAAAAACTTACTGCAAATTTGTTCAGAACACAATGAAAGTATGTTGTAAGGAAAGTGCCAAGGATTGCTGGTTGTGTCGTGTTTCTTAGGTGGCCTAATTACGTGAGAACCTTTGATTCTACTCAAAACCACGTATTTTTTTCTTAATTAAATCCATTCCAATTGCTTCATCATGTTCTAAAAAGCAATGAGTGGTCAATGATCAAATCAAAATAAGCAATATATTCACGTAATTAGTTTCATGCATAGGAAGGAGTAAAAATCCTTTTTCTTTTTTTCTTTATGAATTAACATTTTGAACGGTGCAGGTGTAAGCAAAGATGGGCAAATTCGACACTTCTTTCATCGACCATCCAAGGCGTACACAACGGGGAATAGGAAGAGAAGAAAAGTGCACACCGGTGATGAAGATGGAAGCGAAACAAGGTGGCATAAAACAGGCAAAACCAGACCAGTTTTGGTGGGTGGGACAGTGAAAGGATACAAAAAAATATTAGTACTGTACACTAACTATGGCAGGCAAAAGAAACCTGAGAAGACAAACTGGGTAATGCATCAATATCACCTTGGTAACAATGACGATGAGAAAGATGGAGAGTTAGTGGTTTCTAAAGTGTTTTACCAAACTCAACCTAGGCAATCCGGTACAAGTAGTAGTATTAAGGAAACCCTCAATAGAAAGTCGAAAAATATTATTCAAACTCCTAATTCGAGCAGTGGGGGCGTTGTTGAGTATTACAATCAACCTTTTGTTTCATTTGATCATGGTCATGGAAGCCATCACTATAGAGAAAACCCACCTCAGATCAACCCTAATTTTGGTGCTCAAGGTGATGAATCTTCGTTTTATCGATTAGCCTCTGATACAAGCAAAGGGAAAGGGAGAACACTTCGAAAGAAAAAAGGGAATTAATGGGAGAGATTTGAGACAATGACTCGGTTGGTTGCTGATGTTCTGTAATAGTCAAAATAACGTATCAGATTGTGATTTTGCTGAACAATTGAAGGAGGGGACGAAAGAGTGTCAGATACGATTTGGAAGATTTGCACATCACCATTGATGCTCTTGAGCAAAGGTTTTAAAACAAGGGAGCCGCTGTCGTATATATACTGTTTTTTTACCATTATTATATTATATATGTATGTATATATATACATATAAGGTTTGATTACATTTATAGCTTAATTGTACAAAGATACATAAATCGTATGAACTTTCTGCCAAAACCTAATAGATTTATTTAGTTTTATCACCTATGAATTGCAAAAATCAATTTTGTGGTCATTTATTTAGGTTTTTCTTATATGAAAGAGTGATATAACGTCGTATTCTTTTCAATAGATTTATGTTATATCAGCATTTTCATCTTGAATTTCAGCATTTCCATCTTGAAAAAATTAAATTCAAATTAAATTAAAATTTTGAAATCTAGGATAAGAATATTAATGTGTTATAAAATTATTGAAAAGTGATAATATCCTTATTTCATACAATCCTTTCTTTATATATTATTGTTATTTTGATAACGTTTGGGTTCTTCATATGCTCCAACTTATTCAAATGCAAAGTAATATCAAACTCATAGAAGTTGTCATTGTTAACCACTAATGAGTCATTGACACAGTTATCAATGGCAAAGTTTTAAACTCAGCATTCAGCAGCCACAATTAGAATTTTTTAGTTTCATTTGTCATGCGTTTGATTTTAGTTTGGATAATTAATCTTAATTTGGATTATTTGTTTCTGTGTACATATCAGCTATATTTCGATTCTTAATTTTGTTTGTAATTATTTAATATGCATTTATATTTATAAGTTTAAAAGATAAAATTATTGGTGGTAATAGAAAAAATACATCTATTTGAAAACATGGTTTTCATAGACAATGTATATTTAAGGGATTCTATTGCGAGTTCTAAAAATAGATTAAATTTCTTAGATTTAACAAAAATTTAATTTATACTAATACTTAAATTTTTTTACAAAAAAGGTTAACAATTTTGATAAATTTGACTCAAAATTAGAGATGATATAATAATGTTAGGTTGAAGTGATTGCTGGTAAGTAGGCCACACTAGTGTATAAGCAAAAATTAATTCATTGAGTAGTAGAGACTTACAATTTCATTAAAAGTTTATAAATAAATCATTACCTTCATCTGATTTTTAATACTCACGTAGTTTGTTAACAGGATTTAAATAATTCATCCAAATAAAAAATTGTAAATGAGAATGTATATTGGTGTGGGCATGATAAAAGAAGAATATTTTAAGCTTGTGTGATTTGTATGTAGGGGTGAAGCTAGGATAATTTTTAAGGGGGGTCAGATAAAATTTTAATTTTTATAATTTATATCTTTTAATTTGTAAAGAATTAAATCAATTTTTATAATTTTAAGGAGTTAAAGTGTAATTTTACTTTTATTAATTTAAAATTTTTAAAAATTTTAAGAGCCTAATTTAAAATTTTATTTTCTAGGAGGACCGGACCTATACCAGCCTCTGAATTTGCCACTGTTTGTATGGATGGTCAAAAAGAGCGAATGAAAATGTTGTATGAATACCATAGTTCCTTTACGCTAGAAAGTTCTAGAACACTGACATAAGGATCAGCTAATTGCATATCTCAATATAGATAATTGGAGAATGGGATCTTTTTTTGGAGATAGAAAAATGTGGAAAAGTGTTGTCATTAGCAGCTGCTATTATACCCTAACGCGCATTCAACAGTTGGAATATTCAGCAAACTTGTCACAGAAGGAAAGGGTGTTAAGATTTTGGTCATAATTCCAACTCTTGGTCAAAAACAAAAGAAAATAAATTATAAAATAAAAGTTCAGGCATGGAAAACCATTTTGCTAAGTACTTCTCTTCGAATTATTGCAATTTTTTTCTTAAGAAAGAAAATTTTAAAGAAATTATGAAATTAATTGTTGAGTTTTACTTACTCGATTTATATTGAGAGGGTTACTATTGTTGAGCCAACTATAGGGCATTCCATGTCAAGATATAGTAAGAATGTTGGTTAATTGTGAACACCATCCGTTAGAATTTAGTGCAATTTTATGCTAGTTATGAATTAGTCAAATTATTCATTTTTATTAGGAATCAATTACCATATTAGGTCTTTTATTTGTGCAAATAAAACAGGAGCATGTTAGCTTCTTGTAGTCAAAGTAGTTGAATTATTTTAGGAAGTTTTTTCATTATAAATAGATGTACTACACTGAGCTAAAAGTGTAGCACTTCAATTTCTGTTTCCTTGTATTATCTTGATTGAGTAATAATAATATTCAGCTTTATATATATTTATAGTTTTTTTTTTTTTTTTTTGTAATTGTGTCAATTGGTATCAATGCTTTCTAGTCACCAAGTGTTTTTCATATTATTACTCAACCAAGATGAATAGTGGAAGCACTTCTTCTGGAGCTGTAGAGAAGCTTGTTCGTAGTAATTATTATTACTAGAAGCTATGCATGAAAACTCTTCTACAGGGGCAAGACTTGCTGGATCTTATTGAAGGTGATGAAACATTAGTCCTAGATGATACTCCTCGAAATGCGAAGTTACGACGAAAATGGAAGGTCATGTGTGGCAAATCTCTATTTGCTTTGCAGACATCGGTCAACAAAGAATACATTGAACATGTTTGTGATCTAAAGTCACCAAAGCAAGTTTGAGAGACTCTTCAAAAGTTGTTTACTAAAAAAAATACAGCTTGAGTACAATATCTTGAGAATGAACTAGCGGTGGTAACTTTAGGTAATTTTTCTGTTGAATAATATTTCTTGAAAGTAAGAAAATTGTAAATAAATGTAACACCCCTAACCCGTAACTGCTGCGGATTAGGGTTAAAGGCGCACGGACAAATCAAAAACTTTTACGGACATTTTATAATACAAATCATCATCAATCGCAATCAAAGTGTCCCTTTATAGGTCAATGAGACCTTAATCATGCTTTTAGAATAGGGTCGGGACTAAACCGAATGCATATAAGATTTCTCGAAATTTAAAACTTTTCTAAGTTATAGAGGCCACACGCCTGCAGGGCAAATGCCTGTGCCTTCCACGGCTACCGACACACCCATGTGTCTTGGCTGTGCTAAAATAGAGCTTGTATATCGACTTATATAAGAGTTAGTGCTTTGGGTGCGACTACTTGGAGTGTGGCATCCTTTTCATTTACCTGAATTCTCTTCCATATCGGTTTACCAATTCTTCATAGAGGTTAGTTTTATTATGCCTTTATGTTGAAAATGCCTAAAACAAGCCATTTGATTTACCCATTGAGCTTGGCAAGAATTCTTGCATTTTAGTCTTACCCTCTATTCTGGATTAGGACATCACATTGAACTGTAGAGTCAATCTCAATCGACATTTTTCCAACCCTTGAATCGAACTAGCCCAAATGCTAACATTATACTTACAGTAGTAATCGATGAAATTGGATGGCTTGATTTTTATGATACAATTTCTTGCACAAGGTATTCGAAAAAGGAAGGTCCAAGCACACACAATACAAGCAGAGAAAGAAATCATATTATCACAAGTTTTTACTTGTTTGCTATGATGTGTTTTCGGGTTTGCTCACTTGACCGCTTCATTTCGAGAGCCCTTAGATTCTCGGTTGTTAGCATTCTTGCTCCAGAGGTAGTCAATAATATTTCTACCATAATATTTTAACTCATCCTTTTTTCAAGAAATTGGAATTTAAAGATATGGTTATCTCAAATTTTCACCAAAAGTCATTATGTATATGTCGGAAGATTCTTGGTCGCTTACAATAGATCGGGGTATGTTGGTTGTTTCATATGGCATTCCCATGGTGTTCTCCACAGTTGAATGAACTTTGTACTAAACCATTGCAAATAGTTTAATGAATCAACATTTGTAAAAATAATTTTGTATCATAACTTAATTTCTAGTAATAATGAAACTTGTTATATATTATGTTACTATATTTTTTATTAAAATCATTCGGTTAAATACTTCAAAATTTGATCCAAGTATAATGTTACTATTTACGAAAATAATATTTATCATTGTTATAAAAAATATTTAACTATAAAAATTAAAAATAATTTTTATTTTATCTAATAAATAATTTAAATTGATTATATAATTCATTAAAATATTTATAATAAAATATTAGAAAATACATTTTAATATTTTATTAAATGAATTCATAAATTCACATACTTTAATAATTTTACATAAGTAAAATAATTTAAAAACAACTATTATATATCAATTCTAATATAATGTCCTTAATGGTAATTTTTTATTTTCACCTCACCGCTACAGCTGCGTTTGAATCTAAACACCACTCCACCGCTATTTTTAATCTCACTGCTACAGTGTCCAATCTCACCGTTACAGTAACTAATCTCACCGCCACCGCTGTTTTTAACCTCACCGGAAGTAAACACACCGCCCATCCAAACTAGCCCTTAGTTTCATTTGTCATGCGTTTGATTTTAGTTTGGATAATTAATCTTAATTTGGATTATTTGTTTCTGTGTACATATCAGCTATATTTCGATTCTTAATTTTGTTTGTAATTATTTAATATGCATTTATATTTATAAGTTTAAAAGATAAAATTATTGGTGGTAATAGAAAAAATACATCTATTTGAAAACATGGATTTCATAGACAATGTATATTTAAGGGATTCTATTGCGAGTTCTAAAAATAGATTAAATTTCTTAGATTTAACAAAAATTTAATTTATACTAATACTTAAATTTTTTTACAAAAAAGGTTAAAATTTTGATAAATTTGACTCAAAATTAGAGATGATATAATAATGTTAGGTTGAAGTGATTGCTGGTAAGTAGGCCACACTAGTGTATAAGCAAAAATTAATTCATTGAGTAGTAGAGACTTACAATTTCATTAAAAGTTTATAAATAAATCATTACCTTCATCTGATTTTTAATACTCACGTAGTTTGTTAACAGGATTTAAATAATTCATCCAAATAAAAATTGTAAATGAGAATGTATATTGGTGTGGGCATGATAAAAGAAGAATATTTTAAGCTTGTGTGATTTGTATGTAGGGGCGAAGCTAGGATAATTTTTTAGGGGGGTCAGATAAAATTTTAATTTTTTATAATTTATATCTTTTTAATTTGTAAAGAATTAAATCGAATTTTTATAATTTTAAGGGAGTTAAAGTGTAATTTTACTTTTATTAATTTAAAATTTTAAAAATTTTAAGAGCTTAATTTAAAATTTTATCTTCTAGGAGGATCGGACCTATACCAGCCTCTGAATTTGCCACTGTTTGTATGGATGGTCAAAAAGAGCGAATGAAAATGTTGTATGAATACCATAGTTCCTTTACGCTAGAAAGTTCTAGAACACTGACATAAGGATCAGCTAATTGCATATCTCAATATAGATAATTGGAGAATGGGATCTTTTTTTGGAGATAGAAAAATGTGGAAAAGTGTTGTCATTAGCAGCTGCTATTATACCCTAACGCGCATTCAACAGTTGGAATATTCAGCAAACTTGTCACAGAAGGAAAGGGTGTTAAGATTTTGGTCATAATTCCAACTCTTGGTCAAAAACAAAAGAAAATAAATTATAAAATAAAAGTTCAGGCATGGGAAACCATTTTGCTAAGTACTTCTCTTCGAATTATTGCAATTTTTTTCTTAAGAAAGAAAATTTTAAAGAAATTATGAAATTAATTGTTGAGTTTTACTTACTCGATTTATATATCGAACCCATTCGATTTCTAAAACGGATTATTAATCCTTAACTTTTCGAGGAATCCTTCATCAGTGGTTGTGAATGACTGATTTTTCTCAATCTTTTCGACCTTGGTTCCGTAGGAGCAAGTTAGAAAGATTGAGAAATAGAACCATCTGATTTGATTCGTTCTCAGTAGCCATGAGATGATCATCTTAGGGTGATCCTTTTGTCGACGGATGCTCCTATTACACTCGTAGTCTCTGAAGGATGAGAACCAACTATGTAGCATCTACATCGAGAATTCAAGTATTGTATACGTCATTAGTCCGATCCTTTGTAGGAACTACCCGTAATAACGAACTTGCAAAATGGATCTGCTTTATCATAAAGAGAATCGTTGTTCGACCTGCTTCACCTTAGGGATTGAACCCCGACACCGTGGTTCGTAGCCACGTGCTCTAATCCTCGAGCTCAGTGCCCCACCTCGTCTCCACTTGGATCTGCTCCCGTGAGTACCCTAAAAAAGGAACCTTTCCTCTCCCACCATTTCGGGTTAAGAAGATGTGAAAGTGCCTTTCTCTCTATAAGAACGGTGCGTTCCGAGGTGTGAAGTGGGAGAGAGGGGATTTCATAATTGGGGTTTTGAATAAGACGACCTTTTCATTTTTCATTCTTATTACTTTTTCAATAGGGCATTCCATGTCAAGATATAGTAAGAATGTTGGTTAATTGTGAACACCATCCGTTAGAATTTAGTGCAATTTTATGCTAGTTATGAATTAGTCAAATTATTCATTTTATTAGGAATCAATTACCATATTAGGTCTTTTATTTGTGCAAATAAAACAGGAGCATGTTAGCTTCTTGTAGTCAAAGTAGTTGAATTATTTTAGGAAGTTTTTCATTATAAATAGATGTACTACACTGAGCTAAAAGTGTAGCACTTCAATTTCTGTTTCCTTGTATTATCTTGATTGAGTAATAATAATATTCAGCTTTATATATATTTATAGTTTTTTTTTTTGTAATTGTGTCAATTGGTATCAATGCTTTCTAGTCACCAAGTGTTTTCATATTATTACTCAACCAAGATGAATAGTGGAAGCACTTCTTCTGGAGCTGTAGAGAAGCTTGTTCGTAATAATTATTATTACTAGAAGCTATGCATGAAAACTCTTCTACAGGGGCAAGACTTGCTGGATCTTATTGAAGGTGATGAAACATTAGTCCTAGATGATACTCCTCGAAATGCGAAGTTACGACGAAAATGGAAGGTCATGTGTGGCAAATCGCTATTTGCTTTGCAGACATCGGTCAACAAAGAATACATTGAACATGTTTGTGATCTAAAGTCACCAAAGCAAGTTTGAGAGACTCTTCAAAAGTTGTTTACTAAAAAAAATACAGCTTGAGTACAATATCTTGAGAATGAACTAGCGGTGGTAACTTTAGGTAATTTTTCTGTTGAATAATATTTCTTGAAAGTAAGAAAATTGTGTTCTGAAATGTAACACCCCTAACCCGTAACCGTTGCCGGATTAGGGTTAAAGGCGTTACCGGACAAATCAAAAACTTTTACAGACATTTTATAATACAAATCATCATCAATCGCAATCAAAGTGTCCCTTTTATAGGTCAATGAGACCTTAATCATGCTTTAGAATAGGGTCGGGACTAAACCGAATGCATATAAGATTTCTCAGAAATTTAAAACTTTTCTAAGTTATAGAGGCCACACGCCCGTGTGGGCAGCCCGTGTGCCTTCCACGGCTACCAGACACACCCATGTGTCTTGGCTGTGCCAAAATAGAGCTTGTATACTGACTTA
Source organism: Gossypium rotundifolium (assembly GCA_025506655.1). Lineage (NCBI taxonomy): Eukaryota > Viridiplantae > Streptophyta > Magnoliopsida > Malvales > Malvaceae > Gossypium > Gossypium rotundifolium. The sequence goes on along the minus strand of CP106727.1, from coordinate 57,304,672 downwards.
TCCACACGGCCACCAGACACGTCCGTGTGCCATGGCTGTGTACACTTGTGCTAGCTACTGACTTATTCACACGGCAACCAGGCACGCCCGTATGCCATAGCTGTGTACATTTAGGTTAGCTACTAATTTATTCACATGGCTTCCTGGCACGCCCGTGTGCCACGGCCGTGTAGGCAAAACAGGCCACTTGCAAGGCCAAAATGCCACCCACACAAGGGTCAATCCCTACAAGCAAATTACCAATTCATTTTATACACACTTGACATCCAAAAACATGTCAAACAATCAACATATCTTCATATGCAAACTCATTTCCGTTCATACAACTTTGCCCAACTAAAAACACATATACATTCAAACATGATTCATCCACATTTACCTTTCATTTAACCATTTCTTTTCTCAAACATACATTCTCATAATACATTCATATGCTTACTATAGCTTGACCATTTCATTAGCTACCAAGCCATACCAAATCATACATCATATAACATATTCACTCATGCATATTACCAACATTTATGTAGCCACATCTCATGGCTATTTATACACACTTCAACTATAATCCAAAACAACTAGCCTATACATGCCATATTTAGCTATATACACATTTCAAAAGTACCAAAATGAATTTGAGTAGTGTGATGACAATCCTCGACGGTCCCCGGGCCTTCAGTAGCTTTGACGATCTATAAAATAGGGCAAACACACACAAAGTAAGCTTTCAAAAGCTTAGTAATCCATATACAAATAAACTTAGTATAAAGTACACATAACCATATTGATACAATGACATTAATGGTTCTCATAGCAAATTCATCACATATATTTCTTTGGCTTATTTGTTTAGCCATATCTTACCACATTCTTCAATTCAAATGTCACATATACACGTAGCTCTTTTAAGCATCTCTTCACATATTATTCTATCATTTCATTTCACATATCCATCTTAGTAAGTTCATGTAGATACTTACCTTTCATACACACTTAGTGTACATAACAAGCGTACCTGAAATGAAAATACCAATCACATAGTCGTTCGTATCTCAGATTTTCCTGTTGAACCATTCGAATCTAATAGGATACTCAGAGTGTTTGGATTAGTCATACAATGCCAACGTCCCAGACGTGGTCTTACATGTAATTAGATATCGATGCCACTGTCCCAGATAGGGTCTTACACGAATCATTACGATGCCAATGTCCCAGACATGGTCTTACACGTAATTCTCATATCGATGCCAACGTCCTAGACGTGGTCTTACATGAAATCTCAAATCAATGCCAATGTCCCAGACGTGGTCTTATATGAGATCACATAACAGACACCTATGTCATGACAAGACTACCCTATCTATTCCTAGGTTCAAACGGGACTTCTCAAACATTATCACTATGTCGATTCTATCTCGGAATTCATGTATTCATCATCTTATATACATTCATCATTATCAATAGTCATAAAAACATACATAATTCAATACAAATACATTTATTTGTATATTGACTTGCCTCAGATTCGGATATTCGTTCAGACTCAGTTATTCTACTACCTTCGCTTTCCCACGATCTAAGTCCGTTTTCTTCGGTTCTTGATCTATACATATTCAAATTTAACCCTTTCATTCATCAACTTATTCAATTTAATCCAAAAACATACATTTAGGGCTATTTGTAACTTAACTCTTACATTTGCACATTTTATCAATTTAGTCTATTTTTACAAAACATCAAATATACAAAATCACCATATATTCATGCTTAGCCGAATGTTCATGTATCTCATATAAGTCCAAACATTTCATCAAATTTATAATTTAATCCCTCAAAATACTATTTTCACAATTTAGCCCTAATTAGCTAAATTCATCAAAAATTCAAGAACAAAACATGTTCATTTAACATATACCTTTCATTTAACACCTAAACTCATCACAAAGCCCACCATTTCATCAATGGCACATCTCATAAACATCATCAATTCTTCAAATTACAACATGGGCTTGATAATAGACTAAGCAACAATCTCAAAAACATAAAAATCATCAAAAACCAAAGTCAAAACATACCTTAATTTGAGTTTAGATATGGCCGAACCCTAACTTGTATATTTTCTTCTTTTTCTTTGCTAGATTTCGGCACCAAGAGATGATAACCATCATCTTTCATATGTTTGTTTTATTGAATATACATATTAATGCCAATTTACAATATTAACCTTTCAATTAATTATATAAAACATTTAAACTATGGACATGCTTGTTCATCCACCGTCCACTATCCTTAAGAGTGCCCAAATTTCTATTTAAGGGCTCCAAATTATAAAGACATCTATCATTTGATGCTTTCACATTTTACCATCAATTTTTCATTTTATGCGATTAAGCCTTTTTCTCAAATTAAGCATACAAACGAACAAATTATCTTACGAAAATTTAACACATGCTTAATCACCCATCAATGGCACAAAAATTAATATTAAAATATTTCATTGACTCAGATTCGTGGTCCCGAAACCACTGTTCTGACTAGGGTCTAAACTGGACTGTTACATGAAATTTCAAAATTGGATACAATGGAGCCAATGAGTGATGCATGCTTATGTTACTATCTTATTTGAGGACTGTGAAAAGATTTTATGCCCTTTGTTTCATCCATACAAGGGTGGGTGAATCAACCTTCCATTGTTGAATTAGAAAATTTTCTTTCTAATCGGAAGGTTTGCTAAAGCAAATGACCAGGAGCAATATGCTTTCTCCTAAATCAGAGAATGTGCTTTCTGTCAAAGTTCAAAAAAGAAAGAACTCCTACTCAAAGCCTTCAATAGGCTATAGAAAATAGTTTGGAACTAATGAGCAGACAAAAAGATCTTTCAAAGCTTGTTTCAGGTGTGGAAAACTTAGACACCTCAAACGAGATTGTTAGGTGAAAGTGGTGTGTGATCGATATGGGAATCTAGGCTATATTAAGGTAAATTATCGAGTAAAAATGCAAGAAACAAAAGCAAATTATCAAACCGGATCTGGCCGAGAGCATTACATTTCCTATTATAGACTTATTCATGTTTAACATTTAAACTTTCAACAATATACATCTTATTTAATAGGGCTGCCTAGCTAGATCACGTCTGGACATACAGTAACTAATTACAAACATTAAACATGACTCTTCATTCGACAAGGGTATACAAGTATATATATATGAATTACACTTAATTGGCTAACACATTCTATTCTCACTACAAGGCTTCCAAATAGATTACCTAGCCCATTCGTAATGTTTCTATCAGACTTTATCACTCCACTTCAAGCTCGCTTTGTATGCATAACAACCCATCTCGTCATTTCTTTAGCGTTGGCGTAGCCCTGATGTTGTCCCTCTTGGCATAGCCTCGAATCAACTTTCCTGTGCCATGAAAGACACAAAGGTAAGTTCACGAGAACTTAGTGAGTAAATCCTCCTTTACCTGATTCATACTTGAGAACTTCATATTCATCTCCATTGTTCTTATCCTTCCCTAAACTTTGACGGATGCATTTCCAAGATTCCGTCCAATGTGCTTTAGGGGACATGCCTCATGTCGAGATCATAACTTGCCATTCATTTCTTTGATCCCTCATTCATGATCTTCGTCTTATCCTTTCATGATTTATTAACCATTTCTACTTCAGAGAACCTTTTAGACAAAATACTCTTGGTTCGCCACTCACGTTGGCTCATTGTCTTACTTTGATTGTAACACCCCTAACCCGTATCCATCGTCGAAACAGGGTTATAGACCGTTACCAATATTTTTCAGAATATTTTTAGATAAATCATGTAAATCACTATTTATTAATCGAGATTGTTCAGGACGTCCCTTAAATGGACACTTGAGGCACAATACGAACATTAGAATTGAGTCAGGACTTAATCGAAAACTCTAAGAATTTTTCATGACATTTCAAAAATTTTCCAAGGTGCAGGGCTCACACGCCCATGTGACCCTTAGACATGTCCGTGCTTCAGGCCGTGTCTAATTTAGGTTGCTCTCTGACTTGCACCACGGTCATGCCACACACCCATGTGCTAAGCCATGTGGTTAATTTATTTAATTCAAATTAGATGTAGGTTTCACACGGCCATGGCATACACCAGTGTTCAAGGCCGTGTCACCCACACGATTGAGACATGTAATAGCCCAATTTTGGGCCTAGTTGGAACAATGGTTTCAAGACCACATCCGACGTATCAAAGTTCATTTTTATTATATTTTTATGGTTTATGATTTCACAGAATGATTTCATGAAAATTTCGTTTGAAAATTTTGATGTTTGGGCACTCAATTTAGTCAAAAGGACTAAATTATAAAAAGTGAACAAGTTGAGTTCTACATGCTAGAGGTGTCTAATTTCTATGAAATTTTAAATTGAAGGTCCTTATATGGTAATTAGACCATTTGTTAAGATAGTGGAAAAAATGGACATGGTGAGATAAAATTTCAAAGTTTTAAGTGAAGAGCATTTTGGTCATTAGGTAAATAAAAGAATAAAAAGGGAAAATCAAGCTAAAATATTGTCCATATTCTCTCTCAAGTGTCGAAAATTAGAATAACACCATAGCTAGGGTTTTGCTCAACTTCCAAGCCTGATTGTAAGTGCATCATATATAACATCGATTTAGGGCCTAGTCGAAATAGTATTTATGAGCCACAAATATAAGATTCTAGAAGATTCAAGTATGAAATAGCATTAGAAAATTTATTAGAGGTCCTTATTTAGCAATTAGACCATTATATATTATAATGGACAAAAATAGAGATAGGGAGGAAAAATCTCAAGAAAGAGGCCTTAAGGGCATTTTGGTCATTTGGTTAATAAGTTAATAAAAGGGAAAAAAGTCAAAAAATGGTATCCATTTTCTCCATGCTTGGCTGAAAATTTCAAGGACACCATAGCTAGGGTTTCTTCAACTTTCAAGCTTGATTGTAAGTACCTCCTAGCCCCGTTTTTGATGTTCTTCGTATTTTCGAGATCCTCGTAGCTCGATTTAGCTATTTCTACCATTATTTTGAGCTAGGGTTCATGTTAAAAAATTTACCCATGTATGACATGCATGTATTTTGATGTGTTATGGAGGAATATGAAAGTTTGAAGTATGATAAACATATTTTTTTAAGTGATTTTCATAGAAAACTCATAAAAAGGACCTAGCGGTAAAAAAGTGATAAATATATAGTAAAAATTAGTTTTGAAGGTAAGTGTGAGCTGTTATAAGCTCAATAAATGGTCGGCTAGGCTTGGGTAACCAAGAAAATGAGTATATTTCATTATACGAGCTTAGGGACCATTTTGTAAATATGTGAAAGTTTAGTGGAAAAATTGTAATTTTTCCAAAGTATAATTCATGGGCTGTTTTAGTCAATGTGATCATTAAATAAGTGAAATTGTCATTATAGATCAAGAAACACGAAGTCCGGATTAAAACCAGGAAAGAACAAGGTGGTAGACTAAATCGAATAACTACACATATTTTGGTACCGAGGTAAGTTTGTGTGTAGTAAATCAACATAATATTATTGAGCTTTTAAATGCTTGATATTTTTGAAATGTATACTACCTCTATGAAATTGATTAATGAGGTCTCGATGAAAGTATGATGGAATTATATTATGTGAAAGTCTCGGTTGAACCATAGGAATAGAATGAATACCATTGTCACGACATGAGACTATTAGGGTCCTGTATAAGACCATGTCTGGGACATGGCCTCGGTACCGAATTGAGATCCCATATAAGACCATATCTGGGATATGGCATCGACATCGAATAGAGACTCCGTATAAGACGATGTCTGGGACATAGCTTTGGTATGAAATCGTGTAAGACCATGTCTGGGACATGGCATCGATAAACGATCTAGTGTAAGACCATATCTGGGATATGGCATCGACATTGATATGAGACCCCGTGTAAGACCATATCTGGGATATGGCATCGACATCGAGATGTGATCTCATGTAAGACCATATTTGGGATATGGCATTGGCAATGTATTACGTGTATGACGAGTTTGAGTATCCTTCGATATTCCAAGTGGTTCAACGGGATGAAGAGCTAAGTCTATGTTCAAGATGGCAAAGTGCTAAAGTTATGTGATGAAGTGATACAAGTACATATGAGTAACTTACGAGAAATGAGTCCGATAAGTTATATGTGGTTGGTAAGAGTAAGCATGAGTAAGTTATGCCAATGTGCTCGAGAACTTATGTTATTACTCAATGTAATGTATAGATGTTATCATAAACCTTAATGTTGTTATTTATTTCATGCAAACTTACTAAGCTTTACGCTTACTCCCTCTCTTTTCCATTTCCTTGTAGTATCGTCAAGCTAGCTCGGGGATTGAAGGAAGTCGGAGTTTGGTTCACACTATCAAGCTATTCTTTTGGTATAGTAAAGTTTGATTATTTTGGGTATGACATGATAGGAACTTGGTTATTTTGTGATATGTCATATTTATTAGCCAATGAGTTGGCTATTAACGTTGCTCAATTCATTTTGTAAATGGATGTTAGAATAGGCAAAAACTAGTTAAGTTATACATATATAAAATCAATGATGATGAAATTCATGAAGTGCAAGTTTGTGCAAATGAATGAGTTATGTATGAAGTATGTGCATGATGAAGTAGAGTAATTTAGAGTGTGGATGTCTAGATGGTAGATATTTGAAGTACATTATTGTCTTGCTATGTGATACTTGAAATGGAATAAGGGCTAGTTTGGCAATGCTTTTGAAAAGTGCTTTTGAAAAGTGCTGTGGAAAAGTGCTTTTGAGAAGTGCTTTTGAAAAGTTTGCTTTAAAATTTGAGTGTTTAGCATTGCTGTCAAAAAGTGCTTTTGAGAAATAAAATGTCCATTTTAGACATGTTATTATCAAGTAACAAATATACATTTAAATAAATTTTAAATTAGTTAATATTATTATATTTTAGTAAGAATATAAAAAATTACTATAACTTGTTAATATTTTAATATATGAAATATAAATTTTAATTTTAAATATTTGTAAGTAATAAATATTAATTAGTTATAAAATTTAATTAGAATATATAAACTACATTTTAAATATTTAAATATAACCATTAAATATTTATAATTAATATTTTAAAAATATTTTTTATTTTAATTAATAATTTTAACACATTTATAATTAAGCCCCACGAAAAAAAAGAAAAGTACTATGTTATTAGAGGGGTGAAAAAGTAATTAAGCACTAAAAGTGCTTTTGGGAGAGGAAAAGCTAAAAATTTTAGCTTCTCCTTTTCAGAAGTGCTTTTGAAAAGCACTTAAAAAAGCCAAAATTCCAAAAAGCGACATTTTCTCAAGACTTTTCTTCCAAAAGTGCTTTTGGAGCTAGAAGTGCTTTTGAAAAGCAATGCAGAACTGGCCCTAAGTGTGGTTGCTTTTTTCAAGGTGGCAAATGGCTTAGTAAATTGCCTTGTATTTGTCCACACGGATATCCACACAGGTATGTGTCTAGACCGTGTGTGACACACGGTCAGCCCAAAGGCATGTTGATAGGCCATGTGTTCCCCTGCATCCAAAATTAGTAAAATAGAATGCTCAGTAGTAAGCACACGGGCAGAGACAGGGCCGTGTGTCCCAGCCGTGTGAAGGCCACGGCCTTAGGACATGGGCGTGTGCCAGACCGTGTGAAGTCTACACTTAAATTACGAAAAATTCAGTTCGTCACACGGCTAGCACATGGGCGCGTGACCTAGCCGTGTGCCCCAAAGGTCTGTTGACATCATAAACAGAATGTCAAGGTTTTCACACACGGGCTAAGACATGGGCATGCCATAGTTGTGTGTGGGACATAGGCCATTGACACGGGCGTGTGGCCCTGTTTTGAGCAAAAAAAATTTATGTGTTCGTGAGTTTTCGGTTTACTCCCGAACCACTCTATGTGTATGTTTAGGGTCTCATAGACCTATAATAGGGACGTTATGATATCGAATGAAAAGTTTTAAGTTGGAATGAAAATTTAAGGCCTGATATTATGTGACTAAGTATATTAAGTCCGGTAATGCCTCGTACCCGGTTCTAGTGTTGAATGCAGGTAAGGGGTCTTACATTTAGTAGTATCAGAGCTATGGTTTAGTTGATTCTTGGACAACGTAGAGTATGTATGAGTTTAGCTATACATGCCATACATATGGGTATCTACATAATGATAGTGTGACCACTCTTGACGATTTAAATTATGTTTTCATATAATAAATGGATCCCGATAGAGCTGTGGCGGATGATATAGAAAGTAACGCGTCGGCTCCCGCCCAAGGGACAGTGCCAACTGAAAATGAGAATAGACCAATGACTGTGAGTCAGAGAGGAGGAGAAGAGGCTAGGGAAACCTTTCTACATGATGAATGCCTGGTATATGGAGTTCGTTCGAACGAACCCGAACGCGCAACCCCCTCCAACCCCACCTATTCCTCAACCTACCCGGTAGCTCCCCAAGTTGTAGAAGTGGTACGGAGAGAAAAGCCCCCGGTTGATAGAATCCGAAAATAAGGAGCTGAGGAATTTCGAGCTAACAAAGATGATGACCCAGAGAGGGAGAAATTCTGGCTTGAAAATACCATCAAGTATTTGATGAATTGTCCTGCACACCCGAAGAGTGCATGAAATGTGTTGTGTCTCTCTTAAGAGATTCAGCTTACCAGTGGTGGAATACCCTTGTGTCGATTGTACCAAGGGAGAAAGTTAATTGGGAATTTTTCCAAGAAGAGTTTGAAAAAATATATTAGCCAAAAGTTTATCGACCAGAAAAGAAAAGAGTTCATTGAGCTAAAACAAGGTCGAATGATTATAACAAAATATGAGCGTGAGTTTGTAAGGCTCAGTAAATACGCTCGGGAGTGTGTATCCACTGAAGCCATCATGTGTAAAAGGTTTGAGGACGGGTTAAGTGAAGATATCCTATTGTTTGTTGGTATTCTAGAACTAAAGGAATTTGTTACGTTTGTAGATAGAGCTTGCAAGGTCGAGGAGTTGGCCAAAGAGAAAAGAAAGACTGAAATTGAATCTCGTGACTCGAAGAAGAGACAATTGGGCAAGTCATTTCAATCCTCATCCAAGAAATCAAGAGAGTTTATTACTCGATCAGCCACTTCAGCTGGGTTTTCGAACATAAGTAAAGGTAAACAATACTCGAGTTCTAAAGCTTAGACCACTTCGATTGCTAGTGTTGGTAATGCTCGACCAAGTAGATTAGAATGTTCACAGTGTGGTAGACGTCACCCTGGTGAGTGCTGAGCAAATGAGAGAACTTGTTTTAAGTGTGGATCCCAAGATCACTTTATTAGAGATTACCCAGAGATGGTTGAAAAAGAGAAAATTTAGAGTACAAGATCGGGAAGTACTACTAGAGGGAGGCCACAAAGAAATTCGGGAAATGGAACGAGTGGTAAGAATACACCCAAAGAATAGACTACGAAATCTGAGGGTAGAGTACCTACGAGGACTTACACCATTTGCGCTCGCGAAGACGCGTCATCCCCTAATGTGATTACGGTACATTTTCTCTCTATGATACTCATGTTGTTGCTTTAATTGACTCGGGATCTACCCACTCATATATATGTAGGAAATTAGTATCTAGTATGAACATGCCTATAGAGTCTACAGAATTCATGATAAAAGTGTCAAATCCCTTAGGCAAATGTGTTTTAGTTGACAAAGTATACAAAGATTGCCCTTTGATGGTTAGAGGTTATTATTTTTTGGCTAATCTCATGTTATTGTCATTTGATGAATTCGATGTAATTCTTGGTATGGATTGGTTAACTGCCCATGATGTGATAGTAAACTATGAAAGGAAAGATATTGAATTGAAATGTGAAAATGGGGATACACTTCGTGTTGAATTAGATGAACAGAACAGATTGCCTGTAGTGATTTCCCTCATGTTGGCTCAAAAATACCTGAGAAAGGGATATAAAGCTTATCTTGCTTTTGTGATGAATTCTAAAGAATCAGAGTTAAGAATTGAATCAGTGCCGATAGTATGTGAGTATCCAGATGTATTTCTAGAAGAATTACCAAGGTTACCTCCGGCTAGAGAGATTGAATTTGGAATTGAGTTAGCCCCTGGTACTACCCCCATTTTAATTGCTCCGTACAGGATGGCTCCAACCAAGTTGAAAGAATTGAAGGCATAGTTACAAGAGTTGACGGATAAAGGTTTCACAAGACCAAGTTATTCTCCGTGGGGTGCTCCCGTATTATTTGTGAAAAAGAAAGATGGTTTCATGAGGTTATGTATAGATTATCGGCAACTTAATAAGGTAACCGTAATGAACAAGTACCCCTTGCCAAGGATCGATGATTTGTTTGATCAATTAAAGGGAGCCACTGTGTTTTCCAAGATAGACTTGAGGTCCAGTTATTACCAGTTGAGAGTCAAAGACTCAGACGTGCCGAAAACCGCATTTTGGACAAGGTATGGTCACTATGAATTTTTAGTAATGCTTTTTGGTTTAACAAACGCCCCTGCCGTGTTTATGAATTTAATAAATTGCATCTTTCACCATATTTGGATAAATTTGTTGTAGTCTTCATTGATGATATATTGATTTTACTCTCGTGATGAAAACGAGCATGTTGAGCATTTAATGAAAGCCTTACAAATTTTGTGAGATAATTAATTATATGCCAAGTTTAGTAAAAGTGAATTTTGACTCAAAGAAGTCAGATTTTTGGGGCACATTGTTTCGAGTGATGGCATTAGAGTTGATCCGAGTAAGATTTCAGCAATTATAGACTGGAAACTGCCAAGGAACATATCTGAAGTTAGAAGTTTTCTAGGCCTAGCTGGTTATTACAGATGCCTTGTCAAGGGATTTTCTATGATAGCTACTCTGATGACGAGGCTATTACAAAAAGATATAAAGTTTGAATGGACAGAAAAGTGCCAACAGAGTTTTAATAAACTAAAGACATTGTTGATTGAGGCTCCAGTTTTAGTGCAACCTGAACTAGGAAAAGAATTTGTGGTCTATAGTGATGCATCCTTAAATGGATTGGGTTGTGTACTTATGCAAAAGGGCAAGGTGATAGCCTATGCTTCTAGACAACTAAAATCGCACGAGAAGAATTATCTAACGCATGATTTAGAGTTAGCTGTCATTGTGTTTGCGTTGAAGATTTGGAGGCACCATTTATATGGCAAGAAATGTCGAGTATTCACTGATCATAAAAGTTTAAATTACTTGATGACCCAAAAGGAATTGAATTTAAGGCAACGAAAATGGTTAGAGTTGATAAAAGATTACGAGCTAGTGATTGACTACCACCCAGGAAAGGCAAACGTGGTTGCCAATGCTTTGAGTAGGAAGTCTCTGTTTGGATTGAGGGCTATGAATACGCGGTTAGCTTTATCGGATGATGGTTCTATTCTAGCTGAGTTGAGAGCTAGACCGATGTTTCTCCAAGAGATTTGTAAAGCTCAGAAAGGTAATAGCGAGTTGCAAACCAAAAGAGTTCAGTGTGAGTCGGGTGCTGAGTCAGACTTTCGTATTAATTCGGATGGATGTTTGATGTTTTGAGATAGGGCCTGTGTACCAAGAGATGATGAACTTATTTGGAAAGTGTTGCACGAACCTCATAGTGGATGTCTATTTGTACATCCAGGTAGTACAAAAATGTATAATGACTTGAAGAAATGGTATTGGTGGCCGAGTATGAAGAAATATATTCCCGAGTTTATATCAAGATGCTTGATTTGTCAGCAAGTGAAAGTTGAACACCAAGTATCTTCGGGTTTGCTTCAGCCTATTATGGTTCCTGAGTGGAAATGGGACCTTATTGCTATGGATTTTGTGATGGGTTTGCCTTTAACATCGAAAAAGAAAGACACTGTATGGGTTATGGTTGATAGGCTTACAAAATTTGCTCACTTTATACTAGTACGCATTGACTATCCGCTTCATAAGTTGGCAGATTTGTATGTGTCAAAATTGTGAGATTGCACGGAGTGCTTTTGTCGATTATATCAGATAGAGATCCGAGATTCACATCACGATTTTGAAAAAAGTTGCAAGAATCCTTAGGTAAAAAGTTGAATTTTAGAATAGCTTTCCATCCACAAACCGATGGATAGTCAGAAAGGATAATACAGATACTTGAAAACATGCTCCGATGTTGTGTTTTAGAATTTCAAGGTAATTGGGAAAAGTACTTACCGTTAGTAGAATTTGCCTACAATAACAGTTTTCAGTCGAGTTTGAAAATGGCGCCTTATGAGGCATTATATGGTGAAAGTGTCGAACGCCCTTGTATTGGATTGAACTTAGAGAAAATTAGATTTAAGGGGTCGATTTGGTCAGAGAAACCGAAGAGAAAGTAAAAGTGATTCGTGATTGTTTAAAAGCAGCTTCGAACAGACAACAGTCCTACGCGGATTTGAAAAGGAAAGAGATTGAGTTTCAAGTTGGTGATAAGGTGTTTCTAAAAGTATCACCATGGAAGAAAGTTCTCAGGTTTGGCCGAAAAGGCAAATTGAGTCCGCGCTTTATCAGACCGTATGAGATTATCGAGAGGATAGGGCCGGTAGCCTATCGTTTTGCTTTGCCATCTGAGTTGGAAAAGATTCATGATTTATTTCACGTGTCTATGTTGTGACGTTACTGATCAGATCTTCAGATGTGATTGTACCGACAGAGGTTGAAATTCAACACGATATGACTTATGGCGAAGAGCCAGTTAAGATTTTGGCACAAGAAGTCAAACATTTAAGAAATAAAAGTATAGCTCTTGTGAAAGTATTGTGGCAAAGACATGGGGTAGAAGAGGCTACATGGGAGCCCGAAGAGGCTATGAGAAACCAATATCCAAATCTTTTTATCGGTAAGATTTTCACGGACGAAAATCCCTAAGGAGAAGTATTGTTACAGCCTGATTTAGGGCTTAGTCAGAATAGTGGTTATGAGACCACAAATCCAAATAAGAAGTATGTGTTTTATGGTTTTTATGAGGTCTATGGCATGTGTGCATGATTTTGTGAAAATTTCATGAAGAAATTTTATAATTTAGGGGTCAATTTATCCATTAGGACTAAATTGCAAAAAATTAAAAAATATGAGATTCTAGAAGATTCAAGTATGAGATAGAATTAGAAAATTTATTAAAGGTCATTATTTAGCAATTAGACCATTATATCTTATGATGGACAAAAATAGAGATGGGAAGAAAAAATCTCAAGAAAGTGGCCTTAAGGGCATTTTGGTCATTTGGTTAATAAGTTAATAAAAAAGGAAAAAGAAGTCAAAAAATGGTGTCCATCTACACCATGCTTGGCCGAAATTTTCAAGGATGCCATTGCTAGGTTTCTTCAACTTTCAAGCTTGATCGTAAGTACCTCCTAGCCCCGTTTTTGATGTTCTTCGTATTTTTGAGATCCTCGTAGCTCGATTTAGCTATTTCTACCATTGTTTTGAGCTAGGGTTCATGTTAAAAAATTTACCCATGTATGACATGCATGTATTTTGATGTGTAATGGAGGAATATGAAAGTTTGAAGTATGATAAACATATTTTTCTAAGTGATTTTCATGGAAAACTCGTAAAAAGGACCTAGTTGTAAAAAGTGATAAATATGTAGTAAAAATTAGTTTTGAAAGAAGGTGTGAGCTGTTATAAGCTCAATAAGTGTTCGGCTAGGCTTGGGTAACATGGAAAATGAGTATATTTCATTATACGAGCCTAGCGACCAATTTGTAAATATGTGAAAGTTTAAGGGCAAAATTATAATTTTACCAAAGTATAATTCATGGGCTGTTTTAGTCAATGTGATCATTAAATAAGTGAAATTGTCATTATAGATCAAGAAACATGAAGTCCAGATCGAAATTGAGGAAAAAACAAGGTGGTGGATTAAATCAAATAACTACACATATTTTGGTACCTAGGTAAGTTTGTGTGTAATAAATCAACATAATATTATTGAGCTTTTAAATGCTTGATATTTAGTGAAATGTATCTATGAAATTGATTAATGAGGTCTCGATGAAAGTATGATGGAATTATATTATGTGAAAGTCCCAGTTGAACCATAGGAATAGAAAGGATACCATTGTCAAAACATAAGACTATTAGGGTCCCGTATAAGACCATGTCTGGGACATGGCCTCGGCACCGAATTGAGATCCCGTATAAGACCATATCTGGGATATGACATTACCATCGAATAGAGATTCTGTATAAGACCACGTTTGGGACCTAGATTCAGTATGAAATCGTGTAAGACAATGTCTGGGACATGGCATTGATAAATGATCTCGTGTAAGACCATATTTGGGATATGGCATCGACATCGATATGAGATTCTATGTAAGACCATATCTGGGATATGGCATTGGCATCGAGATGTGATCCCATGTAAGACCATATCTGGGATATGGCATTGGCAATGTATTACGTGTATGACGAGTTTGAGTATCCTTCGATATTCCAAGTGGTTCAACGAGATAAAGAGCTAAGTCTATGTTCAAGATGGTAAAGTGCTAAAGTTATGTAATGAAGTGATACAGGTACATATGAGTAACTTACGAGAAAAGAGTCCAATATGTGATATGTGATATGTGGTTGGTAAGAGTAAACACGAGTAAGTTATGTCAATGTGCTCAAGAACTTGTGTTATTACCCAATGTAATGTATGGATGTTATCATAAACCTTAATGTTGTTATTTATTTCATGCAAACTTACTAAGCTTTACACTTACTCCCTCTCTTTTCCATTTCCTTGTAGTATGGCCAAGTTAGCTCCGGATCGAAGGAAGTCGGAGTTCGGTTCACACTATCAAGCTATTCTTTTGGTATAGTAAAGTTTGATTATTTTGGTTATGGCATGTATAGGAACTTGGTTATTTTGTGATATGTCATATTTATTAGACAATGAGTTGGCTATTAACGTTACTTAATTCATTTTTTAAATGGCCGTTAGAATAGGCAAAAACTAGTTAAGTTATACATATATAAAATCAATGATGATGAAATTCATAAAGTGTAAGTTTGTGCAAATGAATGAGTTATGTATGAAGTATGTGCATGATGAAGTAGAGTAATTTAGAGTGTGGATGTCTAGATGGTAGATAATTGAAGTACATTATTATCTTGCTATGTGATACTTGAAATAGAATAAGTGTGGTTTCTTTTTTCAGGGTGGCAAATGGCTTTGTAAATAGCCTTGTATTTGTTCACACAGATAGGCACACGGGTGTGTGTCTAGACCGTGTGTGACACACGGTCAGCCCAAGGGTGTGTTGACAGGCCATGTGTTCCCCTGCATCCAAAATTAGTAAAATAGAATGCTCAATAGTAAGCACACGGGCAGAGACACGGCCGTGTGTCCCAGCCGTGTAAAGGCCACGGTCTCAGGACATGGGCGTCTGCCAGACCGTGTGAAGTCTGCACTTAAACTATGAAAAATTTAGTTCGTCACACGGGCTAGCACACAGGCGTGTGACCTGGCCGTGTAACCCTAAAGGTCTACTGACGTCATAAACAGAATGTCAAGGTTTTCACGCACGGGCTAAGACACGGGTGTTCCATAGCCGTGTGTGTGACACGAGCCATCGACACGGGCGTGTGGCTCTGTTTTGAAAAAAATTTTCTATGTGTTCGTGAGTTTTCGGTTTAGTCCCGAACCACTCCCTGTGTATGTTTAGGGTCTTGTAGACCTATAATAGGGACGTTATAATATCGAATGAAAAGTTTTAAGTTGGAATGAAAATTTATGGCCCCATATTATGTGACTAAGTATATTAAGTCTGGTAATGCCTCGTACTCGGTTCCAGCATTGAATGCGGGTAAGAGGGTTACATCCCAGCCTCGTTTTTAATGCTCTTTTTTTTTTAAAGTCGTATTCACCCGATCTTTCTATTTCTACCATTATTTTTAAGTAGGGTTCATGTTTGAAATTTGACCCATGTATGACATGCATGTGTTTTGATGTTATATGGTAGAAAATGAAAGTTTGATGTGTAATAAACAACTTTTACTAAGTGATTTTTGATGAAAATGCTTAAAAGGACCTATTTGTAAAAGTTATAAAATATGTGGTAAAAGTGTGTTCTAATGGAAATTGTGGGCTATTGTAGTTATAAAAATGGTTCGTCTAAGCTTGTACATTAAAGAAATTGCACATATTTCATTTTACGAGCCTAGAGCAAAAATGTAAATATGTCAAAGTTTAGGGGCAAAAATATAATTTTATCATAATGTGATTTTTGGACTGACTTGAGTAATGTGAATATTAAATAAGCTAAATTTGCTACTATAGATCAAGAAAAACAAAGTTCGAACCTTGATCGGGGAAAGAATAAGGTGTTTAACGATTAAATCATTTCTTACTTTTTTGTACCGGGGTAAGTTCGTATGTAAATAATGCATCATTATTTATGCTTTAATATCTTTAGTATTGCCTGAATTGTGATTTACTCTTTGAATGTAATTCGATGAAGTTTCGACAAGTGAGAACTATCCTGGTTGAACCTTAGGAATAAATAGGATACAAATGTCATGACATTAGGGTTAGTTGAGATTTTGTGTAAGACCATATTTGGGATATGGCATCGACATGAGATTTCGTGTAAGACCATAGTTGGGCTATTGGCAACGATATGAAATTCCATGTAAGACCATATCTGGAATATGGCATTGGTATAGTACTATGTGTGTGAGATTTCCCGAGTATCCTTTAGTATTCCAAGTTGTTCAACGGGAAACTTAACGACAAAGTTTAAGTTGTGCAAGCCTATGGTATGACGTGAAAGGTTATGGTAAGTTGCAAATTGGTACATGTATGTACGTAAAACTCATGCTTGATAAGCTCAATATGTGATGAAACCTCGGATTGGTTCGATTGAGTAAGTTATGATGTTAATATTTTAATAACGTCTATGCTAAGCTTGATTATGAATTTACAATGACATTTATGTTAATTCACTTTGTGTTAACTATATGTTAAAGTGTGTAGCATGCTTTGTAACAGCCCGACTTAAGGCCTAGTCGGAATAGTGGTGTGAGACCACAAATCCGAAGAAGAAATATGGGTTTAAGTGATTTTATAAGGCTTATGAGGTATTTTCATGATTGTGTGAAAATTTCATGAAGGAATTTTATTAATTAGTGAATAAATTGTCTATTAGGACTAAATTGCAAGGATTAGAAAATATGAGATTCTAGAAGGTTTAAGTATGAAATAGAATTATAAAAATTATTAGAGGTCCTTATGTAGCAATTAGACCATTATATGTTAAGATTGACAAAAATGGACATGGGAAAGAAAAATCTTAAGAAAGGATCATTAAGGGCATTTTTGGTCATTTGGTTAATAAAAGAATAAAAAGGGAAAAGAGAAGTAAAAATCATGTCCATCTTCTCCTACCTTAGTCGAAATTTGTAAGGAGTCATAGCTAGGGTTTCTTCAACTTCCAAGCTTGATAGTAAGTGCATCGTAGCCTCGTTTTTAATGTTCTTTATATTTTTCAAACTCTCATAGCTCGATTTAGCTATTTCTAGCTATATTTTGAACTAGGGTTTATGTCCAAAAATTTACCCATATATGACATGCATGTATTTTGATGTTTTATGGAAGAATATATAAGTTTGAGGTAGGGTAAACATCTTTTTCTAAGTGATTTTCATGAAAAATCCATAAAAGGACCAAATTGTAAAAGTTATAAAAATGGTCGTATATGGGTGAAATAGTAAAAATTGAAAGTTACTATAGTTGAGAATATGATTCGGCTAGGCTTGAAATACAAGAAAGTTGAATGAAAATCATTTTACGAGCCTAGGAGAAAAAGTGTAATTTTGAAAAAGTTTAGGGGTAAAATTGTAAATTTTGCCAAAGTAAGAATTATGAGTTAATTTAGTCAATGTAAGTATTAAACAAGTTAAATTGTTATTATAGATCAAGAAACATTAAGCCCAGATCGAAACCGAGGCAAACATAAAGTTGGGGGACTAAATTGTACATCTACACATATTTTAGAGTACCGAGGTAAGTTTGTATAAATCCATTGCTACATAAGTTATTGTGATTAAATTATTTGCTGTTTTGCATAAAGTACATTATCTCAATGAAGTCAATTATCAATGTTTAATAAGGAAATCAATAAAAACAAGTAAGTGAAAGTCCTGTTTGAAGTTTCGGAATAACGAGGAAACCAATATCACATCATGAGATAAGAAAATCCCGTGTAAGACCATGTCTGGGACATGGCATCGGCATCAAAGAATGAAGGTCTTGTGTAAGTCCATGTCTGGGACATGGCATCGACACCATTTAAGGAATGTCTCGTCTAAGTCCATGTCTAGGACATGGCATCGACACCATTTAAGGAAGGTCTCGTGTAAGTCCATGTCTGGCACATGGCTTCGACACCATCTAAGGAAGGTCTAGTGTAAGACCATGTCTGGGACATGAAATCGACATCAAGCTAAGGAAGCTAGTGTAAGGCCATATTTGGGATATGACATTGGCACTAAGAGGCGATCCTATGTAAGACCATAATTGGGATATGGCATTGCCATCAAGACACATGTTAGATGAGATTGAGTACCCTCTGGTATTCTGGAAAATTCAACGGGCAAAAGAGTAAGCATGAAAAAGTGACTAAGAGCAAGGTAAGTAAAGTTGATGATGAGATAAGTTGTATAAGAATGATAAAGAATTCCATTTCAAGTTAAGGAAGATAGAGATTCAAGCTATTGTATATGATAGTTTAAGTGCTAAACTATGTAATGAGTGATACAGGTACCATAAGTAAATACAAGTTAAGCCAACCCTAATGTGATGGGTAAGTATGAGTAAGAGTAAGAATGAGTAAGTGAGTTTAAGCACTTGAGATTTATGTGTTCTTGTTTTATGATGAATGAGTTTATTTTGAGCAATTACATTGCTACCTAAGATTTCATGGAAACTTACTAAGCTATATGCTTACTTCTCTCTTTTCCTTCTTTCTTGTAGTATCACCAAGCTAGCTCGGGGATTGTAGAATGTCAGAGCTCGGATCGCACTATCAAACAACCTTTTGGTATAGTAAAGTTGAATTATTTTGGGAATGGCATGCATAGGACTTGGTCATTTTGTATTAGGTCATATGTAAGAGCCAAAGGCTTGGCTATTAGGATTATTCATTTCTTTTGTATATGGCCAAAGAAATTGGCCAATGCTGTTAAGTTCCTTATATTGATGATGATGAGTTTTTATGAATTCTATAAGTGATGCTTTAGGAATTATTCATAGTACATGAATGCTACATTATGTATGGTTAGAGTTGGTATAAATGTGTTGATGTTTCAGGGTGTCAATTGGCTTGGACAATAGCTCCTAATTGTCCACATGGGTAGACACACGGGCGTGTGTCTAGGCCGTGAGTGACACACGGTTAACCCATATGGGTGTGTTGATAGGCCGTGTGTCCCCTGCATTTTAATTGCGAGAATTTGATTCCTCACACGGGCCACCACACGGGCGTGTGCCTTGGCCCTGTGCTATTAAGGGTTTGATGACATCATAAACAGAGAGCTCCACGGGTGAAGGACACAGACGTGTCTAGGCCGTGTGAAGGACATGGGCTATTGACATGGGTGTGTGTCCGGCCATGTGAAAATGCCTGAAAGTTCGAAAAGAAAATAAATTCCACATGGGCTAGGGACATGGGTGTGTGAGATCACACGACTTGCCCACACGGGCGTGTTCCATGTCACACGGGCGTGTGACCATTGTTTGAGTAGAAATTTTCAAAGAGTACCAAAGTTTCCGGATGAACTCTGAAATTTCCCGAAAGTAAGTTTAGGGCCTCTTAGGCCCATAATGTACACGTTATGATCAAGATGGAAAAGTTTTAATTTGCAACGAAATTTTATAGCCCGAAAATGCATGTTCAAGTAAGGTTAAGTACGGTAATGCCTCGTATCCTGTCCTGGCGTCGGACACGGGTAAAGGGTGTTACATGCTTATTTTTTGCATGGGAACTTACTAAGCTTTAAAGCTTACTCCCTTTCTTTTTCTCTTGTCTTATAGTGTCACCAAGCCAGCTCGGGGATCGAAGACAGTCAGAGATTCATTCACACTATCAAATTATCATTTTGGGTACTTAAGATTACATTATTTTGAGTTATGGTATGTATAAGGACTTGATCTTTTTGCTATATGTCATAATTGATTTAGCCATATGTGTTGCATTCAATAGTTGATAATTTATTTTGTAAATGGCCATTTGATATTGGCTAATATTGGTTAAGTATACAGATATACCTATGATGATGTTTTCATGAATGTGGGAAATTGTATGGTTTGAGATGTTAAGTATGTGATGTTTGTATGTGATAAATGATAGCATGTAAATGACATGTGGATGCCTTGTGTGTAGATGATTGGGTTGATAGTATATGCTTTGATTGGTGCTATGTTTTGTTGTGTAGGTTTGTGCATGGAAGGGTGGCAAAAAGGCTTGGTAAATAGCCTTATATTTGTCCACATAGGTAGACACACGGGCATGTGTCTAGGCCATGTGCGACACACAGTCTGCCCCACGGGCATGTGTTTCGGCCGTGTGTCCCCTACACCTTAAGTGTTGCAAAATAGAATGCTCAATAATAAGCACATAGGCAGAGACACGGGCATGTGTCTCAGCCATGTGGACGGCACGGCCTCGAACATGGGCGTATGCCCTGGTCATGTGAAGTCTGACCTATTTTATGAAAAATTATGAAAATATAATCGATCACACGGCCTAAGAACACATGCATGTGACTTTGCCATGTTACCTTAATTTGATGATGACGTCATAGACAGAATGCCCCCTAATTTGAGCACGGCCTGAAGCACGGGCATGTCTTATGGTCACACGGGTTTGTCCCGAACCCACACGGGTGTGTGACCCATTTTTCCATGAATAATTTTTCAAGTTTCCCAAAAGTTTTTAAAAGTTCTTGTTTAGTCCCAAACCACTTTTGATGTATGTTTTAGGCCTCGTAGGCTTGTTTTGGGGACGATATGAATGTTTTGAAAAGTTTTAAATTTAAGTGGAAATTCCTATCTCGGTTTTGCATGTTTGCTTGTGAATAGGTCCGGTAATGCTTGTACCCTATCTCGACGTTGGATACGAGTAAGGGGTGTTATATTTAGTGGTATCAGAGCTACGGTTTAGTCGATTCTCGGACTAACGTAGCATGTGTAAGAGTCTAGTTATACTTGCCATAAATGAACTGTGATAGTGTGATGACTCCTGACAACTTTAAATTATGTTTTCATATAGTAATGGATCCCAATTGAGCTGAGGTTGATGAAGTCGAAAGTAATGTGCCGGCTCCCGCTCAAGGGGCAGCGCCATTTGATAGTAAACCCCCTATGGTGTAACAGCCTGATTTAGGGGCTAGTCAAAATAGTGGTCTTGAGACCATTAATTTAATTTTATTTTAGGGGTTATAGCATGATTATAAAGGTGCATAAAATTTTGGTACTTTAATTTTAACGATTTCATGCTTAATCGCAAAAAAGACTAAATCACATAAAGTATGAAAGTTCCATTTTATTTGCTAGAGGTGGCAAATATCCATAGAATATTAATTTGAGGTCCTTAAAGTGCAAATAGACCATGGGGGAAGTGATGGCCGGCCATAGGGGACAAAGAATAGGCTTTGTCATTTGGTTAGGTGAAATTTGGTGATAAAAATTTATTTTTATAATAAAATAAAGAAAAGAAAATATCATATTTTCTCTCCATCTTCTCCATCAAAATGAGCAGCAAAAATGAGGGTTGAGAACTCAAAATTTCAACCAAGCTTTCTTGCAAGTAAGCGATTTTGGTGGCCTTTCTTGAAAATTTTTATACTTTTGGATCCCCTAAAGCTTAAGCTAGCTAATGAGGGAACTATTTTGCAAAATGGTTAAGAGTCTAAGGTTTTTCCATGAAAGCAATTAAGTTTTTTGTTGCATTTTATGGAAGGAGATGAGTCTTAGTTGTTAGATGAACAACTTTTGTGAAAGGTGTTACCATGAAAACACCTAAAAGGACATTTTGTAACAGTTGTGAAATAAGTGGTAAATGTGTGTAATAGTTGAAATCTTGAGTTGCTATAGGAGGGGTTATGAATCGGCTAGGCTTGGTTAATAAAGAAATTGGATGAAAATCGATATACGAGCCTAAGGGCAAAATCATAATTTTGCCAAAGTCTAAGGGTAAAATGGTAATTTTGCCAAAGTAGAAATTTTGAAATGTATTGATTAGTGTGGTGATTAAATGGGTAAATTTTATTGTTGTAGATCAAAGCTAACGAGATTCGGACCTAGAACGAGAGAAAAGAGAAACGTGGACAAATAGGTCCCTTTTTACCCTTTTGGTATCGAGGTAAGTTCGTGTGCAAATAATGCAATCTTATGTAGGGTATTTAATATTTCAATGTTGATTGAATTGTATATTGTCTTTACAAATATATTAAATCATTTTTTACGAGATGTCAAGAAATGAAAATCTTCAATTGAACTTAAGAATGGATGGAAGACAAATATCATGATACTACAATAATTAAGGTCCTGTGTAAGGCCATATTTTAGAATATGGCCTCGGTGAGAGATTTCGTATAAGACCATGTCAGGGACATGGCATCGATATGATATTTCATGTAAGACCCTATCGGGGATATGACGTGGATATAATACTAAATGTATGATACTCGAGAGTATCCTTTAGCATTTTGAATAATTCAACAGTTATGTTAAAAATGAGAAAGTACGTGGATATGCCATGAGAAGTACAGATATGCCCAGAACTCATTTGAAGTGAATTCGGTATGTGATGAACCCATGGTAAGTTTATGTGTAAACAATGGCTCTTGATTGCATATGTTATACTTATTAACGCATTGCGTGAATGCGAATGCTTATTGTAGATGAGCATTTGAAATAGGAAAATGAATGTGGATAAATATCCATGAATGTGTGATAAATGGTGGGTTGCGTACGATACCACCCTAATATTTATTTACGATGGGCTGTGTGTGATACCATCGTGTTTAGTATTAATGGTGGGTTATGTGCGAAACCACCTTATTAATTAATAAATGGTGGCCTGTGTGCGAAACCACTGAGTATTTGCTAATATTCCGAGATGTTATCGAGAAACTTAACTAAGTGAAATTACTTGTGGCTTGTGGTGATAGATGCAGGGTATAGATGCAAGTAAAGGTGAACAATGTTTTATGATGTGTGTTTTTGATATGTAAAGGTTTGGAATGAGTAAGCATTATGAATGATTGGATGGGTAACCATGAGTTTAAATGTAACTCTCATTGGAATACCTTTGTGGTCGAGTAAAATAAATAAATGTCAATAGTTGATTACTATTTGCATCTTACTAAGCGTTATTGCTTATTGTAACACCCCTAACCCGTATCCATCGCCGGACTAGGGTTAAAGGCGTTACCGAAAAGATCGAAAACATTTACAGAAATTTCATACAACCATTCATCAATCTAATATCATAGTATTCCTCAGTAGGTCATCAAGACCTAAAACATGCTTAGAAACAAGGTCGGGACTAAATCGAAACACATACAAAAATTCTCAAAAATTTAAAACTTTTTCTAAGTCTCAAGGGTTACACGCCCGTGTGGGTAGGCCGTGTGCCTCCCACGGCTGCTAGACACACCCATGTGTCCTCCCCATGGTCGAATCTGACTTAACTCCATGGCGGCCAAGCACCGCCGTGTGCTAAGGCCGTGTACTCCTAGGCCATATACTGACTTCTTCACACGTCTACCAGGCACGCCCGTGTACCTTGGTCGTGTGCTCTTAGGCTAGCTACCGACCTAGCCCCACGGTCACTAGGCACGCCTGTGTGTCATACTCGTATGACATTATAGGCCATTTGAAAGGCCAAAATGCCTCCCAACAAGGGTTATATCCTACAAGCAAAAACCAATACAATCCATATACATTTAACAACCATGGACTTGCCAAAATAACCATTCAATCTTCACATTCAATGCCAATTTCATTCATACTAATTTACAAGACTAAATATCATATAAAAACAAGCATAGTTCATCCATTTACTTACCTTAAACTTAACCATTTCTTATGCTTTCAAACCATACCAAAACATACATCATATAACATATTCATCAAAACATATTACCAACATATAACTAGCCAAATCACATGGCTAAGTTCAAATCTCATACTCATCCAAATAACTAGCCTATACATGCTGTATCTAGCTATATACATTTCCAAAATGCACCAAAATAAGTTGAGTAGTGTGTTGACGATCCTCGACGGTCCCTGAGCCTTCAGTAGCTTTGACGATCTAGAAAACAAAGAAAACACACACACAGAGTAAGCTTTCAAAAGCTTAGTAAGTTATATACAAATAAACTTAATATTTAAACATTCAAGACATATAATCAATATGAAATCACTAATAGCTCAATTGCATAGCCATAATTATTCTTGGCACCTTTATTTAACCATTCATCATTCAAACTTGCCTATCATCATATACTTGTTAGCTCCTAGCTTTTCCATTCTTGTATCACATTACATATAGCTCATTCAAGCATATCTTTACATATTATCTCATCATTTCAATGCACATATTCATCATAGTAAGTTCATATAGACACTTACCTTTCATACACACATAGTGTACTTTTTAAACGCACCTGAAACAAATATACAATTTACATAGTCGTTTGTTTCTCGGACTTGCCTATTGAACCGTTCAGATTCTAATAGATCCTCAAAATGCTCGGAATAGTCGTACAATGCCATCGTCCCAGACGTGGTCTTACATGTATTCGGATGTCAATGCCATTTGTCCCGCATGTGGTCTTACACGTGTCGATATCGATGACCTTTGTCTCGATGTGGTCTTACTCGAATGTCGATGCCAATGTCCCAGACATGGCCTTTTACGTAATCAGATATCGATGCCACTGTACCAGATAGGGTTTTACTCGAATTAATACGATGCTAATGTCCCAGACATGGTCTCACACGTAATCAGATATCAATGCCACTTTCCTAGACAGGGTCTTACTGGAATTAATACGATGCCAATGTCCAAGACATGGTCTTACACGTAATCATATATTGATGCCACTGTCCCAGACAGGGTCTTACTTGAATTAATACGATGCCAATATCCTAGACATGGTCTTACACATAATCAAATATCGATGCCACTGTCCCAGACAGGGTCTTACTTGAATTAATACGATGCCAATGTCCTAGACATGGTCTTACATGTAATCAAATATCGATGCCACTGTCCTAGATAGGGTCTTACTCAAATTAATACGATGCCAATATCCCAGACATGGTCTTACACGTAATCAGATATCAATCACCTATGATATAATATAGTTAATCTTATCTATTTTTATGTTCGAATGAAACTTCTCGGATGTTAACACTATGTCAATCCTATCTTAGAATTCATATTATACAACATATCATGTGCATTCAACATTATCCATAGTCATATAAACATATGTAATTCAATAGAAATACATTTATTTATATATCGACTTACCTCGGATTCTATTTAACGGAAATGGAAACAGCTACTCGGTTACTTTCGCTTTCCTGCGATCTAAGTCTGTTTTCCTCGTTTCTTGATCTATACATATTCAGAATTAACTCTTTTATTCACTAACTCATTCAATTCAATCCAAACACAAATATTTTAGGCTATTTGCAATTAACCCTCATATTTGCACAATTTATCAATTTAGTCCATTTTTCTCAAAACATCAAATTCACAAAATTATCACATACTCATGCTTAGCTGAATGTTCATACATCACATACAAATCTATATTTTCCATCAAATTTGAAATTTAGTCCCTCAAGTTACTATTTTCTCAATTTAGCCCTAATTAGCTAAATTCATCAAAAATTCAAGAACAAAGTATGTTCATCTAGCTCAAATCTTTCATTTAACAATTAATATCATTAATGGCATATCTCATGAACATCATTAATACACAAAATTGAGGCATGGGCTTGATAGTAGACTAAGTAACAATCTCAAAAACAAAAAAATCATCAAAATCAAAATCATACCTTAATTTGAGCTTACAATGGTCGAAACCCTTGATGCTTTGTTCTTTCTTTTTTTTCTTTTATTTTTCGACAAAACATATGATAATAATGGCCTTTATATCTTTTATTATAATGTTTTCATTATAATAATATAACTTATGGTATATAATATAAATTTTATCTTAATATCTAAACATATAAATACACATGGCCATACTTAGTGCCGTCCACTATAATAGTTTTGGCTTAAGTGCCACATAAGTCCCTTACAAGCAAAAGCCACATCAATTTGGTCATTAATCAAATGAAAAGCCACTTTTAAACTTTATGAGA
This sequence comes from Gossypium rotundifolium, assembly GCA_025506655.1. NCBI lineage: Eukaryota > Viridiplantae > Streptophyta > Magnoliopsida > Malvales > Malvaceae > Gossypium > Gossypium rotundifolium. The sequence goes on along the minus strand of CP106727.1, from coordinate 57,278,229 downwards.
TTTAGTCCTTTTATCAAATTAAGCACACAGACGGACGAATTAACTTACGAAACTTTAGCACATGCATAATCACTTATCAAAGACAAAGAAAATAATATTAAAATATTATACAGACTCAAATTTGTGGTCCCAAAACCACTATTCCGACTAGGGTATAAACCGGACTGTTACACTTACTCTTCTTCCTTTCCCAACTCTTATAGGTTAACTTACCTAGCTCGGGTAGGAAATCGCCCGAGATGCTTTCACACTATCGAGCAATCACATGTGTTTAAGTTTACAAGTCTTTTTGAGATATGGCATGTATAGGGTTCTTATCTTTTGTTTAATTAAGTCATAGTTAATGTAGCCAAATGAATTGGCTTAAAAAAATTTTATGGTTCGATGATGCAAAGCCATGGATGGCAGCTTATGCCAATTATAATTGTGCTAGTGATAGTACTCTATCGTATTTGGGAAGATAGTTTGGTTTTCATGGGTTAAATGTGAAAATTTAAGTATTGAAATTAATGATTTGAGAATGATATGTGATGATGTGTGAATGTGTGCAAGTGATGATGGCTAAATGGATTGGAAAATAGCCTTGAATTGGTCCACATGGGCAGACACACATGCGTGTGTCTAGGCCGCATGTGACACACGGTCAGTCTTATGGACGTGTGACTGGGCCGTGTGTCCTCTGGATGTTAGTTTTGCAAGTCAGTGTCGACCATGGGCTAGACACACGGGCATGTACCTAGGCCGTGCATCCCTTGTGAGGATGCTGACGTCATAAAAAACTACCCAGGTTTTCACACATGGGTGAGGACACAGGCGTGTCTAGGCCGTGTGAAGGACACAGGACAAAGACATGGGCGTCTGCCCGACCATGTGATAACCCCTGTAGGTTTGAAATGAAAAATAAATTCCACATGGGCTAGGGATATGGGCGTGTGTGACCACACGGCCTGCCCACACGGGCGTGTCCCATTTCACACGGGCGTGTAGCCCTGTTTTTGTAAAAAAAATTATAAGTATACAAAAGTTCCCAATTTGATTCTGAGACTTTCTACTTGTATGTTTAAGGCCTCGTAGGCCCATAATAAGGATGTTATGAATGTGATTAAGAAGTTTTAAGTTGAAATGAAATTTAATAGCCTAAAGTTGTATGTTCAAGCAAGTTAAGTTCGATAATGCCTCGTACTCGATTCCGACGTCAAATACGGGTAAAGGTTATTACATATGGTTAGTGAAGGAAAAGGAGGCAGGGAAGCCTTTCTCTATATGATGAATAAGTGGTATACAAAATTTGTTTGAACAATTTTGAATGCCCAACCTCCTCCACCCCCACCCATTCCTCGATCGGTTCTCGTAGCACTACAAGGTATGGACTTTGTAAGAATGAATAAGCCCCCGGTTGATAAGATCTGAAAGCATGGGGCTAAAGATTTTTGAGCTAATGTAGATGATGATCCCGAGAGAGGTGAGTTTTGGCTCAAAAACTCCATCAGGGAATTTGACGAGTTGTCATGCACACCAAATGAATGTTTAAAGTGTGTTATCTCGCTTCTGAGAGATTCTGTATATCATTGGTGGAATACACTTGTATCTATAGTTCTAAAAGAAAGGGTTACCTGAGACATCTTTGAAGAGGAGTTCCGAAAGAAGTATATTAGCCAACGGTTATCGACCAAAAATGTAATGAATTTCTTGAGCTAAAATAGGGTCGTATGACAGTGACCGAATATGAGCGAGAATTTGTCAGACTGAGCAAATACGCTCGAGAGTGTGTTTCTACGGAGGCTATTATGTGAAAAAGATTTGAGGATGGATTGAATGAAGATATTCGTGTGTTAGTCAGGGTTTTAGAGCTAAAAGAGTTTATGGTATTGGTTGAACGGGCTTGTAAGGCCGAAAAATTGAACAAAGAGAAGAGGAAAGCTGATCTTAAAGCTAGAGACTCGAGGAAAAGACCGATGAGTAAGTCATTTCCATTTCAGTCTAAGAAATCGAAAGAGATGAATTCCCGTTCGAATGTTTCAACGTGAATACTCCGTAGAGATCGTGAGAAACAACATTCAAGTTTTAAATCTCAAGCTACTTCGATGGTGAGTGTGGGTAATGTAAAGTCTAACAGACCCAAATGTCAATAATGTGGAAGAAGACATCCCGACGAATGTAGAATGAATGACCGGGCTTGTTCTAAGTGTCGTTCTCAAGATCATTTTATCAGAGATTTCCCGAAGAGAAGAAAAAATTTCAGAGTGTGAGGCCGAGTAATACCGCTAATAGAGGTAGCCACCTAGAAATACTGAAAATAGAGCTAGTAGTAAAGGTGTGATGAAGGATACAACTGTGAGATCCGAAGCTCGAGCACCTACTACAACTTATGCCATTCGTGCTCGCGAAGAAGCGACATCTCTTGATGTTATCACAGGTACTTTTTCTTTCTATAATACTAATGTAGTTGCATTGATTGATCCTGGATCGACGCATTCTTATGTTTGTGTGAAATTGGTAACTAGTAAGAACTTACTTGTTGAATTTACTGAGTTTGTGATTAGAGTGTCAAACCCCTTAGGCAAGCATGTACTAGTTGATAGAGTTTGCAAGAATTGTCCTTTGATGATTCGAGGTCACTGTTTCCTAGCTGATTTAATGTTGTTTCCATTTGACGAATTCGATGTTATTTTGGGCATGGATTGATTGACATTGCATGATGCAGTAGTGAACTAAAAAAGAAAGATTATTAGACTGAAATGTGAAAATGGTGAAATTCTTCGAATTGATTTAGATGAACCGGGTGAGTTACTCGTTGTAATTGAAAGAATCTGAATTGAAAGTTGAATCGGTACCGATAGTTTGTGAATATCCAGAGGTGTTCCTCTAACACCCCAAACCCGGCCCAAACACTACAACCGGATCTGGTATGTCACTAAAGAGATTTTATAAAACTTGTGGCACTTTGGAAAAACAATTATCAGGTCTAAACATTTATGCCGAAAATTTAATAATTTGTCACATGCCTTAACTTAATTTAAACAAAAAAATTTAAATGTTTAATAACAATAAAACCCAATATAAAACCCAAAATGATAAAATCTACTGGCCCATGGCCTTATTACATTAAAATTTAAAACCCATTAAATAAAAATATAAAATAATAAAGTCTTTTCTTTTCTGAATCCAAATGTTCTATTGCATGGCCACCTGGCGCTCCTCTCCAGCCTGGTCCGAAGCACTAGGTGCTATCTGAAAAAATGTTAAATAATAGGTTGAGTCACGAGACTCAGTGTGCAACCCTCATGCACCATTAGATTTGGGCCTTAGCCCATAGAACAAAATAATAGATTAATATATACATAACAAAATTATGCAAGCCCAACCCAAATCCTAGGTTTCCATCCGCTACACGCCACCCTTACCTGTCATTCACACCATTGGGGATTTCTACAATCAACCCACACCCTCTACATACCATTGATGGCAGTCATGCTGCTCATCGTCAGATCATGGCCGTAGCCACTACAACAGGTCATGGCAAGCCACTACAACAGGTCACGGTGAAAGCCACTACAACAGGTCACGGCAAAAGCCGCTACAACAGAATACTTCCCTTTCATCAAACCCAACCCCATGCAATCACAGAAATCGGCATACTCATATCATTTAATCAGAACATTCACTTAGAACGACAAGGATCACTAACCTGGTGATTTGCTTTTACCCTCTTTGGGTTTCAATCATTATGCCGAGATTTCAGCATTTATCAGAACATATTAGATTTATATACATGTATTTTGCAAAGAAATCTAGATGGTGTGGAAAGTTACACACCTGATATCGCGTAGTACTAGTCTCTTAGACAATATCCTTACTATTTGGATCTTTTGCCCTCTGTCTACCACTTTGCTTAAAAGTCGAAAAAATACGAAGATAGGGCCTTTCCTACATTCGGCCAAGGATTAGTTTTTATTCGAATCTACACGCTAAAATTTAATAGATCTCCTTACCTTGAAATCTCAGAAGTAACACGATTCGAGTGTTACTGAACTCTGACTTAGAGATCTAAGAGATTAACTCCTCTTCAAATCCCAGAATGTCGCAAAAAGAGAAAAAACACAAGATTAGTTCTATATAGCCATTCGGCTTGAGTCTCTAAAAATCGGGAAAAGATTGAGTCATTGGAATTAGCACTTACCTTCAATTTCCTTCAAAATTCGACACAAATAGATACCACAGAGAGAATTCGACAAACACAGGAGATAAGATCTAGGGATTTTGACTTTTAAAAAATCCCAAAAAGATGAACAAGAGAGGGATGATGTGATTTGGCTTTTGGAATACTTGAGTGAGGGGTTTCGACTATGGAGAGAAAGAAAAGTAAAAAAAGTGAAGAGGAAGATAGAAATTTGAAAGAGAGAAGATGGGAGAAAAAAGCAAAACAAATGGGTGTATGAGCCTTCAAATTTCGGCACACCCACCTAATAGCCAAAACCGACTGTCCCTCTTTCCTCCAACTCTTCAAAATTTCGGCTAGCACAAAACTTCTGAAGATAGCTCTTATCTTTCTTCTCTATCTCAATCTTTCTCATCCAAAAGATACCTACAACACACCACTACTCCCCCTATTGCTCCCTTTAAGTGTCAAATTTGGCCCTATAGCTTGGGCTTCAAGCAACCGAAATTTGGGCCCTCCTCATGCACTAGTGACGTCACTTACCTTTGGGCCACAAGCCCAATTTGTCATTTAAAACGCAGAAAACTACCCTTTTAAAGTGTATTCACAGAAATTTAGTCAAAGCCTTAGTCCGTTCTTAAGCCCAATCTAGACCTCAATTCTCAATTTAACATATCTAAGCATACAAGCACATAAAATGCACAGGCCCAATAATTTAGGATGTTACAGTTCTACCCCCTTAAAAATAAATTTCGGTCTCGAAATTTACCTGTTCAAAAAAGATGGGGATACTGTTGACGCATAACATCCTCTGGTTCCCACGTTGCCTCCTCTGCGCCGTGGTTTCGCCATAAAAACTTGACCAAAGGGACAGACTTCCTTCTCAACACTTTTGCGTCTCGATCCAAGATTTGCACTGGTTCCTCCTCAAAAGATAGATCTGGCCTTACTTCAATCTCTTCCACCGGTACTATGTGCGATGGATCAGAACGATAACGTCTTAGCATCGAGACATGAAACACGTCATGTATCTGTTCCAACTCTGAAGGCAACTCTAAACGATAAGCCACTGGGCCCACACGTTCTAGTACCCGATAAGGCCCAATAAACCGTGGACTTAACTTACCCTTCCGTCCAAACCTCATCACCTTCTTCCATGGAGATACCTTCAAAAAAACTCGGTCTCCTACTACAAATTCCACCTCCTTCCGCTTTAGATCCGCATAAGATTTCTGTCAATCAGACGCTTCCTTCAACTGAGCCCGTATTAACTTCACATTCTTCTCCGTTTCCAAAACTAATTTTGGACCCAACACCTGACATTCACCCAACTCCGTCCAACAAGTTGGGGTACGACATCTTCTTCCATATAATGCTTCATAAAGCGCCATCTGAATACTAGCTTAATAACTGTTATTGTATGCGAATTCTGCCAAAGGCAAATACTCCTCCCAACTGCCCCTAAAGTCAATGATACAACCCCTCAGCATATCCTCCAAGATCTGAATTACCCTCTCAGACTGACCATCAGTCTGTGGGTGAAAAAGTAGTACTAAAGTCTAACCTTGTTCCCATTGCTTGATGAAGAGCCTTCCACAATCATGACGTGAACCTAGGGTCTCTATCCGATATAATCGACACAGGGACACCATGCAATCTCACCACCTCAGTCACATACAACTTAGCCAACTTTTGCAAAAAATAGTCGACCCAAACCGGTATGAAGTGAGCTGACTTTGTCAAACGATCCACAATCACCCAAATCGAATCCTTCTTAGTGGGTGTAACGGGTAGCCCACTAACAAAGTCTATCATGATCCTTTCCCACTTCCATTGCGAAATCTTGGCCGGTTGCAACAACCCCGAAGGCAACTGGTGTTCTACTTTTACCTGCTGGCACGTCAAACACTTACCCACGAATTTTGTTACCTCTCGCTTCAGACCTGGCCACCAAAATCGCTCCCTCAAATCCCGATACATCTTAACTCCTCTAGGATGCATAGCATATAGACTATTATGCGCTTCTCGCAGAATCATCTGTCTTAACTCCACATCCTTCGGCATACAGACTCTCTCCCGAAAACACAAAACTCCATCACAATTCAAGCTATAGTCCTCTACTTCACCATTCTGCACTTGTCAGATTCGAGTACTTAAGACATCATCTAGAAGTTGCTTCTCCTTGATCTGACTTGTCCACATAGGTCTTATTTGTAGTTCAGCTACCAAACTGCCATCCTCATATAGGCTAAGATGAGCAAACATCACCCTTAAATCCGTTATCGCCTTTCTACTCAATGCATCCGCCACCACGTTAGCCTTGCCTGGATGGTACTCAATCGAATAGTCATAGTCCTTTAATAGCTCGATCCACCTTCTCTGCCTTAGGTTCAACTCCTTCTGAGTGAGGAGATACTTCAAGCTTTTATGGTCAGTATAAATAACTGACTTCTCCCCATACAAGTAGTGTCTCCAAATCTTCAGAGCAAACACTACTGCCGCCAACTCTAGATCATACGTAGGGTAGTTCAACTCATGCGATGCAGGCGTCAGAGAGCATCACGCAACCACCTTCCCATCTTGCATCAACACACACCCTAAACCTGTGTGTGACGCATCACAGTAGATGGTAAATTCTTTTCCCTGCCTATGGCTGAATTAACACCGACGCTTCTGTCAAAATTCCCTTCAACTTCTCAAAACTCTCTTGCTGTTTTTCTGTCCAAACAAATGGTACTCCCTTCCTCAACAACTTGGTTAGAGGTGCCGCAATTAATGAGAACCCCTCAACAAACCCTCTATAGTACCCTGCCAAACCTAAGAAACTCCTAACCTCCGTCACAGACTTTGACGATTTCCAATCCAATACAGCTTCAATCTTTCGAGGGTCCACCCTAATTCCCTCTGCGAAAACTACATGCCCTAAGAAAGTCACTTCCCTTAGTCAGAACTCACACTTACTTAACTTTACGAACAACTGCTTCTCCCTCAGAGTTTGTAACACCACGAGAAAATATTTTTCATGCTCCTCCTCAAACTTGGAATAAATTAGGATATCATCGATGAACACCATAACGAACCGGTCAAGATATGGTTGAAACACCCGGTTCATCATATCCATAAAGACTGCTGGTGCGTTCGTTAACCTGAACGGTATCACCAAGAACTCATAATGACCGTACCGAGTCTGAAATATCGTCTTATGGATGTCTTCTTCCTTAACCCTTAATTGATGATATCCCGACCTTAAGTCAATCTTAGAAAAGACCGAAGCTCTTTTGAGCTGATCGAATAGGTCATCGATTCTTGGCAATGGGTACTTGTTCTTAACCGTCAACTTATTCAACTGACAGTAGTCCACACACATACGCATGGATCAGTCCTTTTTCTTCACGAATAGGACCGACGCTCCTCATGGAGACACACTTCGTCGAATAAACCCCGATCCAACAGTTTTTGGATTTGAGCTTTGAGCTCCACCAACTCCTTCGGCGCCATTATATAAGGAGCAATGGACACCGGGGCTATACCCGAAAGTAGCTCTATTCCAAACTCCACTTCGCGATCCGGGGGTAATCCTAACAACTCCTCCGAAAAAACATCCGCAAAATCCTTGACTGTTCGAACCTCATCGACAGTCACCTCCTTAGCATCCAACGCACTGATAAAAGCTAGAAAGACGTTACCTCCCTTCCGCATCATCTTAACAGCTTTCAATGCCGAAATTACGTGGGACAAATAGTTTCTTATTTCTCCTAACACAACCACCTCCCCGCCTTCTAGGGTACTTAACACCATACGCTTAGTCTCACAATCCAACTTAGCATGATGCTTAGTCAACCAATCCATTCCTAAGTAAGGTCAAACTCTCTAAACGGTAATTCCATTAAGTCTGCCGGGAACACTACCCCTTGAGTCTTTAAAGGTACATCCCTAAACAGTTTGTCCACTACCTTAGATTATCCCAGAGGGCTAACCACAATCATCTTCCTAGTAGTTATTTTAGAGTCTATACTTAGGGTTTCAGATACTGGACATGCAACATAAGAATAGGTTGACCCAATATCAATTAAGGCAAGAAAAGGGTTATCAACAATAAGAAACGTACCGATTATAACATTTGATACGTTACCATCCTCCCGTCGGTGAGCTGTATAAACTAGACCCGGTTGCCTTGCGTCTACATTACCTACACCCCTACCAGGTACTCCACGACCCCGACCAGACCCATTTCCCCCTCTGGCTGCACCACGACCCGTTGGTCCAAGCTGATCACCTCTCCTAGTCTGATCAGAACCTCGGCCCGTTGGCTATACCCGATCCACCTGAGGACAGTCCTTAATTAGATCTCTATGGATCCACATCTAAAGCATCCACCGATTTTCATTCTGCACTCCCTATAATGTGCCTTCCCATATGAAGGATATGATCGACTCTGGCCCGTCGAGCATGAGTTGGCCCATCAGTCCTAAGCTTTTTCTAAAAATTTCAAAATGCTCCTGATGGCCCAAAACTTCTCTTATTCTTACCCCGATCCTTATCCCTTTCTTGTCTCTCAGCCCATTTCACCTCCTCAGTTATCTTAACCTTATCCACCAGAACAGTAAAAACTCTCTCACTACGGTGCTATCAGAACTCTCAACTCATTCTGCAGCCCATCCTCGAACAGAACACAACGTTCATACTCCGTTGCTACCATTCCTCGAGCGTAGCGGCTCAAGTGCAAAACTCTGCCTCATATTTCGCCACAGACTTACTTCCCTGTACCAATTCAGAAATGCCTTACTTTGTGCATCCATATAGCTAGCCCCAACATACTTTCCCTGGAATAACTCTTTAAAGATGTCCCAGTCAATCCGGCCTGCAACAGTACCCTCTTTCACCGTGAGCCACCACTGATAGGCCTCGTCTCGAAGAAGAGACATGACCCCTTTCAACTTCTCCTCCACCGTGAAGTCTAGGTCATCCATTATGTGTTCCACTGCCTCCAACCAATATTCAGCTGAACTCGAGGCTATACTAGAAACTCTCTGAATACTTCTGCCCCGTTGTTTCTAAGTCTCTCCAGTACTAATTTTCGGCCTCCGTGCCTAAACCAGCCTCAGCCACTCTCTCTAAAACTCTTAGCACCGCTTGAGACACCACATCCTCTCCGCCCGTCTGATCTTGACACTCTCCCTCTACAGTGGGTAGATCCGGCATCTCATCTCCTGACCCGTGGCCAAACCCTACTAGTTCAGACACGGTCATCCTACCCTTACCACGACCACGCCACGGACGTCCTCGACCCCTAGTACTTATTCATTCGATCGACGTTTATCTGATTAAAAATTTTATGATTTATTAGTTTTTCTTCCACTGATTAACCATGAACAGTCTTATGAACAGTAGCTTTAAGAGTGGTGCTTTTGAATTCGCAACATGTCTCAGAATTCAGTCTCAAGTATACTACTCTAATTCAGAGAATCTCATACATTCACAATCAGCATACAGAGGCATTCACAAACCTACGTTCATCACCTAGGGGTATTTTCGTCATTTCACTATATAGGGGTATTTGTGTAATTTTAACCTACAGGGGTATTTTCATAATTTTCCAAAATAAGGTTTTCGATGATTCTACAAAATAATGGTATTTTGGTAATTTTACAATCTGGGGGTATTTCTATAATTTTGTAATCCAGGGGTATTTTAGTAATTTTGTACTACGAGGGTATTTCGGTAATTTTATAAATCAGAGGTGTTTTAGGCATTTTACAATCAGGGGTAATTTAGTAATTTTTTTTACAAACCAAGGGTACATTGGTCATTTTCCAAAACTAGGGAAATTTTTACGAATCAAGGGTAATTTGGTGATTTCAAAACTATGGTTTACTTTAAGATTTTACAAAACAGGGTGGCTGGTCCCTTTCGAGTTTTAATTATAAGTTTTGGCACATCAACACGTCCTCATGGTTAGGGTGAGCAGTCACTCGCACTGTAGGTTTCGAGAAAGAGGAGGTGAGTCACTAGGATTGCTAAAATACCAAGCTCTCCTGAATCCAATCCTGACATGCGTATGCTGTTGCCACACCCTAACTCGACGACTAGTTCACAGGATTTGTTTGGATAAATTAAGTCTTATGGAATTTAAGAAGTTGTTTAAGCTAAGCCTATAGTTCATCAAAGTCTAATTAAGATAGTTTACGTCCCATAAAGCCCATCAAGCCCACATGTATATATCACACAATGGTTTAGAGTACTTACAGCGGACTTGGTAGGAGACGCATAAGTGCCATCTTGCTAACAAACTCATTATCATTTATAAACATACATGTTTCAAAAGCCCATTTTTAGAAAACGTTTTGAGCCCAAAAACCCTCAAAATTGAATTTTGAACCGGGCTCTGATACCAATTTGTAACACCCTAAACCTGACCCAAACACTACAACCGGATCTGGTATGTCACTAAAGAGATTTTATAAAAATTGTGGCACTTTGGAAAAACAATTATTAGGTCTAAACATTTATGCCAAAAATTTAATAATTTGTCACATGCCTTAACTTAATTTAAACAAAAAAATTTTAAATGTTTACTAACAATAAAACCCAACATAAAACCCAAAATGATAAAGTCTACTGGCCCATGCCCTTATTACATTAAAATTTAAAACCCATTAAATAAAAATATAAAATGATAAACTAAAGTATTTTCTTTTCTGAATCCAAATGTTCTTTTGCATGGCCACCTTGCGCTCCTCTCCAGCCCGGTCCGAAGCACTAGGTGCTACCTGAAAAAAATGTTAAATAATAGGTTGAGTCGTGAGACTCAGTGTGCAACCCTCATACACCATTAGATTTGGGCCTTAGCCCCACAGAATAGAATAACAGATTAATATATACATAACAAGATTATGCAAGCCCAACCCAAATCCTAGGTTTCCATCTGCTACACGCCACCCTTGCCTACCATTCACACCATTGGGGATTTCTACAATCAACCCACACCGCTATACGCCATTGATGGCAGTTATGTTGCTCATCGTCAGATCATGGCCGTAGCCACTACAACAGGTCACGGTAAAAGTCGCTACAACAGGTCACGACGAAAGCCGCTACAACAGGTCACGGCAAAAGCCGCTACAACAGAATACTTCCGCTTTCATCAAACCCAACCCCATGTAATCACAGAAAATCGGCATACTCATATCATTTAATCAGAACATTCACTTAGAATGACAGGGATCACTAACCTAGTGATTCGCTTTTACCCTCTTTGGGTTTCAATTGTTATGCTGGGATTTCGGCATTTATCAAAACATATTAGATTTATATACATGTATTTTGCAAACAAATCTAGATGGTGTGGAAAGTTACACACCTGATATCGCGTAGTACTAGTCTCTTAGGCAATATCCTTGCTATTTGGATCTTTTACCCTCTGTCTACCACTTTGCTTAAAAGTGAAAAAATACGAAGATAGGGCCTTTCCTACATTTGGCCAAGGATTAGTTTTTATTCGAATCTACACGCTAAAATTTAACAGATCTCCTTACTTTGAAATCTCGAAAGTAACACGATTCGAGTGTTACTGAACTCTGACTTAGAGATCTAAGCGATTGACTCCTCTTCAAATCCTGGAATACCGTAAAAAGAGGAAAAATACAAGATTAGTTCTATATAGCCATTCGGTTAGAGTCTCTGAAAATTGGGAAAAGATTGAGTCATGAGAATCGGCACTTACCTTCAATTTCCTTCAAAATTCAGCACAAACAGATACCACAAAGAGAATTCGACAAACACAAGAGATAAGATCTAGGGATTTTGGCTTTTAGGAAAAATCTTGGAAAGATGAACAAGAGAGGGATGATGTGATTTCAGCTTTTGGAATACTTGAGTGAGAGGTTTCGGCTATGGAGAGAAAGAAAAGCAAAAAAAGTGAAGAGGGAGATAGAAATTTCTTTTGAAAGAGAGAAGATGGGAGAAGAAAGCAAAACAAATGGGTGTATGAGCCTTCAAATTTCTGCACACCCACCTAATAGCCAAAACTGACTGTCCCTCTTCCCTCCAACTCTTCAAAATTTCGGCTAGCACAAAACTTCTGAAGATAGCTCTTATCTTTCTTCTCTATCTCAATCTTACTCATCCAAAAGAGACCTACAACACACCACTACTCCCCCCTTTTTATCACTATAATATCCACTTAATTTAAAACATTACAAATCCCTAAAATATAGCCTTGTTGTCGTCCCCCCTATTGCTCCCTTTAAGTGCTGAATTTGGCCCTATAACTTGGGCTTCAAGCAACCGAAATTTGAGCCCTCCTCATGCACTAGTGACGCCACTTACCTTTGGGCCACAAGCCCAATTTTTCATTTAAAACACAGATAACTACCCTTTTAAAGTGTCTTCACAAAAATTTAGTCAAAGCCTTAGTCCGTTCTTAAGCCCAATCTAGACCTCAATTCTCAATTTAACATATCTAAGCATACAAGCACATAAAATGCACAGGCCCAATAATTTAGGATGTTACAGTTCCCGGAAGAGTTACCTGGGTTACCTCCAGTTAGAGAAATTGAATTTGGTATTGACTTAGTACCAGGGACCTCACCGATATCTATTACTCCGTATAGAATGCCTCGATCGAATTGAAAGAATTAAAGACTCAGTTGCAAGAGTTGACAAATAAGGGTTTTACGAGACCAAGTTATTCTCCATGTAGTGCTCCAGTGTTGTTTGTAAAGAAGAAAGACGGGACTATGAGACTTTGTATAGATTACTGACAACTCAATAAGGTAATCATTAAGAACAAGTATTCTTTGCCGATGATTGATGATTTATTTGACCAACTGAAAGGAACGATAATATTTTCGAAGATAGATTTGAGATCTGGTTACTATCAGTTGAGAGTAAAAGAGTCGGATGTACCGAAAACCACTTTCAGAACAAGGTACTGACACTATGAATTTCTTGTCATGTCTTTTGGACAAACGAATGCTCCTGCAATTTTTATGGACCTAATGAATCGAATCTTTAGACCGTATTTGGACAAGTTGTAGTTGTTTTTAATGATGACATAATGATTTATTCTCGTAATGAGTCCGAGCATGTCGAACACTTGAGAACTATTTTGCAGACTTTGAGAGATAAGAAGTTGTATGCTAAGTTCAGTAAAAGTGAGTCTTGGCTCCGAGACGTCATATTTTTAGGACATATTGTCTTAGGTGATGGTATTCGGGTTGATCCAAGTAAGATTTCGATAATTTTTGATTGGAAATCGCCAAGAAATGTATCTGAAGTTAGAAGCTTTTTGGGCTTAGTTGGTTACTACCACCGGTTTGTTAAAGGGTTTTTGATGATTGCTACCTCTATGACCAGGTTGTTGCAAAAAGATGTCAAGTTTGTATGGTCCAAAAAATGTCAGCATAGTTTTGAGAAGTTGAAAGCTTTATTGACTGAGGCACCGATTTTAGTGCAACCTGAACCGAAAAAGGAGTTTGTGATTTATAGTGATGCCTCATTGAATGGATTGGGATGTATGTTGATACAAGAGGGCAAAGTGATAGCCTATGCCTCGAGACAATTGAAGTCACATGAGAAGAATTACCCGAAGCAGAATTTGGAGTTAGCCGCCATTGTGTTTGCTCTAAAAATTTAGAGACATCATTCATACGGTGAGAAATGCCATGTTTTTACGGATCACAAGAGTTTGAAATATTTGATGACTCAAAAAGACTTAAATTTGCGATAACGAAGATGGCTTGAGTTATTGAAAGACTATGAGTTGGTGATTGATTATCACCCGGGTAAGGTGAATGTAATCGCAGATGCCCTGAGTAGAAAACCTTTGTTTGCCTTGAGAGCAAAGAACACGAGGTTAACATTGTTTGATAATAATAATATTATAGCAGAGTTAAAAGTTAGACCGTTATTTCTCAGCAAATTTGTGAAGCTTAGAAATGTTACCGTGATTTGCAAGCTAAGAGAGCTCATTGTGAATCGGTTAGTGATTCAGATTTTCATGTTGGATCTGATGATTGTTTGATTTTTTGAGATAGAGTTTGTGTACCGAAAAATGATGAAATTATTTAGAAAATTCTTCATAAGGCACATAATAGTTGTTTATCTGTGCATCCGGGTAGTGCGAAAATGTATAATGATTTGAAGAAATTGTATTAGTGGTCTAGTATGAAAAGAGATATCTTCGAGTTTATTTTGAAATGTTTGATTTTTCAACAAGTAAAAGCCGAACACTAAGTACCTTCGGGTTTACTTCAGCTAGTGATGGTACCCGAATGGAAATGGGATAGAATTACGATAGATTTCGTAACTAGATTACCTCTGACTCTGAAAATTGGGTCGTTGTTGATAGATTGACGAAATTGGGTCATTTTATTCCGGTATATATCGATTATTCACTTGATAAGCTAACCGAGTTATACATTTTGAGATTGTAAGATTGCACGGGGTGCCTACTTCTATTATTTCGGATAGAGATCCGAGGTCCACTTCGAGATTTTGGAAGAAGCTGTAAGAGGCTTTGGGTACGAAATTGAATTTTAGTACTACATTTCATCCATAGACTGATAATCAATCCGAAAGGGTAATTTAAATACTTAAAGATATGCTTCGATGTTGTGTTTTAGAATTTGACGATAGTTGGGAAAAATATCTATCATTGGTCAAATTTGCCTATAACAATAGCCATCATTCGAGTATAAAAATGGCACCTTGTGAGGCATTGTATGGCCGCAAGTTTCGAACACCTTTGTATTGGACCAAGCTTAACGAGAAATAGATTCATGGGGTTGACTTGGTTAAAGAAACGGAAGAAAAAGTAAAAGTAATCTGAGATTGCTTGAAAGCTACTTTAGATTGACAATAGTCGTATGCAGACTTGAAAAGAAAAGAGATCGAATTTCAGGTCGGTGACAAAGTCTTTCTGAAAGTATCTCCGTGGAAGAATAGTTTAAGGTTTGGCTATAAAGGCAAGTTGAGTCCATGTTTCATTGGGCCGTATTAAGTCATTGAAAGAATAGGGCCAATGTCGTATCGGTTAGCTTTACCGACATAGTTGGAAAGAATCCATAATGTGTTTCACGTGTCTATGTTACGCCTGTTACAGATCAGACCTTTCACATGTGATTTCCCTAACAGAGGTCATGATTCGGCCCAATATGACTTATGGTGAAAAATCGTTCAAGATTTTGGCTCTGGAAATTAAACAGTTGAGAAATAAGAGTATAGCTCTAGTGAAAGTTTTATGGCAACGACACGGAGTCGAAGAGGCTATGTGGGAACCTGAGAAAGCTATGTGAAAATAGTACCCAAACCTATTTTCTAGTATGATTTTCGGGGATGAAAATCCCTAAGGGAAAGAGTTATAATAACCCAATTTTGGGCCTAATCGAACAGTGATATTGAGACCACAAATCTGACTCAGCAAAGTTCATTTATATTATATTTTTATGGTCTACAGTTTCACAGAATGATTTTGTGAAAATTTCATTTGAAAATTTTGATGTTTGGGCACTCAATTTAGTCAAAAAGACTAAATTATAAAAAGTGAAAAAGTTGAGTTCTACAAGCTAAAGGTGTCTAATTTCTATGAAATTTTAAATTGAAGGTCCTTAGATGGTAATTAGACCATTTGTTAAGATAGTGGACAAAAATGGACATGGTGAGATAAAATTTCAAAGTTTTAAGTGAAGATCATTTTGGTCATTTGGTAAATAAAAGAATAAAAAGGGAAAATCAAGCTAAAATATTATTCATCTTCTCCCTAAAGTGCCGAAAATTAGAATAACATCATAGCTAGGATTTTGCTCAACTTTCAAGCTTGATTGTAAGTGCATCCTAGCCCTGTTTTTAATGCTCTTTACGTTTTTGAAGTCGTATTCACCCGATCTTTCTATTTCTACCATTATTTTGAAGTAGGGTTCATGTTTGAAATTTGACCCATGTATAACATGCATGTGTTTTGATGTTATATGGTAGAAAATGAAAGCTTGATGTGTAATAAACAACTCTTACTAAATAATTTTTGATGAAAATGCTTAAAAGGACCTATTTGTAAAAGTTATAAAATATGTAGTAAAAGTGTGTTCTAATGGAAATTGTGGGCTATTATAGTTATAAAAATGGTTCTCTAGGCTTGTAAATTAAAGAAATTGCACATGTTTCATTTTACGAGCCTAGGGGCAAAAAGTAAATATGTTAAAGTTTAGGGACAAAAATGTAATCTTATCATAATGTGATTTTTGGACTGATTTGAGTAATGTAAATATTAAATAAGCTAAATATGCTATTATAGATCAAAAGAAATGAAGTTCGAACCTTGATTGGGGAAAGAATAAGGTGTTTGACGATTAAATCCTTTCCTACATTTTTTTTACCGAGGTAAGTTCATATGTAAATAATGCATCGTTATTTATGCTTTAATTGCTTTAGTATTGCGTGATTGTGATTTACTCTTTAAATGTAATTCGACGAAGTTTAGACAAGTGAGAACTATCCTGGTTAAAGCTTAGGAATAGATAGGATACAAATGTCATGACATTAAGGTTAGTTGAGATTTCGTGTAGGACCATATTTGAGACATGGCATCGATATGAGATTTCGTGTAAGACCATAACTGGGTTATTGGCATCAATATGAAATTCCATGTAAGACCATATTTGGGATATGGCACTGGTATAGCGCTATGTTTGTGAAATTTCCCAAGTATCCTTTAGTATTCCTAGTGGTTTAACGGGAAACTTAACGACAAAGTTTAAGTTGTGCAAGACTATGGTATGATGTGAAAGATTATGGTAAGTTGCAAGTTGGTACAGGTATGTACGTAAAAATCATGCTTGATGAGCTCAATATGTGATGAAACCTCGAATTTGTTTGATTGAGTAAGTTATGATGTTAATATTTTAATAACATTTATGCTAAGCTTGATTATAAATTTAAAATGACATTTATGTTAATTCACTTTGTGTTAACTATATGTTAAAGTGTGTAGGATGGTTATTTTTTGTATAGGAACTTACAAAGCTTTAAAGCTTACTCCCTTTCTTTTTCTCTTGTCTTATAGTGTCATCAAGCCAGCTCGGGGATCGAAGACAGTCGGAGATTCATTCACACTATCAAATTATCATTTTGGGTACTTATGATTACATTATTTTGAGTTATGGCATGTATAGTGACTTGGTCTTTTTGCTATGTGTCATAATTGATTTGGCTATATGTGTTGCCTTCAATAGTTGATAATTCATTTTGTAAATGGCCATTTGATATTGGCTAATATTGGTTAAGTATATATATATACCTATGATGATGTTTTCATGAATGTGAGAAATTGCATGGTTTGAGATGCTAAGTATGTGATATTTGTATGTGATAAATGATAGCATGTAAATGACATGTGGATGTCTTGTGTATGGCTGATTGGGTTGATAGTATATGCTTGGATTGGTGCTATGTTTTGTTGTGTAGGTTGGTGCATGGAAAGGTGGCAAAAAGGCTTGGTAAATAGCTTTATATTTGTCCACACGGGTAGACACACTGGCGTGTGTCTAGGCCGTGTGCGACACACGGTCTGCCCCACGTGCATGTGTTTTGACCATTTGTCCCCTTGCACCTTAATTGTTGCAAAAAAAATGCCCAATAATAAGCTCACTAGCAGAGACATGGGCGTGTGTCTTAGTCGTGTAGACGACACGGCCTCAAACATGGGCGTGTGCCTTGGTCGTGTGAAGTCTGCACCCATTTTATGAAAATATAATCGATCACATGGCAGAAGTACACGGGCGTGTGACTTGGCCATGTGACCTTAATTTGATTATGACATCATAAATGGAATGCCCCCAATTTTAAAAACGACATGAAGCACGAACGTGTCTTAGGGTCACACGTGCGTGTCCAGAACCCACACGGGCTTGTGACCCCTTTTTCATGAAAAATTTTCCAAGTTTCCCAAAAGTTTTTAAAGTTCTCGGTTTAGTCCTAAATCACTTCCAATGTATGTTTTAGGCCTCGTAGGCTCGTTTTGGGGACGATATGAATGTTTTTGAAAATTTTTAAATTTGAGTGGAAATTCTTAGCTCGATTTTGAATGTTTGCTTGTGAATAAGTCCGGTAATGCCTCGTAGCCTATCTCGACATTGCATACGGGTAAGGGGTGTTACAAGACACATGCCTGAGTCTCTGCCCGTTTTCTTAATTCTGAGCATATCGTTTCTCAATTAAAATTCAGGGGACACACAACCAAATCACATAACCATGTACCGGGCCGTTTGTCACACACGACCTAGACACACGCCCATGTGTCTACCCATGTGGACAAAATAAGGCCATTTTCTAGCCTCGTTTCTCACTCAAATTTACCATTTTCCTACATTAATACTTACAAGTATAATCCAACCAATCACAAAAAATAATTCAAGTCAATTTCTATCATCCAAATTAATACATTTTATCATATATTTGTGTTTAATGACTTACCTTTATGTGACTTACGTAATTTGCAAAATTTAAATGTTCATACTTATCATTTTAGTTAATGTATTGACTCAATTGTAACATATATCAAAACATAAATATATTAACCATTCCAATGACTAAGTTTCATTCCTCATTTACATACTATCATTTGATTTAGTTAGCTTATACATGCCATTAACAAAATAAGATTTTCATTTATACCAAAACGACAGATTGATAGTGTGATGGTTTGCTTCGACTAATCTGCAACCTTCACGAGCTTTGAGCACTATAAAATAGGGAAAATAAAACCTAGTAAGTATATCATGCTTAGTAAGCTAGTATAACATAAAATTAATCTTACCTACTACATTCAATATATTAACCATGCAAAACATGCTTTTCCAACTATTTGGTAATTTACCTATTTACACATACTCAACCAACATGTTAGTCATAATATACCAATATGCATAGATGAGCTCATCATGCCATATGTGTATTTTATCCGTTGAATCATTGAATTTCCAATGGATATTTCAAGTAGTGCACTCGAGGTGTACAATTTCATTATCCGTCAATTCATATCCAGTAGTACCTTATAGGTACACTTTCAAGCCACATATCACATAGTAGAATTACCAGTCCAGGCTAAATTCTAGCTGTTACATATACTTTATGGGCTTTGTCGGATTACCAGTTCAGGCAAAATCCTTTATATGACAAAGAATTCCCTATAGAGTTCATTCTGGATTACCAGTCCAGGCTAAATCCAGTCAATTAGGATTGCCAGTCTAGGCTAAATCCTAATTGAAGCATACACTCGAGAGACACATTTCGTAGTACCCGTTCGGGCTAAATCCAATCTGCAACACATGCAATTTTATCGAGGAAATCACATTTATCCATCGAAATTCAATATTCATACGAATTTTACCCTTTATCAATAAATTGTCTATCATATACCGTTCCACCCATTAAAATTTTCATACACTTCATACATACAATTTCATACAACATATTCAATGTATTATAGCATTCAAAACAACACATTTTTATGCTCATTTAAGTTACATGAACTTACCTTGATATTTGTTCGTAACTAAAATCTATTAATCCGAAATCTTTTCCTTTCCACGATCTAGCTCTTTGTTTGGTGCTTTTGGATTTATATAAATTAATTTAATCATCAATTCAATACATTTCATATTCTATTGAACTCGATCTACAATCTAGGTAAAAGTACCATTTTGCCCCCTATACTTTTAATTAATTCCAATTTCATCCCTAGGCTCGGAAATTAAAATTAATGCAATTTAATCCTTATTCCAAGCCTAATCAAAATTCTAATTTAACTTTTACAACACATGTATTCTAAAAATTTTATAATTTTCCATGGGTTTTACCATTTTTCAATTTAGTTCCCTAAATCAAGTTCCTATCAAATTCCTTTTGGAAAAGTTGTTTATCTATCTACTTTTTATTTCTACCATAAACTTTTAAATTTTAGCATGTTCATCCATGAAAAATTTTATATACTTTGATATCTATTCAAATTAACCCCCCAAATAGAGAAATTAAGCTTTCCTGATCTTAAAAATATAAAAATTACTAAAAATGGGACATAAGAACTTACCAATTTATGCTTGAAAAGCTTGTTTTCTCTCTCGTAAGGTTCCATGGATTTTAGGTTGAAGAAGATAATATAAAATGATGATATTTCATTTTAATTTAATTATCATCTTTATAATTTTTCCATTTTCAATTTAGTCCTTAACCTTTTCTAATATTTCCATGGATGATTCACCAAAAATATCTACATAACCATTTAAGGACCTCTAGTTTTGATTTTCATAGCGTCAAATTTGACATTTTATGCAATTTAGTCTTTTCTACAATTAAGCACCTACTTGATAAACTTTTCTTATCAAAATTCTCATGCAATCTTTCTATCACATTACCAATCATTTCATAATATTAAAATATTTTATCTTTTCGGTTTAGATTTGTGATTGCGAAACCACTATTCCAACTTCACTGAAATTGGGCTGTTACAACTCTCCCCCTAAAGGATTTTCGTCCTCGAAAATCTTACCAGTAAAGAGATTATGGTACTTCTTTCTCATGGTATCCTCTGGCTCCCAAGTAGCTTCTTCAATTCCATGTTTTTGCCAAAGAACTTTTACCAATGCCACCTCTTTATTTCTCAGCTCTTTTGTTTCCCGTGCCAGAATCTTGATCAGTTCTTCAGTATATGTCATATCAGGCTGAATCTCAACTTTTGTCAGAGAAATAACATGTGAAGGATCCGATCGATACCCTCGTAACATTGATACATGAAAGACATTATGGATTTTATCAAGCTCTGGTGGCAATGCTAATCTATAAGCAACTAGTCTAATTCTTTCAATAATTTCATAAGGCCCGATAAATCTTGGACTCAAATTTCTCTTCCGTCCAAATTGAAGAACTTTATTCCAAGGTGACACTTTTAAGAATACCTTATCACTAACTTCAAATTCTATTTCTTTTCTTTTAAGGTCGGCATAAGACTTTTGTCTATAGAGGCTACTTTCAAACTATCTCGAATCACCTTTATCTTTTCTTCTGTTTCCCGAATTAAATCAACTCCAAGAATCTTATTTTCACTGAGCTCTATCCAATATAACGGTGTTCTACATTTTTGACTATACAGAGCTTCAGACAGCGCCATTTTAATACTGGACTAATGACTATTGTTATAAGAAAATTCAATCAAAGGTAAATATTTTCTAATTACCTTCAAATTCAAATACACAATACCGTAACATATCCTATAAAATCTGTATAACACATTTAGATTGACCATCTGTTTAAGGATGAAATGCAGTACTAAAATGCAATCGTGTACCCAATGATTCTTGTAATTTATTCCAAAGTCGAGATGTAAACCGGAGATCTCTATTAGAAATAATTGAAACTGGTACCCCATTTAATCTAACAATCTCAGAGACATATAATTCAGCCAATTTATCTAAAGAAAAATCCATACGTACTGGTATAAAATGTGCAGACTTTGTTAACCAGTCGACAATCACCCAAATAACATATTTCTTCCTCGGAGTCAATGGTAATCCCGATACAAAATCCATTGTAATTCTTTCTCATTTCCACTCGGGTATAACAACTGGCTGTAATAACCCCGAAGGCACCTGATGCTCAGCTTTTTCTTGCTGACATATCAAGCATTTGAATACAAATTCAAAAATATCTATTTTTATTTCTAGCCACCAATACATCTTTTTCATACCACTGTACATTTTATTACTACCGGGATGAACAGACATTTTATCATTGTGGGCTTCATATAAAATCTTCTGTACCAACTCTAAATTCTTTAGCACACACAATCTATCTCTGAACAAAAAACAACCATCAGACCCAATTTGAAATTCTGAATCAGGATTCAATTCATATTGTTCCTGTTTTGCCTGTAAACCAACATCATTTTTCAGGGTTTCAAAAATTTATTGCAAAAATACTGGTCTAACTTTCAACTCAGCCACAATAGAATCATAATCAGAAATAGACAACTGAGTATTCATTGGTCATAAAGCAAATAAAGATTTTCTGCTCAACGCATCATTAAATACATTGGCTTTACCCAAATGATAATCAATCACAAGATCATAATCTTTTAACAGTTCAAGCCACCTGTGTTGTCTCAAGTTCAAGTCATTTTGTGTCATCAAATACTTTAGACTTTTGTGACAAGTGAAGATATGACATTTTTCACCATATAAATAATGTCGCCATATTTTTAATGCAAACACAATAGTTACTAATTCAAGATCATGTATCGGGTAATTCTTTTCATATGGTTTCAGTTATCTTGAAGCATAGGCAATTACTTTACCTTCTTGCATCAAAACACAATCTAAACCATTCAAAGATGCATTACTATAAACCACAAATTTCTTACCCGATTCAGGCTATACCAGCACAGGTGCTTCAGCCAATAGAGCTTTTAGCTTGTCAAAACTTTGACATTTATCAGTCAACTTGAACTTCACATCTTTCTGCAACAATCGAGTCATTGGAGAGACTATTATCGAAAACTCTTTCACAAATCTCCGATAATATCCAACTAAACCCAGAAAACTTCCAAATTTTGACACACTCCTTAGTGGATTCCAATTGACAATTGTTGAAATTTTACTCGGGTCTACCTTGATACCTTCAGCAAATACAATATGTCCAAGAAATCCAACTTTCCGTAGCCAAAATTCACATTTACTGAACTTGGCATACAATTGTTTCTCCCGTAGAGTTTGTAATAAAATTCTCAAATGATCAGCATGCTCTTTTTCATCTCGGGAATAGACTAAAATATCATCAATGAATACCACCACAAACCTATCTAGGTACAGTCTGAAAATTCTATTCTTCAGACCCATAAACACTGCCGGTGCATTAGTTAGCCCAAATGACATTACTAAAAACTCATAGTGGCCATACCTGATTCTAGAAGCTGTTTTTGGAACATCTGAGTTCCATTACCCGTAACTAATAATAACCCGAACTAATATCAATGTTTGAAAATATGGTAGCTCCTTTTAACTGATCAAATAAGTCATTTATTCGAGGCAACGGATAATTATTCTTTATTGTAAATTTATTTACCTGCCTGTAATCAATACATAACCTCAGAGATCCATTTTTCTTCTTCACAAATAAAATCAGTGCACCCCAAGGTTAGAAACTAGGTCGAGCAAAACCTCTGTCAATTAATTCTTGCAACTATGCTTTCAACTCCTTTAATTCAGAAGGAGCCATTCTATAAGGTGCTATTGATATTGGTGTTTTTCCCAGAATAAGGTCTATAGAAAACTCTACTTTTCTGACAGGTGGTAATCCAAGTAATTCTTTTGAAAACACATCTGGAAATTCACACACTACCGACATTGACTGAATCTTTGACTCAATTACTTTTGTGTCCAACACATAAGCAAGATAAGCATCGTATCCCTTTCTGATACATTTCTGTGCTGTTATTGCTAAAATCACATTAGACAACCCATCTAATCTATTAGATTCAACATGGAATAACTCACCATTCTGACATTTCAACACAATGTATTTCTGTTTACAATTCACTACTACATTATGCTGGGTTAATCAATACATTCTCAAAATTACATCAAATTCATCAAAAAAGTAGTAACATCAAAACAACTGAGAAGCATTTATAATTTACCATCAATGGACAATTTTTACAAACTTTATCCACCATCACACATTGACCCAAGGGATTTGAAACTTTCACCACTAATTCAGTGAATTCAACCGGTGAATTTTTAACATCTACTAATTTTGTACATATAAGAGTGTGTGGAACTGAAATCAATTAAAGCAATAATATCAGTGCCAAGTAAAAAAATATACCAATAATGACGTCTGCGACAGAGGCATCCTCTCTGGCACGTATAGCATAAGTTCTCGCTGGTGCTCGTGCCTCAGATTTAACTGTTGAATCTTTTGTAGCACTTCAACTACCACCAACATTTGCAGGCTGTCGAGATGGTCTACCTCTAGCGACAGTATTACTCGACTTTGAAATCTGTTCAATCTTTTTTCCCCTCTTTTCGAAAAATCTCCGAGAAAATGATCAAAAGAACCACATCGATAGTAAGCCCCACTTTTTAGACGACATTCCCCAAAAATAAACTTATTACAATGTTTACATTTCGGCTTTGGATTACCGACACTACCAACACTGGTTACTGATAAAGACGATCTCGAGTTAAGAGTATTGAGAACCCCGCTCTTTTCCAGAATATCCAGCAGATGGTGGTAAAATATCTTGGTATCTCTTTAATTTTTTGAAATAGATGATTGGGATTTTCTCATAGATTTCTTACCAGAAACCCGAGCTTCTCTTTCAGCTTGTTTCTTTTCGTTGCTCAATTCTTCTGCTTTTAATGCTCGATCAGCTGATACTGCAAATTCTCTTATTTCAAGAATACCAATCAACAGTTTAAATATCTTCATCCAGCCCTTCTTCAAATTGTTTGCACATTTCAACCTTAGTCTGAACCCATTATTTAGCATATTTACTCAATCGAACAAATTCCTGTTCATATTCTGACACTATCATGTTCCCCTGTTCCCTGTTTAAGTTCTAAGAATTCTTTTCTTTTCTGGTCCAAGAATCTCTGACTTATATACTTCTTTCTAAATTTTGTTTAAAAGAACTCCCATATAATGTTTTCTTTCGGAATAACAGAAGTTATAATTTTTCACCAATAATAGGCTGTCTTTCAATAAAGAAACCGCACATTTCAGACAATCGGCTGGTGAACAAGACAATTCATCTAATACCCGAATAGTATTCTCCACCAAAACTCAAATTTTTCGCATCATCGTAGTAGCTCAAATTCCTCATCCCATATTTTCTAATTTTATCAACCGGAGCCTTACCAATTCTAACTGATCAGTACCCTGTAGTGTCTCGAGAATTGGTTGAGAAGCAGGTGGGGAAGATTGCTGAACAACATGATTTGTTCTTATATATTCTATAAACCACTCATTCATCATTTGAAAGGATGCAGCTTTACCCTCATCATCTCGACCCTCAGACTCGGGCCTTCTACTACTGGATGTAGCTCTTTATACGGAAGCTTAAGCAGTACTCTCAGCTTCCTCAAGATCAGCTCTAACTCGATTGGAAGACATTTACTATAGGAAAAATACATTTAAAAATGGTCAGGAGATATCACACTATTACAATTATATAATGGCATATATAGCTAAACTCATACTTGCTACGTTAGTTCGAGAATCGACTAAATCTTAGCTCTGATACCAATAAATGTAACACCCCTAACCCGTATCCGTCATCAAAATATGATTACAGAACGTTATCGATATTTTTCAAAATATTTTCAGATAAATCACGTAAAGTACTATTCATTAACCAAGATTGTTTTGGATGTCCCTTAAATAGACCCTCGAGGCCTAAACGAACATTAAAATCGAATCAGGACTTAATCGAAAACTCTAAGAAGTTTTCGTAACATTTCAAAAAATTTTCAAGGTGCAAGGCTCACACACTTGTGTGGTCCAAGAGACAAGCCCATGTTTTAAGCTGCGTCCAATTTAGGTTGCTCTCTGACTTGCGCCACACAACCATGCTACACGCCCGTGTGCCAGGCCGTGTGATTAATTAATTTAATTCGAATTAAGTGCAGGTTTCACACGGTCATGACACATGCCCTTGTTTAAGGCCATGTCACCTACACCGTTGAGACACATGCTCGTGTCTCTGCCCGTGTGCTCAATTCTGTTTCTCAAAATTAAAATGCAGGGGATATACGGCCAAACCACTGCCCATGTACTAGGCCGTGTGTGACACACAGCTTAGATACACGCCTTTGAATCTACCCGTGTGGATAAAATAAGACCATTTCCTAACCTCGTTTCTCACCCAAATTTACCATTTTCCTGCATAAATACTTACAAGTATAATCCAACCAATCACAAATATAATTCAAGCCAATTTCATCATTCAAATTAATACATTTCATCATATTTTGTGTTTAATGACTTATCTTTATGTGACTTACATAATTTGCAAAATTTAGATGTTCATACTTATCATTTTAGTTAATGTACTGACTCAACTGTAACATATATCAAAACATAAGTATATTAGCCATTCCAGTAACTAAGTTTCATTCATCATTTACATACTATAATTTGATTTAGTTAGCTTATACATGCCATTAACAAAATAAGATTTTCATTTATACCAAAACGACAGATTGATAGTGTGATGGTTTGCTCCAACCAATCGCCAATCTTCACGAGCTTTGAGCACTATAAAACAGGGAAAATAAAACCTAGTAAGCATATTATCCTTAGTAAGCTCGTATAACATAAAATTAATCTTACCTATTACATTCAATATATTAACCATGCAAAACATGCTTTTCCAACTATTTGGTAATTTACCTATTTACACATACTCAACCAACATCTTAGTCATAATATACCAATATGCATAGATGAGCTCATCATGCCATATGTGTATTTTATCCGTTAAATCATTGAATTTCTGATAGATATTTCAAGTAGTACACTCGAGGTGTACAATTTCATTATTTGTCAATTCATATCCAGTAGTACCTTATAGGTACACTTTCAAGCCACATATCACATAACAGAATTACTAGTCTAGGCTAAATTCTAGCTGTTACATATACTCTAAGGGCTTTTTTCGGATTACCAATACAGGCTAAATCCTTCATATGACAAAGAATTCCCTATAAAGTTCATTCTGGATTACCAGTCCAAGCTAAATCCAGTCAATTAGGATTGCCAGTGTAGGCTAAATCCTAATTGAAGCATATACTCGATAGTCTTATTTCGGATTACCCGTCCGAGTTAAATCTATTCTGCAACACATGCAATTTTATCGGATAAATCACATTTATCCATCGAAATTTAACATTCATACGAAAATTTACCCTTTATATATAAATTTTCCATCATATACTGTTTCACCCATTAAAATTTTCATACACTTCATACATACAATTTCATACAACATATTCAATGTAATATAACATTCAAAACGACACATTTTTATGATCATTTAAGTTACATGAACTTACCTAGATATTTGTTCGTAACTAAAATCTACTAATCCGAAATCTTTTCCTTTCCTCGATCTAGCTCTTTGTTTGGTACTTCCGGATCTATATAAATGAATTTAATCATCAATTCAATTCATTTCATATTCTATTGAACTCAATTTACAATATAGACAAAAATATCATTTTGTCCCTATACTTTTCATTAATTCCAATTTCTTCCCTAGGCTCGAAAATTCAAATTCATGCAATTTAATTCTTATTCCAAGCCTAATCAAAATTCTAATATAACTTTTAAAACAAATGTATTCTAAAAATTTCAAAATTCTTCATGGGCTTTACTATTTTTCAATTTAGTCCCTAAATCAAGTTTATATCAAATTCCCTTTGTAAAAATTGTTTATTTATCAAAACTTTTAAATTTCAAATGTTCATCCATGAAAATTTTTTTATACTTTGATATTTATTCAAATCAACCCCCAAATAAAAAATTTAGATTTCCCAGTCTCAAAATATAAAAATTACTAAAAATGAGACAAAAGAACTTACCAATTTATGCTTGGAAAGCTTATTTTCTCTCTCTTAAGGTTTCCATGGATTTTAGGTTGAAGAAGATATAAAATAATGATATGTCATTTTAATTTAGTGATCATTTTTATAATTTTTCCATTTCCAATTTAGTTCTTAACCTTTTCTAATTTTTCATGGATAATTCACAAAAATATCTACATATTTTTCATCAATGGTCTAATTACCATTTAAGAACCTCAAATTTTGAATTCCATAGCTATTTAATCCTTACAGCTACTAAATTTCAAATTTGACATTTTATGCAATTTAATCTTTTCTACAATTAAGCACCTACTTGATAAAATTTTCTTATCAAAATTTTCATGCAATCTTTCTATCACATTAGTAATCATTTCATAATATTAACATATTTTATCTTTTACGAAACCACTATTCTGACTTCACTGAAATTGGGCTTTTACATTATTACTATACGGAGGTTCACCTTAACACTTCATATAGAACTTTTCTTTCGGAGTTCGTCATACACATGGTTTCCATCAAAGTGTGTCATAATTAATGTACTCCCAAAATGCCTTATACGTTGTATTATCAAAATTTACCATGGGTTCCTTTCTTTTATTTGGGGTCCACCACACAGGCGTTCCCTTCAATGATCGGCATAAGGATCATTCTTTAGACTGCGCCATAAAGGTGTTTCTTTTCAGAAATAATCACAAAATCTTCTGTGTCCAAAGATTTTCCCCAAAGGCATTTCTTCTCAAAAGTTCGCCACATAGGATTACCTTTCTTGAGTTTTGCCACAAAGGTGTTCCTTAACATTCAGTACTCGCTAGAAAGACTTTCTTGTCTAGCGTTTTGTCACATAGGCATTCTTTTATATTTGATACTCGCCACAAAGGCTTTCCCTTTCAGATATTTTCCATAAAGGCGCGTCCTTTTCCTGGTGTTTTGGTGAGAGGAATTTGCCTAGACTCATATTTCGTGAGGGTTGCCCCTCATCATCCTAGGACACACAGAGAACCACATTAGATAATAACTTTTCTTTAGTCCTTCCCATATGACACCAAAACCCACTAGTTACGATCTTCTTTCCATATAATGCCATAACCCACCAGTTACGATCTTACACGATACGATCTTCTTTGTGCCAAGGCTATTGACTTGTCCTTTCAAATATTCATGTTTTTAGTCTCGACAAACCCCTTTAGACGACTCCGGAGACAGACATGGACTCATCATGCATTGACCCATCATACAATGACATGCTCATGGCAGACATATTCATGCTTTCAGACATATACGTACCATAAACATTCGAATTCATACTCTACACTTAGTTCATCAAATTTCATACATTTCATACATGCATAACCATAAACCTTTCATTTTGTATCAGAGTTATTACATCATACTTTGTTAGTTTCATTTTCACTATTTGGTCACTTAGCATAAAAGTTCCTAAAACATAAATACTACTTGTAAGAGTCAGCTTAGGACTTACTTAACACCCACGTACATTAACTTGATCTCCAAGCTCGCACATCTATTCACGAACTCTCAGAAATCACTACTCATGAGCCATAAGAATACTATAAAAACTTCATTCGTATAGCCTTTATTTATATAAAACCTAACCAACCTCCATGTCAGTCTTTACTCTTATATATTTTTATTTACAAACATAGGCAAGCTTACTCTGGCAGAAAGCCATATGTGAGTCTAGAATACTTACCTCGGGTGAGGAAACCATCCTATACATTAACCTCGATCCTTAGTTTTAGCTTAACAAGGAATTCTTGATCAACTTCTAAAGCCAAGCATCAATGGTTGTTAACAAATAAAAGGGAGAAGATAACTTATTTTCCTTCTAAACTAAGTTGCAATACTTTATAGAGAAAACCAATACTCTTATAGTAAAACTAAACATGTGTCATTAACTTTCAAGGTTGCTCTTATTAGTGACTTACAGCTGTAGAGATGTGTATTCTAGACTCCAAAATCTTTTCATAACTTTTATTTGACATATCGTTCCATCTTAACCATCTTGTTAGTACATAACTTATACTTTAACTAGACAAATTGGGCGTACCTTATCTTGGCGACATTTTCTTATAACTAAAAAATCCTTAATATCCTTGCTAATCTCTCATTTTACATAATCATACACTTTTTAGAGATCAACCATTTCCTTACATCCTATAATTGTCTATGCACCCTACTAGTGCGCCAAAAACGACATCTTGGGAAATAGGATCGTGCCAATCAGATTTTCTTTAGGGCATTTGTTCAGACTCAGAACTCGCCAAATCTGGCTACTACAATGAAAGCACTAAATTTCAACTACTAATGTGGGAGCAATTTCTATCTATTAAAGTCCTTGATCAACCAACAAATGTGTCTTTTGTTGTGCACCATGATAACTACAACAAGGAATGAATTGTTGATTTTGGTTGTTCTCATCATGTAACTGGAAATAATACTCTTTTATCAAATGTTCATTAGCATTGTGAGAAGAAGATTGTTGTCATAGTTGATAATTTATTACATCTTGTGATAAAAGGAGATTTAAATGACAAAAGTGTACTTCTCAAGGATGTTTATCATGTTCCTGGATTAAATAAAAATGTTGCTTGTGTCTTTCAAATAACATATTCAGAAAGGTACGTTCTTTTTTGTCCTAATGATGTTCGTATTCTCTCAAATTTGGAGTACATTGAAGCTGATGTTTTGTTTTTGGAAAAAGAAAAGAATCTTTATATGTTTTATCTACAAGTGGTGAATATGTTAAAAAGGCTGGTGACACTACAAGCTCAACGCTTTGGCATGCTTGCTTGGGTTATGTAGATTTTCAATTGCTGCAAAAGATTTCCATAAACCAATTTCTTGATAGTATTTGTATTTTTAAATATAATCATCATAAGAATTGTCCAGGCTACCAATATGGAAAATCTCATCATCTTCATTTCTCAAGTTCAAAGTGTAGAGCATCGATAACATTACAATTAGTACATTCATATCTTTTTGTGCCAACGAGAACACCAAGTTACACTGATCTTCATTATGTGATGGTGATTGTGGATGATTTTTCTCTTTTTAGCTGGGTATATTCTTTACAATGAAAAAGTGAGGCTCTTTCTACATTTATTCAGTTTAAGCATGATGTAGAAAAAGAATTTGGGTTACGAATCAAGTGCATGTGCACAGATAATGGAGGTTAATTTCTATCAAATGAATTTATGGATTATTGTAGAGAGCATGAGATTCAGTGTCAAATGACTTGTCCAGAAACTCCACAGCAAAATAAGGTTGATGAACGTAGGTTAGCTCATCTTTCATCAGTTTGTTTTTCTTGGCTACATTCAAAGAATATTCCAAGAGAACTATGGGCAGCGACTTGTCAAACTGCTTGTCATGTCATAAATCGATTTCCTACTTCACCAGCGACAGAACCATCACCCTTTAAGTTTTTATATCAACGTAAAACCAATGTGAGTTATTTTCGCATTTTTGGGTCTATCTGTTATGTTCATGTATTAAAACACAATCGAACTAAGCTTGGCCTTTGCATTTTTGCTGGCTATGATGCTCATAGGAAAGGTTGGAAATGTATGAATCTAGAAACAAATAAGGTTATTACCTTTCGTGATGTGTTCGACAAAGTTTCAACTCACAAGGGTGATGCAAATAGCGAAAAAGGTACAACTAATCTTGCACTTTTTCTTGATGATTCCACATTAGGAAGAAATATTTCTTCAACTGAAGGATGCATTCAACCCGAGAAGAATACAAAAGTCACAACAAGTATTGAGGTTGCCATAAGGAAAATTCCTTCGAGACAAAAAAAGCTACCTGGTCATTTGTTTGATTATGTAGTTGAGTTGAATCATTTTTCTGTTTTGTCTTGATTTTTCATGGGAGGTTCATGTGAAAATGAGCCAAAACAGTACAACAAAGATAAATGAGTTCTAGAATGAGAAAATGCAATGGTAGAAGAAATTTTAGCACTCAACAAGAATGACACGTGGGAGCTTGTATCAAAACTAATGGATGCTTATTTAGTTACCTGTAATGGGTTTACAAATTAAATAAACAAGATGATGGTACTATCAAGAGGTACAAAGCTCGCATTGTTGCTCGTGGTTTCTCCCAACAATACAATTTTGATAATGATGAGACTTTCAGCCCCGTAATAAGAATGATAACTATTTAAACAACCATTTCTTTAGTTGCTAATAGAGGCGAGAAATTGTGGCAACTAGATGTTAAAAAATGTTTTTCTCTATGGCGAGTTAGATTGTGAGATTTTCATGGAACAACCACAATGATTTATCTCTAAGGAATACCCAAATCATGTGTGTCAGCTCAAGAAAGCGTTGCATGGCATTAAAAAAGCTTTTCGTTCTTAGTTTAGTAAGATTGCTCAATATCTAGATTTTTGTGGCTTTAAATCTTCAAGTGTTGATCCAAGCTTATTTGTTAAGAAAACACCAACTTTGTGCACTTTGCTCTTACTTTATGTGGACGATATGATTATTACAAGTGATGATACTACTGAAATTAATAGTCTTCAATATGCTTTTTTGGTTAGTTTTGAAATGAAAAGTTTTGGTGAAGCTATTTGTTTTCGTGGTTTGGAAATTTAAAATTGTGATGGTTATTTTGTCTCTTAAAAAATATATGCAACAAGTTTATTGCAGCTATTTCGTATGGAGGAGTCAAGAGCAAAAAGTACTCCTATGGAACCTCATCTCAAGTTAGCTAAAAATGAAGGAAAGCTGTTGGAAGATGTGACATTTTTTTGTCAAATTGATGGTAGTTTATTCTATTTAACTATCTTATGACTTGATATTGCATTTCCTGTAGGAGTTATTTCACAATTCATGGATCAACCATGTAAGATTCATGTAATTGCAACAAAGAGGATTCTTTGTTATGTAAAGGGCACTCTTAAGTTATGGTTAATGTATGATCAATCTAAGTCATTTTCTTTAAGTGGCTTTGTAGATGCAGATTAGGCTAGTGACGTTAATGACAGACACTCCACAACAGGTTTCTATTTTACAACGGGTTCAATTGTAATTTCATGGTGCAGTAAAAAAACAAGTCGTGATGGCTCTTTCAAGTTGTGAAGCAGAATATGTAGCAACTACAATGGCTAGTCAAGAATGTTTGTGGCTCAATATACTTATTCAAGAAATGGTGTCTACTCTCAATCAACAGTTTAGATTTATTGTGATAATGAGAGTGCAATAAAGCTTGTTGGAAATCCAATGTTTCATGCTTGTACGAAACACATTGAAACTCATTTTATTCGAGAGAAAGTGTTAACTCGTGATATTGAGTTCATAAAACTACGAACAAAAAAGCAAGTTCCTGACATATTTACTAAGGCACTTGCCAAAGCCAAGTTTGAAAGTTTCTGTGAGGTTCTTGGTGACATTAACTACAAGTTTGCACTAAAGGGGAATGTCAAAGTTTAGTGCAACTTTCTGCTAGTTATGCATTGGTCAAATTATTCATTTTTATTAGGAGTCAATCAGCATATTTGGTCCTTTATTGGTGAAAATAAAATAGAAGCGCGTTAGCTTCTGGTATTCAAAGTAGTTGAGTTAATTAAGGAAGTTTTTTAGTATAATTAGATGTCTTACACTGAGCTAAAAGTGTAGCAATTCAATTTTTGTTTCTTTGTATTATCTCGATTGAGTAATAATAATATTAAGCTTTATTTCTATTTAAAGTGGTTTTTGTAATTGTGTCATTGTTAGTTAGGAAAGAAACCAAAGCTCTCCATATGTGACAAATTGTGGATTTTTGAAACTATGAACAAGTAAATAACTATGTATTTTATTACATTTTGAGTTTATGTAAAAATTGAGATTGTAAATCTTTAAGCCCCTAAATTCAAGTGTTATAACTTAAAAAAGTAATTATTATGTAGGATTTTTCTTTTCCCACTTCGAGTGACCATTGCCTCATTTCAGGGGCTAAGAAAATGAAACTAACATAAAATCATAATATTCTTAATTTATTCAAAACTTTATACAAATAATATACGCATGTTATACCTAATCATCTCATCTAAAATATTTTCACCGAGTCAATCACTTGACATGAAAACTGACTCACCTATGAAAGACTCGCCCAACTTAAAATCTTCATACGCTGTAGGATAAATGGATTCTTTGTGTGAAAACAATGAAAAAAGGGACCAAGAAGGTTGGTTTCAAGGACCCAACGTCTAATATTGAAGATGTGATGGCTGTGGATTCAACACCGTCTCCAACCCTGTCCTGGAAAGACAAGGTTCTGGGGAAAGGATTCACCAGTACTTATGGGGAGAGAGCTTCAAGCATTGCCAATGAGGCTTCCTCTTTACTGGAAGGTGACGTTAAGAAGTTGATAATCAATGACATTCTCGCTATTGATTTCTCGGATAGAGTTCAAAAATTATTATTCAAAGACATGTCCACTTCTATGATTCTCAAGCTGTTGGGAAGGAATATTGGGTTTACAACTTTACAAAAATAGTTTATCGAATTTGGAGACCATCTTACCCCTTCCAAATGATGGATACCGAAAATGGATATTTTTTAGTAAAATTCCAAAATTTTGAAGATTATGAGAAGGTTTTATCACAGAGTACATGGATTATCTGCTGATAATACTTGACGGTTCAACCTTAGATTATTAATTTCACTTTGACGAGTCCCTATCCTAGTAATGTCTTAGCTTGGATTAGACTCCCAGGATTGCCTAGCCATTTCTAAAAAAAAAAAGGTATTATGGGAAATTGAGGGAATGGTGGGGAAGGTCACCAAATTGGATTTTAATACAGACAACCAAACTAGAGGTCGTTACACGTGAATGGTTGTATTTATCAATCTGGAGAAACCTCTAATCTCACAAGTCCTAATCAATGGAAATCTTCAACCAATCGAGTATGAAAGCTTACCGATAGTCTGCTTATTGTGTTGATGGTATGGCCACTCCAAGGATGGTTGTCCGCATATACAAGCAACAGAGAACAATTCGGGAGAAATTGCTCCAGTGATTGAAAACCCACGAACAGATGTCGATTTGGTGATTGGAAACGGTGACTTCAGTCCTTGGATGCTTGTGGAGAGGAGGTCCAGGCACAATTTGTGTGAGCAATGCAAACATGGAAAGACTAGAAAAGGGGATAAATTGTCGGGGTTGAGATTTCATGCCTTATCTCTCAATTTAATTTTTTGGGGGAAAGGGGAGAGATATTCGACAATGGAAATTAATGGGAAAATGTTGTTGAGGAAGATACTTGAAAGTTACCATCAAGGGAAAAGGATCCTAAAGTTTTAAATTGGGAAAGGTCAATGGGTGATTTAATTAATAAAAATACTAATTTTATTTTTAAAATTTCCAGGTCCAACACACATGACAAGGGGCCAAGCACTTCCGGTGGGCTATGGACTGGGTAGTGTTCAGGGCCCAGCACTGTACTGTGCTTATTGCACCTTTGGGGACCATTTATTAGGTGGGGTTCTTCTTTCAAATTCTGGGTAGCCCGACACTGTTACTGTCATTTCTGCTGAATTTCTTGATCGTGAAGTTGGCGGTTTGGATGGTACAGTGCTCACTGGTCCTTCAGGTTTTAATGATAAAAAAACTCTTCATTTTAATATTGCATTTGAAGAAGTGGAAGTTGTGGCAGTGACCATAAATGAAGGATTTCTTGATTCCAATAACCATTCGGTAGTCACTTTCCAAGCAACCTCTAGTTCGATTCTGACTGGGGTAAAGGGTGTTAATAAAGCTGCTAATTTGGGGAATACTTTTAAATCGGTTAACAGTCATGACGATGGTAGAAAAGCAAGAGACCCTACGAGTGGTTGGAAGATTCATAAAACTCTTAAGGGACCAAGCAATTGTTTTAAGGCTATAGGGAATTCATGGGTCTCTCTTGCAGGATTCACGAAGATGGCAACGAATCTTATTTCTTCAATGTTGGATAACCAAGCTGCCAAGGAACAATTGACAGAAGAAACTGAAGGCTTGGATAGTTCTGTCCATGCTCATCAGTAAGTGTGTTCCCCTTTTTTTAAATTTTTAATATGAATTTATCCATTTTATCTTTGTATGTGCAGGGTTGTGGAAATCTGAAATTTCCACGAATTTTTGGGAATATAATAATGAGTTTAAACCAGATATTTTTAGTTTGCTTGAAACAAGGTTCAGTGGTCTTAAAGTCGATACTATTATTGCAAAATTAGGGTTGGATAGAACTCCTAGGGTGGAATCAATTAGCTTCTCGGGTGGTATTTGACTTGGATGAAAGGAGTTTATTAATATAGAGGTGATCAGAAATTATCCTCAGTTTATTTTGACTCGTATATCGTATATCGTCTATTCTTTAGTAGCGGCCGATTTTTGTTTCTTTCGTTTATGGTTGCCTAAATAGACAAAAAATAAGGCTTCTCTGGAAGGATTTATGGTTATCTATCCCTTCAGGTCATTATCCTTGGTTGGCTATTAGGGAGTTTAACGCCA
Source organism: Gossypium rotundifolium (assembly GCA_025506655.1). NCBI lineage: Eukaryota > Viridiplantae > Streptophyta > Magnoliopsida > Malvales > Malvaceae > Gossypium > Gossypium rotundifolium. The sequence continues at coordinate 57,241,932 of CP106727.1, read as the reverse complement.
TTTTCTCGACAGAGGAGAAGAAGGGTGGCCAAGTGGCAGGCCATAGATGCCCTTCTTTTTTGGTGATTTTGTCGATACTAATAAGGTCGATGATTTAAGCTTCAGGGGTTCCCCGTTCACTTGGCATCATGGTTCTATCTTCGAGTGTTTGGATCAGGCTCTTGGTAACGAGGCTTGGTTGGAAGCTTTCCTTGATTGCCTGGTGACCCATCTCTCAAGAATTAAATCGGATCATGAGTTTATTTTATTCTCTTTACAGGCAAATTTTCCCCACCTAAGGGCAAGCCTTTCCGTGTTTTAGTTGGGTGGTTGGAACATCCGAATTTTTTGGAGTTTCTTTCGAATAATTGGAGTTTCGACTGTAACATTTTTGGCTCTCTTAATCACCTCTTTGAAAGACTTAGGGACTAGAATAAATGTGTCTATGGGCATTGCAGCACTCGAAAAAAATAGTTGATTAATAAATTAGTCGGTATTCAGCGCACTATGGATGCCTTCAGTTCTAATAACTTGGCAAAATGCGAATTGGAAACCGGAGAGGAATTAGAGAATGTTTTTTTATCATGAGGAGTTACTCTGGAAACTGCAATGAAGATGTGATTGGTTGAAATTAGGAGACCGCAATACTATGTATTTTCATAGGTATACGATTGAGAAGCGAAAATTCAATAATATAACTGCAACACCCCTAACCCATATCCGTCGTCGAAACAGGGTTATGAAGCGTTACCAAAGATTTTTAGAACATTTACAAACATTTCATGTTAATCACTATTCATTTACCGAGATTATACATAACGTCCCTTAAATGGGCCCTTGAGGCCCAATACGAGCATTAGAAACGAATCGGAACTAAATCGGGATCTCAGGGAATTTTTCGTGAAATTCTAAAATTTTCCCAAGTACAGGGCTCACATGCCCGTGTGGTCTAGGGACACGCCTGTGTGGTCGGGCCATGTGGTCTCACACGCTCGTGTCCCTAACCCGTGTAATTCTCTGACTTCTAAGACATGAAGAAATTCAAGTCACACGGCCAAGTTACATGCCAGTGTGCTAGGCCGTGTGGCGAATTTTTATTTTCGAAATTAGGTGCAGTTTTGACACGGTCGTGTAACACGCCCATGTTCAAGGCTGTGTCAACCACATGGCTGAGACACACTGTGTCCCTGCCCGTGTGCTCAATTCTGAGCATTCTATTTTCTCGAAAGGTGCAGGGGACACACGGCTTGGCTACATGCCCATAAGGTATGTCGTGTGTGATACACGGCCTAGACACACGCTCGTGTGGACAAAATGAAGCCATTTCTTAGCTTCATTTTCTCACTCAATTTTGCCAACAACCTATACCAATACTTGCATGTATATACCATCCAAATCAAGAATTAAAACCAAGCCTAAACTAACATCTATCATGGCAAAATATCACATACAATTCATGTTTATAATTTTACTTTTAGGGCATATACAAGATAAACATACTCTATTCATCCACATTTAACACATAAGCATTGAACAGGAAATAACTTATAAACACTCCAAATAAATCATTACTAGCCATTCCAATGGCTAGATTACAAATCATCACTTACAAGTCATTATTTGGCCAAATAAGCCTATACATGCCATGTAATATCCCGGGTTAAGGGCTATTTTGTATTGGCATTGTTTGCATGATTAATGTTTTGCTATAATGTTGTTTGTGTAGTTTCGGGGCTTAGTTGTAGGCTAGGAGTGAGCCTGAGTAGGTGGTAAAATTTTAGTTTTTGGGCTTAAGGTGATAGGAGCTGAGGGAGTTGGGGGTTATATATTTTATTTGTTAAATTGTGGCATAACAAAGGAGTTGGTGGAGTGGCAAGGCATGCGCCACATGGAGAGGGTGTTTGGCGTCAACTGCAGGAGGAGGAGGTCCTGAGTTCAAGCTGCGAAAATCCCACCTTTTGCATCCATTTTTACGGCATGAAGGGGAGAGTTGTAGGAAGTTTGAACTCTAGCTTGGACCTTGTCAACTCTTTCAAACGGTGGGTGGAGAGCAAATGTAGGAGGGAGACTTGGTCAAGGGGATTCGAATTTATGGTTTGAGAGTGATTGGGGGGAGGTTGGCCGATTGTTAGGAGAGTTTTGGGGAAGTTGGCCGGTTGGTAAGCTTGGGGAGGAGAGTGCCGAAACTCCACTTAGGCCAAAAGGTGCATTTTCGATCACAATTGTTTTTGGTAAGCTAATTCTTGGTTAGTCAAAAGCTAGTAAAAGAGCTCTCCACTTGCAAATAGCCTAAGCCGAAATCCCAAGTCTTCATCTCTTTTTCATTTTTCTTTTGTTCTCCTTAAACCGAAAGCTTCAACACCCTTACCCTTGCCGAAACTACTTGGTATCTTTCAATTTTGTTAGCCGAATGCCTCTCTTTTTCCTTTCTTTTCCATTTGTGTAAACCGAAACCCCAAGCACCATCACTGCCGAAATTCTACCTTGCTTTTCTCTTTTATCATTTGAACAAAGCCGGCCCTAGTATCCCTTTTCAACTCTTTTCTCTTTCGAAACTTTGTTAGCCGAAAGTCTCTCCAAAACTTTCTTCTCCATTTCCTATTCTTTTTCAAGAACTCATTGGCCAAATATCCACCCATTTCCTCTCATTTACTCTCTTTTCTTTCACACAAAACCGAAAGCACCCCCTCTATTCATCCATTCATCTTTCTTTATTTTTCTTTCTTTTTTAAAAACCTATTAGCCGCACCTTACTACAACCCTTGCCGTTTTCCTTCTTTGTTTTTCTTTAAAGCTCTTCTTTTCTTGATCAAGGGTGTTGCCGAACCTATTTTCCTTGATTGGAGTCTTGTACAATCGGTCTTCTAAGAAGGTAAGTGCTAGGCCGAATGGCCATTTCCCTTTTCTCTGGTACTTTACCGATTTTTGGGTATGTGAAGGGCTGATTTCGGTATCGGTTAAAAAGGTGTTAACTTCTTATTGGTAATCATTTTGATAGGGTCCCTTGGGTTCAAATCAAGCAAGGAGAGGCTTCTTACTCTGTTAAGCAATCGGTAAGTGGTGGTAAGAATGGGTGTTTGGATCCGATTTCGTTAGTTTTCTTTAAAGTTAAGTCATTAGGAGATTAACCGTTATTCTTTTCTAGGGTGTGATCGTTTGGTAAAGAAGCATTATTGGTTCGGGTTTGGTTGGAAACCGAACCATTCGCAAAGGTAGAGTAACGCAACCCCTTTGGGTTACCTATTTTTAGCCGAATGGTATAGTGTTAATCCCTTGATTGGCCGATTGTAGGGTTAAGGCTGTCGAGGTGATCAAAAGATTTTGACCGATTCTTAGGAGTTCATCTTCGCTATTCCAGGTGTGTAAACCAACACACTATCTTAACTAAATAATGTGATAACCGATTTGTGTAAATGAAGCAGTGTGATTGATTATTTCGATACCCATTGAGGTATGGATACGGATTCGGGTAAGTCCGTTTCATTATGAGTTATGTGATGATGATGATATCATGATTTTTGATACTTTGAGATGCCATATTAAGCATGTGAGCATGATAGCATGATTGCACGATTTTGCATCTAGTATGATATGTGATTGGGTGATATGAGAGGAGGGAGAGTATGATATCCGTGTCTTTGGGACACTGTGTCTTTGGGACACCAGAGGTTTGGCACCTCCAGTGGTTTGGTACCACATTTTTTTTGTGACTTTGGGTCACCAGAGGTTTGGCACCTCAGCGTCTCGTCCCAGTGGCTTAGTACCACAGTGGGTTGGCCCCACAGTTGATTATACGAGATTGACGCCAGTGATTTGGTATCACACGATGGGTTGGCCCCATCATCGGATTTGTGACTACGGTCACCAGTGATTTGGTATCACATTGTGTCTTTGGGACACCAGAGGTTTGGCACCTCATTGCGACTCATCCCTGTGGTTTGACACCACCGTGGGTTGGCCCCACTTATGAGATACGGGATCGTCGCTAGTGATTTGGTATCACACGATGGGTTGGCCCCATCATTGGATTATTTGTGACTTTGGGTCACCAAAGGGTTTGGTACCACAAGATGGATATCGTGACTTTGGGTCACCGGTGGTTTGACACCACCAAAGGGTTTGGTACCACACGGGTAGAAAAGGTGATATGGTTGGCTAGGATCGGTGCATTGCTTGCATTATTCTCATTATGATATGTATGTTGGCATGTTATACCGGGAGAGGGAATTATACACTGAGTCTTGCGACTCACTCTCTCCTTTGACTTTTTCAGGTGACACATAGACGCGGACATGGAGCCGGGATGGACTCGAGGTGTTCATGTCATGCTCAAATAAAGATTTGCTCGGACTTTTATGAAATTTTGGTATTTAAGTTTTTATTACTATTTGGTTTTATTTGGGTTGTAAATGGCCTTTTTAAGTTATGTTTGTTTATGATTAAAGTGGATTTTTAATATGTCTTAACAAATTAATTGGGCTAAAATGTGCTAAAACTTGGAAAGATAACGATTTCAAAACCTACAAAAGCGACATTTTAAACTATACCATCGGGTATCGCACTAAGATTTGGAATAACGGAGAACTCAAATGTTTTCTAACTTAAACACGATTTTCACTAAGACAGAATGTTTTTGGAACAATAATAAACAACTCAAATTTCTTAACGAGGTAAACCTATTTTGTCTACCCATCGGAGTAAGTTTTTAAAATTTTCGGGTTTTCAAATACATCATCAAATTTCAATCAACCTATTCAAGTTCTTCTTCAAATACACAACCTAGCGAAATGTTTTTCTCCAACTTTTAAACTCAAACCTAAACCTCTCAAAAACCTTTTTCCTCAGAACATACCGTATTCTATTCGTGGTGTATTGATCGGGTTTGGGGTGTTACATTTGTGGTATCGAGCCAAGTTCAAAGGTTTCACTGTGGGCCCGAGGCCCAAAATGTTTTCAAAAGTCTGTTTTAAGCGTTATATTTTAGAAAGGATGGTTTGAAAGGCATGACACCGAGTCACCGGCACCAATCCGCCTAGGTAAGTTCCCCGTACTATTGCTTGTGATTTTTGGATGTAATGTGATGGAATGATTAGTAATAGTAAGACTACCTTAGAGACCAAACCGATAGGACTCGTGGACTCATGAAAACGAAACTTCTTTAATAAGCAATATTCATAAGACTTTGCTTTTAAACAGTGGAATAATGACTGATACATAAAATTCTTTAATCAGACGAGGTTTAGTCATGAGTACCCGAGGTGGACGTGGTCGTGGACGTGGTCGCAGAGGATGACTCGTTTCGAGCCCGTAGGTTCGGTCGTGGTTCGTAGAATGAGATACCGATTTCGCCACCACCGGAGGTGGTGAGTTCCAAGAGCAGATCGGGAGGACGCAGTGTCACAAAGCGATCTTGCGGGTTTTAGAACAGTAGCTGGAGTAGGTGGAGGTGTAGGAGCTAGAAATCTATGCGGTGACTTGAGCAAGCGGTGAATTCTTTCGGGTGTCTCGGTGTTGCTCCAGCGAGTATTGGTTGAAGCGACAAACGGATCATGGATGATCTTTCTAACGGTGGAGAAATTAAAGTTGTATCTTCGAGATGTTCGGTGGTGGCTCAAAGATACATTCTTGAGTATTGACTTGGGACTATTTAAAAACGGATCATGGATGATCTAGACCTAACCTAACAAGAGAAATTAAAGGGATTGTATCACTTCTCGAGATGAGTCATATCGGTGGTGGCTCATTTATTCGGAACGGTACCGCAAATGAAGATCTAACTTGGGACTATTTTCGTCGCTATCGTAAAAAGTACGTGGGGCTAATTATATTAATGAGCAAATGAAAGCATTTCGAGGTTAGTTCGGGAGTAACCGTGTCGAGTATGAGGCAGAGTTTCTCAGGCTGAGTCGGTATGCCAGGGGTATGGTGGCTACTGAGCATGAGCGGTGCGTTCGTTTTGAGGATGGCTTGCGAGACGAATTAAGGTTGATAATTGCGCCCCAGCAGGAGCGTGAATTTGCGGTTCTGGTTGAAAAGGCGAAGGTAGCCGAAGGCATTAAAGAGTCTGTGAGGCGGGGATGGACAGAACCACACAAGAGGAGTTTTGGATCTTCCGGTCATCAAGAAATCGAGAAAAAGGCTAGACCGAAAAATAATCGATCGGGTAGGTTTGTTGTCGCTAGGCGCTTGAGGCCACATGAGGTAAATTATCCAACGACGATCCGGAGTTAGCGGTGTAGTATTTGCCTTAAAGATATGGAGGCATTACTTGTACGGAGAGAGATCGATAGTCTATACGGACCATAAGAGTCTCAAGTACCTTCCGACTCGAAAGATCTGAATCGAGGCGCCGCAGATGGATTGAGTCACGAAGACTACGATTGCTCAATCGAGTATCATCCGCAAGGCTAACGCCAGGCGTACGCGTTGAGCCGTAAGGTTGTTTCGGATTTAAGAGCGTTGTTTGCCCACTTGAGTTTGTATGACGACGGAGTATTCTCGCAGAGCTGCAGTTGCTTAAGCCTACTTGGGTTGAGCGGATCGAGAGAAACAGATTGTTGATGAGGTTCGAAAGCGCAGAGGACACAAGTACAGAACGTTGGTTTGAAGGTTTATAGCTTGTCTAGTGATGGGGTGCTATGTTTTCAGGGGAAGGCTTGTATGCCGAGACACCGAGTTAAGGCAAAAGATTCTTCAGATGCACATAGCGACCCCTACGCTATGCATCCCGGAGGTAGCAAAATGTATAGGGATCTCGGAGAACGATTACGGTGGTCGGTCCGAAAAAGGAAGTAACCGAGTTTGTGGGTAAGTGTCTGACATGTCAGCAGGTCAAGGCTGAGCATCAGCTACCGTCCGAGTTGCTTCAGCCAGTGAAGATTCCTCGATGGAAGTGGGAAAGGATAACTATGGATTTCGCTGGATTACCGCTACACCGAGCAAGAAGGATTCATCTGGTAATTGTGGATCGGTGACTAAATCACTCACTTTATTCCGTGAGGTGGACTACTCACCGCAGAGGTTGGCAAAGTCGTATGTGTCGAGATAGTGAGATCGCACGGGTGCGAAGATCGATCATCTCGGATAGGGATCCGAGATTCACGTCAAGGTTCGAGGGCGTTGCATCAAGCTCTGGGTACACGGTTAGATTTCAAAGACAAGATTTCATCCGCAGATCGACGGGCGATGGAAAGGGTTATACAGATCTTGGAGGATATGCTACGAGGGTGTGTTTTAGACTTCAGGGGTAGTTGGGAGGAGTACCTACCGTTAGCTGAATTCGCCTACAATAACAGTTACCAAGCGAGCATCAAGATGGCACCTTATGAGGCGTTGTACGGTAGAAAGTGTCACTCACCGACTTGTTGGACAGAGTTAAGTGAACGTCAGTTGTTGGGACCAGAGTTGGTTGCTGAGACCGAAGACAAGGTTAAACTGATTCAGGCTCGATTGAAGGAAGCTTCGGACCGGCAGAAGTCCTATACCGATCTTAAGCGAGAGATATTGAATTTGTTTGTGGAAGATCGGGTTTTCTGAAGGTCTCACCGTGGAAGAAAGTATTAAGGTTCGGAAGAAAGGCAAGCTAAGTCCGAGATTTATTGGGCGATAAGGTAATCGAGACGAGTGGGACCAGATTGCATATCACCGAGTTGCCGCAGAACTAAGTCAAATTCACGATGTGTTCCACGTTTCGATGCTTCGGCGATATCGTTCTGATCCGTCACATGTGGTAACAGTAGGAGAGATTGAGGTAAACCCAGATATGACCATGGAGGAAGAGCCCGTACAGATTTTAGATCGGGATGTGAAGGTTCTGCGTAAGAAGTCTGTGCCCTTGGTTAAGGTTCTTTGGCGAAATCATGGCGTGGAAGAAGCAACGTGGGAACCCGAGGATACGATGAGACAATAATACCCGCAACTCTTCTGACCAGGTAATTTCGAGGTCGAAATTATTTTAAGGGGGGTAGAGCTGTAATATCCCGGGTTAAGGGATATTTTGTATTGGCATTATTTCATGATTAATGTTTTGCTATAATGTTGTTTGTGTAGTTTCGGGGCTTAGTTGTAGGCTAGGAGTGAGCCTGAGTAGGTGGTAAAATTTTAGTTTTTGGGCTTAAGGTGATAGGAGCTGAGGGAGTTGGGGGTTATATATTTTATTTGTTGAATTGTGGCATAACAAAGGAGTTGGTGGAGTGGCAAGGCATGCGCCACATGGAGAGGGTGTTTGGCGTCAACTGCAGGAGGAGGAGGTCCTGAGTTCAAGCTGCGAAAATCCCACCTTTTGCATCCATTTTTACGACATGAAGGGGAGAGTTGTAGGAAGTTTGAACTCTAGCTTGGACCTTGTCAACTCTTTCAAACGGTGGGTGGAGAGCAAATGTAGGAGGGAGACTTGGTCAAGGGGATTCGAATTTGTGGTTTGAGAGTGATTGGGGGAGGTTGGCGATTGTTAGGAGAGTTTTGGGAAGTTGGCGGTTGGTAAGCTTGGGAGGAGAGTGCCAAACTCCACTTAGGCCAAAAGGTGCATTTTCATCACAATTATTTTTGGTAAGCTAATTCTTGGTTAGTCAAAAGCTAGTAAAAGAGCTCTCCACTTGCAAATAGCCTAAGCCAAAATCCCAAGTCTTCATCTCTTTTCATTTTTCTTTGTTCTCCTTAAACCAAAGCTTCAACACCCTTACCCTTGCCAAACTACTTGGTATCTTTCAATTTTGTTAGCGAATGCCTCTTTTTCCTTTTTTTTCCATTTGTGTAAACCAAACCCCAAGCACCATCATCGCCAAATTCTACCTTGCTTTTCTCTTTTATCATTTGAACAAAGCCTACTAGTATCCCTTTTCAACTCTTTTCTCTTTCGAACTTTGTTAGCCGAAAGTCTCTCCAAAACTTTCTTCTCCATTTCCTATTCTTTTTCAAGAACTCATTGGCCGAATATCCACCCATTTCCTCTCATTTACTCTCTTTTCTTTCACACAAAATCGAAAGCACCCCCTCTATTCATCCATTCATCTTTCTTTATTTTTCCTTTCTTTTTTTTAAAAACCTATTAGCCGCACCTTACTACAACCCTTGTCGTTTTCCTTCTTTGTTTTTCTTTAAAGCTCTTCTTTTCTTGATCAAGGGTGTTGCCGAACCTATTTCCCTTGATTGGAGTCTTGTACAATCGGTCTTCTAAGAAGGTAAGTGCTAGGCCGAATGGCCATTTCCCTTTTCTCTGGTACTTTGCCGATTTTTGGGTATGTGAAGGGCTGATTTCGGTATCGGTTAAAAAGGTGTTAACTTCTTGTTGGTAATCGTTTTCGTATAGGGTCCCTTGGGTTCGAAATCAAGCAAGGAGAGGCTTCTTACTCTGTTAAGCAATCGGTAAGTGGTGGTAAGAATGGGTGTTTGGATCCGATTTCGTTAGTTTTCTTTAAAGTTAATTCATTAGGAGATTAACCGTTATTCTTTTCTAGGGTGTGATCGTTTGGTAAAGAAGCATTATTGGTTCGGGTTTGGTTGGAAACCGAACTATTCGCAAAGGTAGAGTAACGCAACCCCTTTGGGTTACCTATTTTTAGCCGAATGGTATAGTGTTAATCCCTTGATTGGCCGATTGTAGGGTTAAGGCTGTAGAGGTGATCAAAAGATTTTGACCGGTTCTTAGAAGTTCATCTTCGCTATTCCAGGTGTGTAAACCAACACACTATCTTAACTAAATAATGTGATAACCGGTTTGTGTAAATGAAGCGGTGTGATTGATTATTTCGATACCCATTGAGGTATGGATACGGATTCGTAAGTCCGTTTCATTATGAGTTATGTGATGATGATGATATCATGATTTTGATACTTTGAGATGCCATATTAAGCATGTGAGCATGATAGCATGATTGCACGATTTTGCATCTAGTATGATATGTGATTGGGTGATATGAGAGGAGGGGAGTATGATATCCGTGTCTTTGGGACACTGTGTCTTTGGGACACCGTGAGGTTTGGCACCTCCAAAGGTTTGGTACCACGTTTTTTTGTGACTTTGGGTCACCGAGGTTTAGCACCTCGGCGCTCATCCCAATGGCTTAGTACCACGATGGGTTGGCCCCACGCTTGATTATACGGATTGACGCCATGATTTGGTATCACACGATGGGTTGGCCCCATCATCGGATTTGTGACTACGGTCACCAAGTGATTTGGTATCACATTGTGTCTTTGGGACACCGAGGTTTGGCACCTCATTGCGACTCGTCCCCGTGGTTTGACACCACCGTGGGTTGGCCCCACTTATGAGATACGGGATCGTCGCTAGTGATTTGGTATCACACGATGGGTTGGCCCCATCATTGGATTATTTGTGACTTGGTCACCAAAGGTTTGGTACCACAAGATGGATATCGTGACTTTGGGTCACCGGTGGTTTGGCACCACCAAAGGTTTGGTACCACACGGTAGAAAAGGTGATATGGTTGGCTAGGATCGGTGCATTGCTTGCATTATTCTGTTATGATATGTGTGTTGGCATGTTATACCGAGAGAGGAATTATACACCAGTCTTGCAACTCACTCTCTCCTTTGACTTTTTAGTGACACATAGACGGGACATGGAGCCGGATGGACTCGAGGTGTTCATGCCATGCTCAAATAAAGATTTGCTCGGACTTTTATGAAATTTTGGTATTTAAGTTTTATTACTATTTGGTTTTATTTGGGTTGTAAATGGCCTTTTTAAGTTATGTTTGTTTATGATTAAAGTGGATTTTTAATATGTCTTAACAAATTAATTGGGCTAAAATGTGCTAAAACTTGGAAAGATAACGATTTCAAAACCTACAAAAGCGACATTTTAAACTATACCATCGGGTATCGCACTAAGATTTGGAATAACAGAGAACTCAAATGTTTTCTAACTTAAACACGATTTTCACTAAGACAAAATGTTTTTGGAACAATAATAAACAACTCAAATTTCTTAACGAGGTAAACCTGTTTTGTCTATCCATCTGAGTAAGTTTTAAAAATTTCGGGTTTTCAAATACATCATCAAATTTCAATCAACCTATTCAAGTTCTTCTTCAAATACACAACCTAGCTTAAATGTTTTTCTCCAACTTTTAAACTCAAACCTAAACCTCTCAAAACCTTTTTCCTCAGAATATACCGATTCTACGTGGTGTATTGACCGGTTTGGGGTGTTACATGCCATTATACCAAAATGAGATTTCTAAATATACCAAAAAGGAGATAGTGGATAGTGTGATTATGCTCCGATCGATTCTCCAACCTTCACGAGCTTACGAGCACTATAAAACAAGGGAAAAGTAAATGGGGTAAGGATTTTCATGCTTAGCAAGTTCGTATAATGAAAAATAAACTTACCGGTCATATCTATTTAAACAAGCATACATAAACATACATTTCATCCATTATAGGTAGTTCACCTAAACATATACACTTGATCAAGCAAGTTAGTCATATAACATCATATAAATATCAAGTAAACATAAATGAGATCATTTCATACAAACTTCTATTAATTCCACCTTTCCATATTTTCAGAGTCTTTTCCGTTGAACTAATGAAATTTCGATAGACATTCGGGTGATGTACATAAGGTATACATATAAATTATCTGTCAATTCATATTCATAATTACCCATTGGAAAAAATTACAAAGAGCACACTCTCGAGCCACATATTTTACAACAGGATTACCAGTCTAGGCTAAATCTTGGTTTTTCAACTGACGTTCACAAGAGTCATTTAGGATTGCCAGTCCAAGCTAAATCCTTTTAGTGACCAATGCTCTAAAGAGCTTAATTAGGGTTACCCATCAGGGCTAAACCCAATCTATAACATATGCTTGAGAGGCTTAATTCAGGATTACTCGTCCAGCTAAATCCTATTTGTAACATTTGTCATATCCTACTCGTTTTAAGAAATCACCACAATTCATCGAATTTCAATGTTCAACCGGGACATGACATTTTATCCATATTTTCTAAATTATAGTTATTTCATTATGTTCATCATCACATACATATCATTAAAATCATATAATTCAATTCAAGCAATTTAACATACATATTTAAGTTACACGAACTTACCTTAACAATTGTTCGTGTTTGAATTCTAACTAATCCTGAACTTTTTGTTTCCCTCGATCTAATTTCATAGTTGGTCTTTCCGGGTCTATATAAGCAAATTTAATTATTAACTCATCACATTTTACATACATTTTCATTCTACTACATTCTAGGCAAATTTACTATTTTGCCCCTGCTATTTTCAAAAATTCCAATTTCGTCCCCAGGCTCAGAAAATAAAATTCATACAATCTAGTCCTCTTTCCAAGCCTAACCAAAATTTAAATGACAATTTTTACAGCACACACATTTCACAATTTTTAGCATTTTTCATGGGTTTTACTACTTTTTTCATTTTAGTCCCTAACTAAGTTTCTATGAAAAATTACTTTGTAAAAGTTATTTATCTATCAACTATCTTTCATTTTCTACCATAAATTTCAAATTTCCAACATTTACATCCATTGAAAAAGTTTCTACACTTTGTTATCTTTTCAAATAAATCCCATAAATAGAAAGATTAGGCTATCCCGATTCTAAAAACATAAAAATCATTAAAATCGGGACTTGATTTCATACCTTTTCAAGCTTGGTAAGTTCTCTTCCTCTCTCCTAGGGTTTCCATAGAAAATATTGGGGAAGAAGATGAATAGAAAAGATGATAATTTCTTTTTATTTTCCTATCATCTTTTTAATTTGTTGATTTCCAATTTAGTCCCTAGCCATTTCTAATTTTTCCATGGATGAGTCACCAAAAAATATCTACATACTTTTCTTAATGGTCTAATTACCATATAAGTACGTCTAACTTTGAATTCCGTGGCTATTTAATCCTTATAGCTTCTAGAATTCTACTTTTGCATTTTATGCGATTTAGTCCTTCTCGTAATTAAGCACTAAATTAATAAAATTTTTGTACTAAAATTTTCACATATCAATCTATCATAATAAAACCATTTAATAAAATAAAAATAAATTATATTTTTGGGTCAAATTTGTGGTCCCGAAACCATTGTTTCGATTTCATCAAAATTGGGCTGTTACAATAACGACCTTGCGTAGCTCGGATGGCGAATGGATTTTTGATCCCGAGACTCTAAAAATAGAGGTTGTTAAGTTTTTTCAAAAGCTATATGGTGAGACTCCTAGTTCTATGGGGAATTTTCCTACGAGTGGCTATCCACGACTTGAGAATATGGATGTTGACTTCTTTGGAAGACATATGGCCCTGTTAAAGGCACTAGGAACTCAAACTTTAACACTTTGTTCTTTTAGAAACAATGGAATGTTGTAGAAGGAGCAATCTGTAACTGGGTTAGGGGGATCTTTGAGGGTAATGTTATTGATTCGGATCTACATAACACCCTGATCATTCTAATTCCAAAAGTTTAAAACCTTGAAAGCTTCTCTCAATTCCAGCCTATCAGCCTCTGTTCTATTTTATATAAACTTGTTATAAAGGTGATAGAGAATAGGTTCAAGATTGCATTTCTTAAGATCATAGGCCAAGAGCATGTGAGATTTATCGCAGGAAGAAACATTATTGATAATGTGATTATAACGCAGGAAGTTCTACATATTATGAGAAGTAAGGGTACTATGGAATGGATGGCTGTCAAAATTGATTTGGAAAAGGCTTACGATAGAGATTGGTGGGATTTTGTGGAAGCCTTTCTTAGAGCTGCATCTATCCCTAGTTTTCTGATACAGGTTATCATGTTGGCTATTTCAATGTCCACTATGCAAGTTCTTTGGCACGGTGTTCCTTCTGACAAGTCTAAACCTGTTAGAGGAATTCATCAAGGTTGCACTCTCTCTCTTCATATTTGTTTGTGTTGTGCATGGGATGGTTTGGTCATAGGTTCCATTCGACCATTTCTTCTATAGAGTGGAATCCCATTCGCTTATCTCGTATAGGTCCAGCTATATTGCATTTTTTCTTTGCAGATGACCTTGTGATTTTCAGTAAAACAAACTTGAAGCATAGTAAACTTCTTAAGGACTTTCTTATGAGTTTATGTAAGCACTCAGGACACAAGGTAAACGCTCGTAAGGCTAATTTTTTTTTCTTTACAAGGGTAAATGAGGATCTAGTGGGGAAGATTACTAATTTGCTCGGGTTTCAACCAGCCCATAACCTTGGACATTATCTGGGAGTCCATCTCATTCTCTATAGAATCACCAAAGCTACACTAAGTTTTGTAATTGATAAGGTTCAGAAAAAAACTCTCTAGTTGGGAGGCTAAGAAACTCTCTTTCGCCGGAAGGGTTACTCTTGCACAATCTATCGTTTTATCCATTCCTAGCTACCTAATGCAGTCCTTAATGGTCCCAAAAGGTGTTTCTGATGAAATTGAAGATTTGATACAACACTTTATTTTGGGTTCTTCTGGTGGCAGTAGGAAAATAACGTTAGTGAGTTGGGATGCTATTTGTTAACCTAGATCGTATGGAGAGTTTGGGTTTTGGCATCTCAATGGTCAGAATTTAGCTTTCATGGTGAAACTTGGTTTCAATTGTAACACCCCTAACCCATACCCGTCATCAAAACAGGGTTTCAGAGCATTACCAAAACATTTAGAACATTTTTCTATTAAACTACAAAAATTTACTATTCATTTACCGTGATAATCCAAAATGTCCCTTGGTCGGGCCCTCGAGGCCCAATACGAGCATTAGAATCGAATCGGGACTCAATTAGAACATCTAAGAATTTTTCACAAAATTACAAATTTTTTCTAAGGTGCAGGACCCTGGAACACGCCTGTGCTACAGGTCGTGTTCGATTTAGGTTGCTCTCTAACTTGCGCCACACCGCCATGCCACACGCCCGTATGTTAAGCCGTGTGGTTAATTAAATTAATTAGAATTAGGTGCAGGTTTCACACGGCCAAGACACACGTCTGTGTTCTAGGCCGTGTGGCACACACAACTAAGACACACACTCGTGTCTCTGCTCGTATGCCCAATTCTGAGCATTCTATTTCTCAAAATTAAGGTGCAGGGGACAAACGGCCTAACTACATGCCTGTGTTACCAGCTCGTGTGTCACACATGGTTTAGACACACACCCGTGTGTCTGTCCATGTGGACAAAATGAAGCCAGTTCTAGCTTCATTTCTCACCCAAAATTTCACCCAAGACCTGCACTTGAAACACACATCCAATACCACCAATTCAAGCATTTAAATTAGACAATTTCTATCATTCAACATATCATATCACTATATGCATAAGTGTTTATAGACTTAACTTGGAACATCTTAGACATTCACAACTTTGATCACACGTTCTTAACATAACACATGTATATGAATAGATCATAATAATCTACTTAGTCATACTAAAATGAACCATTACTAGCCATTCCAATGGCTAGGTTACAAAATAACATTTGAAGCTACTATTGGTCAAGTTGTCTTATACATGCCATTATACCCAAAATGCTAGTTGATAGTGTGACGATGCTCCAATGATCTCCAACCCTCGCGAGCTTCCGTGCACTATAAAACAAGGGAAAATAAATGAAATAAGCATTACATGCTTAGTAAGTTCGTATAATGGAAACTAAACTTACCAATCTTACTTATTAAATTCTAGGCATACAATGTTATGTTTCCATCCATTTGGCTAAATTGCCTAATCACATACATTCAATAAAACATGGTAGTCACCAAAAGCTTCATATCAATCAAGTAACATAGATGAGCTCATCAAGCAATATTCTTTCGAGTCATTATCATATCATCTCAAGATTTTCATGCCATGTCATGAGTTTTATGTCCTTCGAATCATTGAATTTCGATGGATGCTTAAGTAGTGCACTTGAAGTATACGATTCAATAATACATCAATTTCTTATTTAAGGGTACCCAATAGGGCACTTAACCAAGAAACACTCTCTCGAGCCACATATCGTATAACAGGATTACTAGTCCAGGCTAAATCCTTTATATAACGTAAGCTCGGAGGAGCTCGATTAGGATTACTAGTCCAGGCAAAACCCTAATCATAACATATGCTCGAGAGGTATTATACCAGCATTACCCATCCGGGCTAAATCCTTTCTATAACAAGGTCAATGGGATTACTCGTCCGAGCTAAATCCTGTCCGCAACAAATGCAGGACTTCATTAATTTCGTAAGCGCATATAATTATTGGAATCCAATATTCAATCGGTATTTAACCTTTTTTCACATTTTAAGCATATATCAATTTTCCATCATAGTATACAAGTAAGCACATAAACATAAATCACATTACATACAACACAACATAATTACATGTCCGATTAAGTTACACGAACTTACCTCGACACTTGTTCGCGTTAGAAATCTACTAATCCGAAACCTTTTATTTTTCTCGATCTAACCTCGAATTAGTGTTGTCCGAATCTATATAAATGAATTTAACCATAAATTTCATAAATTTCATATTTAAATAGACTCACTTTATGTCCTAGGCAAAATTACTATTTTGCACCTAACTTTCCATAAATTTCGATTTTGTCCCTAGGCCCAGAAAATGAAATTTTTGCAAATTACTCCCTATTCCAAGCCTAACCAAAGCCCCATTACAAATTTTTCGGCACATGTATTCATAAAATTTCATAAATTTTCATCAAATTTTACAACCTATCATTTTACTCCCTAAATCATGTTTTTATCAAAAATCACTTTGTAAAGGTTGTTTATCTATCAATACTGTTTCATTTTCTACCATAAATTTCTAATTTCCAGAATAATACATCCATGACCCATTTTCATACTTTGATAACTTTTCAAATTAATCCCCCAAATAGAGAGATTAAGTTATTTCGATTTTAAAAATACCAAAATTACTAAAAACGGGACAAGAAAACTTACCCAATTAGGCCTTGAAAGTTTCTCCTCTCTCTTCTAGAGTTTCCATAAAATTTTAGGTTGAAGATGACAATAATACGATGATATTTTCTTTTATCATCTTTTAATTAACTAAATTTTTACTATTTCCAATTTAGTCATTGACCTTTTTCTATAATTCCATGGATGAGTCACCATGAAAAATCTATTAATGGTCTAATTACCATATAAGGACGTCTAGTTTTGAATTCTATAGCTATTTGATCCTTATAGCTACTAGAGTTAAAATTTCACATTTTATGCGATTTAGTCCTCGTAATTAGGCCCTAAATCGATAAAATTTTCATGTCAAAATTTCACATGTCCTGACTATCATATTATGGACCATATAATAAAATAAAAATAAATTATATTTCAGGTTGGATCTGTGTCTTGAAACCACTATTCTGATTTCACTGAAAAATTGGCTGTTACAACTCTTCCCCTTTAGGGATTTTCGTCCTCGAAAATCTTACCAGTAAAAAGATTCAGGTATTGCTTCCTCATAGTTTCCTCCGGCTCCCAGGTAGCCTCTTCTATACTATGTCGTTACCAAAGAACTTTTACCAAATCTACTTTTTTTATTTCTTAACTTTTTTGTTTCCCGAGCTAAGATTTTGATTGGTTTTTCACCATATGTCATATCGGGCTGAATCTATACCTCTGTCGGAGCGATAACATCTGAAGGGTCGGATAGATACTGCCGTAGCATAGACACATGAAGAACATTATGAATCCGATCAAGCTCTTGTGATAAAGCTAACCGATATGGAATCGGTCCAATTCTTTTTGTAATCTCATATGGTCCAATGAATCGTGGACTCAATTTCCTTTTACGACCAAACTGGAGTACTTTCTTCCAAGGTGACACTTTCAAGAATACTTTGTCACCAACCTAAAATTTTATCTCTTTTCTTTTTGAATCAGCATAAGACTTTTGCCGATCCGAGGCTGCTTTCAAGCTATATCAAATTACCTTTACTTTTCCCTCGGTTTCTCAGACCAAGTCAACCCCGTGTAACTTTTTCTCACTGAGTTCTTTCCAGTATAATGGAGTCCTACATTTGCGACCATACAAGGCTTCATACGGTGCCATTTTAATACTAGACTGATAACTGTTATTATAAGCAAATTTGACCAAAGGCAAATACCTTTCCCAGTTACCTTCAAACTCAAGTACACAACACCAAAGCACATCTTCCAAGATTTGTATTACCCATTCAGATTGACCATCTGTTTGGGGATAAATGCAATGCTAAAGTGTAACTAAGTACCCAGAGCTTCTTGCAATTTGCTCTAGAATTGAGATGTAAACTGAGGATCTCTATATGAAATGATGGAGAAAGGCACTCCATGCAATCTAACAATCTCAAAAACATATAACTCAACTAGTCTATCCAAAGAATAATCCATACATACTGGAATAAAGTGTGCAGACTTTGTCAACCGATCAACAATTACCCAAATGACATCTTTCTTCTTTGGAGAGAAGGGTAATCTCGATACAAAGTCCATAGTCATTCTTTTCCATTTCCATTTCGGTATTGTAACTGGCTGTAATAGTCTATAAGGCAACTGATGTTCAGCTTTTACTTGCTAACATATCAAACATTTAGACACAAACTCAAAAATATCTCATTTCATTCCTGGCCACCAGTACATCTTTTTCAGATCATTATACATTTTATTTTTACCAGGATGCATAGACATGTTACCATTATGAGCTTCATTCAAAATATTCTGTATCAGTTCTAAACTTTTCGGCATACATACTCTGCCTCTGAATAACAAAAAACCATCAGTCCCTATCTAAAATTCTGAGTCAGGAGTCGACTCGCTTTGTATCCGTTTTTCTTGAAACTTACTATCATTTTTATGAGCTTCATAAATCTATTGCAAAAACATTGGTCTAGCTTTTAACTCAGCTATGATTGAACCATTATCAGACAATGATAATCTGGTATTCCTTGCTCACAAAGTATACAGAGATTTTCTGCTCAAAGCATCAGCCATTGCGTTGGCTTTCCCAATGGTTGTCAATAATAATATCAAAATCTTTCAATAACTCAAGCCATCTGCACTATCTCAAATTCAAATCTTTTTGTGACATCAAATATTTTAGACTTTTATGACCAGTGAATATGTGACATTTTTCACCAAATAAGTAATGCCGCCAGATTTTTAAGGCAAACACTATGGCTGCCAATTCAAGATCATGTGTCAGATAGTTCTTTTCATGTGGCTTTAGCTGTCGTGAAGCATAGGCTACCACTTTACCATCTTGCATCAGTACACAGCCTAAGCCATTCAATGCGCATCACTATAATCTGTAAATTCCTTACCCGATTCAGGTTGGACTAACACATGTGCTTATGTCAATAAAGCTTTTAATTTCTCAAAACTCTGCTAACATTTATCAGTTCACTCAAACTTTACATCTTTCTGTAGTAAACGAGTCATTGGAGAAGCTATCATTGAAATTTTTTTATATATCTCCGATAGTAACTAGCTAGTCCCAGAAAACTTCGGACTTTAGAAACATTATTCGGTGGCTTCCAATTAACAATGACTAAAATTTTATTCGGGTCTATTCTGACACATTCAACAGATACTATATGCCCAAGAAAACTAACTTCTCGTAGCCAAAATTCACATTTACGAAATTTGGCATAGAGTTATTTCTCTCGCAGGGTTTGCAACACTATTCTCAAATGCTCAGCATGTTTATTTTCATCTTGGGAGTAAACCAAAATATCATCTATAAATACCACCATAAATCTGTCCAAATACGAACTAAAAATCCTGTTCATCAAATCCATAAACACTGTAGGTGTATTTGTCAAGCCGAATGGCATCACAAGAAACTCATAGTGTCCATACCTGGTTCTAAAATTTGTCTTAGGCACATTAGATTCTTTTACTTATAATTGATAATAGCCAAAATAGAGATCAATCTTTGAAAATACAGTGGCACATTTTAACTGGTCAAACAAGTCATCAATACAAGGCAATGGATTCTTGTTCTTTATTGTAACTTTGTTGAGCTATCTGTAATCAATATCCAGCCTCAACAACCCATCCTTCTTCTTTACAAACAAAATCAGAAGACCCCAAGGCAAGAAACTAGGTCGAGCAAAACCTCTGTCAATCAACTACTGCAACTGTGCTTTCAACTCTTTCAATTCAGTAAGAGCCATTCTATAAGGTTCTATAGATATCGGTGTCATTTTCGGAATGAGATCTATAGAGAATTACACGTATCTATCCGGTGGTAAACCAGGTAATTCTTCTAGGAATACATCAAGAAATTCACATACAACTGACACTAATTGAATCTATGACTCAGAAACTTTAGTATCCAACACATATGCAAGGTAAGCATCATAACCCTTTCGGACATATTTCTGTGTTATTGCTGAAATCACATTTAGTAATCCATCTAGTTTATCAGATTCAACACGAAGCAATTCATCATTCTCACATTTCAATACGATATATTTCTACTTACAATTTACCATTGCATCATATCGGGTTAACCAATCCATTCCCAAAATCACATCAAATTCATCAAATGAAAATAACATCAAGTCAGCCAAAAAGCAATATCTTTTTACCATCAATGGACAGTTCTTACAAACTTTATTCACCATAACACACTAGCCCAAGGGGTTTGAAACTTTAACCATAAATTCAGTAAATTCAACAAATAAATTTTTAACAGTCACTAAGTTCGTGCATATATATGAATGTGTGGAACCAGGATCAATCAATGCAATAATATCAGTATCAAGTAGAGAAAATGTACCAGTAATGATGTTTGGTGTAGAGGCATCTTCTCTAGCACGAATGGCCTATGTTCTTGCAAGTGCTCGTGCCTCAGATCTAACTGTTGTATCCTTGGTAGTACCTCGACTACTACCAACATTTCTGGGATGACAAGGTGGTCTGCCTCTCGAGGTAGGATTACTAGGCTTTGGAGCTAGTTCTATCTCTTTTTCAACTCTTTCGGGACAATCTTTGAGAAAATGCTCAAGTGAACCACATCAGAAACAAGCTCTATTTCTAGACCGACATTCCCTATGATGGAATTTGTTACATTGTTTACATTTCAGTTTGGGATTACCAACACTACCTACACTGGTCACAGATGGAGATGAAGACCTCGGTTAGAACATTAAGAGCCCTGCTCTTTTCCAAAATACCCCGTAGAAGGTAGTAACACGATCATAATACCTCTTTAATTTCTTAGAAGCAAATGATTATGATTTACTCATAGTTCTTTTTCCTATAACCCGAGCCTCTCTTTCGATTTATTTCTTTTCCTTACTCAATTCCTCAACTTTTTGGGCTCAATCGGCTAACACCGTAAATTCCCTTATTTCAAGAATTCCAATAAATAACTTAACATCTTCATTAGGCCCTCTTCAAAGAGTTTAAACATTTCAGCCTCAGTTGAAACCCATTCTCTGGCATACTTGCTCAACCGAACAAATTCCCGTTCATATTTATATACAGTCAGGTTTCCTTGTTTGAGCTTGAGAAACTCTTTCTTTGTCTGATCCATAAATCTCTGACTCACATACTTCTTCCTGAATTCAGCTTGGAAAAATTCCCATGTGACATTCTCCCTCAGTACTACAGAAGTTATGGTATTCCACCAATGATAAGATGTATCTTTCAGTAGAGATACCACACATTTCAAACATTTAGCAGGCGTGTAGGATAGTTCACCAAAAACTCGAATGATATTTTTTAGCCAAAACTCAGCCCTTTTCGAATCATCATATGCTGTAGCTCTAAATTCTTTCGCCCCATGCTTGCAGATTTTATCTATCGGAGGTTTACCAATTATAATAGGTTCGGCACCTGTGGTACCTCAAGAATCGGTTGAGGAGCAGGTGGGGGAAGTTGTTGTACAGCAGGGTTTATTCTCAGGTACTATGTAAACCATTCATTCATCATTTGAAAGAAGGCTTGTTTTGCCTCCTCACTTCAGCCATCAGACGCGGGCCTTTCACTACCAAACGCAGACTCAAACGCAACTCTTTGTACTGAAGCTAAAGCATTGCTCTCAACTTCTTCGGATTCAGCTCTAGATCGGTTAGATGACATTACTATATGAAAAACACATTTAAAATGATCAAGAGTCATCACACTATCACAATTTATATAATGGCATGTATAGCTAAACTCGTGTTTGCTACGTCAAATTTGAGAATCGGCTAAATCGTAGCTCTGATACCACTAAATGTAACACCCCTAATGAAACATCCCAAACCCGGCCCACAAGCCCTGATCGGATCTGGCATGCTTCTAGGGAAAAATCTTTCGAAACTTATTTGAAGTTTTGCCAAAATTTTTGCGTGTTTTTGAAGAACAGTTGATTTGTGTTGATTAGGTGTCAAAACATTTAATCTTTGTTCTTAAGAAAAATTACTTGAACTTTAAAATTGATAAAAATCAAATCGTACCATACTAAAAATAATTAAAATGCATGCATAATCAGTTTAATACTTATAGCCTTATTATATCAAAATAAATTTTGAAATAGTCCAAAATACTTAAGTATTGAAAGTCCAAAACAAAATAATTTCTGAGCTGAGCATGGCCACATAAAGCTCCCGCCGACCCGGTCCATTACTCGAGTGTCACCTGAAAAAAAGATCCCACAAAGGGGTGAGTCAAACAGACTCAATGTGTAACCACCAAACACAAACTCTCAATCAATTTAGGCATGTCAAATCACACATATGAAACACATATAATCAATGATGCAAACCCGAACCCAAACCTAGATAACCATCCGCTACACATCACCCGTACCAACCACTACACCGTGGGGACTACTAAGTCGACCCTCCATCCGCTATACATCATCGGCAAGGCGTTCATTGCATTTACATGCTCATCGCCTTATATATATTGTGGCATAGCCACCAGATAATTATTTGTGATATAAGTCACCACATTCGGATTTTGTGACATGAGTCACCACATTCAGATATTGTGGTATAAACCACCAGATCACTTCCCCTTTAAACAATTTCCCATATGCCCCATGTCATACAAATCATGCAACATCATGCCTTATGCCTTATTTCACATTCTTATCGATATTCACATATATGCCATATTCCAAATATTCCTATCATTTATTAACATAATGTTAAGGTTACGTACCTGAGTCTTTGTACCATTGCATGGTACCTTTGGCCACATTTCACATCATTATAAACACATATATTAAATTGATGTCAGAATCTATTAAAAGTTAGTGTGGGTACACACCGTTCACTTAACTCTTTCACCGAATCCCAAAACCCGATCTAATGCTTTAGATCCTTAGTTCATACATTTGGCCAACCTTAAGTACTTCAAGAAAAGTCATTCGCTAAATAATCAAATCCAAGGATTAACGTAATCAAATCTTATTTTGTCACGATTTGATTACTAATCAAATCCTAAAATTCGTGATACTTCTTCCTTGAAATCGCCAACACTAGTTCATCGACTTGGTTAGTTTCACTTTTTGAATAAATACGAAGTAGATCCAAACACCAATTATGGCCTTGGCGAATGTACATAGTCACTTACCTTATGAATCTTAAATCCTAAAATATATCCTTGGTTGTGGTATTTGTCGAAATCCCTATAGACACATGTTAGATCAATTCCTAACCTTTAATCACAACAAATGGCCCTTGGCCGAATACCACATATTACTTACCTTGATCACACCAATCCCGAAGATTGCCTCCTTGAAATCGGCTACAATAGAAATCCCAAAACTTTCTTCATAGTTTTGGCCATGAACATTAATGGGGTTAGATTTCATCTTTCGGCTAAAGAAAAGAAAGAAAGGAATCAATAGTTGATCCTTACCCTTATGACAGAAGTCGACTGCTCCTTGTTGAACCCACAGAGATTTGGCTATGTAGACTTAGATAGAGATCAACAGGTTTTCAGCTTTTGGGGTTTAATGGACAATCGGATAGGGGTTATTGTTTTATTCGGCTTGAGTGAATTTGCAAAAGAAGAAGGAGAAGATGGATGATGGAGATTCAGCTAGAACACAAGGTATTTCGGCTTGACAAAATAAAAGAGAAAAAGAGAAAATTGGCTAAAGAATTCGGCATAGGCACAATTGAAAAGAAAAGAATGAATATGGCCTCACTTCTACCCTTTGGCCGAAAATACCACCCAAGAGAGTCCCTTGGCCGGCCAACTCTCCCTCTCTCCATTCAATCCCCTTTTCACTCTACCTTAGCCAATCTTTAACTCTTTCCAACCCAATCTATACCTCCTTCCTCTAGAGTCCATATGTCGTCCCATCGCTTGCTCATCCTTGTAGCAAAATAAAACTCCTTTTGCTTCCCTTGTGATTCAACCTAGGCCCTTTCCCTTTTGCTTGTATGCCACTTACTAAGGCCCTAAGTGGCGCCTCCAAGCCACTTAAACAAGCCCATTTTAGTGGCATATTTATCCTACAAATTTTCTTAAGGCCTCTTAGGCTTAGCTCCCTCTTTTAAACTTAAAATTAAATAATTTCTAAGGCATTCTCCTACATTCTACTATTCCCGAAATTCATAAAGCACATTCATAATATACACAGGCATACAAGCACATGCAATTGAGCAAAAATGCACAAGCCCTAATGCCCGAATATTTCAATTCTACCCCCTTAAATAATTTTGACCTCAAAATTACCTGGCTAGAATAGGTGGGGGTATTGCTGTCGCATTGCTTCTTTCGGCTTCCTGCGATCCATGGTTACTCCATAACACTTTGACCAGAGGGACCGACTTCCTCCGAAGCACCTTTACATCTCGTTCCAGAATTTGAATCGGCTC
Organism: Gossypium rotundifolium; assembly: GCA_025506655.1. NCBI lineage: Eukaryota > Viridiplantae > Streptophyta > Magnoliopsida > Malvales > Malvaceae > Gossypium > Gossypium rotundifolium. Next base: position 57,217,157 of record CP106727.1, on the reverse strand, counting down.
TTCCTCATAAGACAAATCTGGCCTTAATTCCACCTCCTCAACTGGTACTACATGAGATGGATCCGATCGATAATGACGTAGCATAGAGACATGGAATACGTCGTGCATCTGTTGCAACTCCGAAGGCAACTCCAACTAGTATGCCACCGGTCCAATTCACTTCAACACCCGATAAGGTCCTATAAACCTTGGGCTTAGCTTCCCTTTTCGACCAAATCTCATCACCTTCTTCCAAGGCGACACTCTAAGATCACTTGATCTCCCACATCAAATTCTATTTCCTTCTGTTTGAGATCTGCATACGACTTCTTCCTGTCAGATGCCTCCTTCAACCGTGCCCGAATTACCTTAACCTTTTCCTCGGATTCTGCCACAATCTCTGGACCCAAAATCTGACGTTCCCCTAATTCCGTCCAACACGTAGGAGTGCGACACTTCCGTCCATACAATGCCTCGTATGGTGCCATTTTAATACTTTCCTAATAACTATTGTTGTATCCAAACTCAGCTAAAGGCAAATATTCTTCCCAACTTCCTCTAAAGTCTATCACACATCCCCTTAGCATATCCTCTAACACTTGGATTACTCGTTCAGATTGACCGTCTGATTGTTGATGGAAAGCCGTACTGAAGTCTAATCTGGTGCCTAAAGCGTGATGTAGTGCTTTACAAAACTGAGACATAAACCTCGAATCCCTATCCAAGATAATCGACACCGGCACTCCGTGCAATCTTACGATCTTAGCTACATACAACTTTGCTAACTTTTGCAGAGAATAGTCAACCCGCACTGGAATAAAATGCGTGGACTTTGTTAGCTAATCCACTATCACCCATACCGAGTCCTTCTTAGTAGGCGTAAGGGGAAGCCCACTAATGAAGTCCATGGTGATTCTCTCCCACTTCCATCATGCGAATCAGACGGTTGAAGCAATCCTGACGAAACTTGGTGATCAGCCTTAACTTGCTGACACGTTAAGTACTTGCCTACAAATTCGGTAACTTCCCGCTTAAGACCAGGCCACCAAAATTGTTCCCTTAAGTCTCAGACATACTTACTACCTCCGTGATGCATAGCATAGGGGCTACCATGTGATTCCTCAAGAATCCTCTACCTTAACTCCTCATTCTTTGGCATACAGACCTTACCCTTAAAACACAATACTCCATCACCGTTAACACCATAATCCTTCAACTCCCCACTCTGTACTTGCCGTAGCTTAGCACTTAGATCATCATCCGCCAACTGACTCTCTTTCACCTCATTCAACAATGTCGGCTTAACTTGCAACTCTGCTAGTAGACTTCCATCGCCATACAAGCTCAGATACGCAAACATCACCCTTAGATCTGACACTACTTTCTGACTTAGAGCATCTGCCACTACATTCGCCTTGCCCGGGTGATACTCTATGGATAAATCGTAGTCCTTCAACAATTCCACCCACTTCGCTGTCTCAGGTTCAACTCCTTCTGAGTCAGCAGATATTTGAGGCTTTTGGGGTCTGTGTAGATTACGGACTTCTCTCCATATAAGTAGTGCGTCCACACCTTAAGAGCAAAGACCACTGCCGCCAATTCCAAGTCATGCGTCAGGTAGTTAACCTCGTGTAGCCTTAGTTGTCGAGATGCATAAGCAACTACCTTCCTGTCTTGCATAAGGACACATCCCAATCTTGTATGGGAAGCATCACAGTACACTACAAAATCCTTCCCTGCCTCAGGCTGAATCAACACTGGAGCTTCAGTCAAGACTCTCTTAAGCTTCTCAAAGCTCTCCTGTTGCTGATCAGTCCATATGAAAGGTACCTCCTTCCTTAGTAACTTTGTCAAAGGTGTGACTATCGATGAAAACCTTTCTACAAACCTTCTGTAGTAGCCTGCCAAACCCAAGAAACTACGAACCTCTGCCACAGAATTAGGTGGCTTTCAATCTAGCACTGCCTCAATCTTCCGAGGATCTACCATTATTCCTTCAGCAGATACTACATGTCCTAAAAACGTAACCTCTTTCAGCCAAAATTCGCATTTGTTGAACTTGGCATATAGCTTTTTCTCCCTTAACACTTGCAACACAACTCAGAGGTGATCATTATGTTCTTCCTCCGACTTCGAATACACCAAAATATCGTCTATGAACACAACAACGAACCGGTCCAGATAGGGTTGGAAAACCCAGTTCATCATGTCCATGAACGCGGCTGGGGTGTTTTTCAATCCGAACGGCATTACTAAGAACTCATAATGCCCGTACCTTGTTCGAAAAACTATCTTATGGATGTCAGCCTCCTTCACTTTAAGTTGATGATATCCAGACCTTAGATCTATCTTTGAGAATATCGCCCCTTCTTGTCGATCGAACAAGTCGCCTATCCTTGGCAATGGATACTTGTTCCTGATGGTCAGCTTATTCAACTGACGATAATCTATGCACATGCACATAGTTCCGTCCTTCTTCTTCACAAACAAGACCGGTGCTCCCTATGGAGACACACTGGGTCGGATAAACCCACGGTCAAGCAATTCTTGGATCTGAGCCTTGAGCTCAACCAACTTCTTTGGTGCCATTCTCAGACGGGTAATTGACACGGAGTCGCATCTTAGTAAATCAATTCAATTCCACTTCCCTATCCGGGGTATTCTGTAATTCCTCCGAAAGACATCCACAAACTCCCTTACGGTTTTAACTCTACTAACTCCCCCTTCTTTCGCATCCAAAGCACTAACGAAAGCCAAAAATGCCTTGCACCCTTTCTGAACCATCTTATCAGCCTTTAATGCTGAAATTACGTTAGACAAGTAGTTTCTTCTTTCTCCGCATAATTATCGCCTTATCTTCCGTGACCTTAACTCCATTCGCTTAACCGCACAATCTAATACAAATTCGATGCTCCACTAGCTACCCATGCCAAGAATAAGATCAAATTCTCCAAAGGGTAGTTCCATTAAGTCGGCAAGAAATACCACCCTCAAGCTCCAAAGGTACACCAAACATCTTATTCACCACTACGCTTGACCTAATGGGCTTACTACACCATCTCCCTACTAGAAAGTTCAGAGGCTATTCCTAGAGTTTCAACTACTCTACATGCAACATAAGAGTGGGTAGAGCCAACATCAATCAAAGTAAAGTAAGGCTTGCCAAATATAAGGAACGCATCTGGTTATGACGTCCAAGGCCTCCGCCCTTCCTCCGACGAACCGCATACACTAAACTCAATTGTCTTGCCTCTCAGACACTAGCACCTCTCGCCTTGTTCCTCGTCCCTTCCAAAGACTGTTATTTCGCCATTTGGACCACAAATCGCTGAGGTCATTGCATCCACCTCTTTTCACTGATTAGAACCTTGGCTTACTGGTCGGCCCCCTTTTGTTCTCATAGGACAATCCTTAATCATGTGGTTCTTAGACCCACACTTAAAGCATCCTCCCGTCTTTTTCCAACACTCCCCCAAGTGCATCTTTCCACACTGGGCACAAGTACGATACTGCCCTCTAGTAGCAGCTTTCTGACCTCGTGGCCCATCAACTCTAGGCCTCTTTTGCTCATTCCTTGAAGGCCCTGGTGATCTAAAGCCTCTCTTTTGCCTACTCCAGTCTATATTTTGTCTCACCGAGTCCTTAATCCCTTCGGCTATCTTAGCCTTCTCCACCAACACGGCAAACTCTCGCTCCTGCTATGAAGCTATCAACAATCTTAGATCATCCCTCAGTCCGTCCTTAAATCGGACACACCGCTCATGCTCCGTCGATACAATACCTCGAGCATAACGGCTCAGTCTTAGAAATTCTGCCTCGTATTCCGCTACAAACTTATTTCCTTGAACCAGCCTCAGAAATGCCTTCCTCTACACATCAAAATAGCTAGTTTCAATGTACTTCTTCTGATATGCCACCTTGAAATATTCCCAAGTAAGATCGTCTGTGGCAGCACCTTCCCAAACTGTGAGCCACCATTGGTATGACTCATCACGAAGTAGCGACACTATCCCTTTCAATTTCTCCTCGATAGTTAGGTCCAAGTCATCCATAATCCGCTCCGTTGCTTCCAACCAATACTCAGCCGTATTGGGTGCCACACCGGATACTCCACGAAAAAACTCACTCCATTAGCTCAAGTCGCCTGTAATCGACTTCCGAGCTCCTATGCCTCCGCCTACTCCAGCCACCCTTTCCAAAACTCGCAGCATCGCCTGTGATACTGCATCATCCCCCGTCTGATCTTGATATTCCACATCAGCGGCTGGTAGTGGTGGCATCTCATTTTCAGACCCTTGTCCTGACCTAACGGGTTCTGACACGGTCATTCGTCCTCTACCATGGCCACGCACGTTACGATCACGTTCCCTAGAGTTCATACTTCTGAATCATGTTTATCTGATTTAAGAATTTTATAAATTAGTTTTTGTTCCACTGATTTATCATGAACAGTCTTATGTTCAATAGTTCTAAGGAGTAGTTCTTTCGAATTCATACACATATAGTCTCAATTCATTCATTCAATCACATTCATGAACTTGCTTCACATGTAAAAAATATTGTAGTTGTCATTGTTTGTTGTTTTCCACTACCTGTGGTATTTCCGTAATTTTATCCTATAGGGTATTTCGATAATTTTCCAAATTAGGTATTTGAAAATGTTGCAAAATAGAGACTTTTGGTATCTTTACAAAATTGAAATACTTGGTAAGAAAATTTCAAGGGTAAAATGGTAATTTTATAAGCTGAGGGTATTTTCGTAATTTTTCAAACCAGGGGCATTTCGGTAAAATTTTTTCCGCAAAATATGGTTCCTGGTGACTTTTCAAAACAAGGGTATTTTTAGAAATTTTAATTTGAAGGCACTTTGGTAACTTTCCACACTGAGGGTATTTTGGTCATTTGTACAAAGTTAGGGTAATTTGGTCAATTGCAAACCGTGGGTATTCGTCTTCTTTAAATCAAAGGCATTTGGAGTTTTAAAATCATGGTTTAACTTTGAAATTTCACAAAACAGGGTGACGATCCCTTTCGGGTTTTAATTATTGGGTTTAGCCTGTGGCTGAGTCCTCTTGGTTAGGGTGAACCGTCACTACGCACCAGGTAGGATTCGAAAGGTGAGGAGGTGAGTCACTAAGACTACTTAAATACCAAGCTCCCACCGAATCCAATCCTAGACATGCGCACAACGGTTGCCACACCTTTAACTCAGCGACTTAGACACAGGTTTGTTTGGTTAGACTTTAAGTTTTATGTAACTTGGTGTTGAAGTAGACTAGTCCTAGGGTTTAATATCTCCTAATCTACTAATCTACGCCCCTATAATTTCCCCCATACAAGTCACAGAGGAGTTAGGGGTACTTACCTGGTGGACTTCGGCCGAGACTCAAAGCCATGCCGTAAAACCTGCTTATTTCTTAGAAAAAATCCAATTTCAAAAGAAAGAAAACGTTTTGGGCCCAAAAGCCCTCAAGGCCGAAGTTTTGAACCTGCTCGATACTAAATCGAAACACCCCAAACCAAGCCCACAAGCCCTAACCGGATCTGCATGCTTCTAGGAAAAATCTTTCAAACTTATTTGAAGTTTTGCCAAAATTTTTGTGTGTTTTTGAAGAACAGTTGATTTGTGTTGATTAGGTGTCAAAACATTTAATCTTTGTTCTTAAGAAAATTACTTGAACTTTAAAATTGATAAAAATCAAATCGTACCATACTAAAAATAATTAAAATGCATGCATAATCAGTTTAATACTTATAGCCTTATTACATCAGAACAAATTCTGAAATAGTCCAAAATACTTAAGTATTGAAAGTCCAAAACAAAATAATTTTTGAGCTGAGCATGGCCACCATAAAGCTCCTGCCGACCCGGTCCATTACTGAGTATCACCTGAAAAAAAGATCCCACAATGGGGTGAGTCAAACAGACTCAATGTGTAACCACCAAACACAAACTCTCAATCAATTTAGGCATGTCAAATCACACATATGAAACACATATAATCAATGTGCAAACCCAACCCAAACCTAGATAACCATCCGCCACACATCACCCGCATTCAACCACCACACCGTGGGGACTACTAAGTCAACCCTCCATCCGCTACACATCATCGAAGGCGCCACATGCATTTACATGCTCATCGCCTTATATATATTGTGGCATAGCCACCAGATAATTATTTGTGACATAAGTCACCACATTCGAATTTTGTGACATGAGTCACCACATTCAGATATTGTGGTATAAACCACCAGATCACTTCCCCTTTAAACAATTTCCCATATGCCCCATGTCATACAAATCATGCAACATCATGCCTTATGCCTTATTTCACATTCTTATCGATATTCACATATGTGCCATATTCCAAATATTCCTATCATTTATTAACATAATGTTAAGGTTACGTACTGAGTACTTTGTACCATTACATGGTACCTTTGGCCACATTTCACATCATTATAAACACAAATATTAAATTGATGTCAAATCTATTAAAAGTTAGTGGGTACACACCGTTCACTTAACTCTTTCATCGAAATCCCAAAACCCGATCTAATGCTTTAGAACCTTAGTTCCTACATTCGCCAACCTTAAGTACTTCAAGAAAAGCCATTCATTAAATATTCAAATCTCAAGGATTAACGTAACCAAAATCTTATTCTGCAGCCGATTTGATTACTAATCAAATCTCAAATTCCGTGATACTTCTTCCTTGAAATCGCCAACACTAGTTCATCAGATTTGGTTAGTTTCAGCTTTTTGAATAAATAATGAGTAGATCTGAAACACCAATTATGGCCTTGGCCGAATGTACATAGTCACTTACCTTATGAATCTTAAATCCCGGAAATATATCCTTGGTTGTGGTATTTGTCGAAATCCCTATAGACACATGTTAGATCAATTCCTAACCTTTAATCACAACAAATGGCCCTTGGCCGAATACCACATATTACTTCCCTTGATCACACCAATCCCGAAGATTGCCTCATTGAAATCGACTACAATAGAAATCCCGAAACTTCCTTCATAGGTTCGGCCATGAACATTAATGGGGTTAGATTTCATCTTTTGGCTAAAAAAAAGAAAGAAAGGAATCAATAGTTGATCCTTACCCTTATGACAGAAGTCGACTGCTTCTTATTGAACCCACAGAGATTCGGCTATGTAGACTTAGATAGAGATCAACAGGGTTTCGGCTTTTGGGGTTTAATGGACAATCGGCTAGGGGTTATTGTTTTATTCGGCTTGAGTGAATTTGCAAAAGAAGAAGGAGAAGATGGATGATGGAGATTCGGCTAGAGCACAAGGTATTTCGGCTTGACAAAATAAAAGAGAAGAAGAAAAATTTGCTAAAGAATTCGGCATAGGCACAATTGAAAAGAAAAGAATGAATATGGCCTCACTACTACCCTTTGGCCGAAAATACCACCCAAGAGAGTCCCTTGACCGGCCAACTCTCCCTCTCTCCATTCAATCCCCCTTTTCACTCTACCTTAGCCGAATCTTTAACTCTTTCCAACCCAATCTATACCTCCTTCCTCCAGAGTCCATATGTCATCCATCTTTGCTCATCTTTGTAGCAAAATAAAACTCCTTTTGCTTCCTTGTGATTCAACCTAGGCCCTTTCCCTTTTGCTTGTTGTATGCCACTTACTAAGTCCCTAAGTGGCGCCTCCAAGCCACTTAACCAAGCCCATTTTAGTGGCATATTTCCCTACAAATTTTCTTAAGGCCTCTTAGGCTTAGCTCCCTCTTTTAAACTTAAAATTAAATAATTTCTAAGGCATTCTCCTACATTCTACTGTTCCCGAAATTCATAAAGCACATTCATAATATACACAGGCATACAAGCACATGCAATTGAGCAAAAATGCACAAGCCCTAATTCTCGGATATTACACCTAACCTTTACCTGTCACAAGAACAGCGTTTTAAAGCATTACCAGACCATTCAAAACATTTTTCTATTAAACTACAAAAATTTACTAATCATTTACCGAGATCATCCAAAATGTCCCTTGATTGGGCCCTTGAGGCCCAATACAAGCATTAGAATCGAATCGGGACTTAATCGAAACCTCTAAGAATTTTTCGCAAAATTATAATATTTTTCTAAGGTGCAGGACTCACACGCTCGTGCTACAGGCCGTGTTCGATTTAGGTTGCTCTCTGACTTGCGCCACACGGCCATGCCACACGCACGTGTGTTAGGGCGTGTGGTTAATTAAATTAATTTGAATTAGGTGCAGGCTTCACACGGCCAAGACACACACCAGTGTGGCACACACGACTGAGACACACGCCCATGTCTCTGCCAGTGTACCCAATTCTGGGCATTCTGTTTCTCAAAATTAATGTGCAGGGGACACACGGCGTAACTACATGCCCATGTGTGTGTCACACACGGTCTAGACACATGCCCATGTGTTTTCCTGTGTGGACAAAATGAAGTCATTTCTAGCTTCATTTCTCACCCAAAATTTTACCCAAGACCTACACTTGAAACATACATCATACCAACCAATTTAAGCATTCAAATTAGGAAATTTCTATCATTCAACATAGCATATCACTACATGCATAAGTGTTTATAGACTTACCTTGGAACATCTTAGGCATTCACAACATTGATCATACATTCTTAACATAACGCATGTATATGAATAGATCATAATAATCTACTTAGTCATACCAAAATGAACCATTACTAGCCATTCCAATGGCTAGGTTACAAAATAACATTTCAATCCACTATTGGCCAAGTTATCTTATACATGCCATTATACCCAAAATGCTAGTTGATAATGTGATGATGCTCCAATGATCTCCAACCCTCGCGAGCTTTCGAGCACTATAAAATAAGGGAAAATAAATGGAGTAAGCATTACATGTTTAGTAAGTTCGTATAACGGAAACTAAACTTACTAATCTTACTTATAGCAGGCCCATTTTGCCCGGGGCCCAAATCAGACAACCAAAAAAATACCAAAACCAAATAAATAAAAAACAAAGTCCATCAGCCCATTTTACAACCATAAGAACCAAACTAATACAGACCAAACCCTAATAGCCCAATAGCTGAAACAAAAAAAAAAAGAAAAAGAAAAAACCCTAGGTGTGCCACACTTATGTCTGCAACTACCGCCTCTGCCTAGCCTGCCACCGCCACTGTCTGCACTGCCACTTGCACCGCCCACTTGCCTGCAACGGAAATGGCAAGTTTATTAAAATAACCATTTGTAGATGATTATAAAAGCCACTCAAAAACCAATGTATTTTTTTTACCGAATGATATTCAAAACAAAAAATAGAGATTTCTTTTACAACGAAAAACAAGTTTAGAAACACAAACAATAAAAAGAAACAAGCAGTTGAAGAGGAAAAATCGGATTAAAAAGGTGCTAGGGTTTTTATTCCTTAAAGTTTTTTCTTTTATTTTTTCTTTTTCGAAACTGTTACACACACACACACACACACACACATACACACACACACATACACACACACACATATCTAAAATAGAACAACAAAGGCAGGGGTTTTACCTTCTATCCACCTGAAAAAGGGGAATTTTTGAAGCTCCAGCTACCATGCACAGCGACAGACGACGACAGGAGAAAAGGGCTAATTGAGGGGCTTTTAGAGAAAAAAGTAATTTTTTATTTAAAACTAGGTTTCAAATGATTTTTTGTTAAGTTTTTGACTTTTATAGGCCCCCAAAACGATGTCGTTTTGGGACTGGCCTCAGACGCCCAAAACGACGTCGTTTTGGCCTCAGACCTGAAATCTGACCCGACCCACTATCAGGATCCGCGTGTTTTTAACGGAAGGGCTAATTGCACCTTTAGCCCTTCCACTTTTTAACTGTTTTGTAATTAAGCTTATTATTTGTTTTAATTTTTACCCCAGGATTTATTTTGATTACATTTTAGTCCATGTTTGAACGATGTCATTTTGGAGGATAAGGGGTTATTTCCCATTTTGGTCCCCCCTTGTGATTCGCGCATTCAAAGTGGTCATTTTTCTTTCTATTTATTTTTTATTTGCCCCAAATCTTTGTTTTAAAATTCAATTTAGCCCTTTTTTATTTTATTTTTGTTATTTTTCTATTTTATTATTAAATTAATTAATTAAATATTATTATTACTATTATTATTTTCCTTTTATTTATTTACTTGTTATTATTATCATATTATTAAATTAATGATTTTGCATTATTATTTCTATTATATTTCTTTATATATTTATTTATCTAAATTTTTTACACATGTATCTTTTTTATCTATTTCTATCCTTTTACATAATTTTAAAATTTTAATTTATTTTATTATTTTATTATTATTAATACCATCATCATCATTATTATTAATATTGTCATTATTCTTAAATTATTTTTGCACCATATTTATTTACGTAACATTACGTCTTTAGCTTCGACTTTTTTAATTTGTTATTCTTATTATTTGTCATTTTACTTTTGGCTTGTTTATTTTATTTTATTTTCGCTCTTCATATTGTCATTTATATTAACATACTCATTATTCTGTCATGCACACAAACACCGTAACCCGTTTTACATTTCACCACAAAACCGCGCCATATTTTACGCGATGCATTAAAATTTTTTATTTTTTTAAAAATAAGCGATACTCCGTGTTTTAAAAAAAATTTGAAAGGTCGTTCCCTAACTTACGGGGTTTCGACTTTCTCGATAAATCATAACCAAAGAACGTTTTGAAATTTTTAAGTAATCTCAGGAGTCACGAAAAGATCGTGTTCTAACTTATGGAATATGGTTTCTTTCTAAAACCGAGATAATCAAACATCTTTTGTAACACCCTAAACCCGGCCCATGCGTTTCGACTGGATCTGGCGTGTCACAGCTTGTACATTGAAAACTTTTGCCTTGTTGGTTTTGGAAGTCGTAAGTTAATTAGACATTATTAGAGTAAATAAGTGACATTTTAAAATAAAATCTTATATTAGTATTATTAAGTATAAATAAACCTTGACATAAAATTTATAAGTTGCATAACATTGGAAACTTCTTAGTTGAATAAAAACTAGGGCCTTAAAAAATCCCAAATAAAAATAAAATAAACTTAAAGAAATCCCAAATAATTTGTAGAAATAAAACTTGATGGCCCTCGAGTCCGCCTCGGCTCCCATGTTCACGATCTATCGCTCACCGAAATGTTGGGAAAATAAAAGGTTGAGTCACCAAGACTCAGCAGCAAATCCGAGAACACATAAAAGGCTTGAGGCCCACAAACACATTATGAGCCTTGGCCCGTATACAAGGGTAACAAAATATGCAACATGGCCCATCCCAAACCTATGAGTCCATCCTCTCCCCATACCAACCATCACACTGTGGGGATTTCTACAATCAACCCTCCATCCACTACACACCATATCGACAAATTTGTCTTTCAGTAATAAAGACCGATCACTATGTGACCTATGTGGCAAAGCCACCGATCGCCTCATGACCTGCTCCCTTCCAGTAAATCAATCAATCCCATCCCATGCATACATGCAAGAATCGAACATTAAACTATCTAAGCAGATCACATATTTTACATACTTGATACACATAGAAGTTTCTATGATTACGCACTGCATCCTTTGCCTACCCTTTTTGGGAAATACGACAGTTCATACAGCCTCATTTTCCAGCTTTTAGCCCATAACATACATATAATTTAGATTAACTAGTGTGATAGAGATCTACACACCTTTTCCTACTTTTAGTCCATAACATACATATAATATAACAAAGCTTATGTGTCAAGAATATACACACCTGATTACCGATAAAACGAGGCTTTTTATATCGACGCTATCCTTAGTCGACACAACTGCTATCTGCCTAAGGTGTTGTTCGAAGCGGTCCACAACCAATTGGCCAATCTCGAACAAATAGATCATCGCTCATTTCTTAAACTTAGGATTCTTTCTTTTGCACGATCCATATTTAATTCCATCATAAATCCTTATCGAGTTACTATAATAATATTTAATCGTTAATCCTCCTTATAAAGTTAAAATCTTGTATATAATGATGAAATCTAATAGAAATCTAGGAAAATCTTCTTACCTTAAAAATCTCAAATTGGAGACTTATGAATTTCGACTTTTAGATCTAGTCGACTAGGCTTCCTTCAAATCGACTTGCCGCCATCATAAACCATTAAACTATTAGCTTTTGGCTTTTGCCTTTTCAAAAATCGGGAATAGATTATGAGAATTAATAAAAAATCTACTCTTACCTTAACTTAGGAGATTCGGCTAGTACTAGAGAGAGAATTCGACAATGTCAATAGAGGATTTAAATGCCGAAAGTATAGAACAATTTCTCAAATAGGATGAAAAAAATAAAAACTATAGAGATTTCGGCTTTTTAGAGAAGGAAGAGAATAATGGAGTTTTCAACTTTTAGAAGAAAGAAGAGAATAATGGAGTTTTTGGCTTTTAGGAGAAAGAAGAGAATAATGGAGTTTTTGGCTTTTAGAAGAAAGAAGAGAATAATGGAGTTTTCGGCTTTTAGAGAAATTGGAGAAAAAATTTGGAGAAAAGAAGCTAAGGAATTTCGGAACAAAAGGGAGAGGATTTAATGTCAGAAACAAGGAGCTAGCCCCTATTTATAGGAAATTCGCAACCCTTTTCCATGTAGTAGTGGTTTCTTTACTCCTCTCAAGGATGGATTCTTGGCCATCACTCTCTTTGTAGATAAATTCCTAACTTTTCTCCTTTATCTTAATCTACTAGCTCATCTAAAAGAGACTTAATTATCTCTAACTCCTCCCTCCTTTATCAGCATATTATCCACATATTTTAATCATAAAAATTCCTAGATCTTAGCCTTTATCTGCTTATTATCCACATAAAATAAATTCCTAAATAATAGCCTTTATCTGCTTATTATCCACATATTTTAAACATTAAAACCCCTAAATTTTAGCCTTATTGTCATCCACTCCACCTAATCCTAATGCCCAAAATTTACCTAACTTAAATTAAAGGAATTGGGCTCCATGAAACTTAAATTTGGGCCCTTTACTCCTTGTGTGTGGCGTCACCTCCTAAGATTGGGCCACAAGCCCACTTTGGTATTTTAAACATAGATACTACCTTTTAAACCATATAATGCCCAAACAGATAATTTTAATCAAGGCCTCTGCCTAAGCCTGAGCCCAATTTGGACCCCTAACACTTAAATTAACTCATTCCACATATTTACCCATTAAACGCATAGGCCCAAAAATTTAGGATGTTACATCTTTCAAAGTAAATTTTTGGCGCTTGTTCTCGTATCAAGAATTTAAGACATTGTGTCCTAACTTACGGAACGTAATTCTCTTTCTTGATTAATGTGAGACGTGCCCCTTTCTCAACAAATTTTTAATATTTGTCTAAAGGATCATATTTTTAAAATCTTTTCAAATTTTCAACTTTCGACACTAAAAACACCAAGTAATCGACTAGGTACCAATTTTTGGGCGTACCGAGGGTGCTAATCCTTTTTCGTGCGTAACCTACTCCCGAACGTGTTTCCTGGATTTTGTTGATCAAAAATCATTGTTTTGATAAATTTAAACTTTTATTAAAATTATTGAATTACGACGTGATCCGATCACACCTAAATAAAAAGGATTGGTGGCGACTCCCATGTTTGTTTTCATTTTCAAAATCAAAAGTCGACCCCTTTTTCAAAAAAATGGTTTCGACAGCTTGGCGACTCCATTGGGGAAGCAAAATACGAGAGTTAAGCCATGAGTTGATTATTTTTTGTCTTTTGTTGAAAGCTAAAAAATTGGTTTAAATTTACGATCTATTCGTTACATTTCATTCGTCTTTGTGTGGTCTTTTTCATAATATGTTTGCTTTATTGGTTTGAGCCTTTTGATATATCTCCGCCTATTGCATCGCATAAATCAGTCGATTTTACCCTTTTAAGTGGGAGTGAGAAACTATTCCTTCGTGAGGTCTTCACCTCCTTATAGGATAGTGGATCACTTTCGGGATATATCCGTACCTATGTCTTCGTAAGATTTTCATCTTTGTATAGCCATAGGAAAATGTATTCCCCTGAACTGAACTCAATCCATATGAGCCTATAATGGGTGAGGATCGAGGAATCTGCCGGTTCAGGTACCTTTGCTTTAGAACCGAACCGCATATAACGGGCCTTAATAGCTCGCCTTAGGTAGAGCCATACCAAACTCTAGTGGTTACCCGAGTAGGTGCTTTTATTCCTTGCTTGCTTTAAACTAGGTATGAAATACTGACTTGTTTTGTTTCATTTTGATTGTAACTGCATGGTATTTTCATCACAAAAAACGTGTTGATTCACATTCAGTTGCAAAATAGATAACTTTTCATGGAAAAGGGGTTTCTTGATAAAGTGGAGGATAATGCTGCCGTCTGAATATGGGCCGAGATAATGTAGCAAGAGAAGGGTGATAGTCTTACAAAGGGGTACGTGTTAGAATTATGGGGTTTTACTCGTATCAGCGTAACCCAAAATAATATTCAAGAGATGAAAGAAATATGGGATCAATGGGATGATGAGATCAAGCAATTATTCTACTGTAATTATGGTGACTTGACCTATCTACTCGATATCAAGGTAGACAAGCACTTATTCCGAGCTCTTGCCCAGTTTTGGAACCCTGCCTATAGTTGTTTTACTTTTAGAAAGGTGGATTTGGTACCTACTATGGAAGAGTACACGACCTTGCTTCGTTGCCAAAGATTCAAACTGACAAGGCCTATTCTAGAGCTGTCAACGTCCCAACGTTCTTAAAAAAGCTGATGAACATCACGGGAATGAGCGAACAGTGGGTTGTAGCCTGAATCAAGCAGAAAGGTGATAGTAAGTGCATTCCTTGGAGAAATTTGAGAGATTTGATTCTAGCACATCCTGATGTGAAGAAAAGGGTTGATGTCTTTGCATTAAGCATTTACGGATTGGTTATCTTCCCTAAGGGTTTAGGGCATATAGACGAGGCAGTCTCCAATTTATTTGAACGACTTGATAAAAGGGTCACACCTGTTCCCACAATTTTAATTGAAACTTTTAGATCCTTGAATGCATGCCGAGGAGCGGGCAAAGGGAGATTCATCGGATGCACACAACTCTTGCTAGCATGGTTCCACAACCATTTTTGGAAAATGAAAAAGGTCTCATATCGAATCTTCTCTAAAAACTATTCTCCGCTGAAGGAGTTAGTGGCTACACCGAGACGGGATGATATCACGGAGGAGAAATGGATGATGATTCTCCAAAATCTGCAAGACGAAGACTTCGAATGGAGAGCCTATTGGATGGTCCCCGACGAGATTTTATATCGGTGTGGTGATTTCGATTAGGTTCCCCTACTTAAAATATGGGGGCTGCCAGGTTTGCCCCTCTACTCATATTAAGATAGTACAGATCGAGACATTTTACGCCAGTAAAGTAAGGGTTAGTTCATTGCGAGTTTCTATACAAGAGAGATAATTACAAAAATAAGGTTCAAGAAATTTCAAACGCTTGGAATCAAACTCGCAGAATAAAAAGATTTGTCGCCAATCCAATGACAACCCATGGATATGATCAGTGGGTGGGGTCAGAGAATCAACGATAACATCCCTACGTCAGACCAAGAAAACACCCGATCAATAGAAGAACACTTGTAGGTGATCCCGTCTGAGCTAGAGATCATCAAATAGGATTTTGAGAAAAAGAGTTTGGAACTAGGAAAAAGGATAGAGCAATTGGAGGAGGAGAAAATGTAGCTGGGACTAGATGTCGACATCCAGAAACTAGAAGCCAAGAAACTGAGAAAGGGGAAGAACAAGGCTGAAGAGGATTTGGACAGTTTGAAAATAGACTACAAGAAGCTGCGAAGGTCAATGAGAACCACTAGACTGGGGAAGACATCAGAACAATGGCGGCAAGAAATAAAAGAAGAAAAGAATAGAGCCGATCAATGGGAAAAGGAATGCCAAAATGCCCAAGTTCGAGGAAATACCTTAAAAAGAGACTTATCAGAATGCCAAAATGAAAAGATCAAATTAAAAGTCACTTCATCAGTATTGTAATCGCAACTCCACAATCGAGCTGAAAGCGAGCATAAAAAAGATTGAAGGGCTGAAAAGGAAAATAGAAGAGCTCAAGATCGCGTTACAAAATTGTGAACTCTGAGTTGAACTCCTTGAAGCAAGCAATGAATAATGGAAAGAACAACTTCACCGTTCTCAAGGCCAAGTTAGGGATAGAGACTATATCATGGGGTAAGCTTTGGCTCAAGTATGAAAGGTGGCTGATCATTTACAAACCTTAGCAGCCCAGGCTGATGTACTGAGTATGAAGTAAGAGTCAGAGTCAGATTGTGGCTAAGAGTTAGCTTGGCTTCTTAGGAAGGTCAAGGCCTTAAGTATTAAGGCGAGGCCTTATATGTAATCCGTTTTATGTAAAGAAATTTATTTTCTAGAAAAGTTACTCTAATGAATTTGAATTAGAATCAATTCTGTAACACCCCTAACCCATAACCGTCACCGGAATAGGGTCAAAGGCATTACATGACAGATCAGAAACATATATGACATTTCATAAATTTCATTCATCATTCATACATACAATGTCCCTTAAATAAGTCAACGAGACCTCAAACATGATTATAACCTGGGTCGAGACTAAAACGAAACATGTACAGAAGTTCTCAGAAACTTAAAAACTTTTCTA
The DNA here is from genome assembly GCA_025506655.1 of Gossypium rotundifolium. Lineage (NCBI taxonomy): Eukaryota > Viridiplantae > Streptophyta > Magnoliopsida > Malvales > Malvaceae > Gossypium > Gossypium rotundifolium. The sequence goes on along the minus strand of CP106727.1, from coordinate 57,200,436 downwards.
AAATAAGAGGGATACACGCCCGTGGGAGTAGACTGTGTGCCCACAACGGCTGCTAGACACACCCGTATGTCCTCCCCGTGGTCGAACCTGCCAAACCCACATGGCTACCAAGCACCCCCGTGAGCTAAGGCCGTGTATTACTAAGCCATATACTGACTTTCTAACACGACTTATAGGCACGCCCGTGTACCATGGCCATGTGCTCTTAAGCTAGCTACTGACTTTACCCCACGGTCACTAGGCACACCCATGTGCCATGGCCGTGTGACATTATAGGTTATTTGAAAGACCAAAATGCCACCCAAATGGGTCATACCTACAAGCAACATTTTCCATCACATGTTATGCATATATGACAACTAAAAACATACCAAATTGACCATGCAATCTATACATTCAATGCTAATCTCATTCATGCCAAATAACAAACTAAAAACTCATATCACCACAAGCATAAATCATCCATTTGCTTAGCCAAAACTTAACCATTTCATATGCATCAACCATACCAAAATTTGTACTATATAACTCATTCATTCAAGCATTTATCAACTCAAAACTTGCCAAAACACATGGCTAAGTTCACTTTATAAACATATACACATATCTAGCCTATACATGCCATAATTAGCTATATACATTTTCAAAAGGGTACCAAAATGAGTTTAGTAGTGTGATGACAATCCTTGACGGTCCCGAGCCTTCAGTAGCTTTGACAACCTATAAAATAGAGAAAACAGACACACAGAGTAAGCTTTCCAAAAGCTTAGTAAGTCAATATACAAAAAAACTTGGCATGGAGGGCATATTTACAAATAGATACATTGGCACATATCATCCACTTAACCATTTTCATAATTCAAGAATCATACAAGCACATAGCTCATCTAGCCAAATCTTTACATATCTTATCATCCATTCCATATACATAACTTCATAGTAAGATCACATAGATGCTTACCTTGTAAACACAATTAGTGTATAATCAGCATACCTGAAATGGATTTATAATCACTTAATTGTTCATAGCTCAGATTTGTAATTCATATTACAAACTTATCCGTTGAACTAATAGAAATCTAGTAAGATACTCAGAAAGCTTGAAATAATCATACAATGCCAACGTACCAGACGAGGTCTTACATGCACTCAAATATTGATGCCTCTATCCCAGACAGGGTCTTATACGAATCAATACGATGTCGATGTCCCAAACATGGTCTTACACGTAAAGCTCATATCGATGCCAACGTCCCAGACGTGGTCTTACTTTTAAAGCACATATCAATGCCGATGTCTCAGATGTGTTCTTACTCGTAAAGCTCATATCGATGCCAATGTCCCAGACATGGTCTTACATGAAATTACAAATCAATTCCAACGTCCGGACGTGGTCTTACATGATAAAATAGAACAGATTCCTATGTCATGACATAGCTAATCCTATCTATTCCTAGGTTCGTACGAGACTTCTCGGACTTCATCACTATATCGAGCTTATCTCAGAATTCATGTACATAACATCTCATACACATTCATTATCATTGATAATCATATGAATATATCTAATTCAATACAAATACGTTTATTTGCATAGTAACTTACCTTAGATTCAATTTGTCGGAATGAAAACAGCTACTCTGTCACTTTCGCTTTCCTGCGATCTAAGTCTGTTTTCCTTGGTTCTTGATCTAAACACATTCAGAATTAACCCTTTTATTCACTAATTCATTCAATTCAATCCAAAGACACATTTTTAGGGCTATTTGCAATTTAACCCTCATCTTTGCATAATTTATCAATTTAGTCTATTTTCTCAAAACATCAAATTCACAAAATCAACCCACACTCATGCTTAGCCGAATGTACATATATATCATACAAGCCCATATATTTCATCAAATTTTGCAATTTAGTCCTTCAATTTACCATTTTCTTAATTTAGTCCTAATTAGCTAAATTCAGCAAAAATTCAAGAACAACACATGTTCATCTAGTTCAAATCTTTCATTTAACACCACAAATCATCATAAAACTTAACATATCATCAATGGAACATTTCACATATATCATCAAAATACAAAATCAAGGCATGGGTTTTGTAGCTATCAAAGCAACGATTGCAGAAACGTAGAAATTATCAAAAATCGAAATCAAAACTTACCTTAATTCAAGCTTGAAGTGGCCGAATATAGCTTAAGGTTTTCTTCTTTTTCTTTCTTTGATTTTCGGTTAACAAAGGATGATAATGTGGCTATTTTCATGTTTTTATTAAACATATAATCATTTAGTACATAAAGACATTTTTAACCTTTAAAACAAATATATTAAAACATATAATTCAAGGTCATTTATGACCTTAGCCATCCACTAACCACTTATTGGCATATTTGCCTATTATGGCCACAACATTCAAAAGCCACATCACTTAAGTACTTTAACAAATAGCAAGCAACTTTCATATTTAGTGTAATTCCATCCTTTACTCAATTAAACACACAAACAGACAATTTAACTTACGAAAATTTACCACATGCTAGTCTCATATCAACGACACAGAAAATAATATTAAAATATTATACTGACTCAGATTTATGGTCTCAAAATCATTGTTCTGACTAGGGTATAAATCGGACTGTTACAATTCTCTCCCTTAGGGATTTTTGTCCCCGAAAATCTTATCGTTAAACAGAGTCGGATATTGCTGTCTCATTGAGTCCTCAGGCTCTCATGTAGCCTCTTCTATTCCGTGTCGATTTCAAAGTACTTTTACTAACGAAATTTTCTTGTTTCTCATCTCTTTCACTTCATGAGCTAAGATACAGATCGATTCCTCTTCGTATGTCATATCAGATTGGATTTCAATTTAAGACGGAGTAATCACATATGACGGATCAGATAGATATCTACGGAGCATCGAAACATGAAATACATTATGAGTCTTTTCTAGCTCAGTGGGCAATTTTAATCTCTAAGCAACAGGCCCAAAACGTTCAATGATTTTATACAACCCGATGAACCTCGGACTCAACTTGCCTTTACGTCTGAATCGAAGCACTTTCTTCCACGAAGACACTTTTAGAAATATTTTGTCACCAATTTCAAATTCTATATCTTTTCGTTTCAAGTCCGCATAAGACTTTTGATGATCAGATGCTGCTTTCAAACAATCTCGGATCAATTTCACTTTTTGTTCTGAATCTTTTATCAAATCAACCTCGTGTAACTTATTCTCACTAAGCTCGGTCTAATACAGAGGTGTACGACATTTACGTCCGTACAAATCTTCATTTGGTGCCATTTTGATGCTCGTTTGAAAACTATTATTATACGCAAATTCGATCAATGGCGATACTGTTCCCACGAACCATTAAACTCAAGTATACAACATCGTAACATATCCTCTAAAATCTAAATGATCTGCTCGGATTGACCATCTGTCTGCGGATGAAAAGCTGTACTGAAATGAAGTTTTGTGCCTAATGCTTCTTGTAATTTCTTCCAGAACCTCGATGTGAATCTCGGATCTCTATCTGACACTATGGACAGTGGCACCCCGTGCAACCTCACAATATCAGAAATGTAAAGCTCGACTAATCTCTTTAGTGAGTGGTCAGATCTTACCAAAATAAAATGAGCAGATTTGGTCAATCGATCAACTACGGCCCAAATCGCATCTTTCTTTCTCAGAGTCGGAGGCAATCCAGAAACAAAGTCCATCGTTACTCTATCCCATTTCCACTCAGGAATCAGAATCGATTGTAGCAGACCAGATAGAACTTGATGTTTAGCTTTCACTTGTTGATAGACTAAACATTTTGAAACAAAGTCATAAATGTCTCGTTTCATACCAGACCACCAATAGTGTTGCTTCAAATCACGATACATTTTAGTACTTCCCAGATGAATAGATAAACGACTGTTATGAGCTTCACTCAAAATCAGCTGAATCAACTCCGAATTTCTTGGAACACAAATACGAACTTGAAATTTTAAGCAATCATCAACAATTCAAAATTTAGATTCAGAATTCAATTCACACTCAGCTCGTTTCGATAACAATTCATTATCAACCTTCTAAGCATCACATAATCGCTATAAGAACAACGATTTCACTTTTAATTCAGCCATAAAAGAACTATCATTAGACAAATCTAACTGAGCATTTAAAGTACGTAATGCAATTAATGATTTTCGACTCAAAGCATCAGCAACAACGGTTGTTTTCCCCATAAGATAATCTATCACAAGCTTATAATCTTTTAACAGTTCTAACCATCTTTTTTGACGCAGGTTCAAATCTTTCTTGGTCATCAAATATTTCAAACTTTTATTGTAACAGTTCAGTTTATACCCTAGATGGAACAGTGGTTTTGGGACCACAATCCGAGTCTGTATAATATTTTAATATTATTTTCTGTGCCGTTGATATGTGAATTAGCATGTGGTAAATTTCCGTAAGCGAATTTGTCTGTTTGTGTGATTAATTTGACAAAAGGACTAAATCGCATAAAGTTTAATATTAGCATGCTCTTTGATAAGGTATCTATTTGATGTGTCTTTATAAGAGGGAGGCCTTATGTGGCAAATAAGCCCATGTTTTGGATAGTGGATGGCATATGGTCTATAATGACCTTGGTTTATATGTTATTTATATGTTTTATTAAAGGTTAGTTTTGTAAATAAATAATTATGTTTAAATTGATAAAATAAAAACATGATAATGGCCATTGTCATCATCTTGTTCCACTGAAATTAAAAAGAAAAGAAAGGGTTTTGAGCTTTGGATGTTTTGGCTAGCTTTAAGCAAGATTAAGGTAAGTTTTAACTTCGGTTTTCGATAATTTCTACATTTTTGCAATCGTTGCTTTGAAAGCTACTAAACCCATGTCTCAATTTGATGAATTGATGATGTTTGTGTAAAATGCCATTGATGCTATGTTGAGTTTTGTGATGTTTTATGATGTTAAATGAAAGATTTAAGCTTGATGAACACGTTTTGTTCTTGAAGTTTTGTTGAATTTAGCTAAATAGGGCTAAATTGTGAAAATATTATGTTGGAGGACTAATTTTGTGAATTCAATGAAAAATGTGGACTTATATATGATGTAGGAGTATTCGGCTAAGCATGAGTATGGGTAGATTTTGTGAATTTGATGTTTTGTGAAAAATGGATTAAATTGATAAAATGTGCAAATGTGAGGGCTAAATTACAAATAACCCTAAATATGTGTCTTTGGATTGAATTGAATGAACTAGTGAATAAAAGAGTTAATTCTAAATATGTTTAGATCAAGAACTGAAGAAAACAGACTTAGATCGCGGGAAAGCAAAAGTTAACGAGTAGCCGCTTTTCATTCCGATATATCGAATCCAAGGTAAGTCATTATGCAAATAAACGTACTTGTATGATATTATGTTTGTTCATATGTTTGAGGTTGATTAGGGGTATGGATGAGAAGATAGGTGTTTGTATTCCGAGATAAATCTGTTATAGTGATTAAGTCCGAAGCCCCGCATCGAACCTAGGAATAGATCGGTATATCATTACATTTATCATGTAAGACCACATCTGAGACATTGGCGTTGATTTGAGACTCATGTAAGACCACGTCTAGGATGTTGGCAACGATATAAGTTTTACAAGTAAGACCTCGTCTGGGACGTAGGCATCGATAAATGATTAATATGTAAGACCACGTCTAGGATGTTGGCATTGATATGAGCTTTACGTGTAAGACCATGTCTGGGACATCGGCATCGTAATGATTCGTGTAAAACCCTGTCTGGGACAGTGATATCGATATCTGAGTGCAAGTAAGACCTTGTCTGGGATGTTGGCATTGTACGACTATTCCGAGCTTTTTGATCATCCTACTAGATTCCTATGGGTTCAACGGGCAAGACTATGGTATGAATGTCAAATCCGAGCTATGAACAATTATGTGATATTAAGTTCGATTGAGGTACGTTGTCTATACACTATTTGTGTATGTAAGGTAAGTATCTAAGTGATCTTACTATGGTGATAAGTACATGGAATTTGTGATATGATAAGAATTGTTTTGGCTAGATGAGCTATGTGTTCATAGGATTCTTGAATGGTGAAAATGGCTAATGTGGTTAAAAGTATATGAACCAAAACAAATATGTGAAAGTTGGCCAAGTGATTGATATATGCTTTCCATACCAAGTTTATTTGTATATGACTTACTAAGCTTTTGGAAAGCTTACTCTGTGTGTGTGTTTTCTCTATTTTATAGGTCGTCGAAGCTACTGAAGGCTCGGGATGGTCAAGGATCGTCATCACACTACAAAAACTTATTTTTGTACCCTTTTGGAAATGTATATAGCTAAATATGGCATGTATAGACTAGATATGTGTATATGTTTTTGGAAGTGAACTTAGCCATGTGTTTTGGCAAGTTTAATTTGGTAATATGCTTGAATGAATGTGATATATGATGCATATCTTGGTAAGGTGGAAGCTTATGAAATGGCCAAGTTTTGAGTGAGCTATTGAATGAATTATGCTTGTAATGATATGAGTTTATTTCTTTGGAATCATCATGGTTGGAATTGGTATTGAGTGTATAAATTGAATGGTCAATTTGGTATATTTTGGTTGCCATATATGCAAGGTATGTGTTGATATATATATTGCTTGTAGGAAGACCCTAAGTGGGTGGCATATTGGCCTTGTAAAATAGCCTATAATGTCACACGGGTGTGCCTAAGACCGTGGGTAAATTGGCTGAATGTGGCTTAAATTGCACACGCCTCGACACGGATGTGCTTGGTGGCCGTGTGAGAAATGGCAATATGTGATCTATTAGTACATGGCCTTAGCACACGGGCGTGCTTGGTGATCGTGTTAATTTTGGTAGCATACTACCACGGGGAGGACACACGGGAGTGTCAAGTAGCCGTGGGTGAGGCACTGCCTACCCCCACGACCGTGTGTCCCCTGTATGTTAGAAAAGTTTCAAATTTTTATGAAATTACTTATGTGTTTCGATTTAGTCCCGACTCGATTTATAAGCATTCTTAGGGTCTCGATGACTCATTTAAGGGACTCTATGGTTGAATTCAAATGAGATTGATGACGATCAACTTTGTGTCGTGAATGTGATGTGAAATGATCCTATTGTTCAATAATGCCTCTTAACCCTATTTCGGTGATAGTTTTCGGGTTAGGGGTGTTACATTTATGATCTAAAAATACATGACATTTCTCACCATACAAATAATGGCGCCAAATCTTAAGTGCAAACACAATCACAACTAATTCAAGGCCGTGTGTCGGATAATTCTTTTCATGAGGCTTCAATTGTCTCGAGGCATAAGCTACAACTTTTCCTTCTTGCATCAAAACAAAACCCAGATCGTTTAACGAAGCATCACTGTAAATCACAAATTCTTTGCCCGATTCTGGTTGTACTAACACTGGAGCTTCTATTAACAGAGTTTTCAACTGATCAAAACTTCTCTAACATTTATCCGACCACTCAAATCTAATATCTTTTTGAAGTAATCTAGTCAACGGAGTAGCTATCAGTGAAAATCCTTTTACAAAACGACGATAAAAACCAGCTAGTCCTAGAAAACTATAGACTTTAGACACATTCTTCGGGGGTTTCCAATCCAGAATAGCAGAGATCTTACTTGGATCAACACGAATCCCAGAAGCTGACACAATATATCCCAGAAAACTAACCTCGTGCAACCAGAATTCACATTTGCTGAATTTCGCATACAATTGCTTTTCTCGCAGAGTTTGCAACACAATCCTCAAGTGTTCAGCATGCTCATTTTCATTTCGTGAATAAATCAATATGTCATTTATAAATACTACAACAAATTGATCTAAATACGGTTTGAAAATTCTATTCATCAGATCCATAAAAGCAGCAGGAGCATTGGTTAGTCCAAATGGCATAACTAAAAACTCATAATGCCCATACCTTGTTCTGAAAGCAGTCTTTGGAATGTCTGAATCTTTAACTTTCAACTGATAGTATCCCGATCTCAAGTCAATCTTAGAGAATACAGTAGCCCCTTTTAACTGATCAAATAAATCATCTATTCAGGGTAATGGATATTTTTTCTTTATGATCACCTTATAAAACTGACGGTAATCAATGCACATTCTCATCATACCATCTTTCTTTTTTACAAACAGAATAGGAGCACCCCAAGGCGAGAAACTCAATCTAGCAAACCCTCTACCAGTTATGCAACACCCTTAACCCATGTTCGTTGCCGAATTAGGGTTACGGGTGTTATCATGTAAGTTAAAAAAACTTCAGTTCACTCGATTGAAACTTAATCATTCATCTTTATCAATGTTTTAATAATAATAAACAAACAATTTCACATGTGTAACACATACTTGATACATCAATCTAAGTCATATACAGGATAATCATCGATGAACTTAAAATGACTAAATAATGTATACTACAACATTGTCATTTAACAATCTGATTTCATGCAATATACTTCCTATTAATACCTATTTCATAAGGCATAAACCTATTTCCACATAACCAAAATATGCAACTTATTACACAACACATACATGCTTATAATTTGGCGAATATACAAGACCTCATTTACAACATTTCATGTTGATTCCTAGCACAAACCAAGTTTGGTAATTTCATGTACTAAAATTTAATAAGTGACTTCACAAGCAAAATATTTATATATCATAGTTATAAACATCTTCTATATTCGACTATGAGCCTAAACAAATAATTCATTAAACATGTTAACTACATTTGCAACTATCACCTAGGTTTGGCCGAATACACATACATGCATTACTCACATAATTCCTACTTAACAAATTGATTGAAGTTGTCACGCTTATACAATTCCCGAATAATACTCAACTAGCATATATCTACCTTGACTTAGGCATGCGAAGATTTACTTAAATGCCAATCCACCTGACTAATTTAACACAAACGTGGGTTTTACACGCAAGTAATCATATAGAATGCATAAGATTAAAGTAAAGAAACAACCATGACCAAACTGTTGAAACCGAACACTGTAACCACATTGTCAAAAACAAATAAAAACCAAACTTATAATGTATGTTGAAGCCATTTTCGCATGGCTATTTTATATACATATAAACATAACATCATTCCTACATTTAGCTAGCCCATACATGCCTTTGATTCAAAAATAACTAGCTTAAAAGTACCAAAATGGGATGATAGTGTGGTTGACTTCACCAACGATCCTTCGAGCCCGTAGCATGACTAAAATCTATAAAACGAACAATGAACACACACAAAGTAAGCTCACTAGCTTAGTAAGTCTCAAGCAAATATAATTACAAGGATCATACACTCAAACATATTAAGTCTTCAGGCTTATAATATTGAACATAAATTCTTCAATATGTAAAAACAATGTACATAGCCGAATACTAGTTATTCCCATAATTTAAATATTATAACTATATCAACTTGAACATATAATATCAAAAACTCATAATTATTGTATTTAACCGTATATTCCGAGTCACAAGAACACATCTTAAAAATCAATCTCATATGTCTACTTATACATATATGCAAACCCTTTTCAAACTCTTTTACCATTGATCTTTCCATTTGTAACCGAGTCTTCAATGTAATAAGCATATATGTATATGTGTATATATATATATATATATATCAATTCCATACGCATATAATATTCATTCACATTAATGATGAGCATCATCATTACAAAGAAACATACTTATAGAGTCATCCACTTCATCACATCGTACTTAACTAAAACGATAATAAATTAACTTACTTTATTCTTTACTAATATAGTAGGCCAACTCTTACCCAAGCTTTCAACGACATAGCACTGCATATATGTGTCACATTAGTTAAATTTTGATTTCTCCATTTATAGCATTTCACCGGCCTTAAGCCCGCTAGACTGAAGTCTGAAATTTGAACACCGCATTTAACTCGCTTGGGCAATAAGCTCAAAATAGTACACCAAGACAAGGCACGCTAGGCAATAAGCCCAAAATAGTACACCCAAGACAAGGCACCGCTAGGCAATAAGCCCGAAATGATTCACTCAAGACAAGGCACGCTAGGCAATAAGCCCGAAATAGTACACCAACTAAGGCACCTGCTAGGCAATAAGCCTAAAATAGTACACCAAGACAAGGCACGCTGAGGCACGAAGCTTAATATATCACCAAGACTAAGCACGCTAGGCATGAAGCCCGATTAAATCACTCTAAGACAAGGCACGCTGAGGCACAAAGCCTGAATTAAATCACCAAGACAAGGCCTCGCTAGGCTCAAAGCCCGATTTTCCAACATTTTCAACATTCTAACACACGCTACTTGATCTTTGAAAATCACAACTATCTCATTTACAACATATCCCTTTCACATAATAAACCAAACATAGTTATTCATAGTATATTCAACAAATCAATTTACTATAAATTCATACCCTACATTCGCCAACATACATTTTCATGTCTCAAATTTCCAAATTTATTATATTCTAAGTTCAGAAATAATTCTTTGACATAAATTTGCTTAAGGACTTACCTCGGATTTCATCGGACGACGAAGACCTAAGTAACCGTGAATTTATGCTTTTCCCCAATCCAAAACCCGGTTCTTTATGATCTTGATCTAGAATATCAAATTGAACCCTTTTTAATTACATTTCCATTCAATTAAATACAAATATACAAAATCATGCAATTTACCAATTTACCCTTGACCTTTACAACCTATTCAATTTAATCCATAATGCACCACAATACAAAATACAACTAATTGAGATTTCTCCTCAATGGCCGAATGGTCACTAGGTCCCTACGAGTCTCCATAAACCTTCCTTCTATCATTTTAACCTTTCCACTATTTAATTTAGGCAATTAACTCTTCGTACTTAATTCACCCAATAACCATATCTAAATATAACCATGAATCCATGGCCAATTACACTATATATATATATAATACCGAACTTTAAAACAAGAGAAAAATTCATGAATGGTCATCTCAACATTCGGCCGAATATAAGGGCATCATCATGCATAAATTAAAACAATCTTCCTACAAGCTTAAACTACTTCTTTCCATTTCATCTAAATTCATTAACACAACAAGTTATAAATTATCTCCCATGGTGAATATCATCATGCCTAACATCCAAAATTTTGGCCTGCTTTCGGCAATGCTCAAGATAACCCACCCATTTACACATAATTTTTCTAATTTAAAACTCAAATTCTCACCTTAACACCACATGCAAGGCCGAATGAGGGAGGATGGATTTCTTCCTTTCTTTCAAGAGAATTTCGTGAAGAAGATGAAACAAAGGAAGATAAAAAAATGATTTTTTTTCTTTATAGTTATTTTATTATACCATATAATTCATATTATCCTTCATAAAATATAACTTTAACATTATAAAATAATAAAAGAAATCCTCCCCCATCATCATGGCCGTCCACTTACATAAAAAGTGGAAATTTGACATGCAAGCCCTTGCATTAAATAAAACAATTCAATTACCTATTTAATTCCATGCACACTACTTTTACTACTTATCTATTCAATCCTTTTTGTTAAATTAAACACTCAAACGATAAAATTTTTCTACTAAACTTTCACACAAATTAATTCACACAGTATAAGCACGAAATATAATATTTAAATATTTCTCGAACTCGGATTCGTGGTCCCAAAATCACTGTTTTGATTAGGGTCAAATTCGGACTGTTACAACTCTCCCCCCTTAGGGATTTTCGTCCCCGAAAATCTTATTGTTAAACAAAGTCGGATATTGTTGCCTCAATGAGTCTTCAGACTCCCACGTAGCCTCTTAACTCCATGCCGATTCCATAACACTTTTACTAACGAAATTTTCTTGATTCTCAACTCTTTCGTTTCCCGAGCTAAAATACGGATTTGTTCCTCCTCGTATGTCAAATTGGATTGGATTTCAATCTCAGACGGAGCGATCACATGCGACGGATCGGATCGATATCTATGAAACATTGAAACATGAAATACTTTGTCGTCGGTCTCAAATTCTATATCTCTTTATTTCAAGTCTGCATAGGACTTCTGACGATCAGATGCTGCTTTCAAACAATCTCGAATCAATTTCACTTTTTGTTCTGTATCTTTATCAAATCAACCTCGTGTGACTTATTTTCACTGAGTTCAATCTAGTAAAGAGGTGTACAACTTTCATGTCCGTACAAAGCTTCATATGGTGCCATTTCAATACTCGTCTGAAAATTATTATTATACGTAAATTCAATCAATGACAGGTACTATTCCCTTAACCATAAAACTCTAGTACACAACACATTAACATACCTTCAAAAATATGAATAGTTCATTTAGATTGACCACCTGTTTGCGAATGAAAGACTGTACTGAAATGTAATTTTGTGCCCAAAACTTCTTGCTATTTCTTCCTGAATCGTTATGCAAATCTCGGATCTTTATCTAACACAATAGATAGTGGCACCCCGTGCAGTCTCACAACTTTAGTAATAATAAACTCGTTCAATCTTTCTAGTGAAAAATCGATCTTCACCGAGACGAAATGGGCGATTTAGTTAATCACTCAACTACGGCGCAAATCACTTTTTTTTTGAGTCAAGGCCATTCAGAAACAAAGTCTATTGTTACTCTATCTTATTTCCACTCAGGAACCAAAATAGGATGTAAAAATTTAGACGGAACTTGATGTTCAGCTTGCACTAGCTGACAACTAAGCATTTCAAAACAAAGTCAGAAATATCTCGTTTCATACTAGACCACCAGTAGTATTGCTTCAGATCATGGTATATTCTTGTACTTCCCAGATGAACAGATAAACAACTATTATGTGCTTCATTCAAAATCAATTGGATTTACTCTGGATTTCTCGGAACACAGATACTATCCCGATATTAAAAATAATCATCCACAATTTAAAATTCATATTCAAAATTAATTTCACACTGAGCTCATTTCACTAGCAATTCATTATCAGACTCTGAGCTTTATATAGCTGTTGTAAAAACAACGGTTTTGTTCTCAATTCCTCTACTACAAAACTATCATCAGACAAGTCTAACTGTGCATTCAAAGCACGTAATGCAAACAATGACTTTCCACTCAACGCATCAGTAACAACGTTTGTTTTACCCAAATGATAATCTAACATCTTTCTGAAGCAGTCTAGTCAATGGAGTAGTTATCGCTAAAGATTCTTTTTATAAATTTACGGTAATAACTAGTTAAACCCATAAAACTACGAACTTTAGACACATTCTTCGGAGGTTTCCAACTCAAAATAGTAGAGATCTTACTCGGATCTACTAGGATTCCAGAAGCTGACACAATATGTCCCAGAAGACTAATTTCATACAATCAGGATTTACATTTGCTGAATTTTGTGTATAATTGTTTTTCTCTCAAAGTTTGCAACAAAATTCTCAAATGTTCAGCATGCTCTTTTTATCACGTGAGTAAATCAAGATGTCATCTACAAATACCACAACAAATCAATAACAAATTTGACTTCACAAATCAGAGGCCAACCCGGTAACTCTTCAAGAAATACATCAGAAAACCTACAACAATAGGCACTGATTCAACTTTCTTCTCAGATATTCTTGAGTCAATCACATAAGTAAAATATGCTTCACAACTCTTTTTCACATAATTCTTAGCTTTCGATATTAATATTACAGCAGGCAATCCATTCAAATCATCCGACTCAATCCTTACAATCTCATTATTCGGACATCTCAAATTTATCACCTATCTTTTGTAATTAACAAAAGCATCATGCACAAATAACCAATCCATACCAAGAATAATATAGAATTTATTAGATGGCAAGAGCATCAGATCAGCAGGGAAACAGATATCTCAAAACGTTAACGGACAGTTCTTGCATATATTATCAACTAAAACACTTTTACCTAAAGAGTTCAATGCTTTTATGGCAAACTCAGTAGATTCTATAGGCAAAGTCTTAATGAATATTAAGTTCATGCACATGTATGAATGTGTAGAACCAAGGTCTATCAAAGCAATTACAGAAGTACCAAAAAGAGTAAAAATACCAGTTATTATATCAAATGATGAAGCTTCTCTCAAGCTTGGATAACATACACTCTGACAGGCACTCTAGCTTCGTATCTGACAATACGGTCTCTCATAGTTCTCTGACTACCACTGATGTTTCTTACATTCTTTCAAGATCTACCTCTCACAAGTACACTATCAGATCTCAAATTCTGAACAATCTCTGGCTTGACAGACTCATGACAATATTGAATAAAATGATCAAGCGATCCACATCTAAAGCAAGCTTTGTCATTAAATCTACATCTTCTCGGATGCCTCAGATTATAAGCTCGGTCAACGAGTACAATGAACTCTTCTATTTTCAAAATCTCAACTAGAAACCGAATGTATATATATATTTAAGTCCATCTTCAAATCTTTTGCACATTATAGCTTCGAAGGGTATACATTCTCATGCATACTAACTCAATCTCACAAACTCCAGTTCATACTCAGAAATAGTCATTCGACCCTATTTTAATTCAAGAATCTTTAACTGATATCTTTCTTATGGAACTCAGTCTGGAAGAATTCCCAAATCACTTTCTCTTTCGAGTCCACCAATACTAGTGTATTACACCAGTGTGGTGTCCCTCAATAGTGATATTGCACTTCTTAAACCTTCCTCTGGAGTACATGATAACTCATCGAACACTAGAATAGTATTATCAAACCATAGATCAGTTTGTTTTGCATCATCATCGTCATTAGTTTCAAAATCTTCGACTCCGTGTTTCCTAATTTTAGCTATAGGATGTCTGTCCAATCTAATCGAATTTACTATCGAAGGTACCATAGGTATCGGAGTTGGATTATTTAGGGGTAGAGGTTGTTGTCAGTCGGGTTAGTCCAGATATATGGAGTAAATCATTCGTTCATCATCTAGTAGAAGGCTTACTTAGCCTCCCCCTCATGGCTACTGAAATGGATCGAGAGTCTATCGGTGATCTACATGCGCGATCGGTAGCGCTACACTCTCTACATCATCCGCTACTGCTCTCATCAGATTGAAATCCATTTACTATATAAATCACAGCTTTGAAATGTCGAAGTCACCACACTATCAAATATATAATAAAGGCATGTATAGCTAGACTTACACGTGCTACGGTAGTCCTAGAATTGACTAAACCGTAAGCTCTGATACCAATAAAATGTAACACCCTTAACCCATGTTTGTTGTCAATTAGGGTTACGGTGTTATCATGTAAGTTAAAAAACTTCATTCACTCGATTGAAACTTAATCGTTCATCTTTATCAATGTTTTAATAATAATAAACAAACAATTTCACATGTGTAACACATACTTGATACATCAATCTAAGTCATATACAGTTCAATCATCGATGAACTCAAAATGACTAAACAATGTATACTACAACATTGTCACTTAACAATACAGATTTCATGCAATATACTTCCTATTAATACCTATTCATAAGGCATAAACCTATTTCCACATAGCCGAAAATATGCAACTTATTACACAACACATACATGCTTATAATTTGGCCGAATATACAAGACCTCATTTACAACATTTCATGTTGATTCCCTAGCACAAACCAAGTTTGGTAATTTCATGTACTAAAATTTAATAAGTGACTTCACAAGCAAAATATTTATATATCATAGTTATAAACATCTTCTATATTCGACTATGAGCCTAAACAAATAATTCATTAAACATGTTAACTACATTTGCAACTATCACCTAGGTTTGGCCGAATACACATACATGCATTACTCACATAATTCCTACTTAACAAATTGATTGAAGTTGTCACGCTTATACAATTCCCGAATAATACTCAACTAGCATATATCTACCTTGACTTAGGCATGCGAAGATTTACTTAAATGCCAATCCACCTGACTAATTTAACACAAACGTGGGTTTTACACGCAAGTAATCATATAGAATGCATAAGATTAAAGTACAAAAACAACAATGACCAAACTGTTGAAACCGAACACTGTAACCACATTGTCAAAAACAAATAAAAACCAAACTTATAATGTATGTTTAAGCCATTTTCGCATGGCTAATTTATATACATATAAACATAACATCATTCCTACATTTAGCTAGCCTATACATGCCTTTGATTCAAAAATAACTAGCTTAAAAGTACCAAAATGGGATGATAGTGTGGTTGACTTCACCAACGATCCTTCGAGCCCGTAGCATGACTAAAATCTATAAAACGAACAATGAACACACACAAAGTAAGCTCACTAGCTTAGTAAGTCTCAAGCAAATATAATTACAAGGATCATACACTCAACCATATTAAGTCTTCAGGCTTATAATATTGAACATAAATTCTTCAATATGTAAAAACAATGTACATAGCCGAATACTAGTTATTCCCATAATTTAAACATTATAACTATATCAACTTGAACATATAATATCAAAACTCATAATTATTGTATTTAACCGTATATTCCGAGTCACAAGAACACATCTTAAAAATCAATCTCATATGTCTACTTATACATATATGCAAACCCTTTTCAAACTCTTTTACCATTGATCTTTCTATTTGTAACCGAGTCTTCAATGTAATAAGCATATATGTATATGTGTATATATATATATATATATCAATTCCATACGCATATAATATTCATTCACATTAATGATGAGCATCATCATTACAAAGAAACATACTTATAGAGTCATCCACTTCATCACATCGTACTTAACTAAAACGATAATAAATTAACTTACTTTATTCTTTGCTAATATAGTAGGCCAACTCTTACCCAAGCTTTCAGCACATAGCACTGCATATATGTGTCACATTAGTTAAATTTTCGATTTCTTCATTTATAACATTTCACTGGCCTTAAGCCTGCTAGACCTGAAGTCTGAAATTTGAACACCGGCATTTAGCCTGCTGGGCAATAAGCTCAAAATAGTACACCGGCACAAGGCCTGCTAGGCAATAAGCCCGAAATAGTACACCGGCACAAGGCCTGCTAGGCAATAATCCCAAATGATTCACCGGCACAAGGCCTGATAGGCAATAAGCCTGAAATAGTACACCGACACAAGGCCTGCTAGGCAATAAGCCCGAAATAGTACACTGGCACAAGGCCTGCTAGGCACTAAGCCCGAATATATCACCGGCACTAAGCCTGCTAGGCATGAAGCCCAAATTAAATCACCGGCACAAGGCCTGCTAGGCACAAAGCCCGAATTAAATCACCGGCATAAGGCCTGCTAGGCTCAAAGCCCGAATTTCCAACATTTTCAACATTCTAACACACGCTACTTGATGCTGAAAATCACAACTATCTCATTTACAACATATCCCTTTCACATAATAAACCAAACATAGTTATTCATAGTATATTCAACAAATCAATTTACTATAAATTCATACCCCTACATTCGGCCAACATACATTTTCACGTCTCAAATTTCCAAATTTATTATATACTAAGTTCAGAATAATTCTTTGACATAAATTTGCTTAAGGACTTACCTCGGATTTCGCTTTTGACGACGAAGACCAAGTTATCCGTGAACTTGCATTTTCCCCAATCCAAAACCCGGTTCTTTATGATCTTGATCTAGAATATCAAATTGAACCCTTTTTTTAATTACATTTCCATTAAATTAAGTACAACTATACAAAATCATGCAATTTACCAATTTACCCTTGACCTTTACAACCTATTCAATTTAATCCATAATGCACCACAATACAAAATACAACTAATTGAGATTTCTCCTCAATGGCCGAATGGTCACTAGGTCCCTACGAGTCTCCATAAACCTTCCTTCTATCATTTTAACCCTTCAACTATTTAATTTAGGCAATTAACTCTTCGTACTTAATTCACCCAATAACCATATCTAAATATAACCATTCATCCATGGCCAATTACACTATATATATAATACCGAACATCAAAATACGAGAAAAATTCATGAATGGTCATCTCAACATTCGGCCGAATATAAGGGCATCATCATGCATAAATTAAAACAATCTTCCTACAAGCTTAAACTACTTCTTTCCATTTCATCTAAATTTATTAACACAACAAGTTATAAATTATCTCCCATGGCCGAATATCATCATGCCTAACATCCAAAATTTTGGCCTGCTTTCGGCAATGCTCAAGATAACCCACTCATTTACACATAATTTTTCTAATTTAAAACTCAAATTCTCACCTTAACACCACATGCAAGGGAGGATGGATTTCTTCCTTTCTTTCAAGAGAATTTCGGTGAAGAAGATGAAATAAAGGAAGAGAAAAAAATGATTTTTTTTCTTTATAGTTATTTTATTATACCATATAATTCATATTATCCTTCATAAAATATAACTTTAACATTATAAAATAATAAAAGAAATCCTCCCCATCATCATTGCCGTCATTCACTTACATAAAAAGTGGAAATTTGACATGCAAGCCCTTGCATTAAATAAAACAATTCAATTACCTATTTAATTCCATGCACACTACTTTTACTACTTATCTATTCAATCCTTTTTGTTAAATTAAACACTCAAACGATAAAATTTTTCTACTAAACTTTCACACAAATTAATTCACACAGTATAAGCACGAAATATAATATTTAAATATTTCTCAGACTCGGATTCGTGGTCCTAAAATCACTGTTTCGATTAGGGTCAAATTCGGACTGTTACAACTCTCCCCCCTTAGGGATTTTCATCCCCAAAAATCTTACCGTTAAACAAAGTCGGATATTGTTGCCTCAATGAGTCTTCAGACTCCCACGTAGCCTCTCAACTCCATGCCGATTCCATAACACTTTTACTAACAGAATTTTCTTGATTCTCAACTCTTTCATTTCCCGAGCTAAAATACGAATTTGTTCCTCTTCGTACATCATATTGGATTGGATTTCAATCTCAGACGGAGCGATCACATGCGACGGATCGGATCGATATCTATGAAACATTGAAACATGAAATACTTTGTCGCTTGGTCTCAAATTCTATATCTTTTATTTCAAGTCCAGATAGGACTTCTAACGATCAGATGCTGCTTTCAAACAATCTCGGATCAATTTCACTTTTTGTTCTGTATCTTTATCAAATCAACCTCGTGTGACTTATTTTCACTGAGTTCAGTCTAGTAAAGAGGTGTACGACTTTCATGTCCGTACAAAGCTTCATATGGTGCCATTTCAATACTAAATCGAAAATTATTATTATACGTAAATTCAATCAATGACAGGTACTATTCCCTTAACCATAAAACTCTAGTACACAGCACATTAACATACCTTCAAAAATATGAATAGTTCGTTTAGATTGACCATCTGTTTGCGAATGAAAGACTGTACTAAAATGTAATTTTGTGCCCAAAACTTCTTGCTATTTCTTCCTGAATCGTTATGCAAATCTTGGATCTTTATCTAACACAATAGATAGTGGCACCCCGTGCAGTCTCACAACTTTAGTAATAATAAACTCGTTCAATCTTTCTAGTGAAAAATCAGATCTTACCGAGACGAAATGGGCAGATTTAGTTAATCAGTCAACTACGGTGCAAATCACTTTTTTTTTTTGAGTCAAGGCCATTCAGAAACAAAGTCTATTGTTACTCTATCTTATTTCCACTCAAGAACCAAAATAGGATGTAAAAATTTAGACGGAACTTGATGTTTAGCTTGCAGTTGCTGACAACTAAGCATTTCAAAACAAAGTCAGAAATATCTCGTTTCATACCAGACCACCAGTAGTATTGCTTTAGATCATGGTATATTCTTGTACTTCCCAGATGAACAGATGAACAACTATTATGTGCTTCATTCAAAATCAATTGAATTTACTCTGGATTTCTCGGAACACAGATACTATCCCGATATTTAAAACAATCATCCACAATTTAAAATTCATATTCAAAATTAATTTCACACTGAGCTCATTTCACTAGCAATTCATTATCAGACTTCTGAGCTTCATATAGCTGTTGTAAAAACAACGGTTTTGTTCTCAATTCCTCTACTACAAAACTATCATCAGACAAGTCTAACTGTGCATTCAAAGCACGTAATGCAAACAATGACTTTCCACTCAACGCCTCAATAACAACGTTTGTTTTACCCAAATGATAGTCTAACATCTTTCTGAAGCAGTCTAGTCAACGGAGTAGTTATCGCTAAAGATTCTTTTTATAAATTTACGGTAATAACTAGTTAAGCCCATAAAACTACTGAACTTGCACACATTCTTCTGAGGTTTCCAACTCAAAATAGTAGAGATCTTACTCGGATCTACTAGGATTCCGTGTGACACAATATGTCCCAGAAGACTAATTTCATACAATCAGGATTTACATTTGCTGAATTTTGTGTATAATTGTTTTTCTCTCAAAGTTTGCAACAAAATTCTCAAATGTTCAGCATGCTCCTTTTATCACGTGAGTAAATCAAGATGTCATCTACAAATACCACAACAAATCAATAACAAATTTGACTTCACGAATCAGAGGCCAACCCGGTAACTCTTCAAGAAATACATCAGAAAACCCACAACAATAGGCACTGATTCAACTTTCTTCTCAGATATTCTTGAGTCAATCACATAAGTAAAATATGCTTCACAACTCTTTTTCACATAATTCTTAGCTTTCGATATTAATATTACAATAGGCAATCCATTCAAATCATCCGACTCAATCCTTACAATCTCATTATTCATACATCTCAAATTTATCACCTATCTTTTGTAATTAACAAAAGCATCATGCACAAATAACCAATCTATACCCAGAATAATATAGAATTTATTAGATGGCAAGAGCATCAGATCAGTAGGGAAACAGATATCTCAAAACGTTAACGGACAGTTCTTGCATATATTATCAACCAAAACACTTTTACCTAAAGAGTTCAATGCTTTTATGGCAAACTCAGTAGATTCTACAGGCAAAGTCTTAATGAATATTAAGTTCATGCACATGTATAAATGTGTAGAACCAAGGTCTATCAAAGCAATTACAGAAGTACCAAAAAGAGTAAAAATACCGTTATTATATCAAATGATGAAGCTTCTCTCAAGCTTGGATAACATACACTGACAGCACTCTAGCTTCAGATTCGATAATCACTGCTCTCATAGTTCTCGACTACCACCGATGTTTCTTACATTCTTTCAAGATCTACCTCTCACAAGTACACTATCGGATCTCAAATTCGAACAATCTACGGCTTGATGACTCAGACAATCTCGAATAAAATGATCAAGCGATCCACATCCGAAGCAAGCTTTGTCATTAAATCTACATCTTCTCGGATGCCTCAGCTTGTAAGCTCGGTCAACGAGTACAATGAACTCTTCTATTTTCAAAATCTCAACTAGCAACCGAATATATATATATATATATATTTAAGGCCATCTTCAAATCTTTTGCACATTATAGCTTCGGAGGGTATACATTCTCATGCATACTAACTCAATCTCACAAACTCCAGTTCATACTCAGAAATAGTCATTCGACCCTATTTTAATTCAAGAATCTTTAACTGATATCTTTCTTATGGAACTCAGTCTGGAAGAATTCCCAAATCACTTTCTCTTTCGAGTCCACCAATACTAGTGTATTCCACCAGTGTGGTGTCCCTCAATAGTGATATTGCCCTTCTTAAACCTTCCTCTGGAGTACATGATAACTCATCGAACACTAGAATAGTATTATCAAACCATAGCTCAGTTCGTTTTGCATCATCATCATTAGTTTTAAACTCTTCGACTCCGTGTTTCCTAATTTTAGCTATAGGATGTCTGTCCAATCTAATCGAATTTACTATCGGAGGTACCATAGGTATCGAGTTGGATTATTCGAGGGTGGAGGTTGTTGTCAGTCAGATTAGTCTAGATATATGGAGTAAATCATTCGTTCATCTTCTAGTAGAAGGCTTACTTAGCCTCCCCCTCATGGCTACTCGAAACAGATAGAGAGTCTATCGGTGCTGATCTACGTGTGCGATCAGGCGCTACACTCTCTACATCATCCGCTACGGCTCTATCAGGATCGAAATCCATTTACTATATAAATCACAGTTTGAAATGTCAGAAGTCACCACACTATCAAATATATAATAAAGGCATGTATAGCTAGACTTACACGTGCTATAGTAGTCCTAGAATCGACTAAACCATAAGCTCTGATACCAATAAAATGTAACACCCTTAACCCATGTTCGTTGCCAAATTAGGGTTACGGGTGTTATCATGTAAGTTAAAAAAACTTCAGTTCACTCGATTGAAACTTAATCGTTCATCTTTACCAATGTTTTAATAATAATAAACAAATAATTTCACATGTGTAACACATATTTGATACATCAATCTAAGTCATATACAGTATAATCATCGATGAACTTAAAATGACTAAACAATGTATACTACAACATTGTCACTTAACAATACAGATTTCATGCAATATACTTCCTATTAATACCTATTTCATAAGGCATAAACCTATTTCCACATAACCGAAAATATGCAACTTATTACACAACACATACATGCTTATAATTTGGCCGAATATACAAGACCTCATTTACAACATTTCATGTTGATTCCCTAGCACAAACCAAGTTTGGTAATTTCATGTACTAAAATTTAATAAGTGACTTCACAAGCAAAATATTTATATATCATAGTTATAAACATCTTCTATATTCGACTATAAGCCTAAACAAATAATTCATTAAACATGTTAACTACATTTGCAACTATCACCTAGGTTTGGCCGAATACACATACATGCATTACTCACATAATTCATACTTAACAAATTGATTGAAGTTGTCACGCTTATACAATTCCTAATAATACTCAACTAGCATATATCTACCTTGACTTAGGCATGCGAAGATTTACTTAAATGCCAATCCACCGACTAATTTAACACAAACGTCGGTTTTACACGCAAGTAATCATATAGAATGCATAAGATTAAAGTAAAGAAACAACCATGACCAAATCATTGAAACCGAACACTTTGTAACCACATTGTCAAAAACAAATAAAACCAAACTTATAATGTATGTTTAAGCCATTTTAGCATGGCTATTTTATATACATATAAACATAACATCATTCCTACATTTAGCTAGCCTATACATGCCTTTGATTCAAAAATAACTAGCTTAAAAATACCAAAATGGGATGATAGTGTGGTTGACATCACCAACGATCCTTCGAGCCCGTAGCATGACTAAAATCTATAAAACAAACAATGAACACACACAAAGTAAGCTCACTAGCTTACTAAGTCTCAAGCAAATATAATTACAAGGATCATACACTCAAACATATTAAGTCTTCAGCTTATAATATTGAACATAAATTCTTCAATATGTAAAAACAATGTACATAGCCAATACTAGTTATTCCATAATTTAAATATTATAACTATATCAACTTGAACATATAATATCAAAACTCATAATTATTGTATTTAACCGTATATTCCGAGTCACAAGAACACATCTTAAAAATCAATCTCATATGTCTACTTATACATATATGCAAACCCTTTTCAAACTCTTTTACCATTGATCTTTCCATTTGTAACCGAGTCTTCAATGTAATAAGCATATATGTATATGTGTATATATATATATATCAATTCCATACGCATATAATATTCATTCACATTAATGATGAGCATCATCATTACAAAGAAACATACTTATAGAGTCATCCACTTCATCACATCGTACTTAACTAAAACGATAATAAATTAACTTTCTTTATTCTTTGCTAATATAGTAGGCCAACTCTTACCCAAGCTTTCAGCACATAGCACTGCATATATGTGTCACATTAGTTAAATTTTTGATTTCTCCATTTTTAGCATTTAACTGGCCTTAAGCCTGTTAGACCTGAAGTCTGAAATTTGAACATCGGCATTTAGCCTGCTGGGCAATAAGCTCAAAATAGTATACCGGCACAAGGCCTGCTAGGCAATAAGCCTGAAATAGTACACCGGCACAAGGCTTGCTAGGCAATAAGCCCGAAATGATTCACCGGCACAAGGCCTGCTAGGCAATAAGCCCGAAATAGTACACCAAGACAAGGCACGCTAGGCAATAAGCCCGAAATAGTACATCGGCACAAGGCACGCTGAGCACGAAGCTTAATATATCATCGGCACTAAGCACGCTGAGGCATGAAGCCCGAATTAAATCACCGGCACAAGGCCTGCTAGTCACAAAGCCCAAATTAAATCACCGGCACAAGGCCTGCTAGGCTCAAAGCCCGAATTTCTAACATTTTCAACATTCTAACACACGCTACTTGATGCTGAAAATCATATCTATCTCATTTACAACATATCCCTTTCACATAATAAACCAAACATAGTTATTCATAGTATATTCAACAAATCAATTTACTATAAATTCATACCCCTACATTCGGCCAACATACATTTTCATGTCTCAAATTTCCAAATTTATTATATACTAAGTTCATAAATAATTCTTTGACATAAATTTGTTTAAGGACTTATCTAGGATTTCGTCGGACGACGAAGACCGGTTATCCGTGAACTTGCGTTTTTCCCCAATCCAAAACCCGGTTCTTTATGATCTTGATCTAGAATATCAAATTGAACCCTTTTTTTAATTACATTTCCATTCAATTAAATACAAATATACAAAATCATGTAATTTACCAATTTACCCTTGACCTTTACAACCTATTCAATTTAATCCATAATGCACCACAATACAAAATACAACTAATTGAGATTTCTCCTCAATGGCCGAATAGTCACTAGGTCCCTACGAGTCTCCATAAACCTTCCTTCTATCATTTTAACCCTTCCACTATTTAAATTAGGCAATTAACTCTTTGTACTTAATTCACCCAATAACCATATCTAAATATAACCATTCATCCATGGCCAATTACATTATATATATATATATATATATATTACCGAACATCAAAACAAGAGAAAAATTCATGAATGGTCATCTCAACATTCGGTCGAATATAAGGGCATCATCATGCATAAATTAAAACAATCTTCCTACAAGCTTAAACTACTTCTTTCCATTTCATCTAAATTCATTAACATAACAAGTTATAAATTATCTCCCATGGCCGAATATCATCATGCCTAACATCCAAAATTTTGGCCTGCTTTCGGCAATGCTCAAGATAACCCACCCATTTACACATAATTTTTCTAATTTAAAACTCAACCACATGCAAGGCTGAATGAGGGAGGATGGATTTCTTCCTTTCTTTCAAGAGAATTTCGGTGAAGAAGATGAAATAAAGGAAGAGAAAAAAAATGAATTTTTTTCTTTATAGTTATTTTATTATACCATATAATTCATATTATCCTTCATAAAATATAACTTTAACATTATAAAATAATAAAAGAAATCCTCCCCCATCATTATTGCCGTCCACTTACATAAAAAGTGGAAATTTGACTTGCAAGCCCTTGCATTAAATAAAACAATTCAATTACCTATTTAATTCCATGCACACTACTTTTACTACTTATCTATTCAATCCTTTTTGTTAAATTAAACACTCAAACGATAAAATTTATCTACTAAACTTTCACACAAATTAATTCACACAGTATAAGCACGGAATATAATATTTAAATATTTCTCAGACTCAGATTCGTGGTACCGAAATCACTGTCCCAATTAGGGTCAAAGTTGGACTGTTTCAAGTTAACTCTTGCAATTGTGACTTTAACTCTTTCAACTCTGTTGGAGCCATTCTGTATGGAGCTATCGAAATAGGTGTCGTACCAGGCATCAATTCAATATTGAACTCAACTTCACGAATCAGAGGTAAACCCAGTAACTCTTCAGGGAACACATCAGAAAACTCACATACACTAAGTACTACCTCAATTTTCCTTTCAGACATTTTCGAATCAATCACATAGGAAAAATATGCTTCATATCCCTTTTTCACATAACTTTGAGCTTTTAGTACTGATATCATAGCAGACAATCCATTCAAATCATTAGACTAAACTCGTACAATTTCATTATTCGGACATCTCAAATCTATAGTCTTTCTTTTGCAGTTCACGACAGCATCATGCAATGACAACCAGTCCATACCCAAAATAATATCAAACTCATCAAATGGCAGAATTACCAGATCAACAGAGAAATAGATATCTCGATACATTAACAGACAATTCTTGCATACTTTGTCAACAAGAACACTTTTACCTAAGGGGTTCGATACTTTTATAGCAAACTCAGTAGACTCTACAGGCAAAGTCTTACTATATACTAAATTTATGCATATATACGAATGCGTAGAACCAGGGTCTATCAATGCATTCACATAAGTATCATAAAGAGTAAAAGTACCCGTTATAACATTAGGTGATGAAGCTTCCTCACGAGCTCAGATAACATACGCTCTGGCAGGCGCTCTAGCTTCAGATCTTACAACAGTGTCTCTCGTGTACCTCTGACTACCACTAACATTTCTCACATTCTTAGAAGGTCTACCTTTCATAGGGGTATTGTCAGGTCTCAAATTCTGAACAGTCTCTGGCTCAACAGATTCAGGATAATCACGGATAAAATGGTCAAGCGATCCACATATGAAGCAAGCTCTGTCGTATAATCTACAACTTCCTAGATGCCTTTTTCCACAATGCTTACATTCAGGTCTCTCTGTCTTGACATTACAACACTGGCCATTGAAGTTGCTGGAGTTTTAGAACTCATTTGCGGTCTACATTGATTTCTATTCGAATGTCCCATATTATCTTTTGGAACGACTTTGATTATCTCTGAATCTTTTCGGAGCAGATTGAAATGATTTACTCTAAAATCTCTTTCTCATATCTCGAGCTTCAGACTTAGCCTTTCTTTTATCTTTCCCAAGTACCACAAACTCTTTTATTTCTAAAATCCCGACTAACCAACGAATATCTTCATTAAGACCATCTTCAAATCTTTTGCACATTATAGCTTCAGATGATATACACTCTCGGGATATTGGCTTAGGCGCACGAATTCTCGTTCATATTCAGAAATAGTCATTTGGCCTTGTTTAAGCTCTAAAAATTCCTTTTGTTTCTGGTTAATGAATCTCTCGCTGATATATTTCTTTCAAACTCAATCTGAAAGAAGTCCCATGTGACACACTCTTTCGGAACAACTGAAATCAGATTTTTCCACCATTGATAAGCTGTATCTCGGAGTAATGATACCACACATTTAATGCACTATTTCGGAGTTAGAGATATTTCATTGAATACCCGGATAGCATTTTCAATCCAGAACTCAACATTTATAGCATTATTATCATTTGTAGCTCAGAATTCTTCAGCCACATACTTACGAATCTTATCAACCGGAGGCTTATTCAACAGATTCAGATGCATAATTGGTGGCACAACTGTAGTTTGAGGAGGATCAATCGGGGGCGGGGGTTGTGAAGCAGTCGGGTTATTCCTCATAAATTGAGTGAACCATTCACTCATCATCTGGAAGAAAGCTTGTTTAGCTTCTCCCTCTTGACCGCTCATAGCCAGCCTCGAATCAGAAGGCTCTGTCCCTTGTATGGGAGCAGGCACATTACTTTTTACGTCGTCAGCTATGGCTCTTTCAGGATCCATTACTATACAAAAATAACATTTTATACGTCAGGATTCATCACACTATCACATTTCAGTATTATGGCATGTATAGCTAGACTCTGACACGCTACGTTAGTCTGAGAATTGACTAAATCGTAGCTCGACACCAACCAAATGTAACACCCCTAACCCGTAACCGTCGTTGGAATAGGGTCAAAGGCATTACATGATAGATCAAAAACATATATAACATTTCATACATTTCATTCATCATCCATACATACAATGTCCCTTAAATAAGTCAACGAGACCTCAAACATGATTATAACCCGGGTCAGGACTAAAATGAAACATATACAAAAGTTCTCGAAAACTTAAAAACTTTTCTAAAATACAAGGGATACATGCCCGTGGGAGCAGACCGTGTGCCCACTACAGTAGCTAGACACACCCGTGTGTCCTCCCCGTGGTCGAACCTACCAAACCCACACGGCTACCAAGCACCCCTGTGTGCTAAGGCAGTGTACTACTAAGCCATATACTGACTTTCTAAATATACTGACTTTCTAACATGGCTTCTAGGCACGCCCATGTACCATGGCCGTGTGCTCTTAAGCTAGCTACTGACTTTACCCCACGGTCACTAGGCACGCCCGTGTGTAATGGCCGTGTGACATTATAGGTCATTTGAAAGACCAAAATGCCACCCAAATGGGTCATACCTACAAGCAACATTTTCCATCACATGTTATGCATATATGGCAACAAAAAATATACCAAATTGACCATGCAATCTATACATTCAATGCCAATCTCATTCATGCCAAATAACAAACTAAAAACTCATATCACCACAAGCATAAATAATCCATTTGCTTAGCCAAAACTTAACCATTTCATATGCATCAAACATACCAAAATTTGTACTATATAACTCATTCATTCAAGCATTTATCAACTCAAAACTTGCCAAAACACATGGCTAAGTTCACTTCATAAACATATACATATATCTAGCCTATACATGCCATAATTAGCTATATACATTTTCAAAAGGGTACTAAAATAAGTTTAGTAGTGTGATGACAATCCTTGATGGTCCCGAGCCTTCAGTAGCTTTGACGACCTATAAAATAGAGAAAACAGACTCACAGAGTAAGCTTTCCAAAAGCTTAGTAAGTCAATATACAAACAAACTTAGCATGGAAAGCATATTTACAAATAGATACATTGGCACATATCATCCACTTAACCATTTTCATAATTCAAGAATCATACAAGCACATAGCTCATCTAGCCAAATCTTTACATATCTTATCATCCATTCCATATACATAACTTCATAGTAAGATCACATAGATGCTTACCTTGTAAAACACAATTAGTGTATAATCAGCGTACCTGAAATGGATTTATAATCCCTTAATTGTTCATAGCTCGAATTTGTAATTCGTATCACAGACTTGCCCGTTTAACGAATAGAAATCTAGTAGGATGCTCAGAAAGCTCGGAATAATCATACAATGCCAACGTCCCAGATGAGGTCTTACATGCACTCAGATATCGATGCCTTTGTCCTAGACAGGATCTTATACGAATCAATAGGACCCTAATGTCCCAGACATGGTTTTACACATAAGGCTCATATCGATGCCAACTCCTAGACGTGGTCTTACTCATAAAGCACATATCGATGCCGACGTCCCAAACGTGGTCTTACTCGTAAAGCTCATATCGATGCCAACGTCTTAGATGTGGTCTTACACGAAATTACAAATCAATGCCAATGTCCCAGATGTGGTCTTACATGATAAAATAGAACAAATTCCTATGTCATGACATAGCTAATCCTATCTATTCCTAGGTTCGTATGGGACTTCTCAGACTTTATCATATATCGAACTTATCTCAGAATTCATGTACACAACATCTCATACACATTCATTATCATTAATAATCATATGAATATATCCAATTCAATACAAATACCTTGTAGTCATGGATATTCGATGAATATTAGAAATTGTCAGTTATATGCAGATGAACTTACTAAGCATATTGCTTACTCCTTTTCTTTTCCCATCTCTTATAGGCTATTTTGATCAGCTCGGGTTAGAGGTCACGGAAGATGTTTTCACACTATCGAGTAGACTCCTGGTATGGTGTTTCGAGCTCTTATGAGTCATGGCATGTATAGGGAAATAGTTCCCTTAGTGTATGGGTTGAAGACTTTATTTCTCTTATGATTAAATGTCTTTATACCAAGAATTATAACGATATTACTAGAAGTTATGTGATGATGAATGAATGTATGCAAATGAGAGTGGTGTTTGGCTTGGAAAATAGCCTTCATGTGCCCAAACAGGTAGACACACGGGCGTGTGTCTAGGCCGTGTGTACCCTACACCTTAGTGTTTTAAGTCAGGATACACCATGGGATAACCCCACGGCTATTTGTATAGGTCGTGTGTGATACACGGTCTAAGGCCACGAACGTGTCAAGACTGTGTATGAATTGGTAGTGTCGACCACGGGTGGAAGACACAGGCATGTCTTGAGGGTACACGGGCGTGCCCCATTCCACATGGGTGTGTGTTTTAGCCGTAGGAACTTTGGCAGAATGCTGGGAGTTTTAGGCACGGTTTGGGCACATGGCGTGTGATACGACACACGGGCGTGTGTGTTATCTAACACGGGCGTGTAATCTCTGTTTAGATGGGAAAAAATTTTTGGATTGTAAGAGTTCCCGATATAGTCTCGAGAGCCCTCGCATGTAAGAGTGAGGGTCTCGTAAGTCAAAAAGAAAAAAAATTATTGTAGTGACTCATGAAGAGTAGTCGCGTTGAGTCTAAGTGGTGATTAAGTAGTTTTATACGGTAATGCCTCGTGCCCGACTCTGACGGGATTACGGGTAAGGGGTGTTACATTTAGTGGTATCAGAGCTATGGTTTAGTCCGTTCTAGGACTAACCTAGCGTGAGTAAGAGTTTAGCTATACATGACATATGTAGATGGTGATAGTGTTATATCTCCCGGCTCTAATGAAATTATTTTGTTAAGAATGAGATGATCCCCAACCGAGCTAATTTCAGCAAGTTTGTATGATTTTCAAGCTTCATGAATATGTTCATCGAATTGTTTGTGATGTGGTTATGTGCATATTATTTCCATGAAAATGTTTAATTATTATTTTAAATAAAGAAGTTACTAAGATCAAGCATAGAAAAGTTCTGATTAAAATTGAATTACCTAGGACACTCGATCTACCACATGAAACGAGAAAGTCCGTGTAAGACTAGGCTAAGGCATGGCATTAGCAATCAAGCAAAGTTATCATGTAAGTCCAAGACAAGTCTTGGCATTGAAAAGTTATCATGAGATTGAGATATCATGTAAGACCATATCTAGGACATGGCATTGGCATCGAGACACATGTGTATTGAGATTCAGTATCCTCGGTCATTCATAGTAATTCAGTGGGCAAACGAGTAAAGCTATTATCAAGTTATGCTAGTTAAAGCTGACTAAGAAAATTATTCATGTTATGAATGATGATATTGAGATTATGCATATCATCTCAAAGTATGCTGATCTATGTGATTAAGTAATACAGGTATCTTATTTATCTTACAAACATGAGATTAGTAAGTACCATAAGGTATGTACGAATCAGTAAGAGTAAGTAAGCAATTAAGATTTGTGATGCTATTGTTTATGATAAATATGTCCACATGGTTAAATCTTACATGTGAATGTTGAAGTGGAAAATGTATAATGTTTTGTTTTATGACTATTATGAAGTCACACAGATTATAGTGTGGGAGTTAAATTGAGAATGCTTGACTAAGTAGAATGCAGGAGATGAGTACGGTCGTGTAGTGATAAAATGATGGATAAGACCATGGTTGGACCATGGCGGTACATGTGATCCCATATAAGACCATGTTTGGAACATGGCATTGGCGTTGATACGTGTGCTAGTGTAAGACCATGTCTGGGACATGGCTTCAGCACAAAAGAAAGATCTCGTATAAGACCATATCTGAGATATGGCATCGACATCAAATAGTGATTTCATGTAAGACTACGTCTAGGACCTGGCTTCGGTATGAAATTGTGTATGACCATATCTGGGATATGGCATCGACATCGACATGAGTTCCATGTAAGATCGTATCAGGGATATGGCATTGGTATTGATATGAGATTTCGTGTAAGACCTAGCGAGGCTATGGAATTGTGATGACATGTAAGGAAATAGCCGGGCTATGATGCGTGATACGAGTAAGACCATAGTTGGACTATGGCACTCAGGTAAACGACGTACTCAAAACCCATAAGACATTCTCTAAATTGATAAGCAATAGTAAGAGAAAGTAGAGTCAAATATGGAGTATTTAAGTAGATATTAATGTGGAACTTGAGTAAGTAAAGTCACTGTTCGAAAGTATGAGTGATAGAAACAATTGTAGCATGAAAAACGTGAAAACTCACTTGGAGTGATTTGTGTGATTATGATGATGAATGTTAAATCATATGTATGTGGTCATGAGAGTCAAGTTATGGGGTGCTACCACCTCACCCCTTACCACTGTTGAATTGTGATGAGCTGTTATGAGAGTTAAGTTGAGTAAGTTTGCATTTGATTAATGCAATAATTATGTTAGCATAATTGAGAATGCTTTGTATCACGTTGATACATGATACTCTACTAAATAGCATAATTGTTGTTGAACGTGAGGTTGAAGTCCTAGGGGACTATAATAAAAAGGTTGTCATTGAGATATGAAATAGATAAGGTCCCGTATAAGACCACGTCCAAGACATGGCCTCAGCACCGAGTTGAGATCCCGTATAAGACCATATTCAGGATATAGCTTCGATAATGAATATGAGAATCATGTAAGACCATATTCAGAATATGGCATCGATACTTAACGTGGAAGTCCATATAAGTCCTTATCCGGGATATGGCATTGGCATTTAGAGGAGACCCCATATAAGACCAACTCGGGGATGTGGCATTGGTTTTGTACTTACATGAATGACGATAAATATATGTCTTTGACTATCCCTAGTGACCAATAAGATAAGTAGATGAGTTAAAAGTAGAAATGAAATCAGTACTAAAGTTATGTGGATGAGTGAATGCAAGTACTCGTGAATGAATCATGAATAGACGATTACGATATGTGGCACGAAATGTGTTATATAAGGGCAAGTATGAGTAAGTTGGCTTGAAGTGTGTGGCTTGTGCATGGTTAATGCCATGGATGGGCTATAATGATCTTTTTTTGTATTATGTATTAATATCTGTTTCCCCTTCAAGGGTGATGTGGTTGCTCTTTTCACGAACTTGTGATTGTGTGAGAATGTTAGCTGACTAAAAATCAGACTAAACAATTGTCGATTTAGTTAATTGGAATTGACATTTTTTATTTCCTCGTAACCCTATTCAGGTACTTTGAGGAGGAAACTGGGAATAATTTTAGAATTAGAAGTGAAATCACAAGTTTTATGTTGTGCTATGGGTTTTTGGGCAAGTCGAATAGAGTTAATGAATTTGATTGAGATGTCTCTACTATCATGAGATTTAACGATAGTAAAAGTTCAAGATTTGCATAGCAAGAGAAACTCAGATGAAAGTGTGCTTAAATATGTTCTCAGTAGGGACAAAAGAGTAGATTAGTGTATTGAGATATGATTCGAGTTCTGTGTATATTCACGCATGGATCAGTAAAGAGAATAAATTTCTGTGTATACGCGAGTAGGGAGCATAATATAAAGGTATGCTCATCGAGATGTTCAAACTGTGATAGTGGAGCTAAAAGCTATAGAAGGAACTATTAATTGAAAGTTCTAGTACTGAGTCAGTCTGAATCAAGAAAAAGAGTTGATAGGTTGGTGATCCAAAGATGGTCACTTTTGTATCTGTGTTGTGAGTTAGATGTTTTGTAATAATCCATGGGAAAATCGATATGTATTTTATGAATTTTAATGAGTGAGGGTATCTTATACTACAGGAGATTTTGAAGATGAAATAGTGGAAACGACTTGAGCTATTACAATGGTGAGTATAGTTATTGTAATGCTTATTAGATAGTAGACATAGTACAGATGACTGAATGAAAGATCCATGTTAAGCAATGCGAGTTAGTTTCTCGGTTGATCTTAGTTGGTAATATCCTAGTTTTAGCAAGGTTAATGACTAGAGCGAGTTTCTTTTTAGAACAAAAGGGTTTAGAATGAGCTTATTTAAGATGAAAAATACAAGTTGGATAAGTTTTCTGTTGTTGACTCTTTCTCGAGATAGAATTTGAATGATGATGAATCCAAAACTTATACAGAAGCTTTGGAATGAGATTTAGTAGTATCATAACTACTAATGCAAGAATGAGGAAGTACAATTATGTGCATAAATGTTTTGACACTAGAATACATTTCACGATATGATTGAGTTTATGGCCAGAAGTAGTTGACCCCTAAAAGCTAAGTTTTTAAAGCGTACAAGTCAAGAGTATTAAAGTAGGTGAATGCTTTGATAAGAAAGTGAGATAAAGCCTTATTAATTTCAAATCTGGCTTGAAAAAATTCCCAAGAAGGGGAAATGTCATTCAAATTATAGTAAATCAACCGGTAAAGATCCGAATGATCATTTGGACATGTACAGAGTTCTAAATTAGTGGATTATTGAGTATACGCCCTGGAGGAAGAAATACCTAGGTCACAAGTGATGCTTCGACCTTGTGTATGATAGCTTAAAGGGTTGTTGACAAGAAAAACTTGAGGATAAGTCGATTTGCAATTTTGAAGAGTTTATGGAAATGTTTTAAGGATGTGAGTAGCAACTCCTCCTGATAAGATTTTCGGGGACGAAAATACATAAGGGGGAGAATTGTAACAGCCCAATTTAGGGGTTAGTCAGAACAATGATCTCGAAATCACTAATTCGAGGTTAGATAAAATTATTTTCATGTTATGTTATGTGCTATAATATGTTTATAAGGATACATGGAAATTTTGGTGCTTTAATTTTAGCAATTTCATGCTTAATCGCTAAAAAGGACTAAATCGCATAAAGTGTGAAAGTTCTACTTTATTTGCTAGAAATGTCAAATAGCTATGGATTAATATTTGGAGGTCCCAATTGTGTAATTTAGCCTTTATAAGTCGCTTGGCCGATCAAATAAGTTAAGGGGACAAGAGCATTTATTGTGATTAAAAGTTAGTGATATTAGTTGGAGAAAATGAATAAAATAAGATGATATAAGCAAAAGTTATCATCTTTTTAT
This sequence comes from Gossypium rotundifolium, assembly GCA_025506655.1. NCBI lineage: Eukaryota > Viridiplantae > Streptophyta > Magnoliopsida > Malvales > Malvaceae > Gossypium > Gossypium rotundifolium. The sequence goes on along the minus strand of CP106727.1, from coordinate 57,165,419 downwards.
TTTGCCTTCTCCTCCAACAGAAAATATCAGCCATGGGAGGGCTTTGAAAGCTTAAAATTTCTAGCAAGATTTTCTCCATTCAAGTAAGTCAATTTGATGGTTGTTTTTGATGATTTTTGTGTATTTGGAGTACCCAAAGCTTAAGCTAGTAATGGAGGGGGACTAAATTGCAACATGGTTGAAAGTATAGAGACTTACCATGAGAGAGTTTGTGTTGTTTGCTGAGTTTTTATGGAAGAAAATGAATGTTAGGAAGATGAAAAACAACTTTTGTGCAAAATGACACCTAATTGGGACTAAAATGCAAAAGTTGTAATTCGTTCATTAAGGCATGAAATAGTTGGAATCGTGAGTAGTTGTAAGAGGATTAAAAGTTCAGCTAAGTTTGTTTAACAAGAAAATGTGATGAAAATTCATTTACGAGCCTAGGGGCAAAATCATAATTTTGCCAAAGTGTAGGGGCAAAATAGTCATTTTTGCCTAAAGTGTAGTTTATGGTGAATTTATGAATTATAAGTGATTAAATTAGTAAATTTTATTGTTCTATATCAAAGAAAATGAGATTCGAACCTAGAGCTTGTGAAAAGAGAAATATGGGCAAAAAGTCACTTTCGGCCATTTCGACATCGAGGTAAGTTCATGTGTGAATGTGGCAATTATGTTTGAGTTAATTTAGTATTTCAATGTTGTTTGGAATGTATATTTACTTGATGAATGTATGTAATATCTTTTAATGAGATGTCAAGAGAACTGAATTTGGGAGTAATGGGAAATGGATATAGCATTATATGATGATAGTTATAGTTTCGTGTAAGACCATATTAGAATATGGCCTCGGTGTAAGAATTTGTATAAGACCATGTCAGGGGCATGGCATTGACATGTTAATGTATACAAGACCCTATTGGGGTATGATGTCAATGAGAACTAAGTGTATGAGACTCAAGAAGGTTATTTAATAATTTGAATGATTCAACAGATATATTGAATGTATGTGATTGTACCACGAGAAGCACAAGTATGTGTTAGAACTAAATTGATACGAATTCAATATATGATGAACCTTAGTGGGATATGTGAAATTAAAGCACTTTAGTTGCATGAGATAGATTTGTTAATGCATTGTGTGAATGCGAATGAGAACCGTAGAAAGTTAAGCAAGAATGATAGTGAGTGAGGATGTCTACAGATGAACATTTGAATTAGAGAAATGTATGTGGATAGATATTTGTGAATGTATAATATTAGTGGGCTTTGTGTGATACCATCTAATATATTGTTAATTGATGGGCTGTGTGTGATACCATCAACTATATTATTATCGGTGAGCTGTGTGCGTTATCACCTGATTAATTAGTATTCGATGGGCTTTGTGCGATACCATCGCTTATAAATCATTGGTGAGCTATGTGCGAAATCACCATAGGTGTAAATGATTGGTGAGCTAAGTGCGAAATCACCATAGGTGTAAATGATTGGTGGGCTACGTGCGATACCATCCTATAAGAGATTCAATGGTGAGCTAAGTGCGAAACCACCGAGAAATTAGTAGAATGAGTGACTCATTGAAAATGCTTGATATGTTGTTTATATGATCATGTGGTGATCAGTGCAGGAGTGTATGCTAATTAAATGAGCAATTGGCTAATGTCATGGTAAGAATGTAGTAAGAGATATAATGAGTAAGTTTCGAAAGTGGTTAAGTAAGTAACTATGAATTTATGAGAAAATTTATTATAATACCTTGCAGTCATGGATATTCGATGAATATTAGAAATTGTCAGTTATATGCAGATGAACTTACTAAGCATATTGCTTACTCTTTTTCTTTTCCCATCTCTTATAGGTTATTTTGATTAGCTCAGGTTAGAGGCCGCGGAAGATGTTTTCACACTATCGAGTAGACTCCTGGTATGGTGTTTCGAGCTCTTATGTGTCATGGCATGTATATGGATTCTTTTGAAGTTGATTAAGTTCTAATTGATGTAGCCAAATTGTGTTGGCTTAAGAGAACTTATAGTTGTTTGTGTATAACCATAGATGATGGCTTAAATTGGTTGTAATTATATGGGAAATAGTTCCCTTAGTGTATGGGTTGAAGACTTTATTTATCTTATGATTAAATTTCTTTAAACCAAGAATTATAATGATATTACTAGAAGTTATGTGATGATGAATCAATGTATGCAAATGAGAGTGGTGTTTGGCTTGGAAAATAGCCTTCATGTGCCCACACGGGTAGACACACGGGTGTGTGTCTAGGTTGTGTGTACCCACGCAGGAATCACAGGACACTCAATCGAGAACTGCACCGCGTTCAAAAAGTTAATTAAAAGGTTCATCAAGATGGACATTGTGAAGTTTGATGATCCATCACGACCTAATGTAGCAGCAAATCCATTACCTAGTCATTCTGATAAATTGGTAAACGCGATAACCAAAAATGAAGGGAAAACAACCAAGATGGCTGTAGAGGAAGTAAAAACCCCGCTGAAATGGATTTGGAGTAAAATGGTAGAAAGTGGATTAATCATACAGGATTTAGGGGAGAAATCCCAAAAAGCAAGGAACTACTGTGAGTGCCATGATAAAGAAGGTCATGAGATTCAAAGATGTAGTGAATCCAGGGCCCTAGTACAAGGTCTGATGGACAATAAGGAGCTAGAATTCTTTGAGTATACCGAAGGCCCAGAAGAGGAAGATGTGTGCACCTCAAAAGAAAAATCGATAGAAAAGGTCTATAAGGCCAATCACTCGGTGGTAATCATCTCACGACCAAGAATCAATGAAGCCAGAACACAAATTGCACTAAGGGTCATAATCTAGAAACCCGCGTATTTTCCCTATAAAGATAGTAAAAGGGTTCCTTGGAATTATAACTGCAATGTAACGATCCCGAGGGAGGAGAACCCGATTAACATCTCAAAAGAGGAACAAGATGTGGGTTTCTATACATACAGCGAAAGGCACTGTGATACCCCGAACACAAAAGTCAAACTTGTTAAAGGAAAATCCTTGGCAATCGAACAGAAGAAAGAGAAGCCGACCAAACTTGAACCGTCTGTTAATGAGCCTGCAACTGAGAATGAAGCTAAGGAATTCTTGAAATTTCTAAAACACAGTGAGTATAGTTTCATGGAACAATTACATAAGCAACCCGCTTGCATCTCAATGTTTGCTTTACTCTTAAGTTTGAAGACACACCATGATGTGTTAATGAAAGTGCTAAATGAAACTTATGTCGCTAACGATATCTCTGTAAGCAAGCCGGACCGCCTAGTTAACAATATAAATGCTAAAAACTTTATATTCTTCAATGATGATGAGATATCGCCTAGGTGTATGGGATCTAAAAAGGCTTTGTACATCACCACCCGCTGCAAAGGGTAAACATTGCCAGGGGTGTTAATTGATAATGGATCTGTACTAAATGTCCTACCGTTATCCACCCTAAATAGGTTACCTATGGATAGATCTCATATGAAGACATGTCAAAACATAGTGAGAGCATTCGATGGAACAGAAAGAAAGGTGATGGGAAGGATTGAGATACCCCTCTTGATTGGTCCAAACACGTATAAAGTAGATTTCTTGGTGATGGACATTAAGCCTTCCTATAATTTTTTGTTGGAGAGGCCTTGGATTCACACGACTGGGGCAATGCCATCATCGCTGCATCAAAAGCTAAAGTTGATAACCGAGGGTCAGTTGCAACGATAAATGCAGAAGAAGACATTATTGCATCTGTAACCAGTGATGCGCCATACGTAGGGACGAAGACAAAGCGATAAAATGTTCATTTTGATTGCTGGAATTTGTGAATACAACCTTCATCGTCGAAGGGAACAAGATCCCGATGCCTAAAATTTTCAAACTACAAGAATGGGCCTATGATTGACAGTTGGGAAAAGAGCTTTGCCGAGGAGAGGACTAGGAAGATACCTAAAAGGAAGAGTTGCGGCACCAATGTTGAAGGACAAACAAGATCGCTTTGGTTTAGGATTTAAGCCAAATACGAGGCAAATGAAAAAATATGGAGAAGAAATAAGAAAGGATAAGAATGCGATTGAGCGTGAAAGAAGTCAAGTGGGAACCAATAACTTTTCTCCATATATCCAAGACTTTTGTATCAGGAGGAACTATTCACCCCGAAAGAGCGATGCCAAGATAAGAGACCGCTGAATAAATTTTGGGAAACCTGAACATCAACGCCATATCTGAAGAAAGGATTTAGGGAGAAAATTTATCAGACATCTGCACCTATGTACCTGGAAGTGTTTTGAATAACTATAATGCGGAAGAGATTCCTATAGTTTTTAGAGCCAATACATAGTAATATTCAAAACACACTTATTACTCTAAGCTTAGGAGTAGTAAGGATCCTTTTGTGAAATAGGCATATGTCTAATATATTTATTTCAATAAAATACATCTTTGCTTATCATTTTGAGCAAATATTCTTTCATTCTTTCATTTCATTCAAAATCATACCATACAAATAGTTATTCTTTGATTCTTTTATTCTTTGGATCTTCTTTCGTTCCTATAACAGGTCTCTAGATATCAATGATATGAGCGACGTTTCTACTAACTCATAATCTCCTTTTGGGTGAGATATGTGTTTAGAGGAAACCCATGACTTTGAAGATGACAGAGATTGTAACCTATCTCCTGACTTGTTAAGGATGGTTGAACAAGAGGAGAAACAAATTCTACCTCACAAAGAGTCAATAGAGATTGTGAGCTTGGAAGAAGGAAAAGAAGTAAAAATTGGAGCTTGCATTACTACAAAGACAAAGCGAGACCTCATTGAATTACTCAAAGAATTTAAAGATGTCTTCACATGGTTATATCAAGACATGCCCGGGTTAAGTATTGATATTGTGGTACACCGGCTCCCTATAAAAGAAGAGTGCAAGCCAGTTCAACAGAAGTTCTGAAGGATGAGGCCTGATGTTTTACTGAAAATAAAAGAGGTAGTCAAGAAACAATTTGATGCTGGTTTCTTACAAGTGGTTAAATACTCAGAATGGGTAGCCAATATCATTCCCGTCCCTAAAAAAGATGGGAAAGTGTGAATGTATGTAGACTACAGGGATTTGAATAAGGCCAGCCTAAAAGATAATTTCTTGTTGCCTGACATCGACAGCTTAGTAGAAAACACGACCAGGTTACTCATTATTCTCTTTCATGGATGGCTTTTCAGGATACAACCAGATAAAGATGTATCCTGAAAACATGGATAAGACCTCATTTGTAACCATGTGGGAAACATTTTGCTATAAGGTGATACCATTTGGACTAAAAAATGAGGAAGTGACATATCAGAGAGCCATGGTAACCTGTTCCATAATGTGATGCACAAAGAAATTGAAGTTTATGTCAACGACATGATCGCCAAATGCCGAACATAAGAGGAGCATGTGCAAGTCTTGAGGAATTTATTCTTGAGGTTGAGGAAATTCCAGCTAAAACTCAATTCGACAAAATGTACTTTCGGGGGTAGGTCGGGAAAATTGCTAGGATTTGTAGTCAGTGAAAAGGGGATCGATATTGACCCAAACAAAGTAAAGACTATACAGTAATTGCCTCCACCGTGCACTCAAAAAAAGTTTGAGGTTTCTTAGGAAGACTAAATTACATTGCCCGGTTCATTTCACAACTAAATGAGAAATGCGACCCCATATTTTGTCTCCTTAAGAAACACAACCCAGACATTTGGGATGAGGAGTGCCAGAAGACTTTCGATAAAGTCAAACATTACTTGTCCAAGGCCCCAGTACTGATGCCACCTAACCCAGATAGGCCGCTTATATTGTATTTGGCAGTATTCGGAATTCCATGGGATGCGTGCTTGGTCAACATGATGAATCAGGAAGAAAAGAAAGAGCGATATACTATCCCAATAAGAAATTCACTGAATGTGAGACTAGATACTCGCCAATCGAGAAGTTATGTTGCGCCCTAATTTGGACAACTCGAAGATTGAGATAGTACATGTTGTACCACAAAACTTGGCTCATCTCAAAGCCAGACCCTTTAAAATACATGATGGAGTCGACTACTTTAAATGGAAGAATGGCCCGATAGTAAATCCTGCTTTCCAAATTTAACATAGTTTATGTGAACTAGAAGGCCGTCAAAAGAAGAGCAATACCAGATTTTCTGGCCAGTAGAGCTCTAGAGGATTACGAGCTTTTGAACTTTGATTTCCCGAATAAAGATCTGATGTATGTTGCAATCACTAAAGAAGACTCTCAAGAAGGTCATCTTTGAAAGCTAAACTTCGACGGAGCCTCAAATGCTATGGCTAACAAAATTGGGGCAGTCTTGGTATCCTCAAACGGAGATCATTATCCCTTCACTAGAAAATTACATTTTGATTGCACGAACAATATGGCAGAATACGAAGCATGCATCATGGGTATCCGTGCAACCATAGAACATGAGATCAAAATAATAGAGGTATATAGGGATTTCGCACTAGTGATCTATCAACTCAAGGGAGAATAAGAGACAAGAGATCCAAAGTTGATCAAGTATTGAAAGTTGGTTTTTGAGCTAATTGAGGAGTTTGATGACATCACCTTCTATTACCTCCCACGAGAAGAAAATAAGATGGCTGATGCCTTAGCTACCTTGGCTTCGATGGTCAAAGCAAACAAACAAGGGGATGTAAAGCATATCCAGATGAGTATTTATGAGACTCCAGCTCATTGCTACAACATCGAAGAAAAAGAAGAAGAGGACAACCACCCTTGGTACCATGATATACTGCGATATGTAAAGAATCATGAATATCCTGACCAAGCAACTGTGAATGATAAAAGGACCTTGAGAAGGTTAGCAAGTGACTACATCCTAGATGGGGAAATCCTATATAAAATAAGAAAGGACTAGGTGCTATTAAGATGTGTGGATGTCGTTGAAGCTAAGAAAATCTAAAAGGAAGTCCATGAGGGTGTCTGTGGAACACATGCTAATGGTTTTACAATGGCTAGGCAAATCATGAGATTCGAGTATTATTGGTCTACAATGGAAGGAGATTGCATCAATTACGCCAAAAAATGCCACAAGTGTCAAATTTATGGAGATAAAATTCATGTACCTCCCTCACCTCTTCATGTTATGACTTCTCCGTGGCCTTTCTCTATGTAGGGCATGGACGTCATTGGGCCAATTTCACCTAAAGCTTCTAACGGGCATCGATTTATCTTTGTGGTCATCGATTACTTTACAAAGTGGGTAGAAGCCACTTCATACGCCAATTTCATGAAGTCGGCAATCACCAAGTTCTTAAAGAAAGAGATTATATGTCGATATGGAATGCCAAAAAGGATCATATCTGACAATGCACTAAATTTGAACAACAACACAATATTAGAAGTCTGCAGTTAGTTCAAGATCAAACATCACAATTCATCACCATATCGCCCAAAAATGAATGGTGCAGTGGAGGCAGCCAATAAGAACATTAAGAAAATCATAGGGAAAATGATTGAGACGTATAAATATTTGTATGAGAAATTACCATTTGCCATCTATGCTTATCGAACATCTGTCAAGACCTCAATCGGGGCGACGCCTTTCTTTTTAGTTTATGGAATAGAGGCGGTTTTACCAATTGAAGTCGAGATTCCTTCTATTCGAGTTTTGGCAGAATTGAAGTTGGATGAAGTAGAATGGACCCAATCCCGATATGATCATCTAAACTTGATTGAAGAGAAAAGGTTGAAAGCCATCCGTCATGGTCAGATGTACCAATGAATGATGCGACTTTACAACAAAAGGGTTCGTCCCAGAGAATTCCATGAGGGAGGTTTGGTATTAAAGAAGATCCTTCCTATAAAAAAGGACTTCAGAGGAAATTGGATGCCAAACTGGGAAGGACCTTATGTAGTAAAGAAGGCCTTTTTGGGAGGAGCATTAATCTTAACTGAAATGGATGGCAAGACTCTGCCTAATCCAGTGAATACAGATTCAGTCAAGAAATACTTCACTTAAAAAAAAAGGAGAGGCCAAGGTGAAAACTTGCAAAGGGCGCCTTGAGACCAAAGGGGTTTTGAATTGAAAACCCGTAAAGGGCAATTCAACTTTTGATCAAAAGATGGAGCATGCGGTAATCTTACTATGCCTAAATTAACAAGAAAGAGAAATGCTATGTCTTGGGGCATCGACAAAGTACTCTAGATCTCCTAAACACATGTTGAGCTCAAAATGGTCCTCAGGAAGTTCGTGAAGAGAAGCTCGTGCTGCTATATTTAGGGCACCTATTTTCCTTTTACTCATTTTGTATTTAAGCAATGTTGGCTTTCTTTGATTAATCTATTCTTTAGAAATTTTGTTCCTAATAAATTTCAGTTTTGTCCATCATTATGATCTTTTTCAAGCATTTTGCATTGAGATAATGATTAATGGACTAATAATACTCTCATAAAAGGAGTTTTGCATATTACTCTGAAAGCTTCTAAATTGTAACACCCTAAATTAGGGGTTGTTTGTAATTTAATTCATTTCCCATGTGTGTGCTTGAAGAAATAAATATATTGATTGCTAAGCATGTTTAGGGTCTAGAATTAACCCCGAGCTAGGCCTGACTTTGGGACTAAAAATTTCTTTTCAAGTGCTAAAAGAAGGGAGCTAGGAGAGATAAGGGGTTAAGGAAAATTTTGCAAGGAACATGACACAAGGATTTACTTGGCACGTTTGGCTTGGTGCATCTAAGGGTGTTGCAAGGAAGGAGGTTCGATTCTTGGGAGTTACAAGGGGGAAATGTTTTTCTTTTGGGCTTTTTGGGCGTTAGAGAAAGGGTTAAGAAGGCTTTAAAGAATTTGGTGGGTAAGGTTTGACATGGAGGTCGATTTGGTGGAGTGGCTTGGGGCGCCACTTAAAGGGCCTTGGTGTATGGACTCGGGTTCAAGTCATGATGGACGCAATGAGTGTTTTATTTTTGGGCTTTTGACGTTAAAGGAAAAGGGGCCAAGTATGGAGGCTTTAAAAATTAAATGGCGAGATTGAAGAGCAAGAAAGTCGATTGGGAAACATGGCATGAGGCGTGTGAGGAAGGCTGCGACAGTGAGGTCTTGGGTTCAAACCCAAGAAGCTGCAATTGGCATTTTTATTTTTTTGAAACCGGCGTGAATGGGAGAGGGAGTAATGGTTTGAAATTGGACTTTTAAGGTGATATGGATAGACTTTGTCTTCCTTTAAATTTTCGGCTGGGAGAGTTTGTAATATTTTTATACTATATTTTATTTTTATTTCATTAGTTTAAAGAGGTGATTAAGGGATAATTAGAAGATAAATGTTATTCTTTTTGGGTGATAATTGTCGAAATTATCACCAAAAGAGAGGTGATGGCCGATTATAGGATTCCTTGAGGAGGGTGGCCACAATCGGTTTTATCTTTAAGGAGTGCCAAAAGTTCAACCAATTTTCTTTTCTTTCTCTCCAAACTGTCTTGAATTCTCCTAGCCGCTTCCAAAATTCTTCAAAATTCTCTCTTCTCCTACTTAGCCGAACCTACCTCTTCTTCTTCACAAAATTCCAGCCCTTCCATCTTGTGATTAGTCGAATCTCCCCTCCCTAACCAAGGTGCTGCCGATTTCAAAAGTGTGGTAAGGGATCTCTCTAAGTTTAATTCTTTATTATTGTTTTGGCCAGCCGAAACCATGAGGTTTAACCCTGAATTCTTGTGTATAACCAAACCTATTCAGGGTCTTGGATCGGTAACCCTCACTAGAAGCCAGCGTTAAGGAGAATTGAGAAGTCTTTCGGGATTTAAGGTAAGCATGATATGTGGGATACATCATTCGGCCAAGGGCCTTTTGTTAAAAGTTTATTGTTTAAATGCTGAAACTAATGTGTGCCATGGATTTAGGGGCTAATTAAGGCATCGAGATTTGTTTGGAAATGAAATCCGTTTGAGGTAAGTGCCACAAGAGCCTTTGGTAATTCTTTTCATGTTGTTGGCCGATTATAGGTTAAGAGATCTAGTGTCGTAGATCGGATCTTTGGGATCTAGGATTCGTGGTAGTATCAGGTGAGTAAAAACTCACTACACACTTCATTAGTTTACATGACTATATCGTTGTTTCTTTTTATCATTGTGGTAGTGCTTGTGGACATAAGCATGGATTTCGGGTAAGTCCCCTATCTCATGATCTATGATGTAGGTATATGCCATCATATGCTGTTAAATGCATGATATATGATATTTGTGATGGAAGCATGATGATGGTGGGATTGATGAGAGGAGGGGGAGGATTTTATGGACTGTCACCAGTGGTTTTGACCACAAGATGGGTTGGCCCCATCCGATTTATTGTGACTTCGGTCACCAGTGGTTTTGACCACACCGATGATAATTGTGACTAAGTCCTAGTGGTTTGGTACCACCAGTGGTTTTGACCACATTATGATATTTTGTGACCTATGGTCATCAATGGTTTTGACCACACGATGGGTTGGCCCCATCATTTATTTTGTGACACTAGTCACCAGTGGTTTTGACCACCAGTGGTTTTGACCACACGGTAGTAAAGGAGTACGGATGGTTAGTTGGGTTGCATGTGCATGTTTATTAATGACTTGTGTATGAGTTACATTTCCGGGTGGGGATTTACACATTGAGTCTTGGTGACTCACCCCTTCCCTTACCATTTTGCAGATGAGTAGATCGCAGAGATGGAGCCGGAGAGGACTCGAGGCGGCCATGCTTATCGTTGGATTTGAATTAAAATTTATTATCGTTAAGTTTATTTATTTTCTTTTCTAAGTTTTTAATTTGGGTTGTAATAAGGCCACTAATTATTATTTGGATGTTTATTATATTGTTTTATTTTTACCTATGTTATATTACAAAAAGACTTTGTAAATGTTAAGTGAACCGGTTAAAAATAACTTTTCCAAATTTAATAACTTTTACGAGTTTTCAAAGATGTTACCATCAGGTAACAAAAATAAACCAAGTAAACTAAAATTTCCTGATTTTAAAATGTTACATGATCAAACGTTTTCAAAGGGTTTATCAACCCAACTATATTTATCAAAATAATCCCAACTGAGTTTTATCAAACCCCGTCTTAACACCTTAGCCACCTTTTTAACAAGTTTTCACCAGACCCTCAACACGATTCAAATCATTTTGCTCGTGACATACCGAGATCCGGTCAGTCTCATGGGTCGGTTCGGGTGTTACATTTTGGTATCGAGCCAGCTTTAAAACTCATTGTGGGGCCCAAGGCCCAAAATGTTTGGTTTTTGTTAGTAGGTCTTATTGAAATTTTTGAAATCTGCTTTACGCTTGAACAAAGATGGCACCGAGTCTCCCACCTATCCGCCTAGGTAAGTAATTCTATCTATTTTCTTTGTGAATATTTGATGAGGGGTAAAAGGGTAAATTGGGAACGTAGACTATTAGAATAGAAATTGTTGAACCCTAGGGTGAGCATACCCCAACAAACAATGCATAAGATTTAATAATTCCCTAAACAACCCTGTGAGTTGTCACTAAGCAAGGGATGTGGCAATCTTTATACGCATGTCTAGGATTGGATTCTTGGGAGCACGGTATTTAAGCGATCTAGTGACTCACCTCTTACTCACTTGAATCCTACCTGGTGCGTAGTAACGGTTCATCCTAGCTGAGACGACACACTCACAGGTTAAACTTGATAACTAAAACCCGAAAGGGACTTGCCATTTTGTTTTTGAGGTAACTAAAACCTTGTTTTTAAAAAAAAAAAAAAATGACCAAAATACCCCTCAGTTGAAAAATGACCAAAATACCCCTAGCTTGTAAACTACCAAAATACCCTCCATATGAAAAATTTTCAAATAGAAATTTTCAAAATATCCTTATTTTGTGAAATCACTTTGAACCAAATTTTTGGAAATCTTTTTTATGAAAATGCCCTGGTTATGAGAAATTAATAAAATACCCTTAGGGGGTAAAATTGCAAAAATACCCTTGATTTATGATATTCCCAAAATACCCATGATTTTAATCAAAATTTTCATCACATAAAAGTGCCCAAAAACCTTAAATTGCAAAATATCAAAACGTCATGATTTTAGGAAAATTACAAAATTGCCCCTAATCAACAAAATTACCAGAATGAACCTGATCTTCAAAATTTTGCAACATCACTATTTTGGAAAATGCAATTATCAAAAAGAGCCCTCAAAGTTTTGAAATATCCCTGATTTCTTAAAATTTTACAAATTCACCCTGATTTTTGAAAAATTACAAAAATACCCCTGTAGGATAAATTACGAAAATACCCCTGGGTAGAGTAAAAACAATCACAATGAAAACTACAACGTCTCTTTGAATGAATGAATGGAAAACTGTGTGTATGTATGATTACGAAAGAACCACTCCTAAAACTCTTATCATAAAATTTCTTCGTGGATAATCAAGTGAAATACTAATGCATAAAATTCTTAAACAGATAAACGCAATCGTTAGAAATGAGTACAAGAGGTCGTGGACGTCCGCCCCATGGCCATGGAAGGGGTAGGATGACTTTGTCTGAGCCAGCAGGGTCCGGACATGGGTCTAGGAATGAGATGCCGGATCTGCCGGCGGCAAAAACTGAATTCCAAGATCAGACTGGTGGTAACGACGTAGTGTCCCAAGCAAGATACGGTATTGGAACGAGTTCTTCGAGGCAGCGCAGGAGCCCGTGAATTCGGGTTGAACGACTCAAGCTAACGGAGCGTAAGTATTTAGAGGAGTTTTGAGTGGCACCCAGCATACGCGAGAATCTTGGTTGGAAGCAACAGAAAGGATCATGGATGACCTAGATTTTACAGTTGAGAAGAAATTGAAAGGTATTATTTCTTTTCTTCGGGATGAGTCATATCAGTGGTGGCTCATCGTAAGGGATGGAACGGTGGCAGAAAATCTCACCTGGGAATTCTTCAGAGATGCCTATCAAAAGAAGTATATCGGAACTAGTTACGTGGATATGCAGTGAAAGGCTTTCTTGAACCTGGTTCAAGGCAATAAGACGGTGGCTGAGTATGAGGCTGAATTCCTCCGGTTGAATAGGTATGCTCGTGGTATTGTGGGTACCGAGCATGAGCGCTGTGTTAGATTTGAGGATGGGCTGAGAGATGAGCTGAGGATGATGATAGCTCCACAATAGGAACGGGAGTTCACGGTCTTAGTGGAGAAATCGAAGGTTGCTGAAGGGGTAAGACAGTCGGTTAGACGGAACCAAGATCAGAATTGGAATAAAAGGAGCTCGGGACCTTCAAGGTTCTCGGGTAATCAACAAAAGAGGATAAGGTTTGGTGGGTCGAATCAAGCTACTAGGCCTGCTGCTGCTGCTAATCCTCAATGGCCGCCACGGTGTGCTCGGTGTGGCAAGTCACACATGGGAGAGTGTTGGAATGGTAATCGGGGATGCTTTGAGTGTGGGTCCTTGGAGCATCGAGTTAGAGATTGTCCGAAGAAGGCAGCTAGACTGGGATCAGAGGGGTAAGATCGTGCACCGAATAGAAGGGATAACCAACAGCCACAGAGGGGTCGTGGTGCAGGAAGAGCAGGTAATGGTGCTGGCAGAGGTCGTGGGGCACCGAAGGGAGGTACCGGTGGTACTGAGGCTAGGCAACCTGGTCTAGTCTATGCCGCGAGGCGTCAAGAGGAGGGCGATGCACCGGACATCATAACCGGTATGTTCTTGATCTTTGGTGTGCCCTATAATACTTTGATTGACATTGGCTCAACCCACTCGTACATTGCTAGTAGCATAATGGAAACTCTACATTTAGACTCTGAGCTTACTTCTAGGAAGATGACTGTATTAAGCCCCCTAAGTCACTCTATAGAAGTAAGTAAACTCTATAGGAACGTACCCCTAAAACTCCAAGGGGTCGTGTTCTTGGCAGACTTGATGGAACTACCATTCCGAGAGTTCAACCTAATCCTCGGGATGGATTGGCTAGTAAAGTATCAGGCTAGCCTAGATTGCGCAGCTAAGCGTATGGTAATAAAGACCGTGGAAGGTGATGAGGTGGTGATGATAGGTAAAAAGAGGGACTACCTGTCTAATTTGGTTTTGGCATTAAAGCGGAAAGGATGGTTAGGAAGGGTTGTGAAGCTTATGTGGTGTATGTCTGTGCATTAGAAGCTAAGGATGTTGCTGTGAGAGATGTCTGGACTGTAAGGGACTATGTTGACGTGTTTTCAGAAGAGCTTCCGGGTCTACCTCCAGACCGTGAGGTTGAATTTGGTATAGACTTGTTACCCGGAACCGCGCCCGTATCTATAGCTCCGTATCGAATGGCGCCAAAGAATTGGTAGAGTTGAAGGCGCAGATTTAGGAATTGTTGGATAGAGGTTCATCCGACCAAGTGTATCGCCTTGGGGAGCTCCAAAGTCTTTGTTTGTCAAGAAGAAGGATGGGACAATGAGGATGTGTATAGACTATCGACAATGAACAAAGTCGACTATAAAGAACCGGTATCCTTTGCCTGGATTGACGATCTGCTCGATCAACTCAAAGGGGCATCGGTGTTTTCTAAGATTGACCTTAGGTCAGGGTACCATCAGCTGAAGGTGAAGGAGGCTGATGTCCACAAGATGGCATTCCGTACTCGGTATGGCCACTACAAGTTTCTGGTAATGCCTTTTGGTTTGATGAATGCACCGGCAGTATTTATGGACATGATGAACCGAGTTTTCCAACCCTATCTGGATCGGTTCATCGTGGTCTTCATAGACGACATTTTGGTGTACTCGAAATCGGAGGAGGAGCATGATGCACATTTTCATGTGGTTCTGCAAGTTTTAAGGGAGAAACAGTTGTACGCCAAATTCAGCAAATGTGAGTTCTGGCTCAAGGAGGTAACCTTTCTAGGGCATGTAGTTTCAGCTGAGGGCATTAGGGTGGATCCCCGTAAGATTGAGGCGGTATTGGAGTGGAAGCCACCAAAGTATGTTAAATTCACAGTTTTCTGGGGTTGGCCGAATATTATAGGAGATTTGTGGAAAACTTCTCCTTAATCGCAGCACCGTTGATTAAGCTGTTGAGAAAAGGGGTTCCATTTGTGTGGGCTAAGAAGCAGCAAGAGAGTTTTGATAAGCTGAAGAGGATTCTGACAGAAGCACCGATTTTAATTCAGCCTGAGGCTGGAAAGGAGTTCACGGTGTATGTGATGCATCACATACTGGTTTAGGGTGTGTGTTGATGCAAGAAGGGAAGGTGGTCGCTTATGCGTCACGGCAGTTGAGGCCTCACGAAGCTAACTACCAGACGCATGACTTGGAGTTGGCTGCTGTGGTATTTGCCTTGAAAATCTGGAGGCACTATCTGTATGGGGAGAAGTCAGTAGTGTACACAGATCATAAAAGTCTGAAGTACCTCCTGACTCAGAAAGATTTAAATCTGAGGCAGCGAAGGTGGATTGAGTTGTTGAAGGACTACGACTGCTCAATCGAATACCATCTGGGGAAGGCTAATATGGTAGCTGATGCATTGAGCCGAAAGGTGGTGGCGGATTTGCAAGCAATGTTTGCTCATCTAAGTTTCTATGAGGATAGGAGCCTTTTGGTAGAATTGCAAGTGAAGCCATCTTAGATTAATGAGGTTAAGGAAAGGCAGATGACTGATGAAGCTTTGAATACTCGGAGGTTGCAAGTACAGAATGGTGAGGCCGAAGGTTTCAGTTTGGGTAGCGATGGAGTGTTGTACTTTCAGGGGAGAGTATGCATGCCTAGGGATGATGAGTTGAGGCAGCG
This sequence comes from Gossypium rotundifolium, assembly GCA_025506655.1. Lineage (NCBI taxonomy): Eukaryota > Viridiplantae > Streptophyta > Magnoliopsida > Malvales > Malvaceae > Gossypium > Gossypium rotundifolium. The sequence goes on along the minus strand of CP106727.1, from coordinate 57,149,668 downwards.
AATCCTTAAGGAGGCTCATAGTAGTGCGTACGCTATGCACCCAAGAAGCAGCAAGATGTATCGGGATTTAAGGAGCGATTTTGGTGGTAAGGGTCTTAAACGGAAATAACCGAGTTAGTGGGCAAGTGTCTGACATGCCGACAAGTTAAGGCTGAGCATCAATTGCCATCGTGGCTATTACGGTAGGTAAAGATCCTACAGTGGAAGTGGGAGGAGATTACTATGGATTTCGTAAGTGGGCTTCCCCTCACGCCCGAAGAAGAAGGATGCAGTTTGGGTGGTAGTAGACCGGTTGACAAAGTCGGCTCATTTCATACCGGTAAGGGTTGACTATTCGCTTCAACGGTTAGCTAAGTTGTTTATTGCAGAGGTAGTACGGTTACATGGAGTACCTGTGTCCATTATCTCGGATCGGGATCCTCGGTTTACGTCGAGATTCTGGAAGGCTCTACATCAAGAGTTAGGCACGAAGTTGAATTTCAGCACGGCATTCCATCCGCAATCTGATGGACAATCTGAGAGGGTTATCCAAGTGTTGGAGGACATGTTGAGGGGCTGTGTTTTGGATTTCGTTGTAGTTGGGAGGAGTACCTACCTTTGGCAGAGTTTGCTTATAACAATAGTTATCAAGCGAGCATTCGGATAACACCGTATGAGGCGCTGTATGGTCGAAAATGCCGTACTCCTACATGCTGGACGGAACTAGGAGAACGTCGGATGTTGGGTCCAGAGTTAGTGGCAGAGACGGAGGATAAGGTTAGAGTAATTCGGGCTCGTCTGAAGGAGGCATCGGATAGGCATAAATCCTACGCCGATCTTAAGCGCAGAGAGGTTGAATATGACATGGGTGATAGGGTCTTCTTGAAGGTATCACCTTGGAAGAAAGTGCTGAGGTTTGACGGAAGGGCAAGCTAAGCCCTAGGTTCATCGGACCGTACACGGTGTTGAAACATATGGGACCGGTAGCTTACCAGCTTGAGTTGCCAGCAGAATTGAGTCAGATCCATGATGTCTTCCACGTTTTGATGCTGAGGCACTATCGATCGGATCCCTCACACGTAGTGCCGATAGCAAAAATTGGGGTGAGCCCGGACTTGTCTTTCGAGGAGGAGCCAGTGCAAATCTTGGATCGAGATGTCAAAGTTCTTCGAAGAAAGTCAGTGCCTTTGGTAAAAGTGCTATGGTGAAACCATGGTACGGAGGAAGCCACATGGGAACCCGAGGATGTGATGCGGTAGCAATACCCCCAGCTCTTCTGATCCAAGTAATTTCGAGGCCGAAATTCTTTTTAAGGGGGTAGAACTGTAACACCCTAATTAGGGGTTGTTTGTAATTTAATTAATTTCCCATGTGTGTGCTTGAATAAATAAATATTTTGATTGCTAAGCATGTTTAGGGTCTAGAATTAACCCCGAGCTAGGCCTAACTTTGGGACTAAAACTTGAAGAAATAAATATTCTGATTGCTAAGCATGTTTAGGGTCTAGAATTAACCCCGAGCTAGGCCTAACTTTGGGACTAAAAATTTCTTTTCAAGTGCTAAAAGAAGGGAGCTAGGAGAGATAAGGGGTTAAGGAAAATTTTGGAAGGAACATGACACAAGGATTTACTTGGCATGTTTGGCTTGGTGCGTCTAAGGGTGTTGCAAGGGAGGAGGTTCGATTCTTGGGAGTTACAAGGGGGAAATGTTTTTCTTTTGGGCTTTTTGGGCGTTAGAGAAAGGGTTAAGAAGGCTTTAAAGAATTTGGTGGGTAAGGTTTGACATGGAGGTCAGTTTGGTAGAGTGGCTTGGGGCGCCACTTAAAGGGCCTTGGTGTATGGACTCGAGTTCGAGTCATGATGGACGCAAGGAGTGTTTTATTTTTGGGCTTTTGATGTTAAAGGAAAAGGGGCCAAGTATGGAGGCTTTAAAAATTAAATGGCGAGATTGAAGAGCATGAAAGTCGATTGGGAAACATGGCATGAGGCGTGTGAGGAAGGCTGCGGCAGTGAGGTCTTGGGTTCGAACCCAAGAAGCTGTAATTGGTATTTTTATTTTTTTGAAACCGGCGTGATTGGGAGAGGGGAGTAATGGTTTGAAATTGGACTTTTAAGGTGATATGGATAGACTTTGTCTTCCTTTAAATTTTCGGCTGGGAGAGTTAGTAATATTGTTATACTATATTTTATTTTTATTTCATTAGTTTAAAGAGGTGATTAAGGGATAATTAGAAGATAAATGTTATTCTTTTTTGGGTGATAATTAAGCTGGAAATTATCACCAAAAAGAGAGGTGATGGCCGGTTATAGGATTCCTTGAGGAGGGGCTGGCCACAATCGGTTTTATCTTTAAGGGAGTGCCAAAAGTTCAACCAATTTTCTTTTCTTTCTCTCCAAACTACTGCTGCCAAATTCTCCGTAGCCTCTCTTGCCAAAATTCTTCAAAAATTCTTAGCTTCTCTTCTCCTACTTAGCCGAACCTACCTCTTTTCTTCACAAAATTCCAGCCCTTCCATATTGTGATTAGCCGAATCTCCCCTCCTTAACCAAGGTGCTGCTAATTTTAAAAGTGTGGTAAGGGATCTCTCTAAGTTTAATTCTTTATTATTGTTTTGGCCAGCAGAAACCATGAGGTTTAACCCTGAATTCTTGTGTATAACCGAACCTATTCAGGGTCTTAGATCGGTAACCCTCACTAGAAGCTAGCGTTAAGGAGAATTGAGAGGTCTTTCGGGATTTAAGGTAAGCATGATATGTGGGATACATCATTCGGCCAAGGGCCTTTTGTTAAAAGTTTATTGTTTAAATGCCGAAACTAATGTGTGCCATGGATTTAGGGGCTAATTAAGGCTTCGAGATTTGTTTGGAAATCAAATCCGTTTAAGGTAAGTGCCACAAGAGCCTTTGGTAATTCTTTTAGTTTGGTGAATAGGCCAAAGTCCCTAATCATGTTGTTGGCCGATTATAGGTCAAGAGATCTAGTGTCGTAGATCGGATCTTTGGGATCTAGGATTCGTGGTAGTATCAGGTGAGTAAAAACTCACTACACACTTCATTAGTTTACATAACTATATCGTTGTTTCTTTTTATCATTGTGGTAGTGCTTGTGGACATAAGCATGGATTTCGGGTAAGTCCCCTATCTCATGATCTATGATGTAGGTATATGCCATCATATGCTGTTAAATGCATGATATATGATATTTGTGATGTAAGCATGATGATGGTGGGGTTGATGAGAGGAGGGGGAGGATTTTATGGACTGTCACCAGTGGTTTTGACCACAAGATGGGTTGGACCCATCAGATTTATTGTGACTTCGGTCACCAGTGGTTTTGACCACAGCGATGATAATTGTGACTAAGTCCCAGTGGTTTGGTACCACCAGTGGTTTTGACCACATTATGATATTTTGTGACCTATGGTCATCAGTGGTATTGACCACACGATGGGTTGGCCCCATCATTTATTTTGTGACACTAGTCACCAGTGGTTTTGACCACCAGTGGTTTTGACCACACGGGGTAGTAAAGGAGTACAGATGGTTAGTTGGGTTGCATGTGCATGTTTATTAATGACTTGTGTATGAGTTACATTTCCGGGTGGGGGATTTACACACTAAGTCTTGGTGACTCACCCCTTCCCTTACCATTTTGCAGATGAGTAGATCGCGGAGATGGAGCCGGAGAGGACTCAAGGCGGCCATGCTTATCGTTGGATTTGAATTAAAATTTATTATCGTTAAGTTTATTTATTTTCTTTTCTAAGTTTTTAATTTGGGGTGTAATAAGGCCGCTAATTATTATTTGGATGTTTATTATATTGTTTTATTTTTACTTATGTTATATTACAAAAGATTTTATAAATGTTAAGTGAACCTGTTAAAAATAACTTTTCCAAATTTAATAACTTTTACGAGTTTTCAAAGATGTTACCATCAGGTAACAAAAATAAACCAAGTAAACTAAAATTTCCTGATTTTAAAATGTTACATGATCAAACGTTTTCAAAGGGTTTATCAACCCAACTATATTTATCAAAAAAATCCGAACTGAGTTTTATCAAACCCCGTCTTAACACCTTAGCCACCTTTTTAACAAGTTTTCACCAGGCCCTCAACACGATTCAAATCATTTTGCTCCGTGACATACCAGATCTGGTCAGGTCTCATGGGCCGGGTTCGGAGTGTTACATAAATAGTATAGAAACCTGAAACAGGACTATTATTTTGAACTAATCAAACCTAAGGGTTGGAAACATTTGAGAAAGAATAGTGTAAATTATGGCTATTTCTTCGGGTTTTCTATCAAAGATACCAGCTGAGCAAGAAGGCAGGGTAATACGTCAGTGATAGAACCTTGATGAATAATGAGCAATGACAACCTAAGCATTAAAGAGGGGATCATTCTCGCAAAATGGTATTCTGAATTCATGCAAATATCATTCATACACATCTAGTTAGGAGCATTTGATTCATTCTGATCATGACATCCTAATCATTCGGCATAAGCATAGGCCCATGAAATGGATTCCACAGGTCTTTTTACCCAGAGAATGGTATAACAGATCGATGGAATGAAGAAGCAAAAATCCTATACCTCTGAAGTTGCAATAGGTCGGATCAAATCATTATGGCAAATCTTATCTCCCTGAAGTTGCAGTGGAGAAGATTGAAGCCACTAAGCTTATCTCTTTGAAGTTACAGTGGAGCAGATCGAAGATAGCAAATCTTATCTCTTTGAAGTTGCAGTAGAACAGATTAAAGCTATAAACCTTATCTCCTTGAAGTTGCAGTGGAGTAAGTTGAAGTCACAAGTCTTATCTCCCTAAAGTTACAGTGGAGCAGACTGAAGATAACGAATCTTATTTCCCTGAAATTGCAGTGGAACAGATTAAAGCTACAAATTACAAATCTTATCTCCCTGAAGTTGTAGTGGAGCAGATTGGAGCTACTAATCCTATCCCCCTGAAGTTGCAGTGGAGTGGATTAAAGCGAAAAATCCTATACATCTGAAGTTGCAGTAGGTTGGATTAAATCTACTATAACTACAAATCTCACCTCCCTGAAGTTGCAGCGGAGTAGATTGAAGCTACAAGTCTTATCTCTCTGAAGTTGAAGTGGAATGGATCGAAGCAACAATTCCTATACCGTGGAAGATGCAACGAATTGGAAAGAGGCTGCTTGAAGAAGAGAAACACCAAAGAAGTCAAGATTCGATGAGACCAAGCAAAAGTGGCCTCTTCAAAAGTCTTTGCTCCATTCCCGTTGCATGACAATGAGCAAAGAGAGGCAGCTGTAGCAGGCCCATTTTTCCCGGGGCCCAAATCAGATAGCCAAAAAAAATACCAAAACCAAATAAATAAAAAACAAAGTCCATCAGCCCATTTTACAACCATCAGACCTAAAATAATGCATCCAAAACATCAATTAAGCCCAAACCTAATAACCCAATACCTAAAACAAAAAAAAGGAAAAAGAAAAAACCCTAGGTGTGCCGCACTTAGGTCTGCCACTACCGCCTCTGCCTAGCCTGCTACCGCCACTGTCAACACTGCCACTTGCATCGCCCACTTGCCTACAACGAAAATGACAAGTATATTAAAATAACCATTTGTAGATGGCTATAAAAGCCACTCAAAAACCAATGTATTTTTTATACCAAATGATATTCTAAAATGAAAACAGAGATTTCTTTTACAATGAAAAACAAGTTCAGATTCACAAACAATAAAAAGAAACAAGCAGTTGAAGAGGAAAAATCGGATTAAAAAGGTACTAGGGTTTTTATTTCTAAAATTTTTTCTATTTATTTTTTCTTTTTCGAAACTGTTACACACACACACACACACACACACACACACACACACACACTCACTCACATATCTAAAATATAACAAAAAAGAAAGGGGTTTTTCCTTGATCCTTTGAAAAGGGGAATTTTGGAGCTTACCCCATGCACTGCAATGACGACGAACGAGCTAGACCAGAGAGACGACCAGAGAAAGGGCTGAGTGAGGGGGGATTTCAGAGAAAAACGTAATTTTTTTAAAACTCGATTTCAAATGATTTTTTTTGTTAAGTTTTTGACTTTTATAGGCCCCAAAACGACATCGTTTTGGGATTGGCCTCAGACGCCCAAAATGCCGTCGTTTTGGCCTCAAACCCGAAATCCTACCCGACCCACTAGCAGGATTCGCGTGTTTTTAGTGGAAGGGCTCATTACACCTTTAGCCCTTCTGCTTTTTAATTATTTTAATTTTTACCCCAAGATTTATTTCGATTACATTTTGGTCCATGTTTGAACAACATCGTTTTGGAGGAGAAGGGGTTATTTCCCATTTTGATCCCTCCTTATTATTCGCGAGTTCAAATTAGACCTTTTTCTTTCTATTTATTTCCAATTTTCCCCGAATCTTTGTTTTAAAATTCAATTTAGCCCTTTTTATTTTATTTTTGTTATTTTTCTATTTTATTATTAAATTAATTAATTTACTATTATTATTACTATTATTATATTCCTTTTATTTATTTACCCGTTATTATTATCATATTATTAGATTAATGATTTTGCATTATTATTTCTATTATATTTCTTTATATATTTATTTATCTAAATTTTTACACATGTATCTTTTTATCTATTTCTATCCTTTTACATAATTTTAAAATTTTAATTTATTTTATTATTTTATTATTATTAACATCATCATCATCATTATTATTAATAGTGTTATTATTCTTAAATTATTTTTGCAATCGTATTTATTTACGTAACATTAGGTCTTTAGCTTCGATTTTTTAGTTTGTTATTCTTATTATTTGTCATTTTACTTCTGGCTTGTTTATTTTATTTTATTTTCGCTCTTCATATTGTCATTTATATTAACATACTTATTATTCTGTCATGCACACAAACGTCGTAACCCGTTTTACATTTCACCACAAAACTGCGTCACAGTTTAAGCGATGCATTAAAATTTTTTGTTTTTTTTAAATAAGCAATACTCTGTGTTTTTAAAAAAATTGAAAGGTCGTTCCCTAACTTATGGGGTTTTGACTTTCTCGATAAATTTGAACCAATGAATGTTTTGAAATTTTTAAGTAATCTCGAAAATCATGAAAAGATTGTGTTCTAACTTACGTAATATGGTTTCTTTCTAAAACTGAGATAATCAAACATCTTTCAAAGTAAATTTTTTGGCGTTTATTCTCGTATCGAGAATTTAAGACATTGTGTCCTAACTTACGAGACGTAATTCTCTTTCTCGATTAATGTGAAACATGCCTCTTTCTCGACAAATTTTCAATATGTGTACAAAGGACCGTATTTTTAAAATCTTTTCAAATTTTCAACTTTTGACTCTAAAGACACCAAGTAATTGACTAGGTACAAATTTTTGGGCGTACCGAGGGTGCTAATCCTTCCTCGTGCGTAATTGACTCCCGAACCCATTTTCTGGTTTTTGTAGACAAAAAATCATCGTTTTGATAAATTTAAACTTTTATTAAAATGATTGAATTACGAGGTGATCCGAAAGGATTGGTGGCAACTCCCATGTTTGTTTTTGTTTTCAAAATCAAAAGTCAACCCCTTTTTCAAAAAAATGGTTTCGACATTACTTATTAAATTCTAGGCATACAATGTTATGTTTCCATCCATTTGGCTAAATTGCCTAATCACATACATTTAATCAAACATGTTAGTCACCAAAATCTTCATATCAATCAAGTAACATGGATGAGCTCATCAAGAAATATTCTTTCGAGTCATTATCATATCATCTCAAGATTTTCATGCCATGTTAGGAGTTTTATGTCCGTCGAATTATTGAATTTCGATGGCTGCTTAAGTAGTACACTCGAAGTGTATGGTTCAATAATCCGTCAATTTCTTATTCAAGGGTACCCAATAGGGAACTTAACCAAGAAACTCTCTCTCAAGCCACATATCGTATAACAGGATTACTAGTCTAGGCTAAATCCTTTATATAACGTAAGCTTAGAGGAGCTTGATTAGGATTACCAGTCCAGGCTAAACCCTAATCATAACGTATTCTCGAGAGGTATTATACTGGGATTACCCGTCTGGGCTAGATCCTTTCTATAACAAGGTCAATGGGATTACTCGTCCAAGCTAAATCCCATCCGCAACAAATGCAGGACTTTATTAATTTCGGGTAAGCGCATATAATTATTGGAATCCAATATTCAATTGGGACTTAACCCTTTTTCACATTTTAAGTATATATTAATTTTCCATCACAGTATACAAGTAAGCACATCAACATAAATCACATTACATACAACACAACATAATTACATGTCTGATTAAGTTACACGAACTTACCTCGACACTTGTTCGCGTTAGAAATATACTAATCTGAAACCTTTTCTTTTCCTTGATCTAACCTCGAATTATTTTTGTCTGAATCTATATAAATTAATTTAACCATCAATTTCATACATTTCATATTTAAATGGACTCACTTTACGTCCTAGGCAAAATTACCATTTTGCCCCTAACTTTTTCATAAATTATGATTGTCTCTAGGCCTAGAAAATGAAACTTGTGCAAATTACTCCCTATTCCAAGCCTAACCAAAGCCCCATTACAAATTTTCCAGCACATGTATTCATAAAATTTTAGAATTTTTCATCAAATTTTACAACTTTTCATTTTAGTCCCTAAATCATGTGTTCATCAAAAATCACTTTGTAAAAGTTGTTAATCTATCAATAATATTTCATTTTCTACCATAAATTTCTAATTTCCAGCATAATACGTCCATGGCCCATATTCATACTTTGATAATTTTTCAAATTAATCCCCCAAATAGAGAGATTAAGTTATCCCAATTCAAAAATACTAAAATTACTAAAAACAAGACAAGGAAACTTACCCAATTAGGCCTTGAAAGTTTCTCCTCTCTCTTCCAGGGTTTCCATAGAATTTTAGGTTGAAGATGACAATAATAAGATGATATTTTATTTAATCATCTTTTAATTAACTAATTTTTTGCTATTTCCAATTTAGTCCTTGACCTTTTTCTATAATTCCATGGATGAGTCACCATGACAAATCTATACACTTTTCTTCATGGTCTAATTACCATATAAGGACCTCTAGTTTTGAATTCCACAACTATTTGATCCTTATAGCTACTAGAATTAAACTTTCACATTTTATGCGATTTACTCCTCGTAATTAGGCACTAAATCGATAAAATTTTCATGTTAAAATTTTCACATGTCCTGACTATCATATTATGGACCATATAATAAAATAAAAATAAATTATATATTCAGGTCGGATCTGTTGTCTCGAATCCACTATTTTGATTTCACTGAAAATGGGCTGTTACATCAATCTCGTCACCAAAACTGAGGCCTTATGGGTTAAGGTTCTTAGAGGAAAGTACGGGTGTTAAGGATAGAAAACTGGATTGCATCTCACAGAGTAGTTATTTTTTTGTGGAATCTATTTCTGAGGTATGACACTTGTTACATGATTATTTGATATGGTCAATTGGAAATGGAAATAATACACATTGTTGGCTAGACGCATGGGCTCCTAATGTGGGAGCTCTTTCCAAACTTCTAATTGCTCATGCGAACATTAACTTGGGCTATAAATTGAGTGAGATTATTACAAAAAATGGTGATTGGAATCTTGAAATTTTTTGTGCCTGGCTGACAGAGGATGCTATTCAACATATTGTTAACATCCCTCCTCATTTAGCCTTTGAAGGCCCAAATTCAATCTGATGGTCTCGTTCTATAGCCAGTAATTTTTCTTTCAAAAGTGTTTATTGGATTATGTCAAAATTTCCTTGTCCTCAAAGAGTAAGACACTTCTTTTGGATAGCCCTCAAGCAGCGACTCCGTACTAATACCGAGAGAATTTGAAGGAAAATTAGCTAGGTTGAATCATGCTCTATTTGTGGGCATCATTTTGAGGATGATCTACACGTGCTTAGGGATTGTCCAATTGCTAAGGATGTTTGGCTACAAGTTATTCCCCAAGAAAAGCAACATACTTTCTTCTCTAGTAACTTAACTAAATGGATGACCTCGAACTTAGAGGACCATTCGTGTCAAAGTTCGAGGGATACTAGTTAAGCCTGCTTCTTTGAATTATTAGTGTGGAGTCTTTGGAAAAATAAAATCTTTCTATTTTCCAAGGAATCTATATGGATCCAAATGAAATCATCAAAGTGTTTTTCAGGTGGCAAACCAATTCTTTTCAGTTCATACAGTCATGACGATGACAAATACTGCTCTCCTTTATGCGCCCTCTATCCCAAGTACGTGCATTTACCTTAATATTGATGGTGCTATTCAAATGAACACTAGTTTATCTATTGTAGGTGGCATGATTAGGGACGAAATGAGGAAGAGGATATTAGGCTACAATTAGTTCCTAGGGAAGTCTTCAGTTTTCGTTGTCGAGTTATGGGGAATTTTGGATGGGTTGCTCCTACTTCAAAAGCAAGGTCATGATAGAGTACTTATTTTTTCAGATAATCTAGAGGCAGTCAAGTTTATTTGTAAAGAGGATCCTATGACACATTTGTAGAGAAGAAAATCAGGTAGCGGATAGCCTAGCCAAAATGGCCTTTGTAAACAAGGAATAACTTTGCTTATTTGAAGACTTACCGTTGGCTATTCAAGAAACTTTAGAAGGGGATATTGCTAGGGTTCTTTATTCCCCAGTTCTACTTTGTAATCTTTTGATTTTTCTTTAAACTATCTTTTTACCAAAAAAACAATCTTCATATGCTCCTCAAATAGGCCACCATCAAATTACATTTTAGTGTACAATCCTATCAGACACCAATGGTGAATCTCATCAAGGTCCATTTGAGGGTTCTTTCTATCATATTTCATTAAATCCCTCTATAAGTTTACTATCAACTCCACACACTAACATTAAGTCATAACATTATCAACTTTAAGGGGTACACAATTAGGAAAAAGGGAGTATAAGCTTCTCCAACACTTTATTCAAAATAGTTTCTAAATTTTTCAAATCAAGATGAGACAACTCAAATCAATTTTGACAAGCTTTTAAAGGGGGAGTTCTTATATTTGTTTATGTTTTATTTTTAACATTAAGGACAAAATTTGGTCCAAGTGTAGGTGTAGAGGTTAGATGTAGGATTGCATGTTTTGGTTGATTTGGTTGTCTATTAGATTTTTAGGAAAAGTTTCAAAAGTTTTCAAAAAATATTGTTTTTTTGTTGCATGGTGCTTATCAATCATTCTTGAATTATAGAAGTGTATAGGTTATTGTAAAGTAATATGTAAATAAATGATGCCTTTCTTGTCATTGATTGGTATAATGGTGATATTTTAGGCTTTAGAGAACTCTTGAAGTCTACATGTTAGGTAATAGTTAAAATTACATGTTATTTTCCTTGTAGTGAAGTTTTTTTGACATTAGTATATATCATGTGATAAATGGTGCTTGTGGATATATATAATATATATTGGTGAATTGTGAACAATTGAATTGATTGTGTTAGGTTTGATTTTCTAATGTTTTGATATAAAAAAGCACTCCCTAAATTAAATTTGGTAAATAAATTTTTAATAATTGTTTTCAAGTCCTTTGTAAAAGTGATTAACAAAATTTTCTAAGTGCACCAGGTCAAGTGTGATACCCTGACAGAAAAAGGAACAATACCTAAGTGTTAGTAAGCACATATCGGACCCTTTTGGCAAAGGGTATGTGATCGTGTGTCAGAGTCTTAAAAATTTATAAAAAGAATGATCAAACCTGGAAACTAACTAATACAACGATGGAGGAAAGCGCACCTATCGAACAGTAGTATAGTTTAGTGGCAAGACCGGATTGTCAAACCCAAAGGAACCAAATATACTAATATCAACTTTCTTTTTATTATCTAGCCTAAGAATTAAGGGATTTGTTTTATCTAATCTAAAATTAACTAATTACTAAGCTAAAGATGCAAAGATGAAGAGAAAGAATTGGGGAAATACTTGTGGGAAAACCAATTGATTAATACAATACCCGAGGAAGAATCCACCTAGACTTCACTTGCTATCTAACTCTGAACCAGACGATTTATTTACTTGACTTGATATGTAGGATTCCCTAATTTATATTAATACCTCTTTCGAGGCTACTAACGTCTAACCCCTAGTTGATTAATTGAAATCTCTTTCTAAAACCCCTAAGATTGTATTAACTCAATCTATGGACTCCAATATTAGATTTGACCCTGATCTGGCAGATTTACGTTATCCTATTTCTAGGGTTGCGTTCAACTCCGCTTAACTATGCTAGATCTACTCTTAGGCAGCGACTTTTGCTCCACCACCTAAGCACATCAATACTTGAATCAATATCCTGGAAATACTAAAACAAGAATTAACAACACATAGTTAAGAACAAATCAAGTATTTATCATACAGCTCAGATAACAATAACAAGATCCATCCTAGGTTTTATCCCCTCAAGTATCTGAGGGTTTAGTTCATAATAGTAAAAGAATACATCTCAAAAGAAAATATAAAACAAAACATAAAGAAAAACCCTAAAAGCCCTGAAGGAATTGAAGGAAAAGTCCTCCGTCTTGAGTATAATCCCGGCTTCTTGAGATGAATCAACTGGATTTCTTTGAGTTAATCCCATAATTTGGCCTCCCTGGCTTGGCTCTTTGGCCTAGCTGAACGCCCTGAAAAGCCCTGACAGAAGGCTTCTGTCGAACTCTCGTCCAACTCCATTTAAGTTGCCTCATAAGGTGTTTATATAGGCTTCGAGATGCCTTACTTGGCCCGAAAGTATCCTAATCTGAATAGTACTCTTCTTTTCTACGGCAGGGCTACGCCCATGGCACACGCCCGTATGATTCGAGGCCAAGCCGTGGTCTAACCTGTTACAAAGGCACGACCATGTGTTTCAGGGTCCAGGCCGTGTTCGGCTCTTCTTAAGAGGCATGATCGTGTGGTCTTGGGCCCAAGCCGTGTGGATTTCGTGCTTTGTCCCATTTTCTCTATTTTCGGCCCTTTTCTCATTCTTTTCATCCTCTGGTGCTCTACTAAGTGTAAAACATGAAAACAAAGGATTAGGAGCACCTATTTCCATAATTAAAGGGATAAATCATTCAAAAGTATGCAAAATGTGGGATTAAATTTTGTTCATATTATGGTTTATCAAATACCCCCACACTTAAGCTTTTGCTTGTCCTCAAGCAAAATTCTCAACTCACAATTAAAACGAACTTCCTTAATTCATAATATTCATTGATACTGTTTCATCATAATTCATAGATAATTTATACATGGATAATTTTAACTCAAAGATTCCTAAAGATTTAATCAATCAAAACCATAGTTTTTGTAGCATGAAAAAGGTAGGTGTTTCCCCTTACCTAAATAATCACCTTTAATTCAAAATCGACAAGAATTGACATCTTCACTAGAGATTCACTCAAATCACTCAATGTGTTTAAGGTTCAAAATTAAGCTCTCAAAAGTCGAACATGAAAAGTTAATCCCATAGGCTTGCCTGAAAATCAAATCTCCACCACTGTAAAATGAGATGATACACAAATCAAAAGGTCTTTAAAGGGCCGTAACGGGGCTTAGGTTAAAGAGTTGGAAGTGTGGAAACTTGATTCAGAGGTGAAAGATAAGTTGGAGGGGCGCCTCGAGCCGTTTGGAAATTGAATCCTCAAAGCAGCCGGTCGAATTTTATTGTATCCTAAGCTAAATCTAAATGTCATAAGGACTAAGAAGAGAATAATATAAAAAAATAAAAATAAAAATAAAAATAAAAGTAAATAATAGAAACTAAAAGAAGAAAGATAACGAGAAAAGGAAAAGAAAAGGGGTTCAAATAGAGATGCAGCCTATGCCCGTGTTCCTACCTGTGGTGCCCACACGGCCACGACCACGGCCGTGTGTAAGGTCATGTGTTTCGGTGTTGCTGGGCAAGATACCTTGTGGTCTTTCTGAGATCAGCTTAGCAAGCTGACCTAACTGGTTCTTGATCCCTTGAATTAATGCTTCCTAATTTTTGAGTTCTGTTTCGGTGTGTTGGAAACGTGTTTCTGACACCATTATGAATTTTGTCAGCATTTCCTCAACGTTCGGCTTCTTTTCCTGTTGGTAGGGCTGTTGTTGGAAGTTTGGGAAGGATTGTTGTCTTTGATTACCTTGACCACCCCACAAGAAATTGGAATGGTACCTCCAACCTGCATTATAAGTGTTACTGTAAAAATTATTTTGAGATCGAAAATTATTACTCATATGGTGAACTTGCTTATTTTCAGCGCTTGGGTTGTAAGGTGGATATTCAGATTATGCATCCTCCCCATTCATATTGTAATCAGATAGTGGATGTACCTGTAAAGAATCACATACGCCATCAATCTTTTTATTTATCAGTTCTACCTGGTTTGATAACATGGTGACCGCGTTAAGGTTGAAAACATCTGCTACTTTGGTAGGCTTTGTCTTCATAAGTTGCCACTGATAATTATTTAGTGACATCTCTTTGGTTTCTGCGAGCGGTATGTTCTATTTCACTTTTTAAAAAAAATCAAGGGTCCTGATGGGTTTGTCCTAATCTTAAACTAGAGGTACTTGCTAGGAATAAAAAGAAAAAGAAAAGTAGAAAAGTAGAAATAAAATTTAATTGCAAAATTAAAAATATGGCTAAAATAATAAAAATTAAGCGTTCTTAATATTTCAGTTCCCCGGCAACGGTGCCAAAAACTTGATCGTGTGTCAGAGTCTTAAAAATTTATAAAAAGAATGATCGAACCTAGAAACTAACTAAGAAAATGATGGAGGCAAACGCACTTATCGAACAGTAGTATAGTTTAGTGGCAAGACCGGATTATCGAACCCAAAGGAACCAAAAGTACTAATACTAATTTTCTTTTTATTATCTAGCCTATGAATTAAGGGATTTGTTTTATCTAATCTAAAATTAACTAACTACTAAGCTAAAGATGCAAAGACGAAGAGAAAGAATTGGGGAAATACTTGTGGGAAAACCAATTGATTAAGACAATACCCGAGGAAGAATCCGCCTAGACTTCACTTGCTATCTAACTCTGAACCAGACGATTTATTCACTTGATTTGATCCGTAAGATTCCCTAATTTATATTAATACCTCTTTCGAGGCTACTAACGTCTAACCCTTGGTTGATTAATTGAAATCTCTTTCTAATTAAAACCCCTAAGGTTGCATTAACTCGATCTATAGACTCCCATATTAGGTTTTACCCTAATTCGGCAGATTTACGTTATCCTATTTCTAGGGTTGCATTCAACTCAGCTTATCTATGCTAGATCTACTCTTAGGCAGGGACTTTTGCTCCACCACCTAAGCACATCAATACTTGAATCAATATCCCGGAAATACTAAAACAAGAATTAAGAACACATAGTTAAGAACAAATCAAGTATTTATTATACAGCTCAGATTATAATAACAAGTCTGTCTTAGGTTTCATCCCCCTCAAGTATTTGAGGGTTTAGTTTATAATAGTAAAAGAATACATCTCAAAAGAAAATATAAAACAAAACATAAAGAAAAACCCTAAAACCCCTGAAGGAGTTGAAGGAGAAGTTCTCCGTCTTGAGTATAATCCCGACTTCTTGAGATGAATCAACTGGCTTTCTTCGAGTTAATCCCACAATTTAGCCACCCTGGCTTGGCTCTTTGGCCTAGCTGAACCCCCTGAAAAGCCCTAACAGAAGGCTTCTATCGAACTCTCGTCCAACTCCCTTTAAGTTGCCTCATAGGGTGTTTATATAGGCTTCGAGATGCCTTACTTGGCCCGAAAGTATCCTAATCTGAATAGAACTCTTCTTTTCTATGGTAGGGCCACGCCCATGGCATTCAAGGCCAGGCCGTGGTCTAACCTGTTACAAAGGCACGACCGTGTATTTTGGGGTCCAGGCCATGTGGATTTCGTACTTTGGCCCATTTTCTCTGTTTTCAGCCCGTTTCTCATTCTTTTCATCCTCTGGTGCTCTACTGAGTATAAAACATGAAAAAAAAAGGATTAGGAGCACCTATTTCCATAATTAAAGGGATAAATCATCCAAAAGTATGCTAAATGTGGGATTAAAATATGTTTGTATTATGGTTTATCAATATGATACTTAAGAGTTAGTAAACAAAGCAACACAAGGGCATCGCACCCCCTCCATTCTTAGTACAGCACTCAGGCCTATTTATGAAGGTCCTCAAAAACCCAAGTATCAGAGCCCAAGTGTTGAAGTACCGCACCCCTTCTAGTTGAGGTGCAGTACACATGGCCCAATAGTCACATTTTGGATGAAAGGAACAGAACCCAAACGCCTTGATACTGGTACCTCTAGCTCTACAAATGCATTTAATGCTCAAATTAATGACTACAATTGTAACATCCTAGATTAGGGGTTGTGCGTTTGGAGCATAACTCAAGTGTTAATAGGCTTTAAGTGTGGTTGGTGATGTTTTAAAGGTTTTTAAAACTCTAGGATTAAAATGGGGATGCATTGGAAATTTTTGAAATTTTAAGTTAAAAGGGGAAATTAAGGCAAGGTGGCCTTAAGAGAAAAAGTATGTGAAATTTGACACACAAACAGGCTTGGAAAAGTGGCCTGAAGATGCCACTTAGGGCCTCTGGAAATGGCGCCACATGCAAGGGTGTTGGGCCTGAGTTCGAGTCACATGGGAAGCAAATAAAAGAAGTTTTATTTTGCTTCCGAAGCCGAGGGTGGACAACAACAAGGCTCTTAAAAGGGAGTTTTATTCTCTTTAAAATTCACTAAATAGGATAAATGTTTATTTATCTTAAGTATTTTAAAGAGATAAATAAGGATTTATTTATCATTATTCCCATGAGATAAAGGTTGGATTAAACTCTTTTATTTTATGATAATTAAAGGATAAAGCTATCAAATAGAAGAGTGGTGGCCAAGTAAGGATTCCTTAGATGATAATTTAGTCTATAAAAGGAAGGAAGGAGGGCTACTCATTAATTTTCTTCCTTCTCTTCTCTCTCTCGAAATTCTTAGGGTTCTCTTCTCTTCTCTTCTTCTCTTTCTTTTGCCTAGTGAATTCCCTAGCCTCCACTCTCTTTTATTCAAAACCAAAACACAATCCAACCTAGTCAATTCTTCATAGCAACAAAAGTCAAATTCGCCAAAGTCAAATCTTTGTTGTGACGAAAGGGTGTTACCGATTTCATCCAAAAGGTAAGATCAACTATTATTTGATTTTCAATCTCTCTTTAGCCGAAATATAGGAATCTAACTCCTTTAGAATTCGATGGCCGAAATTTGGATGGTTTTCTTCAGGATCTAGTAGTTGTCGACTAGAAGGAGTGGTTTCGGGATTTAGATCCGTAAGGTAAGGCAGTAGTGATTTTCGGCCATAGGCCATTTTGGTATATAATGTTAGCCGATTCTGACTTAGGTGGTGTCGGAAGGAGTTCTACAATCGCAAAGGTGCAAATCGTTAGACATGGGTTTCAGGATTTAGTCAATTGTGCTAATCAGGTGCGTAGTTATCGCACTATTCTCCTGTTATTGTATGTTGTTAAGTATGTTTGATTATGATGTGTATGTTAGCCGGAAATAATGGCTAAGATGGTGGATACCCGTAGTGGGTAATCGATTAATCAGGTCAGTGCTCTATTTTGCCTATGATATATGTGTGATATTTGTGGTGAGCATGTGATAAATATTTACTCTGATTGTTAATCTGACATGATACACATATATGCATGGGACTTGGGATGTGAAAATTGAAGGAAAGGGTGCACATCATTATGTACGTGGTCTAATGCTAGCCTTGTGCTACATTAGCGCTTGATGTTAGCTATGTGCTTCATCAAGGGAGGTGTTGGCTAAGTGCCCATCTCGGCGGTTGATAGCTATGTGCATCACCGTGGACTGATTGATATGTGGGATCCCTATGGGATCGGTGGCTCAGCCACGGCCTTGAGCAGCAAGTCTGCCAAGGTAAGATATGTGGATCATTATGTGATCGGTGGTGGATTAGCCACGGCCTTGAGCAGGGGGTCTGCCAAGGTAGGTGTAATGGATGGACCCTAGGTTGGGATGGGCTTCATAATTGCATATTTATGTGTATGGATTTGTGTGGATATGGCCCAAGCCCATATGTGGAGATATGTGAAATGACTATGCACTGAGTCGGTTTGACTCACCCAATATTTTAAACCTTTCGGGTGATACGTAAAGCTTGGATCGGGTTGGAGTGGATACAAAGGTGGCCATGCGTAAGCGATTTTCATGCGAAAGATATTTTAATTAATTAAGCATTTATATCTTCAAGATTTTGATTATTCAATTATTGTAATAAGGACCCTAAAAGTATTTAAAGTCTGCTTAAGTGTTTCTCATTAAGTTTATTATTATGTTTTATTATGGATTAACAATTGAGGAATTATTTGCAAACGATTTTTATTTAAATCTATATATACTAAAGTTTTAATCCTGATATTTTATAAACACCACACCTTACTTAAGAATTTTAATGAACACTATTTTCTAAACTTAACAAAATTTTCGTGTTTTATCCTTAAGTTCAAATTTGTTTCAAATATTTTCTGCAGTGGCATTTCAAATTTGGTCGTAGTGAATGGGCCGAGTTTGGGGTGTTACAAATTGGTATCAGAGCCCGATTCAAAACTCGGCTTCAGGGTTGTGGGGCCCCAAAATGTTTTCAAAAATGGGCTTTTCGAAAAAGTGGGCTTTTTAGAAATTTTTCAGGTTAGTTTAGCATGGCACCTAAGTCTCCGACCCGCAGTCCACTAGGTAAGTACCCCGAACTATCTGTGTGATTATGTGAATTATAGAAGGTTAGAAAAGGAATGGAACGTAGAATAGCATGATAGGAACTTGAACCCTAAGATTAGTCTACTCAAACACAAATACATAAGACTTAATGCACTAAACAAACCTATGGCTAAGTCAATCGAGTTAGGGTGTGGTAACCATGGTACGCATGTCAGGATTGGATCCGAAGAGCACGGTATTTAAGCGATCCTAGTGACTCACCTCCTCTTCGCAGGAATCCTACCTGGTGCGTAGCTTTGGTTCACCTTAACCCATAAGGCTTAGTGGGTGTGGCAACCTCTGTGCGCATGTCTAGGAATGGTTTCAGTAGGAGCTTGGTATTTAAGCAGTCAGTGTGACTCACCTCCTCTCCACTCGAATCACGCCTAGTACGTAGCTTTGGTTCACCCCGACCAAGAAGACTTCGGTCATAGGCTAAACTCAATAACTAAAACCCGAAAGGAACTAGCCATGTTTTTTAAGAACCCTAATTTTAAACTCTTAAAATCATTTTTCTTTAATTCGTGGAAACTATCTTTTCTACACAATTTTTCGAAAAACTTTTGATTTATAAAATTACTAAAATACCCCTAATGGTAAAATTACAAAAATACCCTTGGTTTATAAAAATGTCTAAAATACCCACAGTTTTAATCAACATTATTTTATAACAAGTTCAAAAAAAAAACCTAATTTGCAAATTAGCAAAAATACCTTGATTTTGGAAGAACTACAAAATTGCCCCTAACTTACAAAATTACCAAAATGACCTTGATTTCCAAAATTTTTGCAACTTCATCATTTTGGAAAATAAATTTCTCAAAAAGAACCCTCAAAGTTTTGCAAATTTTGAAATATCCCTGAATTATTAAACTTTACAAATTTACCCTGGTTTATTACCAAATTACCCCAAAATTAAAAATTATCGAAATACCCCTGGAATTTCCAAATTTACCAAAGAACCCCGAGACTATAAAATTTCCAAAATACTTTTTGACAAAATTATCAAGGAACCTTATTTGACAAATTACGAAAATATCCCTATAGGACAAATTACGCAAATACCCCTGGGTAGTGGAAAAACAACAACAATGAAAACTATAACATATCTATGAATAAACGAAGGTTCATAATTGGTTGATGGATGTATGAATGAATGAAAAGACTGTGTGCATGTGTGAATACGAAAGAACCACTCCTAAATTCCTTTTCATAAAATTTCTTCGCGGGTAATCAAGTGAAACAAAAGTACTAATTCATAAAACTTTCTCAAATTAGATTAAAGCGCACAGCTAGATATGAATTCTAGAGGACGCGGTCGTCGTGGACGCGGTAGAGGAAGAATGACTAGGTCAGAACCTATTGGATCGGGTCAAGGGTCTGATAATAAAGTACCACTACCCCCACCACTCCCAGCTGTTGGTGTGGAGTAGCAAGCTCAGACGGGGGAAGATGCTGTGTCGCAGGCTGTGCTGTGAGTTCTTGAGTTGGTGGCTGGTGCAGGAGGAAATTCAAGAGCTCGAAAGTCTGTACCAAGTGACTCCGAGCCAATGGAGCTGAGGTGTTTCGGGGCATATCAGGTGTGGCACCCAGTACGGCTGAATATTGGTTGGCAGTAACCGAGTGAATTATGGATGAGCTCGATCTGACCGCTGAGGAGAAAGTGAAAGGAATGGTGGCACTGCTTCGCGACGAGGCATATCAATGGTGGCTAACAGTTCGGGATAGTGCCACGGTAGAAGATCTCACCTGGGAGTACGTTAAGGCGGCGTACCAAAAGAAGTATGTCGGTACTCATTATATTGATGCGTAGAGGAAGGCGTTTCTGGGGCTGGTTTAAGGGAACAAGTCCGTAGCGGAATACGAGGCTGAATTCTTAAGGTTAAGTCGATATGCTCAAGGGGTAGTTGCTACGGAGCATGAGCGATGTGTCCGGTTCGAGGACGGATTAAGGGACGACCTGAGGTTATTGATAGCTCCTCATCAGGAACGGGAGTTCGCTATGTTAGTCGAAAAGGCTAAGGTAACTGAAGGGATTAAGGACTCGGTGAGACAGAACAGAGATAAGGATAGGAACCAGGATAGGAGGAATTTTGGATCGACTGAATCATCTGAGGGTCTTCAGAAAAGACCGAGGGTTGAAAATTCTGTTCGTGTTGCTAAGCCAGCTATGGAAAATCCAGACCATCTATGTGTTTAGTGTGGAAGGTATCATTTCGGCGAGTGTTGGAATCGGGAACAGGAATGTTTTAGGTGTAAGTCTAAGTCTCACCTGATTAAGGACTGTCCTCAGGATCCGAATAGGGCTCGGACAACAGGCCAAGGTTATATGCAGCCAGGTAGAGATGGTCAGCAAGCGACAAGGGGTCGTGGTCCGAACCATGGAGGAAATGGTTCAGGTTGAGGTTGTGGAGCACCAAACAGAGAGGCTGAAGGTGCAGATGCAAGGCAGCCAAGGTTGGTTTATGTAGTCGGCTGTCGCGAGGGGAAAGATGTGCCCGAGGTGACAACGGGTAAGTTTCTTATTTCTGGATTATCCTTCATTGCTTTGTTCGTTATAAGGTCAGTTCGTTCCTATGATTGCTAATGAAGTGTATGGAACCTTGATTGCGAACTTAGAGAATGTGCCTAGGTAGTATAATAGTTCTTTAAGATCGTGTCTTGTGATGGAGTAAGTAGGGTAAGTTAGGATGTACGGATGCTCGTTAGTAAGTAATTTCGAGGACGAAATTATTTTAAGGAGGGTAGAACTGTAACATCCTAGATTAGGGGTTGTGCGTTTGGAGCATAACTCAAGTGTTAATAGGCTTTAAGTGTTGTTGGTGATGTTTTAAAGGTTTTTAAAACTCTAGGATTAAAATGGGGATGCATTGGAAATTTTTGAAATTTTAAGTTAAAAGGGGAAATTAAGGCAAGGTGGCCTTAAGAGAAAAAGTATGTGAAATTTGACACACAAACAGGCTTGGAAAAGTGGCCTGAAGTTGCCACTTAGGGCTTCTAGAAATGGCGCCACATGCAAGGGTGTTGGGCCTGAGTTTGAGTCACATGGGAAGCAAATAAAAGAAGTTTTATTTTTTCTTCCAGAAGCACAGAGGTGGACGGCAACAAGGCTCTTAAAAAGGGAGTTTTATTCTCTTTAAAATTCGGTTAAATAGAGATAAATGATGATTTATCTTAAGTATTTTTAAAGAGATAAATAAGGGATTTATTTATCATTATTCCCATGAGATAAAGGTTGGATTAAACTCTTTTATTTTATGATAATTAAAGGATAAAGCTATCAAATGGAAGAGTGGTGGCCAAGTAAGGGATTCCTTGATGATAATTTCATCTATAAAAGGAAGGAAGGAGGGCTACTCATTAATTTTCTTCCTTCTTTTCTCTCTCTGCCTAAATTCTTAGGGTTCTCTTCTCTTCTCTTCTCTTTTCTTTTGCCTAGCCGAATTCCCTAGCCTCCTCTCTCTTTTATTCAAAACCAAAAACACAATCCAACCTAGCCGAATTCTTCATAGCACCAAAAGCCAAAATTCTGCCAAAGTCGAATCTTTGTTGTGACAGAAGGGTGTTGCCGATTTCATCCAAAAAGGTAAGATCAACTATTATTTGATTTTCAATCTCTCTTTAGCCGAAATATAGGAATCTAACTCCTTTAGAATTCTATGGCCAAAATTTGGAAGGTTTTCTTCGGGATCTAGTAGTTGTCGACTACAAGGAGCGGTTTTGAGATTTAGATCCGTAAGGTAAGGCAGTAGTGATTTTCGGCCATGGGCCATTTTGGTATATAATGTTAGCCGATTCTAACTTAGGTGGTGTAGGAAGGAGTTCTACAATCGCAAAGTTGCAAATCGTTAGACGTGGGTTTCGGGATTTAGTCAATTGTGCTAATCAGGTGCGTAGTTATCGCACTATTCTCCTATTATTGTATGTTGTTAAGTATGTTTGATTATGATGTGTATGTTAGCCGAAAATAATGGCTAAGATGGTGGATACCCGTAGTGGGTAATCGATTAATCAGGTCAGTGCTCTATTTTGCCTATGATATATGTGTGATATTTGTGGTGAGCATGTGATAAATATTTACCCTGATTGTTAATCTGACATGATACACATATATGCATGGGACTTGGGATGTGAAAATTGAAGGAAAGGGTGTACATCATTATGTACGTGGTCTAATGCTAGCCTCGTGCTACATTAGCGCTTGATGTTAGCTATGTGCTTCATCAAGGGAGGTGTTGGCTAAGTGCCCATCTCGGCGGTTGATAGCTGTGTGCATCATTGTGGACTGATTGATATGTGGGATCCCTATGGGATCGGTGGCTCAGCCATGGCCTTGAGCAGCAAGTCTGCCAAGGTAAGATATGTGGATCATTATGTGATCGGTGGTGGATTAGCCACGGCCTTGGCAAGAAGTGCCAAGGTAGGTGTAATGGATGGACCCTAGGTTGGGATGGGCTTCATAATTGCATATTTATGTGTATGGATCTGTGGATATGGCCCAAGCCCATATGTGGAGATATGTGAAATGACTATGCACTGAGTCGGTTTGACTCACCCAATATTTTAAACCTTTCAGGTGATGCGTAAAGCTTGGACCGGGTTGGAGTGGATACAAAGGTGGCCATGCAGAAGCAGATTTTCATGTAGAAAGATATTTTTAATTAATTAAGCATTTATATCTTCAGTACTTTGATTATTCAATTATTGTAATAAGGCCCCTAAAAGTATTTAAAGTATGTTTAAGTGTTTCTCATTAAGTTTATTATTGTGTTTTATTATGGATTGACAATTGAGGAATTATTTGCAAACAATTTTTATTTAAATCTATATATACTAAAGTTTTAATCCGGATATTTTTATAAACACCACACCTCACTTAAGAATTTTAATGAACACTGTTTTCTAAACTTAACAAAATTTTCGTGTTTTATCCTTAAGTTCAAATTTGTTTCAAACGTTTTCTGCAGTGGCATTTCAAATTCGGTCGTAGTGAATGGGCCGGGTTTGGGGTGTTACAACAATGACTCAATTTGATTTCTATCAACACCAAACGACTATTAATCCATGAGAGATTATAAATAGAGTACAAGAACACTCAGGATAAGACAAGAAACAAGCTTACAAAGATCAAGAGAAAAAAATCAAATCTTTTCTCTTTGTTATTCATTTCTTGACTTGTACACACTTGTGGGTTCATTTGTAATCCATTCTTTCAAGTGTTGACATGTATTTTGAGAGAGTTGAATTGAGGTATAATTTTTTCTAAATTTTATTTCTCTAATTTGTGGGGATTTACTTAAGGTTTTGGGTCGAAAACCTTAAGGGGGAGTGGCTTTATCTTACCTTTTTGAAAAGATAGAGATTTTAAAAGTTAAACATTGTCCTTGAAAGGTTCAAATTAGTGAATCTAGGAAATCCTTAGTTCTGGTAAGCGAAGGTAGTGAAGATAGGCAATTGGGTCTGAACCACTATAAATTCTCGAGTCTCTCTTTATTGCCATCTTTATTTAAAAATTTTAAAACACTAATTACCCCCCCCACTTTGTGTATATTGAGCTTAACAATTGGTATCAAAGCTAAAACTCTAGGGATGATATTACTATCAAGAGAAAAGATCCACAAGAAGCTCAAAATGGAAGCAAGAAATCACGAAGTTTATCTTTTGGCCTTAAAGTAAAATTCAATTATGTTGGGAGAAGGTCATTCCACCATTAGGCCTCCTCTATTTAGTGACACTAATTACTTTTATTGAAGGACAAGAATGAAGTTATTCATCCAATTAAATGATTATGAAATATGAAGGGTAATCACAAATGAGCCATTCATTCTAAAGAAAAGAGTTGACAATGTCATTGTTAGCAATGAGGAAGATAAATGGGATGAAATTGATATCAAGATGGTGCAACAAAGGGCTAAATCTATCCACACTATATTTTTTGCTCTTGGCCCTGACGAATACAATAGAGTCTCCTTATGTGATTATGCCAAAGAGATATGGGATAAACTTGAAGCCACTAATAAAGGTACAAATAGAGTTAAGGAGTCCAAGATTAACCTCATCACCTTTAATTATGAACTCTTCAAGGTTGAACCAGATTAAGGAATAAAGAAATGTTCAACTGCTTCACCGATATCATTAATAGTCTCAAGGCTCTTGGGAAAACTTATGCTAACAAGGGGAAAATGTAGATGTTGAATAGCCTCCTAGAATCATGGGAAGATAAAGTGACGACCATAAAGGAGCCAAAGGATCTTATCACTCTTTCTCTTAATGAGCTCATTAAGTTATTGTTGACATATGAAATGAAAATCAATCACAATGCCTAAAAGACCAAGGAAGTCCAAAGAAAGTGAGAGTGGCAATCAAGTCTACCACTCATGAGAAAGAGGATGACTCTAGTAATGATGATGATGAGAAGGAGATGAAAATGTTTGCAAGAAAATTCATGAAATTAAACAAATTAAAAAAACCTCATATGAAAGACATCATTAAAAGGGATAAGTAAGAACGAAAATGACCTTGTTATTTACTATGAGTGCAAAATTTGGGTCATATCAAATTTGAATTCCCTCAATAGAAGAAATGAGGGAATTAAAACAAAAGAAGAAAGCTATGATGGAAACTTGGAGTGATAGCGACTCTTCCTATAGTGACGAGAAACATAAAACTGTCAATCTATGTCTCATGGATATTGATGAGCCAAAGGTGCTCTCTAGTTCTAGTAATTTAAATGAATATGCTTTTGATGAATTAAAAGATGCATTTAATGAGTTGGCTATGGAGTTTGAGATTATGAACTCTAAATATAAGAAAATGGTTTCAAAAATAAAAGATAAAGATGAATCTCTAACCATAGCCAAAGAAGAAATAGAAAGAAATTGAATGACATGCAAGTTAAAATTGATGATCTGAACAAAAATAACAATAACTTGCATGATTCTTTTTCTATGTTTTCTTGGGACAAAAAAATTTAAATGACTTGCTTGAGTTTCAAAGGGATTTCATTGGTAATAGTGTTTTGAGATTTATAAATTTATAAAAATAAAGAAATTTTAAAATTTCTTTGAGAAATTAAGCCACATACACGATGCCTCACTTTCTTGCACCCATTGTCACAAGAAAGGACATGATAAGCAAATTTATCTTTTAAGAAAGCATACATTTAGAGGAAAACTTACAAAATAAAGTGTGTGGATTCCAAAAGGTTTAAAAACATCTCAAAATGAGGATGTTTGAATAAGAGGATTCCTAAAGGCACAAAAATTATAAAGACTAATGCTAATGGATCGATGAAAATTTTGGTACCAAAATCCAAAGTTTTACTTTATGTTTGTAAGAGGAAGATAATCTACCGTAATTTGGTGTAGCGGATTAAACTAGTTTTTACTTTAAGGAGCTTCAATATAAGCATTTTTGTTATATTTTAATTGAGTTTCTTTAGCATTACTTACATTCAAAAAAATGTCCAAATCACATCTTTTATTGACCTTAAGGGTGGAATGAGGCCTAAGGGAGAGCTAACGTACTTCGTGAGTGTGCAGGAGACCATTAGAAGGAAATTTGGGCTAGTCCTAGAAGCTATGTCACAACATGGGAGATCTAATGTCTCAACATAAAGAGCAGAATGAAGAAAGTAAGAAACTGTCATAAATGTCACAACATAGGCTGAAGGTGTTGCGACATACCCCTGAAGACAGCTGTAGAGGAGTAGATTGGTTGCTATGTCACGACACAGGTCCTCGTATGTCATGACATCAACTTTGGGACAGAAATTAAACACTAAGAAGGGGCATTTTCATCCATACAATCAAACTTAAAGCTAGAGAACGTCAGCTGACCTAGGGTTAAGGATGACGACCACCTGAAGGCTATAAATAGGCTCATTTGGTACATGTTAAAGACACTTTTCCATTAACCTAGTTTCTTCCGTTAAATTTAGTTTTGTTTTCTTTCTTTCTTAGGGTTTTATAGTTTCATTTATTTTTTATTTATTTTCATTCAAGATGTTGAGATCGAAATACACTAAGAGAGGGTGAATTAGTGTATTAAATCATTTTTGGGAAAGGAAAAAAATAAAACAACTCAAGTGTTTATAGTGGTTCAGCCTCAATTACCTACATCCACTACCTTAGCTATCCTCAACTAAGGATTTCCCAAATCCATTAGACTTGAACCTTTAAGGACAATGTTTAACCTTAAAAATCCCTATCTTTTCAAAGGTAAGATAGAACCACTTCTCCTTAAGGTTTTCTACGCAAAAAATTAAGTAACACCTCACAAATGAGAGAAAAATAATGATGAATAAGATGATACCTCTAAAAGTTGGATAATAAAAAATTAAGCACTCTCACACAAAGTTACAACACTAGAAAGAATGATAAAAAAACTTAACCCACAAGTGTGTACAAGAAATATTTAGTAAAAGATTGAGAAAGATTGGAAATTGAGTTCTTGGAAGTTATACACTTGTTTCTTGTCTTTTGTTCACTTCAATGGGGAGCCTTGACCTTGTGTTTAAGCCCTCTCATAACCTTATAGATGTTTATAGCTGTTGGAAACAAAATGGAGTCGTTGCAGCTATAAAAACCAACATTAAATGTAGTTTGCAGATTCGTTGTATCGGTAGAAGGAAACTTGTATCGGTAGGGTCTTTCCAAAATATAATCGTTGGACTCGTTCTATCAAAATAAGTCCTCTTATATTGGTATAACTCTAAGGGTTTCATTCGGTATCAATAGAATCCATTGAAGTATCGGTAGAAGTGCAGGGGATGTTGAACTTTAGCTACTGACTTGAATTGTTTCGGTAGAAGTCCTCAAGGTATAATTAGCACTTTGGTTGTATCGGTAGATTGGACCAAGGTATCGATAGAAGTCCCAGGCCAAAACTACATTGCTTACTAAAATGTGTTCTACCGATAAAAGTTTGGGTTCTATCGGTAGAACCCAGAGTTGTATTGGTAGAACTCCCAATTCTACTGGTAGAATTCTGTAGCTTTTTCAAGGTCTCTTCGTCTTGAGTTTTACTAATACTTGTCCATCTAAGTATCGGTAGAAGTCCTTCGGAGTTTAAAAAATCGTTAAAAAATTAAGTTAATTAAAGGCTTTTTTTAAAAAGTTTATTTTTTCCAACTTTTTGAAAATAAATTTAAGGACTTATAAACAATTTTTGCAAATTTAAGTAGGGAATTATTAATATACTTTTTGTTATATCAAAATACTTGAAAAACTAGAGCTAATAATCTCCCTCTTTTTGATATAACAAAAACATTTTGAAAAGAATTGCTAACTCCCTTATCTTAAACATTATTTTCAAAATAAGCTCCCTTTTTGAAAAAATATATTTTAGACGTTATTTCATTTAAATTTTCAACTTAAAGAATTTGGCTTTAAGATTTAGTTGAAAATTATATTACGCAAATTTTGCATTTTTCTCCCCCATTTTTTTCAGTATAAAAAAGAAAGCATGCTTGAGAAACTAAGGGGAATAAGTGCACAATACTTAAACATATGGAG
This sequence comes from Gossypium rotundifolium, assembly GCA_025506655.1. Classification (NCBI taxonomy): domain Eukaryota; kingdom Viridiplantae; phylum Streptophyta; class Magnoliopsida; order Malvales; family Malvaceae; genus Gossypium; species Gossypium rotundifolium. The sequence continues at coordinate 57,121,342 of CP106727.1, read as the reverse complement.
ACATAATAAAAAAAATAGAAAGAAAATAAAAATAAAGCATAAAAAAACAAACAATGGCAGTACATTTGAAATAAAAACATCCAAATGCAATGAAAATAAAACATCCCTGCATACTACTAGAACAACTAATCAGAAAATGAAAAAATACAAGAAAAAAGGTACAAAAACAAATAGATAACATATGTAAAATCATATAATACCATGTTTAAACAATATCTACAAGAAAATCAAGAAAAACATGCTTGAAAGCAATCAAAAGGTGGAAAATACATTTACTAACATACTCAAATTTTGATCTATGATTTAAAATACTATCCAACTTAATTATATCACATATTAACAACATTTCAAACATGCAAGAATAAATAGACACAAAGAATTTACAAGTTTACAAGTATAATAAAGTAATATACACAAAGCATGTATACAATAACACAAGTGTCCAAGAATGTCAAAAAGATTATACAAGAAGCTTATGAAGGCATGTTCATTAGTCCTAACTCTCCCCTAATTATCCGAAGTCTCTCCTTATCTAAAGGCTTTGTAAAAATATCGGCTAGTTGATGCAAAATATTTACAAACTCTAGAACTATGTCACCTCTTTGCACATGATCTCTAATGAAATGATGTCTTATCTCTATATGCTTTGTTCTAGAGTGTTGGTTGGGTTTTTTGGTTATGAAAATAGCACTAGTATTATCACATCTTATAGGATTATGATCCATATCAATTCCATAGTCAACTAATTGTTTCTTCATCCAAAGAATTTGAGCACAACAGTTACCTATGGAAAAAAAATATTCTACTTCGGTTGTGGACGCTAGACTATTTTGTTTCTTAAAGAACCAAGAAACAAGCATGTTTCTTAAGAATTTGCATGTTTCGAAAGTGTTTTTTTCTATCTAACTTGCATCCTCCACAATCTGCATCGAAGTAAGCATGCAAACTAAATGATGAATCTTTGGGATACCAAAGTCCTAGATTTGGGGTGTCCATGAGGTACCTAAAGATTCTCTTAATGGCTTGTAAATGTGACTCCTTAGGAAATGATTGAAATCTAGAGCATAAACAAACACTAAACATTATATCCGGTCTACTTGCGGTAAGATAAAGCAATGACCCTATCATAGACCTATAAAGTTTAGTGTCAACACATTTACCTCCTTTATCTTTATCAAGCTTTGTTGAAGTGCTCATTAGTGTTGATTGAGGCTTCAAGTCCTCCATTTTAAACTTTTGAGCATTTCCTTGATGTATTTGGCTTGATTGATGAATATGTCATTTTTAGTTTGCTTGATTTGAAGCCACCAAAAGAAGTTAAGCTCACCCATCATGCTTATCTCAATTTTACTTTGCATAATCTTAGAAAATTCTTGACAAATAAGTTCATTAGTAGCACCAAATATAATATCATCAACATAAATTTGTACTACTAAAATGTCTGCTTTAGTTTTTTATCAACAAGGTGGTGTCTACTTTACCTCTTCTAAAGTTATTTTCAATTAAAAATTTGGAAAGCCTTTCATACCAGGCTCTGGGAGCTTACTTCAAACCATATAGAGCTTTGGATAATTTGAAAACATGATTTGGAAAATTTAGATCTTCAAAACTGGGAGGTTATTCAACATAAACTTCTTCATTTATGAAACCATTTAAAAAATGACCTTTTAACATCCATTTGAAAAATTTTGAAATTATTTGAACATGCAAAAGCTAATAACATCCCAATGGCTTCGAACCTAGCCACCGGTGCATAAGTTTCATCATAGTCTATACCTTTCTCTTAGCTATATCCTTTGACAACTAATCTAGCCTTATTTCTAACAATGTTACCATTTTCATCAAGTTTATTTCTAAAGACCCATTTAGTTTCTATAGTTGGATGATCACTAGGTCTATCAACTAAATTCCGTACTTGATTTGTTTCAAATTGATTTAATTCTTCTTGCATAGCCATTATCTAAAACTCATCATTTAAAGTATCATCAATGTTTTTAGGTTTTATGCAAGAAATGAAAGCAACATAACTACAAGTATTTCTAATTGAAGATCTAGTAATTACCCCTTTAGATGGATCACCAATGATGTGTACATCCTTAACATATGAAAGCTCTCTTAGGTGGCTAGATTCTCTTTCAATGTGACTTGGTTCTTGGAGTTCATCAACTTTAAGTTCTTAAACTAACTCACTTACGCCTTAATCTTCATGTGATGCTTGATTTTGGTCAACTTGATATATTTCTACATAATCAAAATTAATAGATTCCTTTCTAGAAGGAGAGTTGGATTCATCAAAAATAACACGTATAGATTCCTCTACAACAAGGGTTCTCTTGTTAAAAATTCTATAAGTTTTAAAATTTGTGGAATAACCAAGAAAAATACCTTTATCACGTTTGGCATCAAATTTTCCTAAATTTTCTTTTACATTTTCAAAACAAAACATTTGCAACCAAAAGGATGAAAGTGTCTTGTGTTTGGTTTTCTTCCTTTAAAAAGTTCATAAGGAAATTTCTTCAAAATAAGCCTAACCATAACTTTATTTATAATATAGCAAGAAGTGTTTATGGGTTCCACCCAAAAATATATTGGCCAATTATTTTCACATAACATGATTTTAGCCATCTCCTTTAAGGTTCTATTTTTCCTCTCAACAATTCCATTTTGTTGAGGGGCTCTATAACAGCCCGATTTTGGGGCTAGTCGGAACAGCGATTTTGGAACCACTAATCTGAGGTTGGAGAAAATTACTTTAATAATATTTTATGTGTTATGGCATAATTATATGAGTACATGAAAATTTTGGCGAGTTAATTTTAGTGATTGCATGCTTAATTTTGAAAAAGGACTAAATCACATAAAGTATGAAAGTTTTGTTATACGAGCTAAAGGTGTCAAATAGCTATAGAACCTTGAATTGGAGGTCTTTAATGTGCAATTAGACCCTTAAGATAGAGTGGTCGGCCATAAGGGACAAGAAATTGCTAATTGGTCAAAGTAGTTGGAATTAGGTGGCTTAAATTGATGAAATAAAAATAAAATAAGGAGAAAAAAAACATCATCTCTTTCATTTTCTCTTCTCCACTGATTTTTACACTCAAGAAAGGGGGAAGCTTGAAAATTTTAGCAACTTACACTCCTTGCAAGTAACTGATTTTGGTGATCAATCTTGATAATTTTTGTACTTTTGGGACCCTTGTAGCATGATCTAGCTAATGGAGGGACTATTTTGAAAAATGGTTAAGAGTTTAGGGTTTTTTTGTGAGAGCATTCATGTTGATTTCTAAAATGTTATGGAAGAAAATGAATCTTGGTTGTTAAATAAACAACTTTTGTGAAAGGAGTTTCCATGAAAACACCTAAAAAGGACATTTTTGTAAAGGTTGTAAAATAGGTACTAAATGTGTGAAATAATTGGTTTTTGTGAGTTGCTATAAGAGTAATAAATGTTCAGCTAGGCTTGTTAAAGGAGCAAATTTGATTAGAATTATTTTACGAGCCTAGGGGTAAAATCATAATTTTGAGAAAGTCTAAGGGCAAAATGGTAATTTTTCCAAAATAGAAACTTTGAAATATTTTGAATAATGTGGTGATTAAATAAGCGAATTTTTCATTATAGATCAAGAAGAACGTGGAATCAACCTTGACCAAGGAAAAGGTAAGGTTTCAAACTAAACTTCAAATTGACATACTTTGTATCGAGGTAAGTTATATGTAAATGATACATCCTTTTTACTTATGTTTTTTACATATAAATGTATTATGTGAAATGTGAATGAATATTATTGATATCTATCAAAATGATAGAAAGTGAGGAAATTCTCGAATGAACTTTTGAATTAGGAAAATGATAAGGATAAATATCGTATTTATTAGAATTTGGTGGGCTGTGTGCGACACCGCCGTATTTATTAGTGTTTAGTGGGCTGTGTGCGATCCCACCGTATTTATTATTATTGGTGGGCTGTATGCGATACCACTATATTTATTATTATTGGTAGGCTATGTACGATACCACCGTATTTATGATTATTGTGGGCTATGTGCAATACCACTGTGGATATGTGATTATTTGGTGGGCTGTGTGCGAAACCACCTCATAGAGAAACTTTGACTAAGTGAAATTACATGTGATTTTGTGATGATAAGTGCAGGGTATAAGTACATGTAAATCTGAGCAATATTTATGATATGTATTTGGGATGTGGTGAGATTTGGAATGAGTAAGTACAACTACGAGGTTTAGGATTGTTCTTGAGTTGTATGTAATGTTCTTAATGAACAAGCATGTGGTATGGTGTTCATTGTTTACATGTAAACTTTCTAAGCTTTATGCTTACTCCCTCTCTTTTTTATTTCCTTGTAGTGTCATCAAGCTAACTCGGGGATTCGAAGGAAGTCGAGCTCGTTTCACACTATCAAGCTATTCTTTTGGGTATAGTAAAGTTTGATTGTTTTGAGTATGGCATGTATAGGACTTAGTATTTTTCAAGTGTCATCTTGTTTTGGCCAAAAGTGTTGGCTTGTCTTGGAAATTGATTCATTTTGTATAAGGTTGCGGTTGATGGCTATTACTCATTATTGTTATATAAAAATTATGATGTTTTTCATGGATGTGCAAATTGCATGATTGGGTATTGGTATATTGTTGCATGAATAAGAAGGTTGTTTGATGTAGCTTATGATGGTACAAGTAAGGGTGACAAAAAGGGCTTAGTAAATAGCCTTGTTTATGTCCACACGGGTAGACACACGGGCGTGTGTCCAGATCGTGTGCGACACATGGCCTGCCCCATGGGCGTGTAGTTCGGTCGTGTGTCCCCCTGTATCCTAAGTTGGCAAAAAAGAATGCTCTGTAGTAACCACACAGACTCAGACACTGACCGTGTGTCTCGACCGTGTGAAAGACAAGGCCATAGGACATAGGCATGTGCCTAGGCCATGTGAAGTCTGCACCTAAATTTAAGAATTTAATTCGCTACACAGCCTAAGGACATGGGCATATGCCTTGGCCCTATGACCATATGAGGTTGCTGACGTCAGAAACAGAATATCAAGGTTTTTGTACATGGGCCAAGACACGGGCATGTCAAGGCCGTGTGAGGGACACGGGCCATGGACACGGGCGTGTGCTAGGCCGTGTGAAAACCCCTGTAGGTTTGAATTGAGAAATAAATCCACACGGGCAAGGGACATGGGTGTGTCCCTAGATGCTTAGGCCATGTGTGTTACACGGTCCTTCAACATGGCCATGTTATCAAGTCACATGGCGTGTTGCTCTTCCACACGGGCGTGTGCCCCTATTTTCAGTGTCATTTTCCAAAGTTTTCTAAAGAACTCGGTTTGGTCCCGAACTATTTTTAAAGTGTGTTTTGGGCCTCGTAAGCCCATATTAAAGATTTTGAGTTGAAGATTGAAAAGTTTTAAATTTTAACACACTTTTATGACCCGAAAATGTATGTGAGTATGTGTTTAAGGTAATGCCTTGTACCCTGTTCCTGTAACATCTGAATTAATGGGCCTATACGCCTAGTGTGTGTATATATTTAAGGTGTTAATTTAACTGTTAGGGGTCCAAGTTGGGCTCAGAATGTGGTTAAGGCCTTGGTGAATTCTTGCTTGGGCACTATAAGGTTTAAAAGGTGGTATCTGTGGTTAAAATATCAAAATGGGCTTGTGGCCCAGTGGTCAGTGACGCCACTTAGGGAGCAATGAAGTGACGCCATACAAGGGAAGTAAGGGGCCCAAGTTTAAGTTTCATAGAGCCCAATCTCTTTTAATTTAAGTTAACTCATTTTCGGCATTAGGGTTAGGTGGAGTGGACGAGTACAAGGCTCAAATGTAGAAGGATATATGTATAGGATAATATAGATATTATAGTTGATAATATGAAAGATACAAGGGGAAAAAGATAGGAGCTATTTGCAAGGCTAGGTGTTGGCCGAAATTCCATCACCTAGAGGAGTGAAGAAATCGGCTTCTTTAATGGCAGGGGGTGCCAAAATTTTCATGCTATTTGATTAAATGATTGGTTATTAGGAAGGGTGTTTTCGATTTTAAGCAGTAGGTGCCGAAATCTTCTATAAATAGAAGGGATATCTCTTCAATTTTGGCATTTGGAACCCTATTCTTTTCTTCTTTTCTTGTGCCAAAATTCTCAGTATTCCTCCGAAATTCTTTTCTTTTGATTTCTTCAAAAGCTAAAACCTCCTAATCTTCTCAACATCTTCCCTTTCAAAAGCCGAAATCCTGAATTCTTTTCTCATCTCCATAGCCGAATATACCCTATTCCTTTTGTCGATTCCCTCAACTAAAAGCCAAACTACTTAAATCTTTTCTTATTTTCTTCTCTTCTTGATCTCCTCAAAAGTCGAGAATTCCTAAAAGTTGTCAAATTTCCTGTAAAGGTAAGTGTTGGCTAGTGTTATTATTCTTGTTATTTTTCGGCTTTTAAGCCAAAGCCAAATGGCTAGATGGTGTTTAGGACCATCCTTAGATTTACGTTCTCTTTCTGATCTCGTGTTCTCTTTCTTTGGGCGGCATTCCGGGATTTGTAGGGAATCAAATCGCCTAGGATTCTAAGTCAAAAGTTGGTAAGCATTCGAATCACATTTTCAGGATTTAAGGTAAGATGGTTTTCTCTAGATTTTCATTAGATTCGTTTATCGTATGTGAGGTCTTAACTTCATGATGTGGAGTAACGACCATGTGTTGTGATAGTGGTTCTGACAATGACTTATGACGGATTTAAATATGGATCAGACGAATGAGAGAATCCTTAAGTTTAAGAAACGAGCGGTATCTGCCATTCGAGATTGGCCACCTAGTTGTGGATGATGGGTCACATGATGACCGGTGGTAGAATAGCGGATGGAGGGTTGATTGTAGAAATCCCCAAGGAGTGATTATTGGTACGAGTTAGTGTGTAGAGGATGGAATTCTAGGATGGGTTGGGCCATTCATTATGTATTGTTTATCATGTAATATGATTGTTGCCTCTATATCGGGCTAGGCCCATAATGTGTTTATGGGCCTCAAGTCGCTGTGTTTGAAATTATACACCGAGTCTTGGTGACTCACGCTTTCATTTTCTACTCTTTCGGATGGGCAAGAATCATGGACATGGGAGCCGAGACGAACTCGAGGGGCCATCAAGATTATTACTATTTCCATAGACTATTTTTTGGTTTTAGTTTTCATTTATGTTTTAATTTTTGGGAACATTTTTGTGTAATAAGGCCTCCATAACTTAGATTCCGATTTATTATCTTGTTATGTTGGGCTTTTACAAACTTATGTTTTTTTTAAAGTCTTAAATATAAAATGAAATGATAAACGGGCTTTTCAAAACCAATCAACGCAAGTATTAAAGTTATTTTGCAAAACCCCACATTTAACGGACTATTCGGCTAAAATAAGCTAAGTTTTCCAAAACCCTTCAGAGTAAAGTTTTTAAGATTCAACTCTGTAGCATACCGATTCTAGTAATGACGTATGGGTCGGTTTGAGTGTTACATTTATATCGAGCCCGCTTTAAAACTCGGTCGTGAAATGGGTCTAGTGATGTTTTAACATGGATTTGAAAAAATTCGGAAGATATGGCCTTCGATTCTCGGCACCGATCCATGCGGTAAGTACCTAACTCTTGTTGTGATATACTTATTGGGTTGATGGGCTTTATGGACGTAAACTAGGATAATAATAGTGATGGACTTTAGGCCTAGTTAAACAACTCTTCAATTTCATAAGATTTAAATCCAACCAAACAAACATATGAACAAGTCGCGAGATTAGGGTGTGGTAACAGACATACGCATGTCTAGGATTGGATTCAGGGAGAGATTGGTATTTAAGCCCTAGTGACTCACCTCCTCTTCGCTAGAATCCGGCACAGTGCGTGGACTGCTCACTTAGCCATGGGGACTTGTTGACGCCAAAATTTATAATTAAAACCCGAGAGGACCACCACCCTATTTTGTAAAATTACTAAAAAAACCTCTAGTTTTGAAAATTTTTGAAATACCCCTAATTTGTAAAATTACTAAAATACCCCTGATGTGTAAAATGACCAAAATGCCCCTGATTTGTAAAATTACTGAAATACCCCCGGACCCTTCAAATTACCAAAATACCCTTATCCTGAAATATCACCAAGAAACCCTATTTTGAAAAAATTTATTACGAAAATACCCCTGTAGGATAATATTACGAAAATACCCCTAGGTAGTGAAATGACAAAATACCCGAGTTCATGAATGTTTGCTTGTGTGGTTGGTGAATGTATGTGATGCTCTGATTGATGTGAAATGAATGAGAATTCTAGAATTAGGAATACCGACTCAAGGACCGAACTTATAGATAGAATATGAATTCAAAAGAACCACTGTAAAAACTACTTTCCATAAGACTGCTTGTCATTAATCAGTGGAAGAAAACTAATAAATCAAAACATTTTGAATCAAATAAATTGTGAACGATAGAATGAGCACTAGAGGACGTGGTGTGCGTGGCCGAAGTAGAGGTAGGATTACCGTGTCAGAACCCGTAGGGTCTGGTCACGAGTCCAGGAATGAGGTACCAGTGCCACCATTGTGGAGGCAAAATTTCAAGATCGACAAAGGAGATGATGCCGTATCTCGTGCTATGTTAAGGGTTTTGAAGAGAGTTCTTTGGAGGCGGTGTGTGGTACAGAGCCCAAAATCTGTCTTAGAACAGCAGGCGTAAGTGTTTAGGAGAATCTCCGTATAGCCCCGAGTTCAAATTGAGTATTGGCTAGAGGCGGTTGAACGATAATAGACGATTTGGATCTCACGAAGGAAGAGAAATTGAAAGGAGTTATCTCTCTCTTAAGGGATGAAGCCTACCAATGGTGGCTCATGGTTAAGGATGGTTCCCATGCAAGGTGAGTGTAGAGCCAGCATTCTGAACTGGTTCAAGGAAACAGTCCGTAGCGGCGTCTGAAGTGGAAAAGTGCTTTAGGTGTGGGTCATTTGACCATCAAGTTAGGAACTATCCGTAGGGGTGGAGGTAAGGGCAATGAGGGGCCCACGAGATCAAGGAAATGTCCACCCATTGAGTGTAGAGGAGGTCGTTAGGAACTATCCGTAGCGGGCAATGAGGTGGTAACGATTCCAGTCGGGGCCATGGAGCAGTAGATCGAGGGGTCGAAAACACTGAAGTGAGACCACCGGGGTTAGTCTATGCTGTCAAAAGTCGAGAGGAGGCTGACGCACCAATGTTATAATCGGTACGTTCTTAATTTTTGGTTTTCCCTATATTGCATTAGTTGACACCAGATCGACACATTCATATATTGCTAGTAGGGTATCTAAAACTTTAAGTGTAGATGCTGAGGTTTCCTCTAGGGAAATGACTGTAGTAAGCCCATTAGGACATTCTGTGGTGGTAAATAAGCTTTATCGGGAAATACCTTTAGAGGTTCAGGGGATAGTTTTCTGAACGGATCTAATGGAATTACCGTTCGGAGAGTTTGATTTAATCCTAGGCATGGATTGGCTTGTGAAGTATCCAGCTAATCTAGATTGTGCAGCTAAGTGTATGGTGTTAAAAACCCCTAAGGGTGACGAAGTGTTGGTAATAGGAGAAAGGGGGAACTGTCTGTCGAACGTGGTAACCACCCTAAGAGCGAAAGGATGGTGAGAAAAGGGTGTGAGGCAGTCTTGATGTTTGTTCGTACTATGGAAGCTAAGGAACTAACAGTGGGAGAGTTAGGACGGCGAAGGAATTTCCTGATGTTTTCCCCGAAGAGCTTTCGGATTACCTCCGGATCGTGAAGTGGAGTTTGGAATCGATCTTTTTCCAGAAACAGCACCAATATCGATAGCTCTATACCGAATGGCACCAAAGGAGTTGGTGGAGTTGAAAGCGTAGATTTAAGAGTTGTTGGACAAAGGGTTTATTCGACCTAGTATGTCACCGTGGGCAGCACCGATTTTATTCGTTAAGAAGAAGGATGGGCCAATGCGTATGTGTATTGACAATCGCCAGTTGAATAAGTTAACGATCAAGAACAAGTATCCGTTACCGAGGATCGATGACTTGTTCGATCAGTTGAAGGGGGCCTCAATTTTTTCGAAGATAGAGCTGAAGTCAGGGTATCATCAGCTTAAGGTTAAGGAGGCTGATATTCATAAGACAGCCTTTAGGACTTGCTATGGTCACTATGAGTTCATGGTGATGCCATTTGGGTTGATCAACGCGCCAGCAGCATTTATGGATATGATGAACTGAGTGTTCCAACCCTACCTAGATCGGTTTGTTGTGGTTTTTATTGATGACATCTTGGTTTATTCAAGATTGGGGGCGGAGCATGACTCACATCTGTGAATAGTTCTGCAGATTCTAAAGGAAAAGTAGTTGTATGCCAAATTCAGTAAGTGTGAATTTTGGCTAAAGGAGGTTACTTTTCTAGGGCACGTTGTGTCGGTTGAGGGGATTAGGTTAGACCCTCAAAAGATTGAAGTGGTGTTGGAGTGGAAACCACCTAAGTCCGTGGCTGAGATTCAGAGTTTTCTGGGTCTTGCTGGATACTATCAAAGGTTCGTCAAAGGATTCTCTTTAATTGCGGCACCGTTGACCAAGTTGTTACGGAAAGGAGTTCCGTTTGTTTGGTCTGATAAGAACAAGAGAGTTTCGAGAAGTTAAAAAAGATTTTGACGGAAGCTCCGGTGTTGATTCAGCCAGAGGCTGGGAAGGAATTTGTGATTTATTGTGATACTTCACACACGAAATTAGGATGTGTGTTGATGCAGGATGGAAAGGTTAAAGCATACGCATCTCGGCAGTTAAGACCGCATGAAGCAAATTATCCCACCCATGACCTGGAATTGGCGGTAGTGGTCTTTGCTTTGAAGATTTGGAGGCATTATCTTTACGGGGAGAAATCTATCATTTTCACTAATCATAAGAGTTTGAAGTATCTTTTGACTCAGAAGGAGTTGAATTTAAGACAGAGGAGGTGGATCGAGTTATTAAAGGATTATGACTGTTCGATCGAGTATCATTCAGGTAAGGCCAACGTGGTGGCAGATGCTCTAAGTCGTAAGGTGATCTTTGACTTGAGAGCAATGTTTGCTCACCTTAGTCTATACAACAATGGGAGTTTATTGGCAGAACTTCAAGTGAAACCCTCATGGGTCAGTCTGGTTAAGGAAAACCAACAAACGAATGAGTTGCTGAAGGGGAAGGTTCTGGATGGAGCAAGTGAAAAACCAACGGAGTTTAGTATGAATGAGGAAGGTCTGTTATGTTTCCAAGGGAGAGTGTGCATGCCGAGGGATCCTGAGTTGAGGCGTAGGATTTTGCAAGAAGCACATAGTAGTCCATACGCTATGCATCCCGGAGGGAGTAAGATGTATCGAGATTTACGGGAATAGTTTTGGTGGCAAGGCTTAAAACAAGAAGTGACCGAAGTAGTGGCGAAGTGTTTAACCTGTCAGCAAGTAAAGGCAGAGCATCAGTTACCATCTGGGTTGTTACAACCGGTGAAGATCCCTCAGTGGAAATGGGAAGGAATCACAATGGACTTCGTTAGTGGGCTACCTCTCACGCCTACTAAGAAAGATTCAATTTGGGTGATCGTTGATCGGTTGATGAAGTCCGCTCATTTTGTACTAGTTCAGGTCGACTATTCCTTCCAAAGGTTGGCTAAGCTGTATATAGCAGAGATTGTGAGGTTGCATGGAGTACTTGTGTCGATTATCTCAGACCGAGATCCTAGGTTTACGTCTAGGTTTTGCAGGGCGTTGCATCAAGCGTTGGGTACGAAGTTGGATTTTAGTACAGCGTTTCATCTTCAGACTGATGGACAGTTGGAGCGGGTGATTCAGATCTTGGAGGACATGTTAAGGGGTTGTGTCATAGATTTCAGAGGTAGTTGGGAGGACTTCCTGCCATTGGCAGAGTTTGCATACAACAATAGTTACCAGTCAAGTATTCGGATGGCACTCTACGAAGCTTTGTATGGGCGGAACTAATTCGGGCTAGACTAAAGGAGGCGACAGATAGACAAAAGTCCTATGCTGACTTAAAGCGTAAGGACATAGAGTTTGCAGTAGGTGACAAGGTATTCTTAAAGGTGTCACTGTGGAAAAAGGTGCTAAGATTTGGGCGAAAGGGGAAATTAAGTCCCCGCTTCATCGGACCTTACCGGGTGCTGAAACGAGTAGGACCAATAGGATATCAACTTGAGTTACCCTCAGAGCTAAGTCAAATTCACAATGTATTTCACGTCTCTATGTTAAGACGTTACCGTTTGGATCCATCTCATGTAGTGCCTGTGGAGGAAATCGTGGTAAGACCCGATCTATCCTTTGAAAAGGAACCGGTGGAAATTCTGGATCGTGATATCAAGGTGTTGCAAAGGAAAACAGTTTCATTGGTTAAGGTGCTGTGGTGGAACCATGGTTCTGAAGAGGCAACTTGGGAACCAGAGGAAGCGATGTGACAGCAATACCCTCATCTTTTCTGATCAGGTAATTTCAAGGCCGAAATTTCTTTAAGGGGGTAGAACTATAACATCCTGAATTAATGGTCCTAAGCGCCTAGTGTGTGTATATATTTAAGGTGTTAATTTAACTGTTAGGGGTCCAAGTTGGGCTCAAAATGTGGTCAAGGCCTTGGTGAATTCTTGCTTGGGCACTATATGGTTTAAAAGGTGGTATCTGTGTTTAAAATATCAAAATGGGCTTGTGGCCTAGTGGTCAGTGACGCCACTTAGGGAGCAAGGAGGTGACGGCATACAAGGGGAGTAAGGGGCCCAAATTTAAGTTTCATGAAGCCCAATCTCTTTTAATTTAAGTTAGCTAATTTTCAGCATTAGGGTTAGGTGGAGTGGATGGCTACAAGGCTCAAATGTAGGAGGATATATATACAGGATAATGTAGATATTATAGTTGATAATATGAAAGATACAAGGGGAAAAATATAGGAGCTATCTGCAAGGCTAGGTGTTGGCCAAAATTCCATCACCTAGAAGAGTGAAGAAATAGGCTTCTTTAATGGCAGGGGCTGCCGAAATTTCCATGCTATTTGATTAATTGATTGGTTATTAGGAAGGGTGTTTTCAGTTTTAAGCAGTAGGTGCCGAAATCTTCTATAAATTGAGGGAATATCTCTTCAATTCTGGCATTTGGAACCCTATTCTTTTCTTCTTTTCTTGTGTCAAAATTCTCAATATTCCTCTAAAATTCTTTTCTTTTGATTTCTTCAAAAGCCGAAACCTCCCAATCTTCTCAACATCTTCCCTTTCAAAAGCCAAAATCCTGAATTCCTTTCTCATCTCCACAGCCGAATATAGCCTATTCCTTCTGCCGATTCCCTCAACTAAAAGCCGAAACTACTTAGATCTCTTCTTATTTTCTTCTCTTCTTGATTTCCTCAAAAGCCGAGAATTCCTAAGAGTTGCCGAATTTCCTGTAAAGGTAAGTGTTGGCCAGTGCTATTATTCTTGTTATTTTTCGGCTTTTAAGCCAATACGAATGGCTAGATGGTGTTTAGGACCATCCTTAGATTGACATTCTCTTTCTAATCTCGTGTTCTCTTTCTTTGGGCGGCATTTCGGGATTTGTAGGGAATCAAATCGCCTAGGATCCTAAGTCAGAAGTTGGTAAGCATTCAAATCACATTTTCGGGATTTAAGGTAAGATGGTTTTCTCTAGATTTTCATTAGATTCGTTTATCGTATGTGAGATCTTAACTTCATGATGTGGAGTAACAACCATGTGTTGTGATAGTGGTTCTGACAAGGACTTATGACGGATTTAAATATGGATCAGGCGAAGGAGAGAATCCCTAAGTTTAAGAAATGAGCGGTACCTGCCGTTCGAGATTGGCCACCTGGTTGTGGACCGGCTTCTGAACAACACCTTAGGCAGATAGCGGTGGTGTTGGCTACGGATGGTGTCGACTTAGAGGGTCTCGTTCTAATGGTAATAAGGTGTGTAGATCTCTAACACACACTTTCTAATTGTTCTTTATGTGTTATCGGCTAAAAAGCTGGAAAGTGGTTGTGTAGACAACCGAATAAAGCCCTAAAAGGGTTAGGCAAGGATGCCAGGTATGCAATAATAGAAATCACTATGTATGATGAAATATATAAAAGTCTGTATGATGTTTTCCTTATGTATGTATGCATGGGGGGAAATATGATAAAGAGGGGAAGTGCATGATGGGTCACATGATGACCGGTGGTAGAAATCCCACGAATATAAACATGGGTCACATGGTGACCGGTGGTAGAAATCCCACAAATAAAATGTTAGGTCACATAGTGATCGGTGGCAATTCCACGTTTAATGATTTCTGAATAACAGAAACAGGCAGTTCAGCTGTCATTATGGTGTGTAGCAGATGGAGGGTTGATTGTAGAAATCCCCAAGGAGTGACGGTTGGTACGGATTGGTGTGTAGAGGATGGAATTCTAGGATGGGTTGGGCCATTCATTATGTATTGTTTATCATGTAATATGATTGTTGCCTCTATGTACGAGCCTAGGCCCATAATGTGTTTGTGGGCCTCAGGTCAGTATGTTCGGAATTTATACATTGAGTCTTGGTGACTGACGCTTTCATTTTCTCTACTCTTTCAGATGAGCAGTAGATCATGGACATGGGAGCCGAGACGGACTCGAGGGGCCATCAAGACTATTACTATTTCCATAGACTATTTTTGGTTTTAGTTTTTCATTTATGTTTTAATTTTTGGGAACATCTTTGTGTAATAAGGCCTCCATAACTTAGATTCCGATTTATTATCTTGTTATGTTGGGCTTTTACAAACTTATGTTTTTTTTAAAGTCTTAAATATAAAATGAAATGATAAACGGGCTTTTCAAAACCAATCAACGCAAGTATTAAAGTTATTTTGCAAAACCCCACATTTAACGGACTATTCAGCTAAAATAAGCTAAGTTTTTCCAAAACCCTTCAGAGTAAAGTTTTTAAGATTTAACTTGTAGCATACTAGATCCGGTAATGACGTATGGGCCGGGTTTGGGGTGTTACAGTTCCGGTGTCAAACACGGGTAAAGGGTGTTACAGGTTTTAGGTGCCAAAAAATTGTGACTAATTCCATTTCATTACAAAAAATTTCAAAGTCAAGGTTTTCAAATTCTTTTACATGATCACTTCTTACACTTGAAATGAATATCTCACTTAGTTTTGAATCATTTAACAAAAAGTAGTAAATTTTTCTAAAGCTTCATCTTTTGAAAACAAAAAGAAAACCCATGTATATCTAGAATAGTCATTAACAATAACAAATCCGTAATGTTTTCTTCCTACACTCATAGTTCTAGTGGGTCCAAAAAGGTTAATAAAGCTTCATCTTTTGAAAAACAAAAAAAAAAACCCATGTATATCTAGAATAGTCATCAACAATAACAAATCCATATTGTTTACCTCCTACACTCATAGTTCTAATGGGTCCAAAAAGGTCAATATGAATAAGTTGGACTACTCTAGATGTAGAAACTATATTTTTAGATTTAAAATATGCTCTCCTATGTTTACCTTTAGCACATGCATCACATACTTTATCAAAGTCAATAGGAAAGTTAGGCATGCCAACAACAAGTTCATTTTTAATAAGCTTTGAAATAACACTCATGCTTGCATGTCCTAATCATATATGCCATTACCAATATACATTTTCATTATTAGCCATAAAGCAAATATTAGAGGAAGATATGTAATCAAGATGCACAACAAAAATATTACCTACCCTATGTCCTACAAAAAGAATCCTATTATTAACAATATCTACAAATTTGCACCCATTAGACTCAAATATTACTTTGAATCCCTTGTCACAAAGTTGACTAATACTAAGGAGGTTATGCTTAAGACCATTGACATAAAGCACAATTTTAACGAGAGTGGAAAAATTTATACGTATAGAACCAATACCTTCAATTAGCCCTTTGGAGTTATCACGAAATGTGATTTCTCCTCCATTCTTTGGCATTAGTTCCATGAAGTTGATTTTGTCACAGGTCATTTGTTTAGAGCATCCAATATCAAGGTACCATGAGTTCTTCTTAGAGTTACTTACCTTGAAGCAATGTTCTTCCTTCTACAAACACAAAGTTAAACTTTGTATTTTTGGCACCCAAACTTTCTTGCGTCCACTAGCATTAGTCTTAAAAAATTTTGTTCCCTTAGGAATCCACTTCTTTAAAGCATTATCATCTTGAGATGTGTTTAATGCTTTTGGAATCAACACACTCTTAGTGAGTTTTCTCCTAGATATGAGCTTCCTTAAAGAACATATGTAACACCCCAAACCCGGCCCAGACGTTACGACCGGATCTGGCATGTCACATGAAAAGGTTTTAAAGAAATTTTGAGATCATTTTAAAACTTTCGAGTTTTGGTTCACATTTGAAAACCAAATTTGACTTTAAGGTTTTCTTGCAAAATGTTGTTAATATTACTAACTACCGAAACTTGTTTTATATCACAAAAATCAGACTTAGTGGTTTTTTGTAGTGTGACGTTTGGAAACAATTATTGAAGCTTTAAGAAAGTCCCGAGTTTATTTATTGATAATTTGTGGTTCGTTTTTGTAAAACAATTATTTAAATTTTTAGGAAAACCCCGTTTGATCATTTCATGATAGATAATAACTGAATTATAACAAAAACCAAATTAAAATCCTAGTGGCCATATTACAAAACATAATCCCAAATTAAAATAACATTTAATGCAAAGTAAAAAGGAAATTACTAAAATAACGATGTATAGCCACCACAGAGTCCACCTCGGTCCCAAATGTAATAGCCCGATTTAGGGCCTAGTCGGGATAGTGGTGCGAGGCCACGAGCCCGAGGTGAAATTATGAGTTTTCCAGGTTTATGCCATGTTTACATGCTAGTATGAAAGTTTTGTAAAGCAATTTTATTAAGTTGAGGTCAATTGGTCCAAAAAGGACTAAATTGCAAAAGTTGAAATATATGAGTTTCTAGATGCTTTTTGCATGAAATAACACAAGATTAATAATTGTGAGTCCTTAAGTAGCAATTTTCCCAAAATTTAATTTTTGGACAAAATTGGCCTTAAGAGACTAATATGGAAATTTTTAAGAGGAAGGGCATTTTGGTCATTTGGCCTAATTAGTGATTAAAATAGGATAAAGATGAGAAAAATTTACTCATCTTCTTCCTTGTGGCTACTGAAAATTTGGAGATACCATAGCTAGGGTTCTTCATTTTTTTCAAGCACATAGTAAGTTCACCTTAGCCCCGTTTTTAATATTCTTCGTATGTTTGAAGTTCTCGTATTATGAATTAGCTAATTTTAGCTATAAAATGAGCTAAGATGCATGTTCAAAAATCTACTCTTGAATTACATGCTTGTTAAATGATGTTTTATGAAAGTTTAAGAGAGTTTGATGTTAGATAAACATCTTTTCCTTAATGAATTTCATGAAAAATGTTAGTAGGGACCATTTTGTAACAATTATAAAATTGGTCATACCTACTAGAAATAGTGAGAATTGATGATTGTTATAGAAGGGAAAATGATTTAGTTGAGCATGAAGTTTAAGAAAGTTGCATGAAAATCATTTTACGAGAATTGGGGCAAAAGTGCAATATTAGAAAGTATAGAGGCAAAATAGTAATTTTGCCAAAGTATGAGTTATGAGTCACTTTAGTCAATATGGTTATTAAATGATCTATTTATGATTATAGATCAAGAAAAAAGAAGCCTAGATCAAAATCGAGGCAAGAACAAAGTCGATGACTAAATTGCACATCTACATACATTTTGTATATTGAGGTAAGTTTGTATGATTTCTAAGCTTTATGATTATTATCATTAATTTTCTTAGTATAATGTACAATAATTGTATGAAATGATCATGTTATGTTCAAGCAATAAATCACGATAATATGTACAAGCAAGTCCTGATTGAAGATGAATTTCCCTGGGATACTCGATCTACCACACAAGTTATCTTGTAAGTCCAAGGCAAGCTTGGCATTGATCAAGATATCATGTAAGTCCAAGGAAAGCTTGGCATTGATCAAGTTATCATGTAAGTCCAAGGCAAGCTTGGCATTGATCAAGTTATCATGTAAGTCCAAGGCAAGCTTGGCATTGATCAAGATATCATGTAAGTCAAGCATTGATCAAGATATCATGTAAGTTCACGGCTTGGCATTGATCAAGTTAGCAAGCAAGTTATCATGTAAGTCCAAGGACTCATGCTTGGCATTGAGTATGTTATCAATAGCAAGACTTCATATAAGTCCATGTCAAGACATGGCCTTGAAACCAAGATGAGATAACCCATGTAAGACCATGTCTAGGATATGGCTTTGGCATCATATTATATGGAAAGAGATTTAGTATCCTCGGTTATTCACAGAAATTCATCGGGCAAATGAGTAAGCTAAGAGAAGATAGTAAGAAAGCTAAGAAAGTAAAGTTAGTATCAAGATGAAGTTAGTTGAAGTTGAGTATTATTCATGTTGCGAATGAGAAAGTAGATATCATGATTATTGTTATTATAGTATACTGATCAATGTGATCAAGTGATACAGGTATCATGGTTACCTTACAAGTATGATATTAGTAAGTGTCATGAGACATGTAAGAATCTGTATGAGTAAGTAAGCTCTTTAGCTGAAATTCACGATACTATTGTTTATGTGAAATGGTTTATATTAAGCAATGATGATGCTATGAGAGGTTACATGCAAACTTACTAAGCTATATGCTTACGTTATGATTCTTTCATTCTATGCAGTCCCGCCAAGCTAACTCGTGGATCATTAAAGTTAGAGCTCGCAACACACTATCAACTCTTATTTTGGTATAGCCAAGTTACTTTACTAAGTATGGCATGTATAGGAAACATTCATTTTGTGGACATGTTTTAAGAAGGGCCTTTGTAAAGACTACAAGGTTATTATTCTTTTGTATATGGCTAAGTGATTGGCCAAATTTGACGAAGCATGTATGTTTATTAAGATCAATGAAACATGTAGTATTAGTCATAAATTGGGTTGTTATTGCATCGTTGAATTGTGTATGGATATGATCTTCATTTCAGGGTGGCTAACGGCTTGGTAAATAGCCTGTAAGTGCCCACACGGTTGGACAAACGGGCGTGTGTCAAGACCATGTTAACCCTGTACCTTAGTATTATTAATCATAATAGGCCATGGGCAAATCCCACGACCGTGTGTGTGTGCCTTGTAAGATACATGGATTGGACATGGGTGTGTTTCCAGACCTTGTTGATTTAGTCAGTATATCAAGGATTAGCACACGGTCTAAACCCATGAGCGTGTCATGGCCGTGTGAAATTAGTCAGTAACCTCCCACGGTTGGTAGACACAGGCGTGTCTAAGCCGTGTGGAAATAGTTAATAGCCCTACACGATTTAAGGGCATGGGCATGCTTAAGGGTACACGGGCGTGTTCCAAGTCACACGGGCGTGTGAACCCTGCTTCAAAAATGAGTTATTTGATTTTAATTTCGAAAGTTTTCTGACATGAGTTAAAGGCCTCGTAGGCCCTTGTTATATCTGTTGATTAAGACAGTGAAGTTTTTAAGTTGGAACAAAATTTTATAGCCCGTAAATACATGTTTCAGTGAGTTCAAGTATAGTAATGTCTCGTATCCAGACCCGGTATCAGTCTTGGGTGTGGGGTGTTACATTTAGTGGTATCAGAGCTACGGCTTAGTCGGTTCTAGGACTAACGTAGCACTAGCATGAGTCTAGCTATACATACCATACGTAAGAATGTTTTTATAATGATAGTGTGACGACTCCTGACGACTTAAATTATGTTTATACATATAGTAAATGGATCCCGAAAGAGTTGAGGCGGATGATGTAGAAAGTAACGCACCAGCTCCCGCAGAAGGGATGGTGCTGTATGAGAATGAGAATAGACCCACTATGGTGAGTCAAGAAGGAGGAAGAGAAGAGGCTAGAGAAGCCTTCCTCCATATGATGGATGCCTGGTACACGGAGTTCATTCGAGCGAACCCGAATGCACAACCTCCTCCACCCCGCCTGTTCCACAACCTACTCTAGTAGTCCCTCAAGTAGTAGAGGTGGTAAGAGGAGGTAAACCTCCAATTGATAGGATCAAGAAGCATGGGGCAGAAGAATTTTGAGCTAGAAAAGAGGATGATCCAGAAAGAGCTAAGTTCTTGTTAGAAAATACCATCAGGGTATTTAACGAGCTGTCCTACACCCCTGATGAATGCATGAAGTGTATAGTCTCTCTCTTAAGAGATTCTGCGTACCAATGGTGGAACACCCTTGTGTCGGTGGTACCAAGGAAAAGGATCTTATGGGAATTCTTCCAAGAAGAGTTTAAAAAAAGTATATCAGCTAGAGGTTTGTAGACCAGAAGAGGAAAGAATTTCTAGAGCTAAAGTAAGGCAAGATGTCGATGGCGATTATGAGCGAGAGTTAAATGCGACTCAACAAATGCACGCCATGAATGTGTGTCCACTGATGCCATTATGAGTAAAAGGTTTGAAGATGGTTTAAATGAGGACATTAAGCTGGTTGTTGCTATCCTCGAATTAAAAGAATTCGTTGTGCTAGTGGAAAGGGCTTGCAAAACCGAAGAACTAGTAAAGAAAGAAGAAGAAATTTGAAATGGAGTCTCGCGATTCTAGAAAGAGACGGTGGAACAAGTCGTTCCAATCGCCATCCAAGAAGTCAAGAGATTTTCCAGGTCGATCAGCTACTTCCACTGGGCTTTCAAGGAAAAATAAGAGTAAGCGATTCGGGAAATAAAGCATAGACCACTTCAGTTGCAAGTGTTGGAAATTTTAGACCGATGCACTGAATGTCCACAACATGGCAGACACCATTTGGGAGAATGCCGAGCACATGAAAATGCATGTTTTAGATGTGGTTCCCAAGACCATTTCATAAAGGATTGTCCGAGATGACTAAAGAAGAGAACTTCGAACCCGAGGTCCGGGAGTATGGTCAGAGGGAGACCGCAGAGGAACCCGAGAAGTGGGGCAAGTGGAAAAGGTAACCCCAGAGAGCAGGCGCGAGGCCCGAGGGCAGAGCACCTTCAAAGACTTATGCCATTCGTACTCGCAAAGAGGCATCTTCCCTGATGTTATTACGGGTACCTTTTCTCTTTACAATACCAAGGTTATTGCTTTAATAGACCCGGATCCACACACTCTTACATTTGCAGGAAATTAGTAACCGGTTTGGGTGTGCCTATAGATACCACAGAATTTGTGATTAAGGTGTCTAATCCTTTAGGCAAGAGTATGTTAGTTGATAGAGTTTGTAAAGATTGCCCATTAATGATTAGAGGTCATTGCTTTAAAGCAAATCTTATGTTGTTACCATTTGATGAATTTGACCTCATTCGTGGTATGGACTAGTTGACTACTCATAATGTAATTGTAAATTGTGGGAAGAAATACATTGAGATGAAATGTGAGAATGGGGATACTCTTCATGTAAAATCAGATTAGCAAGGTAGATCGTCGGTAATAATTTCTCATATGATGGCGCAAAGATATCTAAGAAAAGGGTATGAGGCATTTTTGGCCTTTGTATTGAATGATAAAGATACAGAGTTAAAGATTGAATCAGTGCCTATAGTATGTTAGTATGTGGATGTTTTTCCTGAGGAATTACCAGGATTACCACCAGTTAGAGAAGTTGAGTTCAGCATTGAGCTAACTCCCGGTACTGTACCAATATCTATTACTCCTTATATAATGGCTCCAACAGAGTTGAAAGAGTTGAAGTTACAGTTGCAAGAGTTGACAGACTAAGGCTTTGCAAGATCAAGTTGTTCACCATGGGGCGCTCCGGTTTTGTTTGTGAAAAACAAAGATGACACCATGAGATTATGAATTGATTACCGTTAGCTTAATAAAGTGACAGTAAAGAACAAGTACCCATTACCTAGGATCGACGATTTTTTTGATCAATTGAAAGGAGCGACTGTGTTCTCCAAAATAGACTTGAGATCAGGATACTACCAGCTGAGAGTGAAAGATTCAGATGTATCCAAGACTGCCTTTCGAACAAGATATGGGCATTATGAATTTTTAGTCATACCCTTGGGGTTGACCAATGCTCTTGCGGTATTCATGGACTTAATGAACCGAATTTTTAGACCATACCTTGACAAGTTTGTAGTTGTTTTTATTGATGACATAACTATTTATTCCCAAGACGAGAATGAACATGCTGATCATCTACGGATAGTTTTACAGACTCTTCGAGAAAATCAGTTGTATGCCAAATTTAGTAAACGTGAATTTTGGCTTAAGGAAGTGGGATTCATGGGACATATTGTCTCAAGAGATGGAGTCCGAGTAGATCTAAGTAAGATCTCAGCTATAATAAACTGGAAACCATCGAAGAACATCACTAAGATTAGAAGTTTTCTGGGCCTAGCCGACTACTATAGACGATTTGTCAAGGGGTTTTCTATGATTGCAACCCCGATGACTAAATTGTTACAGAAGAATGTGAAGTTTGAGTGGTCGGAAAGATGCCAACAAAGTTTTGAGAAGTTGAAAGCAATGCTAAAAAGCTCCAGTCTTAGTACAACCCAAATCAAGGAAAGAATTTGTAGTCTATAACGATGCATCCTTAAATAGATTGGGCTGTGTACTCATGCAAGAAGGCAAAGTGATTGCTTATGCCTCAAGACAGTTAAAACCTCATGAGAAAATTTATCTGACGCATGACCTAGAATTGGCCGCCATAGTCTTCGCATTGAAGATCTGGAGACACCATTTATATGGTGAACAATGTCAGATTTTCACCGATCACAAAAGTTTGAAGTACTTGATCACGCAGAAAGAGTTGAACTTAAGACAACGAGATGGTTAGAGTTGATAAAGGACTATGAGTTGGTCATCGACTACCATCCAGGAAAGGTGAATGTAGTCGCCGATGCTTTGAGCAGGAAGTCTCTATTTATTTTAAGAGCATTGATGTAACATCCTGAAAAGGGCCTATGCATTTTTGGCTTAATTGTATGAAATGACATGTTTGATGTGTTATGAATAAATTTTGAATATTTTTGGATACCTGGGAATGTATGGAAATGTTACGTTAAAAAGAGGAAAGTTAACATTTTGGAAACCTAAGTAAAATAGGAAAGTGACCATTTTGGAAACCTAAGTAAAATAGGAAAGTGACCATTTTGGAAACCTAAGTAAAATAGGAAAGTGACCATTTTGGAAACCTAAGTTTAAAGAGCCGAGCGAAAATTTTTGGAAACTTAGAAATGACCTAGAAATGTCGAGTTTTAAAGTTTAAAAGAGGAAATTAAGGCAAGGTGGCCTTAAGAGAAAAAGTATGTGAAATTTGACACACAAACGGGCTTGGAAAAGTAGCCTGAAGATGCCACTTAGGGCCTCAGGAAATGGCACCACATGCAAGTGTAATTGGGCCAGGGATAGAGCCACTTAGGAAGCAAATAAAATAAATTCTATTTTGCTACAAGAGCAGAGAGGTGGACGGCATGTGGGCTCTAAAAGGAGGAGTCTTATTTCCTTTAGAATTTCGGCTAATTAGGAGATAATTGTTGGATTAAATCTTTTGATAAAAGTGATGATTATCACATAGGAAGAGTGGTGGCCAAGTAGGGGACTCTAGCCTAGGAATTTCGACAATAGAGGGAAAATAAGGGCCATTCTTCATTCATTCTTTTCTCTTCAAGGAAACCTCTACCGAAATTCTCTAGCAAGTAGCACCATTCTTTTCTTCTCTCCATAGCTGAATTCTCTCTGCCATAATTCTCTTCTTTTCTTTTCTTCTTCTATTACAAACACAATAAAAAAAACTAAAATAAACAAAGCCCTAGCCGATTTCTTTATTGTTACAAAAGCTAAAATCTTGTGTTACACATAAGGGCCATAGCCGAATACTACTAAGGGATTCAAGCAAGAGTTCCATCGAATTCTTCAGTAAAGGTAAGATTAGGTTCGATTCTCATTCTATTTCTTTTAAGTCTATCAAAATTAAGATCCTAATATCCTCTATATATTGTTGCCGAAACCTTGAAGAGATCTTTCAGGAATTACTAAGTGTCTACAAGGAAGGAGAAGTTCTTTTCCCGAAGGTACAGCATAGGCCGCGTATTCCCTAGTTATTCGGTGAAATTCAAGATTTAAAATCCACAAGGTAAGCACCTAAAAGCATTCGCCAAGGCTTGTATGAATACTTAGATCATTCTTTAATTATTAAAAAGCCGAAAATTAACCTATGTTGAGATTTAGGGTTGGCCGAATACCAGGTGAAGAAAAACAAAGTTTTCAGGATTTGAGTGTTAGAAAAATCGGCATTAAGGTGAGTTTTAGGGCACCAAATCCAACTAGGATTTGGTTTTGTGGCTGAATGAGTTTCTCATTAAACCTTTAATGTTGGCCGAATATAGGAAGCAAGATCTAGAATAATAGATCGGGATTCTTCGGGATTTCAGTGAATTTGCTAAGTGAATCAGGTGTGTACCCCACACTAATCTTAATAGATTTATGGCTTAAATTTTATATATATGTTAATATGAAAGTGTAAGAATGTGGCTAAAGTACCATGTTATGGTACAAAGTACTCAGGTACGTTTTCCTACTCCTACTAGGATTACGAAATATGTTATACTTAACATGTGAAAAGTGACATGAATGTGAAATTAAGTATGATATGCATGATATGAATAATATGGGGCATTGGGTTATTTGAGAAAGGGAAGTGAATGTGATGACTTGGTCTCACTAAGTGAATGTGATGACTTGGTCTCACTAAGTGAATGTGATGACTTGGTCTCACTAAGTGAATGTGGTGACTTCGGTCACATTATTTGAATGTGGTAACTTCGCTTACATTATCTGAATGTGGTGTCTCATGACACAAATATCTGGTGGCTATGCCACGAATTTTATGTGGGCGATGAGCACGTCATTGCGCAACGCGCCTTCGATGGTGTGTAGCGGATGGAGGGTTGACTTAGTAGTCCCCACTGTGCGAGTTGAATGCGGGTGGAGTGTAGCGGATGGCATATAGGTTTGGGTTCGGGTTTGCATCATTATCTTGAATTATTATTTGAACATGATGTGTATGGTATGCCTAATTCTATTATATTTTGGTGTTGGTTACACATTGAGTCTATCGACTCACCCCGTTGTGGGCACATGTTTTAGGTGATGAACAGTGATGGATCGGGACGGCAGAACTTGTGGTGGCCATGCTCAGCTTGAAGAATTATTTAATATGGACATTTTATTTTATTTAAGTACTGTATAATTTTATTTTGGGTTTTGTTTTATATAATAAGGCCATAGTGATGATTTTATTTTTGTTTTAATTACTAAGTTACGATTTTAGGGTATTTAAAGAACAAGTCCATTTAATTTAAAATAAGCTTAAATATTTTGTCACCTGAAATAAATGGGTTTTCGATATAAAAATAAACTTGTTTTCAACTCGAGCCCAACCCACAAACAAACTATCTTCAAAACACACATTTTCAAAGTAACAAAAGAATTTTTGAATCGGGTTACATCGAGGAACATACGAGATCCGGTCCGGGCTCGTGGTAGGGTGGGAAATTTCGATTTGATATCGAGCCAATTTTAAACTCTCGGCCTGTGGCCTAAGGCCCAAAACGTTTTCAAAATAAGCCCAAATGAGTTTTATGGAAGTATTTCTGAAAATGGGCAGGTTTGATGGCATGGCCCTTGAGTCTCCGACCCGCAGTCCACCAGGTAAGTACCCCTAACTATCTATGTGATTATGTGAATTATAGAGGGGTAGAAAAGGAACAGAACGTAGAATAGCATGATAGGAACTTGAACCCTAGGATTAGTCTACTCAAACACAAATACATAAGACTTAATGCACTAAACAAACCTATGGCTAAGTCAATCGAGTTAGGGTGTGGCAACCATGGTACGCATGTCTAGGATTGGATTCGGAAGAGCTTGGTATTTAAGCAGTCCTAGTGACTCACCTCCTCTTCGCAGGAATCCTACCTGGTGCGTAGCTTCGGTTCACCCTAACCCAGAGGACTTAGTGGGTGTGGCAACCCAGACGCATGCCTAGGAATGGTTTTAGTGGGAGCTTGGTACTTAGCGGTCAGTGTGACTCACCTCCTCCACTCGAATCCTGCACTGTGCGTAGCTTTGGTTCACCCTGACCAAGGAGGCTCGGTCATAGGCTAAACTCAATAACTAAAACTCGAAAGGGAACTAGCCATTTTTTTTAGAACCCTAATATTAAAATTCTTAAAATCATTTTTCTTTAATTCACGAAAATTATTTCTTTTTACACAAATTTTCAAAAAATTTTTGATTTATAAAATTACAAAAATACCACAGTGGTAAAATTACAAAATGCCTTTGGTTTATAAAATGTCCAACAACTCAATAGTTTTGCCAAAATTTTATTATTTCATAAATGTTCAAAACCCTAATTTGCAAACTATCAAAAAATACCTTGATTTTTGGAAAATTATAAAATTGCCCTAACTTACCAAAATTACCAAAATGACCTCGATTTCTAAAATTTTGCAACTTCATCGTTTTGGAAAATAAATCTCTCAAAAGAACCCTCAAAGTTTTGCAACTTCGAAATATCCCGATT